>JAAALK010000288.1:58246854-58266047 GCA_019279435.1 Zizania palustris
ATATCATATGCAGGTTTGGAGTGCCAAGGGAGCTAACTGTAGATAATGGCACCCAGTTCGAAGTCGAACCCTTTAAAGAATTTTGTGAAGAGCTAGGCATCAAGTTATGCTTCGCAGCAGTTGGCCATCCACAATCCAACGGAGCCGTCGAGCGAGCCAATGGAAATATTCTCTCTGGTTTAAATCGAAGGATTGTCGGGCTAGCCAAAGGACTATGGACCGAAGAACTTCCTAAGATTCTATGGTCCATTCGGACCACTCAAGCCAGGTTCACAGGCTTCACCCCATTCATGCTGCTATTCAAAGATGAGGCCATGACTCCTACAGAGCTCAAAGGTGGATCCCTTCGCATAGTAGAACCTGGGAATGAAGACGAGAGAAGCACTTCGCTGGACTTGTTAGAAGAAACAAGGCTTCGAGCTATCGCCAATCTGATGAAGTACCAAGACCTAACAAAGACGTGGTATGACCCGAAGATAAAAGTGAACGAGCTTAAACCATGTCATTTGGTATTGCGAAGTGTAATAGCTCCGGGGAAGCTAGGAAATAAGTGGGAAGGACCATATATTATCCTACGCTTAGGGTGCCCTGGCTCATTTAAATTAGCTAATTTAGAAGGGGAAGAGTTGAAGCATGCATGGCATGCAGAGCACCTTAAACGTTATTACGCTTAGGGGCTCCTTGTAATCAATTGTAAAAGTACCTTTCTAAATAAAGATGGAGGTTCGAATTATGTTTACTCTTCAAATATCCCTTACTCCTGGTGGATGCATCAGGAGAACAGAGATGCTTGCGGAGTCAAGCATCTTCCAAGGAACCCAGACAACGACCTTCGAACCATTGGTTCAAGGATTACGTAAAAGAGCTGAAGGTGGTCAGCCTATGGATTCCAGGCTCCGTCTTGTTAGGATCCATAGAAGAGTCCAAGGACTTTAAAAGAACAGATTTCCATCCTCCAGGTTCGAAGCATCTGTAAAAGAGCCATAGGTGGCTAGCCTACGAATTCCAGCTTCCAGCTTGTTAGTTTCCATAGAAGAGTCCAAGGACTTTAAAAGAACAGATTTCCGGCCTCCGGGTTCGAAGCATTTGTAAAAGAGCCGTAGGTGGCCAGCCTATGGATTCTAGGCTCTGGCTTGTTAGGATCCGTAGAAGAGTCTAAGGACTTAAAAAAACAGATTTCCGGCCTCCGTGTTCGAAGCATTTATAAAAGAGTCGAAGGTGACCAAGCAATAAGGTTTCAAGGCTCCGGCCCAATGAAACACTTTCAAAGTCCTAAGCGACTGCTATGGGAGCTTACAAGTATAAATTTATGAGAAACCAAGGGTTAGTTTCGGAGTCTGTGATGAGTGATTGACAGATTTTATCCTCTGATTCGAAGGGGTCCCTCCGAAGGGTTTTAGAGGTGGTTTCACCGAAGGGTTTGGTGGGTCTGTTTGTTGCGGCTGTTGCAGCGGAGTGTGACTGTCAGAGGGGTTTGACAGTACACGATGACTGGGTTGTACCAAAGGTTGCGGTACTTTAGGTAGTACACCGGAGTGTGTGCTGAAGGTTGTTTATCCGGAGAGGTCTCCGGGGTACTGGATACACTTGTCTGTTTGTTTGTGGTATGCAGGTGACTTCAGAGGCGACGGATGGTTCGCAGCAAGTGAACTTGGGTCAAGCGGGAGGCTTGATGCTAGGCGAGCAGGGGATCTCAGTCACGAATGTTGCGAGGGGTCAAGGTCAGTCCTTGGGTCAAGGTGCGCCAGGCGAATGCAGAGAGTGCGAAGTGTGTCTCCAGCTGAAGGTACCCCGAGATTAATTCCTCGGAGGCGAGGCACTACGAAGGGTACTCCGAATGGAGTGACTTCGAAGTATGGTGGACAAAGTCCTCAGCAATGAGGCAAGGCATTCGAAGTGTGCTCCAGAGGGAGGCACTCGAAGGTATATCTAACGGAGGTCTCATAAGTCGAGGTGCATCAAAGGCATGGAACGGGTGAGGTTCATCGAGAAGTGTGCTCGGGGAGAGACACTGCGACGAAGTGCTCATGGAATGCTTCATGCAGAGGCCTTGGACGAGGGAGGGACTTCAAAGGGTGGTACTCCGAAGGTGGGGTTTCGGAGTGTGGCTGACTTGAGGTACTTCAGCCATGCATAGCTTCGGTACATGGGCTGACGGAGTTCGAGCTGGGAGTAGCTGCGAAGCCGTGGTGGTCCACTCCGGAGGTAATGGTGCGAAGGCTCAAGGGCTTTGACGGCTTTGGCTCAAAACCGTCACTGTATCAAAGGCTAACTTCGGTAAAGCGAAGGTCATCAGGCTCAAGGCTTCTCACCGAAGCTACCGCACCCCTCGTGTGCGAAGGGGG
The DNA here is from genome assembly GCA_019279435.1 of Zizania palustris. Classification (NCBI taxonomy): domain Eukaryota; kingdom Viridiplantae; phylum Streptophyta; class Magnoliopsida; order Poales; family Poaceae; genus Zizania; species Zizania palustris. The sequence continues at coordinate 58,249,200 of JAAALK010000288.1, forward strand.
GCTTCAGAAGAATCCAAGACTACAAAGGTTGACCGTGTCTGCTCTGCAAAAGCTGATGTTGTCTCCTCTGCGAAGCTGACAAAAGAAGTCTCCAAATAAAGTAGACTACCAACTATACCCCCCTATTCTAATCAGACAAAAATAGTGTAAACCCTAGGGGTAAAGTAGTCTATTCACAGGGCTGAATAGTGCCTATAAATAGTGGAGGCTAGCTAGGTAACCAAAAAAACTTTGTGTAGCCAATTTTGAGCTCCTGTGCTAGCCGCCACACTCGTGTATTCATTCTATGAGTTCATTTTTTGTCCCTGTTCAAGCAATGAAACTTTGATTCTGTTTTCATTTATTGTTTGAACTTGTATGCCTACTTTACATTGCATGCTTTGATCACTTTGTGTCTCAATTCTTCCTGTGTTGAGTTTATTGCACCAAAGTGTTTTTGGAGAAGTGTGTGAGAGATTTGTGCATGTGAAGTGTGTTTTTTAGTGTCTGTTCACTCTATGTAAACTGGAGGCTAGACCTCTCTGATTACTAGTGAAGCACTATTCTTGGATTAAATTGAAGCCCGTTTTCTTCCCTTATCGAAGTCCTCAGCATAGTGTGTTTAGTGTGTGTTCCGACCTTCGAAATACGAAGCCTTGCACCAGTTGCTAGTGCAGAGTATTTGGTTGAAGTACTCAGAGGGAAGTCTGCTCCTGCGAAGGGTGAAGTGCGAAGTCTGCTCGAAGGCACCTAGTGTGCGGAGCCTTCACTGATTTAGCAGAGTTGAGTTTTTTGTGTTGTGGGTGGAGCGAAGTCTTCTTGACTTTGAACTTTTGCTCCTTGCGAAGCCTGGTTTCGGAGCTGTAAAATACCTCCAAACCAGAACTTCGAAGGGTGTGTTCGAAGCCTGTTCTGCAAAAGACAGAATTAAAATAGAAGGCTATTTTTAGTCTGAAATTTTAAAAGCTCCCATTCGCCCCCCCTCTAGTCATTGTTTTCAGTCCAACAATTGGTATCAGAGCAGGTTAAGATCACCAGTTGACCTTAACCGGTTTTGTGATCTGTTGGCGACATGGACAGAGTTAGTAAAATACCTCTGTTCGATGGGACGGACTTTGCATACTGGAACGTGCGCATGGAGGCTTACTTACTAAGCCAAGGAAATGCAATTTGGGAAATTGTGGACTCACAATACTCCATCCCTGAAACTCGCACCTCTCAAACAGAGAAGGATCAGTATAATGCCAACTCCAAGGCTAGAAATATATTGTTCATTGGTTTGAGTCGGAGTGAGTTTGATAGGGTTCAGCACCTTAGGACAGCGAGGGAGATTTGGACTACACTCACTATTTTTCATGAGGTCTTGTTGACATAAAATATTACGCTAACAGGTTCTCTAAGATTAAGAACTAACAAACAATGAGTTCATTTTTAAGAACTATCTCAAGCCTCCGAATTGGATAATAGCTCAAGTATTTCGAATGCATATATTGAATAGCTGAGTATTCGATGCCTATTACAGGGTAAGAAAGGGGGTATTTATAGGCAAAAAAGTCTAAGGAAAAGACCTATTTACCCCTCAATTAAAACCGACATAGTGGAAACTATTTGGTACCCTGAACAGGGTTAAAATGGTAAAATCTACACATAGTAAGTAGATAAGTCAAACATCTTATCAACCTTGCTGTTCATCTCTGGAGCTTCATAACCTGTGGAGGATTCCTTCGGATTGTAAGTCGAAGCACCCTTTGGCTTAACGACTCCTCCACCTTCGGGCATAAGCTTATCAGCTCCGAAGCTAATAAGTTATCTTGAACTGTTAATCTCTAGGTCCTGAAAGTGAAGCATTTCCCCCCAACAGTAGCACCTCGAATACGCTTCTCTGAATTTAACCTGTATAGAAGGGAAGCATTATACGCAAGGAATATTTTCATATTCTGAGACTTAGAGAAGTTTGAACACATTACAGTTATTCGAAGGGTCTTTGACCTCGAAACACCCGAACAACGGCTTCGAACCCAAAACTGCTGTGTGAACGCTTCGTGGGAAAGAGAACCGTTGCGAAGTCCAAACATCGTGAAGAGCCGTTTATGTGGAGCCGTTACTTTACAAGTAACTGTTATGTTCTCGAAAGGTAACGGTCAAAATTTACTGTGACTCACACCGTTTCGCTTCCTGGACCCACATGTCAGCGATGGAAGTCGAACCTGCAGTGTGAGTGCAATCGAAGCACAACAACTATTGGGAGGCTATAAAGGGGAATCGGAATTCACCAAGGACTTTTTACCATGCTTAGCATCCGAAACTTACTCTCTTCAACCTCCAACTCCCTCAACTTCCCGAGCGATCGAGCAATGGCGAGGACCAGCCACACCATGCCAACATCGGTGGGTACTTTGGCGCAAAGGCAAGCTTGGGCAGCCTCAGCAGTAGCGGCAATGGCGGGAGCTCAGGGAGACGCTTGGCCCAAGAACCCTCGAGAGCTCCGCCCTCCATCTAAGAAGAAAATCCCCCAAAGCTTCCTCATCGGCCAATCCACAAGCACCGCGGAGTCAATCGAAGAAGCCATGGAAGGAAAGCTAGGGCCTGGAATGAGGACTCCAGTCCCCGGACCAGAATCGACCCCGAGGCCACGAAGCGGAGAAGTCATGGTCTTCGAGGCATTCTTCGAAGCAGGTCTGGGGCTTAGTGCCATCAATTTTTTATGAGAGGTATTGGAAATGTTCCACATTACCTTGCCTCAGTTGTCTCCCAACGCCATCGCCCGGCTGGCCATCTTCGAGTGGGCGCTTCGAGCCGAAGGGTGTGAAGGACGATCAGAGGTCTTCGCTGCCACCCCTGAAGCCATCTGCCAGCCGAAGCCGCAAGATGGCCCTGGAGACACCAAGGTGATTACGGCCTTCGGAAGTGTCAACTTCTAGTTGCGGATGGAGCGCGCCCAACACTTTCCAGCGAAGGCCATCAATGACCGATGGTATACTAACTGGATCCTTCGGTGGTTCTATGCCGATGTCGGAGAGGACTCCCCCTTCGCAGGACCCCTCCAAGAGATCTAGTTCCGAAAGGATGCGGAGGTCATCCCAAACCCTAGCCTGCTCTCAACGCGACTAGGGCTATTAACATCAGTTGCCAGTCGCATGAGCATGCACGACCTAGCTAAAGAGTTCATCGCTCTCCGAATTCCAGCCCTCGGGGTTGACTGGCCGATAGCGTTCCAACATGCTTCGGAGGGTGAGCTCTGAAGTCTAGGTAAGACTTCAACTTTCCTGCGATAATATGTTAGATGAAGAAATAACATACTTATAATATGCTACCTTTTTGCAGTGGCTCCACTAGCGTTACCCCCAGAGCAGATAACATGAGCCACTGAACGGGTCCTCAGCACCCCTATGGTGGCCGAAAGGCAAAAAAGGATAGAGCTTGTGGGGAGCTGGGAACGCTCCAACAGAGTATGGGGGGCCCTCAGAATGGTGCCTCCTCCTCTACCGGATTTCAACTCGGCCGGAGCGGCCCCCGGAAGAGAAAAGTCGTCGCCGATCCTTCGAAGAAAGCCAGCAAAACCCCCATCAAGAAGGGGAAGAAGGTAGCCAAAATACATCCCCAGCTGACCCCTGCTTCATCAACCTCATCCCTGGGTATTCCGAGCTCAGCTTCTGATGACTCTGGGGGCAAAGGCTCCGAAAGCAAGGACTCCGACGTCCAGTTGGCGAAAGACTTCGAGAATTATCTTCTGGGTGGCGATGAAGACGAAGTAGGGGACCCAACCGAAGCTTCTGCTCGAGAGGCAGCGGAGGTGGACACGACACACACTCCAGTGCTCATTGTTGCAAGTTCAGAGCTGGAGACGCACTACTAGGAAACCCCCCCTGTAGATACGCTATAGTAGTAACGCCATTAAAAGCATCTCTACGTCGACATGTAAAGATGTTTTTTGACATGATTTGAAAAATGTGTCCGAGTGTTATGATATTAGACACGCTTATAGTGTTATTAGTCATATAAAGATATTTTTTAACACTCTATTGAAGTCGTCTCAAAAATACACAAAGTTAGACACGATTTAAAGCATCATTATCCCATAGTGACATTGTATAGCGTATGAAACATTTGTTTGTAGCTAGGTATAGATGCTTTCTAACTTGATTACAAAAGCGTAGCGAATTGATACAAAGTATAACATGATGTCAACCGCGAAAAAGCATGTAGATTAGTTGTAAAGCGTATCAAATAACCATAAAAAAACTGACACGGACATAGACGCGCTTTGAGGTGTCATTATCCTCTTGACAAAGTTTAAAGCGTATCAAAAAATTGTTTATAGCTAGGTATAGATGCTTATAAGCATCTGTACAAATTGATACAAAGTTTGACATGCTTATAAGCATAAATAGCATGTACTAAAAATTGTGTACAACTGGAATTTAAAAAAATGTGCCTCATTGGATTTGAACCCGGGTTGAGAGCTATAGAGCAACACAGCCTTACCATTGAGTTAGTAGCATATTTGTGATCTATTCACTGGACAAACCATATAAAGATATTATTAGCATCTGCCACTATTAAAACTGAATCGCAATCATGTTTTATCCTGTTTTAGCGCAGCCGCTGCCGTGCCCTCCCTCGAACGCGCCACACCGCCTCCTGGTCGGCCTCATCAGCCCACGCCGCCGCTGGAGACGCAACGCGCCGCTCCCTCCCTCCGCGCATTGCGTCGCACCGCCCCTCACTCCGCGTACTGTGCCGCACCGCCCCTCCCTCTGGTCACTGCACCATGCCGCACCTCCCTCCGCCGCACCGCCCCTCCCTCTCTCTGCTCACGAGACGTGCCAGACAACCCAAATCGGCAATATTCTCAAATTGAGTTTATTGTGTCGCCGCACCACCCGTGCACGCCGCCGCCACCGACAGCTCCTCCATAGACCGCTGCAGCCTCCTCTCTAGCACCGTCGGTAGGCTACGCGTTGTCGCCTCCCATCCCACCGTCAACCACTGCCTCGCTTTCCGTCGACACTCTTATGCGCCTAGAACTCTAGAGGCAACATAAGGTAGGTCTGATCCTATCCCTTCTTTTATTCTTCCCTAAGTTCTTTTAATTTTCTGCAATGTACACCGGCTGCTGCCTACTTGTGTAGATATAAACATTGTAATCATATACAGTGCAGTGTGCAATACTGTAATTTTGTCTATTGTTAGGCTTTCAAACTTGTACTTTGCAGAAGTGTTGTTATTCTTGTGTTCTTTGTTTACTTGTTGTGTGACTGTTAAATTTGTAGATTGATGGAATGTAATAGTAGATCAGAATTTGATGGCAAAGGATGCATCAATTGTTTTTCTCTAGTGCTACTTTGATTGTTAAACAAATGAACACTTGAACTTGTCTTGATTTTCTATTTAATTATATCATATTTTCATGTGATGATGTTATTGACTGAGAACACTTATCTTTGTATGTGTACAATCATGGTGTAGTGCATATGGCTATAGATGGTATGTGTATGATATGATTGAGCTTCCTTGTTATTTGTTGTCGTGGTTTGAGTTCTTGAAGCATAAGCTGTAATGTAACTGTCTTTTAAATTAAGCATGATTTGTTTGATTTAAATTCCACATGTGCTTACATAGGGTGATGGATAGAAGTTGGATGAAAAAATCAAGACGGGAGACTGCATATGAAGATTGTGTTGACGAATTTTTGAATTTTGCTTATCAGGACCTTCCACCTGACAGCGAGATACTGTGTCCATGTAAAAAGTGTAAGAATAGAATAAACCAGACTCGTGATGAAGTTAAGACACATCTGAGGTGTGACCGTATTCTTCAAGGTTATACCTCTTGGGTTCATCATGGTGAGAATTATGACAGACCCACAATTGCATTTGATGATGTGCCTAATATGACCACATTGTCTGCCACAGGTATAGTACAAGGTCACCGAGACGGAGGATCAAATAGCATTGAAGAACTACTACATGCTGCATTTGGTAGGGCGGCAGGAATGCTTGAAGGTGAGGCAGATGATTTTCAGGCAAGATTTGCATGTATGGAACATAATGCCCTAGAGGATATTAATGTGAATTCAAGTGAAGGCGATGATTCGAGGAGGGATCATAATATATATGCAAGATTCTTAAAGGATGCACACGTAAGGTTATACCCTGATTGTAAGTACTCAAGGTTGTCATTTTTGGTGCACTTATATCACTTGAAGTGCTTACATGGTTGGTCACAAGAATCATTTGCATCACTATTGGGTCTACTATCTGTCGTGCTTCCTCGTGAAGCAAATCTTCCTAAGACATATTATGAAGTGAAGAAAATCATCCGTGGACTAGGTCTTGATTATGTGAAAATTCATGCTTGCCCCAAAGATTGCATGCTTTTTAGAGGTGAACATGCCAAAAACGATGTTTGCCATGTGTGCGGGAGCTCTCGTTGGAAAGTTGTTAAAGAGAATTCCTCATCAGCTAAACCAAAGGGGAAAAGGAAACCAACAAAAGTGTTACGGTATTTTCCATTGATACCTAGGATCCAGAGGTTATTTTCAACTACGAAAACATCAGATGATATGCGATGGCATCAGGAGGCACGGACAAAAGATGGAAAACTACGACATCCAGCAGATGGTGAAGCTTGGAAAGAATTTAACGATAGGCATCCTGAATTTGCAGCAGATGCTCGAAATGTACACCTTGGTCTTGCAAGTGATGGATTTAACCCCTTTGGGAATCAGAATTTGAAGCACAGTACATGGCCAGTAATGCTCATTCCTTACAACCTACCACCTTGGATCTGCATGAAGCAAACATCTTTCATGTTTTCAATGATCATCCCTGGACCAAATTCTCCTGGTAATGATATAGATGTATATTTGCAGCCCCTGATTGATGAGCTTTTACTGTTGTGGGATGGAGTTGAAACATTTGATGCCTCTTCGAAAAAAGAGTTCCATCTCAAAGCTGCACTTTTGTGGACTATAAATGATTTTCCAGCATTAGGTTACCTAAGTGTATGGAGCACAGGTGGTACACATATGCCTGTCCTATTTGTGGTCCAGCGACAAAATCATTTCGCCTGAAGCATGGCAAAAAGTAATGCTATATGGGTCATCGTCGAAGGCAAAGGATGCAGTTTGATGGCTCCATAGAGACTGAACTTGCACCTAAAACAATGAGTGTCAGCACTATTCTTAAAATGTTAGAAGGGAGAGAGTTTGTGCTTGGGAAAAAGGTGAGCATAGCAAAGAAGGACAAGAAGAAAAGCAAGAATAAGGAAGTGGCAGATGAAAGTGCTAAGAAACGCAAGCGTAAAACAAAAGGACAAAATAATGAGTCAAATGGGAGTGTTAGTCAGGAGGTGAAGAATCCTAAAGATTGGTTGAAAAAGAGGTCAGTGTTCTTTAATCTACCATATTGGGAACAGAATAGATTAAGACATAATCTATACGTAATGCACTTAGAGAAAAATGTGAGCGACAACTTTATCTCGACTTTGTTAGCTATTTGTCATAAAACAAAGGATGACCTTATTGCACGACTAGATTTAGTTGAACTTAGAATTCGAGAGGATCTTCATCCTGTTGTACATAATGATGGAAAGCAGACGATTCCCGATGCACCTCTTACTATGTCTAGAGAGAAAATGGAGATCATTTGCTCAGTAATAAAAAACCTCAGGACCCCTGATGGATATGCATCAAACATATCTAGGTGTGTGAACATGAAAGACTTTACATTAAGTGGACTTAAGAGTCATGACAATCATGTTTTACTACATGACATTCTACCGGTGGCGCTCCGATCCTGTTACCCTAGCAAAGATGTCATGAGGATAGTTCTTGAACTATCTAATTTCTTCAAGATGTTGTGCTCCAAAGTTATAGATGTTGATGAGTTGGTAAAGCTTCAAGAGAGTATTGTGATGACACTATGTGATATGGAAAGAACTTTCCTGCCATCATTTTTTACTGTGTGTGTGCATTTCATGGTGCATTTGGTAGAAGAAGTTAAACATGGTGGCCCTGTTTAGCAGTACCGATGGATGTACCCCATGGAAAGGTATGAAACTTCATTTAGTTTGCACTGTTGTTGTCAACAAATCATTTCAACAACTTACAGATGTTCATAATTGCATATTTGCATATAGGTTTTTTGTTCGGCTAAAGGCACTTGTCAAGAATAGAGCTCACCCAGAAGGATCAATTGCTGAAGGATATTGCAAGGAGGAATGCTTGGACTTTTGTTCAAGATTTTTAGAAGTAACAACTCGTGTTACTAGGCCATCTAGAAATCCTGAATCTTCTCATGAAAAAAAGGCTTGTACTTATTTGATAGTGCTGGTGAACCAATTGGAAAGTGTATTGTGCTCAACGTTGAGAAGCATCTTCTTGTTCAGGCACACCGATATGTCTTGCGACATTTCGATGAACTTGAGGATTTACGTAGGTCTGTTCTTATATTTCTCTAGGTTTTGGTTATTTTGTAGTAACTTATTGATGACATGACACTGATCCTATTCTTGTAGAGAGTTCTTGGAAGAGGAGAAAAGCAAGTTGGGGCCATCAACCAATTTGACACCTTGTTCCATTGAGAAGTTGACCGATCAACACTTTCCTGATTGGTTAGAGCAAAAGGTGTGTACATCTTAAGTTAGTGCATTTTATGCACACACTATTAATTAATAGCTGAATTGGATATAATTAAATGCATTTGTACAAACAGGTTATCCTAGGGGATGGAAAAAGCATAACGACAAAGGTTAGAGCATTGGCTGCAAAACCTAGCAGATATGGTGTGAGATGCAGTGGTATAGTGAGGTTGCACGCTTGACACAGATAGTGGTATAGTGAACATCGCACATGGTGGTGTTCATTATTATGGTAGATTGTCAGATATAATTGAATTGTCATATGCAGAGTACAAGGTAGTGCATTTCAAAGGTGAATGGTATGATGTTCATCATCAGGCTGGGTTACGAAAAGATGAGTTTGGATTTACCCTTGTGAATTTTTCTCGAACGATACACACAGGACAAAAATTAGAGCATGATCCTTTTGTCTTCTCTTCAGAAGTGCAACAAGTATTTTATGTCCAATATCCAAGAGTTGAATCGTGGTACACCGTGGTGAAAGTTATACCACGTGATAATTTTGACATGGGTGCTGAATTGTTGGAAGAGGAAACAGATTAGATTGCATAGTTGAATAGTGGCAATTCTGTTGAGTTGGTATTCTGTTGATGTTAAGTTCTGAAATGTTGATTGCATAGTGTAAAAGTTCAGTTTTTAATCCATGTTTTATTGACAATGTAAACTTTATTCAGTTTTGAATTGATTGCATAGTAAAAGTTCTGAATTGGTATTCAGTTTTTAAGTTCTAAAATGTTGATGTAAAAGTTCTGAAATGTTTATTGCATAGTGTAAAAGTTCAGTTTTTAATCCATGTTTTATTGACAATGTAAACTTTATTCAGTTCTGAATTGATTGCATAGTAAAAGTTCTGAATTGGTATTCAGTTTTTAAGTTCTGAAATGTTGATGTAAAAGTTCTGAAATGTTGATTGCATAGTGTAAAAGTTCTGTTGAATGGTAGAAAGTTGTCAATGCTCTTATTCAGATTATACAATGTAAACTTTGTTTTCAATCAAAGAAAAACTTAATACTCTCAATTTATCAACAGCTCTAGTTTTAGTTGAAAAAAATCTGAGCATGAATTTGAACTGAATAGGGGTATGTTAAAAAATCCAAAAACCCTACTGTTTCTGAGGTTCGAACGCCGGACCTGTGGTTCAAACAGCCTGTCCTCTACCATTGGACTATCGATGCTTTCTTGAAAGTATTGTGCAAGCAACGTTTTTATATGTGTTGGCGTAAAAGATTACGCTAACAGGTTTCTGAAGATTAGAAACTAACAAACGAAGTGTTTGCGAGGTGAACTGTTCTAAGCCTCCGAAAGGATAATAACTTAGAATAGTTCGAATGTGTGTATTGAATAACTTGTATTCAGTCCCTATTACAGGGTGAAACGGGGGGTATTTATAGGCCCAAGCATTAAGGAAAAGACCTATTTACCCCTCTATTACAACCGACATAGTGGAAACTATTCGATACCCTTAATAGGGCTAAAATAGTAAAAGACTAATCTAATGAGAAAGAAGATAAGTCTTCCATCTTAGCTGGTAGAAAAGATCTCGGAAGAGTCTATATTCGGAGGTATACTCCGAACTAAAGTCCATCTTCATACTTCAAGCTTGATTCAAGGCATCTCCGAAGATGCAGGTTGGAAACCTTCGAATTCATTATCTGTCTTTATCTTGTTACTGCAATAACCCTAAGGATGGAGTATTTTCCCCCAACAGTAGCCCCTCGAATACGCTTCTCCGTTAAACCTGTAATGTTAGGAGAGCAGTATACGGAAGAAAAAATAACCATGCGTAGGGGTTATTAGATTTTAATTTATCTCCGAAATGTATGGAGATATAAAACATCGAATCAGTTTTAAGACAATTACTTTCGAACTATCTTAGAACTAACTCAGGAAGTCCAAAAGCCTTTTTAGACTTAGAAGAAATAGCCGTTGGCTTCTTTCTTCTAACGGAAGTTACGCAGTGCGTTAATTTCGGAGAAAAGTAACGGGCAAGAATGCGAAACGGCATGGACTAACGGTAAAAAATGTAACGTCTAGGCTATAAATAGAGGGCCTAGAACTTTCCTGAGTACCTTTCCACTGCTTTCTTGCAAACAAGCCACTTCTTGAGCTCTAGCCTCCATTCTTCTTCCAAAGCAACTCAGTAGCTCCAATGGCGAAAACCAAAGGTTCTGGAGCACCTTCATCCTTGGCTCGGCAGCAGGCTGCTGCTGCAGCAATGGCTGCATCATTGGCGACGACAGCCCCAACACCTGCAGCAACAACCATGGCGGCGGGAGGAGGAAATTCCCAAAATGTTGATGATCAAGGTCTCTGCCCGGCATCAGCAAAATACCTAGATCAATCCTTCCAACTGGGGCCTTCAACCTGCAAAATAGAATCACTGGCGGCCGCAGAAGAAGGGAAAATTAGTGCGGGAGTTATGATCCGCAAACCTGGAAAGGAGGTTATCACGTCACCAAGACCCGGAGAAGTGGTCGTCTTCGAAGCCTTTTTCGAAGCTGGCTTAGGTCTTCCAGCAGTGGATTTTTTGGCTGAGGTATTAGATCTATTCCATGTTACTCTCCCCCAACTTTCTCCGAACGCAGTAGCTCGTTTAGCTATCTTCGAATGGGCATTGAGAGCCGAAGGTTGTGAGGGGAGGGCAGAGATCTTCGCTGCGCTGCACAGAGCTTCGTGGCAGCCAAAAAACCTTCGTAGGCCCCGGAGGTGAAAAAATGGTAGTAGCCTTCAGAAGTATTAACTTCAGGCTTCGGGATGAATATGCCCTTCAGTTTCCTGCTAAGGACATCAATGCAAGATGGTATACTGACTGGATCATGAGATGGTTTTATGCCGAAGTTGGGGCGAGCAACCGTCTAGCCGGACCTCTGAAAGACATCAACTTTCGAAAAGAAGCCCTTGTGCATCCAGACCAAGGTCAGCTCGAAGCTCGCCTCAGCTTACTTCAGAAGATCAGTCGAAGGTTAAGAATGCGAGACTTAGCCGAAGAGTTTCTCGGGCTCCAAATCCCTCCATTGATGGCCAACTGGCCTATCATTTTCGAAGAGGATTCGGAAGGCGGTCTCCGAAAAATTACTTCAACTTCGAGCCCTGCAGGTAACTTCGAAAACAACATATATTATGCATATTCATTCGAAGGAGTAACTAACTTAACTCATTTTTTTAGCTTCTTCAGCCCCTATAACTTCGGAGCAAATCATACGGGCTTCGGAGAAGATTTTGGGCACTCCAACTCCGACCGAAAAGGAATGGAGAATCAAGTTGGTCGGGAGTTGGGAAAGATTTAACAGAGTGTGGGGAATGCTGGAAATCGTTCCGCCCCCTTTGATGGATTGGGTGCCTTCGGGGAATGCTGGGACTTCGAGCTCCGCCAAGACTCCGGTCAAGAAGGTGGCTCGAAAGCCAAAGAACCCTGCACCTTCGAGTCCAAGGGCTTCAGTTTCTGATTCCCAAGAGGACGAAGGCAGGTTGCTTGTGCAGCTGATTGAAGAAGATGCATCCCAAAGGACTGCACAAACTGAAGTACCTGCGAACGTGCCGAAGTCTCAAGAGAACCTTGAGCAAACAAGGACTTTGGCAGTTCAAGAGGATTTACCCCAGGACGAAGTTCCTGTGGATGAGAGTGGAGTTGAAGTCACTATGGCTTCGATTCCTGACGAAGCAACAAGGACTGTTCAGGAAAATGTTCCTGTAGTCGAAGATTTGACGGCTGACTCGGACGAAGATCTCGCCTTCAATCCGCCAAGCAGTCCAATGATTACCCGTCGCCAGAATGTCGAAGGTATACTTCGAATAATTCTTTTATGTTTATTTTGCATATTTATACGATGTATAATACCTTTGTTTTTACAGAGTCCACTTCTATGGAAGAGGTCCATCTGGAAGATACAATCCCTGGACCTTTGATGACTTCAGAGCCAATCCTAGGAGCCACTCAAATGGGGCCTGGAAGAGGCAAAAGAAAAATGGACTCCCTCCCTGCTACGAGCTCCGGATCAACTCCATCTGAATCAACAGACGAGAGCCAATCTACCGAGGGGGGCCAGTCTCCGGGGGCTCTGAAGACCACCACTCAACACTCCGGACCTTCACCAAACGAAGATGACCAACAAGCTATAAGTATGCTCCCCCTTCTAGCTCCTTTCTTAGAGTGAAGAACTGGTCTTCGGACTTTGCTCGAGCCTTTGGATCGAGCTAGTCGCGTTATTGGGGAGACAAACTTAGTGGCCATTTTGAGCGAAGCGGAGGGCTCGGAGCTTAACGCAGCTATGGAACGCGCAGCCTACCAGGTACGAAGCATCTGTGAAATAACATCGAATTTTCATACAAATAATTTCTTACCTTGATTTTTTCTTTTCACAGCAAACAGTTTTGGCCCGAGCTGCGAATATATCAAATGAACGAGAAATCGCTCACCTTCGAGAGGAAAATGGAACTCTTCAACGGAATCTCACTATCTCCGAAGGCCGAGTGGTTCATATGGACAGCATGGTATCAACAGAGCGCAGGGCCAGACAAGGCTTGGAGGCTGCGAACAAGGATCTCCAAGCAGAAAAAATTGTGCTTCGAGCAGAAGTTGAAAGAATGCTGGCGGAACACGCTACTGCGGGGACCGAGCTTGTTAGACTCCGAGAGGAAGCTAGCCAGCTTTTGAATCAAAAGAATTCCTTAACTACAGAGGCTGCTAGACATTCCGTAGTTCTGGGAGAGCTAACTTCGGAGAAGGATGCGCTGATCGAAGATAAGCTAAAGTCCGAGAAGGTAGCTGCGGAGGTTATGGATCAACTGCTAGGCGTTCTGGAGTACTTCGGTACTACTGGGACGCTTCCTTCTGATGACAACATTTCTCTTCTGCGCCGGTTGATAAGGATTCAAGGAGTGGCGAAGCAGATGAAGACAGCAGGCATTCGCTACGGAGAACTCTCCGGACAAGTGGCTGCTGTTGGCCTACTTCGTTACTACGAGGATCTGGGCCGATCAATAACTCCGAGCGCAGGAGAGGGCCCAATTACCTTTGACGACGAGCAGCTTCTGACTCCTTCCGAAGGTGTGGCTGCTGCCTGGCAAGCCTTCCAAACTTCGTGGAGAGCCGAAGGTCGCTCTACGATCAAGGCCTGGATCGACGAAGGACAACGCCAGAAGCAAGCTCGGATCCAAGCTTCGAGCAGTCAGCCTCCTCCGAACCCGCAGGTTTAGATATGTCTTAGGATTTTTGACTATGTAAAGCTTTGTGCTTATGTACATTTATCAATGAAAATTTTTTTATCATGTTTTTAGGCTTTGCCTCATACCGAAGATATCGAAGTGTTAGACATTAACGACGAACTTCGCTCATTATGGGCTACCTTCGATCTTTTAAAAGTTTACAAGCGTCCTCGATTTTTAGTTCCTCGAGATAGCTCCGGTGTAATTACGCCCGAAGTAAGCAAAGATATACTATCTTATATTAAAGAGGAAGAAAAAGAGGTTAACTTGGAAACTTCGTCTTCTGAAGACGTTATATGGTCCGAAGACGAAGATGAAACTCGAAGTAAAAAGCCTGAAGAACTTGGAAGCTGGGAAAGGAGCCCCGAACGGCTTCGAACTTGGGCCGAGCTTCAACAAGAACAGAAGGACTTTAGAGCTTCGAAGGGAGGCAAGAGAGTTAAACGTAAAGTTGTTAGAACTCCCGGTACTGGAACAAGTCATTCCAACCCTAGCTCTAGAGATCGAAGAGGTCTTCGATTCCTTCTTGGTATAGATACCAATTTTTCATGATGTAATCTGTAATCATATTCATTTAAATAATAAATATTGATTTAAAATTGTCTCCCTATTTACTAGCCCCTCTTTGGGTATAAGCAACTTCGAACTGTATTCAAAGATGGTTATGCACAAAGAAAAAACCTTGGAGTACAATTTTTTGGGGTTCGGAGCCCCTCTGCAATTTAAAGATCTTTTAAAATCTTATTAAATGTCTTTGACTATTTGTAGTCTGAAGAATGGCAACTCAATGGCTCAAACTCTGTTTTTGCTTTGGCCACCTTCGGCTCTTTTTTGCGAACTCTGTCAAACCAGTGGTTCGGAGTTTGCAATGGTCTCTTTGGACTCTTTTTACGGATGTCTACTAGCCAATGGCTTGGACTCCACATATTTTGGCCACCTTTAGCTCTTTTTACGGATGTCTACCAGACAATGGCTTGGACTCCGCATATTTTGGCCACCTTCGGCTCTTTTTACGGATGTCTACCAGCCAATGGCTTGGACTCCGCATGATGTGGTTTTGGGCTCTTTTACGGATGCCTACAAGCCGGTGGCTTGGACTCCGAATTATGTCAGCCCGCACGTCGGAAACTTCGAACCAATGATTCGAAGTCCGAAAATATGATTCAGCTTTATGACACTTCCCTCTCGGTCAACCCCGCGGTTCCAGTGCGTCCACTCGGAAGCTGGAGGTTTATGAGGGGAAGGCACTATCTGGACCATATGCTTTATTAATTCAGAAGATGATTACAAGTGGTTTACAAGGAGCCCTTATGCGAAGTATCGCTTTAGGTGCTCCGCATGCCAAGTATGTGCTAACTCTTCACCTTCTAAATTAGCTAGTTTAAAAGAGCCAGGACGTCCTGAACGAACAATTAGGTATGGACCTTCCCATTTATTTCCTAATTTCCCTGGCGCTATAATGCTTCGCAGAACAAGATGACCCGGTCTAAGCTCATTGATCTTAACCTTCGGGTCAAACCAAGCCTTCGTCTGCTGGTGATATTTTGATAAATTGGCCACAGCTCGAAGTCTTGTTTCCTCTGATAAATCTAGCGAAGCTTGTCTTTCTTCTTCGATCTCCGGTTCAGTGCTGCGAAGTGATCCTCCTTTGAGCTCCGTTGGAGTCATAGCTTCATCTCCGAATAGTAATCTGAATGGAGTAAAACCTGTGGACCTTGTTTGCGTAGTCCGAATGGACCATAAAATCTTCGGAAGTTCTTCGGTCCGCAGTCCTTTTGCTAATCCTACTATCCTTCGATTTAGCCCTGACAAAATATTTCCATTGGCTCTTTCTACAGCTCCATTAGACTGAGGATGTCTCACTGCAGCAAAACATAATTGGATGCCTAGATCTTCGCAAAACTTCCTGAAAGGTTCTGCATCGAACTGTGTTCCATTATCAATTGTAAGTTGTCTAGGCACTCCGAACCGGCAAATGATATTTTTCCAAAAACATTTCTGTACATTGTTCGAAGTGATAGCTGTTAAGGGCTCTGCTTCTACCCACTTAGAAAAATATTCAATAGCTACCACTACGAACTTTAGATTTCCCTTAGCTACTGGAAAGGGACCAATTAAATCCATACCCCATCTGGCCATAGGCCATACCGGAGCAATAACTTGAAGAGCTGTTGGTGGGCGATGACTTCGTCGACCCATCCACTGACATCGTTGACAAGTGTGGACCAAGCTCTCCGCATCAGCTGATATTGTAGGCCAATAAAGCCCCTGGCGAAGTGTTTTCCCTGCCAAAGCTCAAGGGGCTAAATGGCTACCGCAAAGTCCTTCATGGATTTCTCGAAGAATTTCTTGACCTTCGGCTTGAGATATACATCGGAGTAGAGGGGAACATACTCCGGCCTTGTATAAAATACCGTTGATTATTTGATAATTTCTAGCCCTGAGTTTCAATCTTAAAAGTTGTGGCTCTTCAGGCAAATTTGTTCCTCCTTACAAAAGTTCCATGATTGAATTTTTCCAATCTGCACTTTTGGAATGCAAAGAATCTCTGCAGGGGGAATTTGTGGTACCGAAGGTGTACTGAACTCCTCATAGAAAGCTTCTTCTGGTACATCCACAGCTCCGGCTGCAGCTTTTGCTAAGATGTCCGCTTGCACATTTTCTGCTCTTGGTATACTGCAAATGGAAATACCCTTGAAGTGTGCTTCGATCTTACGGATTTCTTCTAAGTACTTTGCAAGCTGTGGATGCCGAACTTGAAAACTTTTATCTACGTGCCCTGCTACTATTTGAGAATCTGTCTTTATAACAACTCTTGTAGCCCCTAGAGCACGTGCTTTTCGGAGTCCAAGTAAAATCCCTTCATACTCCGCTATATTATTGGTAGACTTAAAGTTGAGTCTTGCGGAGTACATTGCTCTTTGCCCTGAAGGCGAAATCAACACTGCTCCAATGCCTGCTCTGGATGCTTGGAAAGCTCCATCAAAATAAACAGTCCAAACTCCGTCACTTGAATTCTCC
>JAAALK010000288.1:58267047-58392296 GCA_019279435.1 Zizania palustris
TGTATTGAATAACTTGTATTCGGTCCCTATTACAGGGTGAAACGGGGGGTATTTATAGGCCCAAACATTAAGGAAAAGACCTATTTACCCCTCTATTACAACCGACATAGTGGAAACTATTCGGTACCCTTATAGGGCTAAAATAGTAAAAGACTAATCTAATGATAAAGAAGATAATTCTTCCATCTTAGCTGGTAGAAAAGATCTCGGAAGAGTCTATATTCGGAGGTATACTCCGAACTAAAGTCCATCTTCATACTTCAAGCTTGATTCAAGGCATCTCCGAAGATGCAGGTTGGAAACCTTCGAATTCATTATCTGTCTTTATCTTGTTACTGCAATAACCCTAAGGATGGAGTATTTTCCCCCAACAATATGTATACTTTTATTTAGTATTTAACCATTCGCCGCTCGTGACGCCTCCTCTTCTCCCCAATATTCCCCGATCCCCTTTCGTCGCGCGTCGAACCCTTCGCCTGCCAGAAGCCCCGCCATCGCCACCGGGCAGCCGTCGGTCAGTCGTCGTTGGTCGCCCGCCGCCCGTCTGTCAGACCCCCGCCACGTTCACTCTCTCACGTGCTTGGGGGCTCCCTGCGCCGCTGTGACTTGGGGGCTATGGCCGTTCGTGGCTGCTCGCCAGACCTCGAGGTGCGCCTCCACTTTATCATTGACCTTATCTCTTTTGTTTATTGAAGAATAGTGCCTATGCTTGAAAGGCTGCTAGTTATATCATCACAGATGCAGAAAAATTTATTTATGCACCGAACAAAATTGCATTTGAGATTGAGTAATTTGGTTCAATATTACCTGCTCAAAAGATAGCTGTTCAGTTCAAGTAATTTCTCATTGGTTTTGCTAGAATCATTTTCTGAGTATTGTGAACTTATTTGAAGTCTTGAATATATATCCTTCTAATTTTTATGTTTCTTGTGAGTATTAGTATGAAGTATCAGTTTTTAGTTTGGTTATCTGTAGCATTTCTGAAATTTAGTGTACTGAATCAAATCTTAATGTTTACTTGATGTTTCAAGTGAAATGAGTAATCAAGACTGAATGTCCAAGCTTGAATGTTGGTTGTTTCTACTGATTTTTCTGAAAACCTCTGATTACTTTGGAGCATACTGGTTAGTTTTAATCTGAATTATGTAGTGTCACTACTGCTATGAGTGGGGGATACTTAATACTGATATTTGAGTAGTAGGGTACCATAAACATGAATCAGCATATTTGTGATTTCATTTTGTTATAAATTCAATCAGTGAACATATCCTTCTGTTTTTGTCTAATCAGCTATTTTCATCTAATTGAAAAGTGCTTCAAAACTATACCTTTGAGCTGTTTTCATCTAATTTGACTATTCATTTGCCGAGCAGCCGAGCATTTTTCTAGTGATGGGTCCTCCTAACAAAGAGTTGAAGAGGGACAAATTGGGGAGGTTCCGGCGTCATACAAAAGTCAAAAAAAGTATGTGGTTCCAAAGAGTGAACAGAACACTGGGTCATCTACTACATCAAGCGGGGTCTATGAGGTCTGCCAGTGTGGTAAGGTTAAGGTAGAAGGCCGCCCTTGCGATTGCGCGCCAACCTCCAAAAGGAAGCATGTGGTTCTTCAGTTGGACTCGAACTCGGACGATGACATGCCGCATCAAGGTAAAGGGCAAACTGTAGAGGCAAGTCGTGCCAAAGGGCAAACTGTTGAGGCAAGTCATGCCAAGGGAAAAACTGTAGACGGAAGTGGTGGAAAAGGAAAAATTGCAGAGGGAATTGGTGGCAAAGGAAAAACTGTTGAGGCAAGTGGCAGCAAGATGAGTGTTGAGGCAAGAACTTCTGATACTTCAGTTATTTTACATTCCTATATCAGTGTGCATTCATAGTATATTTAATATTTTATTTATGAGTTACTTATCTGAGTTTCAATGTTTATATCTTCTTGCAATCATGCAGGAATATCTAGACCTAATGCTTGTACAACTAGACTGCATGATCGAGAAGCTGGACGTATTGATGGAGAAACTTGACATAGTGATCAACAAGATGTGTTCTAAATGACATGGACAATGACATGATAGTTAGTTAGTGGTGGTGGATGTTGTGATCTTTTGTTTAGTTAGGTGTGGTTGTTGTTGTTCATGATCGATCGTATCTTTTGGTTACTTAATGATGGATGTTGTTATCAATAGATCGCTGGTACCTTTTGTTAGGTTGGTGGTTGAACTAATGATCTAATGACTGATGGTTGGATCATATATGTAAGAATTACTAATGGCACATCTAATTGACTGCATGTGGTATGTTTACTTAATTTGACTGATCAGATTGTATGCTTATGTCATGCTATCATCTTCAGTTAATCTGAGCAAAATTCCAACTTTTCTGGTGCAAATGCAAATTTGCGAAAATTTCGTTGTCATGTTGTATATGCTGGTTTCATCAGTTAATTTGACCACAAGGCAACCACTATCTTCAGAATACAAAATACCAACTTTTCTGGTGCAAATGCAACTTTACAATATCAAAATGTTTGTAATTGTCTAGATCCATTTAATTTGATATTTTGAACACATTAGTCGTGTTCCTACGATTTATATCAAAATATGTCAAATTTTTTGTTCTCATACACTAAATTCGAAGTTTTTCGAAAAACTATGTTGTGAAACTCAACCGGTAATGCGGAGGTTAAGGGTTCTTAAATTCTAAGAAAATCAAATAAAGTCTGAAAAATATGAGATTTTTCATGGTGCTATTATATTATACGTATATTCTATGATAAAAATTTGAAAATGTTTCAACGAAGTTGTGACATAGGATATTAAGAAACTCGACCTTCTCATGACAGGAATTGAATTACAGTTTTCAAAAGGAATAGGTTCAGGTCGAAAGCAAATTTATGATCAAACAGTAATTTCAACTTTAATTTTTTTTATAATAAAAGTACAACTTATCTCCTTCCATATAAAATGTTTGTAATTGTCTAGATCCATTTAATTTACTATTTTGAACACATTAGTCGTGCTCGTACGATTTATATCGAATTATGTCAAATTTTTTGTTCCCATACACTAAATTCGAAGTTTTCCGAAAAACTATGTTGTGAAACTCGATCGGTAATGCGGAGGTTAAGGGTTCTTAAATTCTAAGAAAATCAAATAAAGTCTGAAAAATACGAGATTTTTCATGATGCTATTATATTATACGTACATTCTATGATAAAAATTTGAAAATGTTTCAATGAAGTTGTGACATGGGATGTTAAGAAACTCGACCTTCTCATGACAAGAATTGAATTACAGTTTTCAAAAGGAATAGGTTCGGGTCGAAAGCAAATTTATGATCAAACAGTCATTTCAACTTTAATTTTTTTTAATCAAAGTACAACTTATCTCCTGCCATATAAAATGTTTGTAATTTTCTATATCCATTTAATTTGCTATTTTGAACACATTAGTCGTGTTCCTACGATTTATATCGAAATATGTCAAATTTGAACTACAAGTACCTCAAACTATGTACCAAAATTATAGAATAATCATATTCATGTTTTTGTGCCCATTTTTTTGAAAAAAAATATGTTCTGTAACTTTATAAAGTCTAAAAATAGGAACAAAATTTGAGTAATGTTTGTTAAGATGAAATACTTGATTTTAAAATTGTATTGAAGGATAGAAACATATTTAAAAAACAAACTAAAAATATGGTGAATCCAAGGATCGAACCTGGGTTGCCATCTTACCAACTAGCGCCAACATCCATCTGTGCTACTACTAACTTCTTGATATTTTTGCACATGCAATTGTATTTTGTGCTAGTAACGAATACAATACCGAAATTTTTTGGCGCCAGGTTGCGCGCCAAACATTTTTACCTCCTATACATTGAAATCCTTGCCTTATTTAACACCCGGAAACCTCGCAACCGCACGGCAACCGCACCTGCTATACATCCAATTCTCCTTTTACCTCTCCTGCTATACATCCAATTATCCTTTTACCGCTCGGGCGCCGGCAACCGCACAGCCGCACCTGCTCGCCGGCATCCTCAAGTTCTCGTCGTCGCCATCTCCGCTCCAGGTATTGCCATGCCTTCGTCCCAATCTTCGGCCTGCTTATCGATTTACTGCTTATCGTCGCCATGAGTTTAGATATGACATTGAATTAGGGTTCCAAGAAATTTAATACCTTCGACATGTAATCTTTCATGAAACCATATGTGTTGTACTGCTGAGAGTTTGTAGAAGATGAGTATCTCTTGCTAGTACATTAGCAAATCTTGATTGCATCTATTCCGAAATATTTGGAGGAATCAGACTGGTATTCTGTTCTGTTTCAAAATCCTGTTGGAGCTATCTGCTGATTGACTGATTTGTGTTCCAATTTGAAGTTGTTGAATCCAGTTTTTGATCAGGGTTCTGATTCTAGTGTTGTATGTCCTGAATCTGTTTAGATTACTGATAGGCTTTCAAGGTTAGCTTTATTCTAATTTGATTTTGAGTAAAAGTGTTCTAGTTCAAGGTTGTCTCTCTTGTTTGGGTCACTACTGTGTTAATGTGATGTTAGGTATGATCTAAAAGGTTGAGCTACAACTGTTTTGGGTTTTGCCATCTTGAGAAGATCATTCTACACACTGTGTTTAATTGAAATTTGAATCTGTGTTTTTAGAGGTGCGTTGGGTGAATTGATCATGAAATTTGAATCTGTGTTTTTAGAGGTAGTTGAATGTTGATAGCAGTCACAATAACTTGATGACTTAAATCTTTGTAACTTCAGATCAAATCATGGTAAGACCACTTCGACGGTTAAGGAACTTGAACCTCCAACAAGAAGAGGAGGCAGAATCTATTGAGAATGGGCAGGATAACTTAGCGGAGTGTGAGAATGAGTAGGATAACTTAGTGGACTGTGAGAATGACCACTCCAACTTACCAGAGCATGGCAATGACGAAGACTTGCAAAGTCCTCCTGATGTTGATGGCTTATTAGCGCGGCTCCCAAGCCAACATCCGCGAACCCCAATAAATATAATATGTGAGTTTCATGTTTTTATTGCATATCCAAATTCACTGTCAACATAATCTATTTCCTATATGTAGGGCCAAATGGAGATGTCAGACGAGTTTTAGGGGAGTTCAGAGTTTCAAATTTAGTGGATTTACAAGGAGGAAAGGTTATTGTAGGGACTGATGAAAATGGTGTCCCAAATGAAAGGTCAACCTCTATTCTTGGACAATACCTTGGACAGATAGCAGAAAAACCATCATTAGGGCCTTTACACATTGAAAGATGGGGCAATGCTATGTTCAATACTCACAAGCAACAGATAATCAAAGATTTGGAGGTAAAATTAATGTTCCTAGCTAGTTCAATCAAAAGTACCTCAATTTCCATCCATCTAGTAACAACTACCTCTACTTTTTATAGGAAAACTTTCAGTTCCCCCGCCAAACGCTAAATCTTACAAGGGACTGGGTGCTAAGGACTGTTAACAATATGTGGCGATCCTACAAATCAAAGTTGAAGAAACTATTACAACCGTGAAGAGAGATCTCTAGATGAAATCATAAATAGGAAACCAAGCAAAGTGAATGAAATTCAATGGAAAGCCCTTGTTGGATTTTGGTGCCGAGAACCACATAAGGTACCACCCTTTTATTCATCATTTATATGCATGATGAAAGTAACGAGTGTAACATCACTTCATCACTCTTTTATTTGCAGAAAGTATGTGCGATAAACTCTAGGATCGCAGAAGAACAGAAAAATACACACACATCTGGGAGAAAAAGGCATGGTAGGCTTAAAAAAGAGATGGTGGATATATTCATCCCAAGTTACTTCTTGTATTCACATTCATCTAATTCAGATCTGTAATTGAGCCTCACTTTTGTATGTTGTGCAGGAAGTTAACCATAAAAGTAAGATTAATAGGCTTGAATTATGGGAGGCTGCTCACAAGAAAAAGAATGGCAGATTCACTACTCACAAAGTGGATGCTCTAATGGTACATTTTCTGATCCTAAGCATTTATGTTCGATCTGAATTTCTGTTTACCGTTTTTTGACCTCGCACTGTTTTTATTTCTATAGAACGCATCATATGAGGAATTAGAAAAAAGGAAACAAATGAACAATGGTAATCTTTCAGCGCAAGATTTTAATGAGGTCTTCAATGGGATAGTTGCTAAGGAGTTAAAAGCACGAGGGTACTATGATGATAAGTACTGGAGTGAAGTTCGAGTGTCCCAAGGTCTAACTTTTGTCACTCAAACTACGGAAGAAAGAAGGTACCAAGATAAACTAAATGAAATGGAGAATAAGATGAAACGCATGGGTGGTTTCATGAAGCACTAGCTTGGTTTCATGATAAAAAAGTTTCCTGAAGAGGATTTCATAAAAGAAATGGTAGCCAATCTACATGATGATGAAGTAAGCATTTGTTTCTTTTTCAGAATGGCAACTACATATTTTTTCACATTGATAGCAGTGATTACAAGTAAGCCCTCCTTCTCTTACTTGTTTTTTCAAGGATGAACCTGTAGAACCAGAAATTCATACTGATGACAGCCATACGCACACAATTGGTAATGTGCACTCTCCGACAAATGAAGTGCAGGTAATACATCACCTACTTTCTGTCATGTGTACTCATCTACATCATTGCTATTAAAGTTTATACTAATGGATTATGTAATATGGTTTATTATACTTTGCAGCACGATACATCCACCAAAGATCGTACGCCTTTACCTACTGACCATGTGGTTGCAACGGTATGCAGTATATCATGCAAACTAAATCTCACAGTAATTATGTAATTTAATTACCAACATTTGAACATGCTTATAAGTCATGTGTTATGTTCCTTGTTTGGCTCCTGTTTACTACATGAGGAACAAATTCATAGTTCTGTTCATGAAGGTAACTATGTTAATGCAGCCACAAATATTTCCCAAGATCCCATATTGACAAACATGGTATGTCTAGACTAACATTGAATGTTAATCTATATTGGCTGAACTTATTTTACTGATGATGTATTTTGACTAATATAAGTTATGTTTATTCTAGAGGATTCGAAGAGTTAAAGCCCCTAGTTTGAGCCAATCTGATTCGGTATGCTTCTATTCTGCTTGTTTCTTTTGTAATTAAATTATTTAAATTACAAAACTCTTACCTTCTTGTTTTGCAAAATGGTAGAGTCGTTCTCCAATCTATCTTATTTCCCTAAGAAACAAAGGAAGAATTGTGGCCAAAGCGCGGTTGGTGACAACTAATTGCAAACGAGAGATTGGAGGAACCATGCTTGGAAAGGAATATGTTGGGGTTTATGTTGAAGGTCTTGAAAACGTTGAAGTTAGAAATAAAGGAGATGAGCTTATACCTAGACCTATTTTTGAGATTCGTAAACTAGTAGATGCTATTGGCTATACTATACCTTGGCCCCGTTCACATGTAAGATTTTTTTCTAAAGAATAAACCTTCAATTCCGTAATATCTTCAACTTGTGGTATTCATCTAACCTCATGCCCCATTGCAGGTGAAGAAAATTACAATGGAGACCAGCAAGAATGGACAATGAAGCATAGTTTATATTTGTTAGTGAAATAAATTTAGAAATATTTGTGTGATAGTCACTATTTCTTTGTTTCTTTAGCAAGGCAATAGTCTTGTTCATAATAACTTAATTACTGCACTAGTTGGTTCAAAGTACTCATCATATCATTTATTTCCAAATTATTATCAAAATAGAAAATCTGCTTCGCTCACTTTTTTGGCTTCATATTATGGCCATTGACCTACATACAGTATACCATGCACTTGGCACAGTTCATGGAAAGGTGTGGACAAGAGGACTAATGTTTCAATGGTTAGTTTTTTCTTTACCATTCTTGGCTTCCTGCCATTTAATTTCATGTTGATCACCAAGTTACTTATATTATGTTATTAGCTTCATTTCTCTGTTGTGCTTGAATAATTGAAATTTGTCCATATAACTTCATCAGATTATGTTTATTTATCACCCCTTATTTGTTAGGCCTCACTACAGTTTTTTGATAAACTCATTCTCTGAAACACTCATATGTATAAGTTTCTTTGCTGCATTTCATCCTGTCCTGAATTGGCTCCAGTTCAATTTATGGTTATTTGCTAGGTAAGACAATTGATGTTGCTGCTATTAGTACACCTGCAAATTCAATGTTTCTTTTCCCCTAAAATATGTAGATATCTGAAAGATACTTCATTTCGACTTCCACTTTGCATACCCCTACATATGATTTATGGCATGGGTTATATACTAACACATATTAATAATTTTTCAGGTCATAGATGATTTTGTGCCAATTATTTCTATGGTACAATCTGTGATGTCCTTGAGTGCAGCTAAAGAAGAAATTTGCAATGTACAAGAACCTGAAGCCATGTGGTTTACAGGGAAAAGATTCACACTGAAATGATGAGCCAACACTCCTGGTGACCATAATGCTGAAGTTTTGTTGAACAAGAGTAAAACATATGTTCAGTTTGGAGAAGCTTTTGCATGAATAATGCCATCCCATGCAAATACATGTACCAAATTTGTATTTGCCATGATGTGCATTGCTTTCTTACAATATTTATGCATATGTATTACAATGATTCAAGGTTATGATACAGAGTTGTCAAATGAAATGAAATTGTTAGCAACTTTTCCTTATTGGCTTGATACTGATCAAGGAAATGCAATAATGATTGACTTCAATATGTAGTCCGTGTATTCTGATTGGTCCATATTTTTGGTGAAGCAAATAATTGTTGGTCAATTATTTCCAATAGATCATTTATTTATAAAACATTATCTGATAATAAAATATAAATATATATTACAATTATGTATGCAAATAAAAAATCATTATATATTTGTACACATGAAAATATATGTATCTATAAACCGTCTCTATAATTCTTAATACACAATGTGATGTAACTACTAAACATGTCTATATCCGTAGACGCGTAATTATAATGTATCTATGATATTGTTTCTACATTTGTTAACACGCATTGTGGTGTTAATACAAAACGTGTCACCTGCCATATAATCTGCCATGGCACGTGCCACGTCAATCGCCACGTCATCTTCCACGTAATTTGCCACATCATCTGCCACGTCATCTTCCACGTCATCTGCCACGTCATGTGCCACATCATCTGCCATGTCACGTTCCGCCCTCTACAAATTCATCTCTATACTTATTACTGCGCAATAAGGCGTCCTTATAAAATGCATCTATATTATTAGACATAATTTGTATAAGTATCTATAAATTGTATCTACATTTATTAACGTGAATGAAATGTCACAATACTACGTAACTACATCACTACAGATGTTTTATACATGTGTCTACTAAATTGTATCTAACTTTATAGATATGCAAATAACGTGTTTATAGACTGTCTCTTTCTTTCATAGCAACGCATAAATAATTCATCTCTACAAGGTCTGACGCGGTACGTACGAAGATGCTTCTAACACGCTTTATGAAAGCGTGTCTATATTGACATAGAGATGAAATAAAGCGTGTCTAGACCCTAATTCTGGTGTAGCTACAAGGGGTGTTTTCTAGTAGTGACGGTCGTCCCCAACTCCCTAGTAGCTGGGGTGATTACGGTGGAGGTCGAGGCTCTGGTGACAACTACACTGGAGAGGACTTTGGGGGATGACCTCGACAAGATTCTCCGGATGTAAGAAGTCCTGGAGCACCCGACCATTTTACCTCAAGGTGCCTCCGATGGTAGACTTCGAAACTTTTGCTTTGGTCAATTCCTACAACAATTATTACTCATGAATGTTCACCAAGTACCTCGATGTTGTAGGCATATCGAAGGGCAACGAAGCCCCGGACGCAAACGAAGCTCCAGCTTCTTCAGGGGTTGTGGCTCCGATGGACACCTCTACTCCACTGGACGCCCCGGCTCTGGCGGCAAGGGCCGTCTCCACCGACGCGGCTCCGGACGAAGGGACAGCTGTTGAAGGAGGTTCCACCTCCACCGGAATCGCACCTCCAGCCTTCGTGCCGGGGAGGGGAAAAAGCATGACAAGCCTTGGACTCCCTCCCGCTCTTCCAACGAGCCTTCGGCAAGCAACTCGGAGGAAGAGGCAGCGGTAGATGACCGCCAAGCTTTGTCTTGGCTCCCTTTGTTGGCTCCTTTCCTGGAGCAACAAACGGGCCTCCAGGCGCTTCTAGAGCCCTTGGCGGAGAAAGGCCAGGAAGTCATAAACTCCGACTTGGTCTCCGTCTTGAGCGAAGCCAGGGCCCCGGAGCTTAATCTAGCCCTCGAAAGGGCTGCCCTTCAGGTATAAAGAGTACCACGAATATCTTTAATTAACGAATGTAAATACTTGGTACTTACTTGTTCCTCTTGCAGCAATTTGTCCTTGCTATAGCGGTAGTGACTTCCAACGAAGTCGAGACTAACCGACTCAAGAGGAAGGTTACCACCCTCCAATTTGCGCTTAAAGACTCCGAAGAGAAAACACTTCGGTTGGAGGAAGAGCTCCTCGAAGAACGTAGGGCTAGGGCTGGGACCGACGAAGCCTTCCTAGCTCGAAAAGCAGAGCAGCGGCGTGCTCCGCACTTCGGCCCAAGAGGCCGAAGCCGAGTGCTTGGTGCTCCGAGTGGAGGTCGAGAAGCTCCGACAGGCGGCATCTACATCGAGCACTCAACTGGTAGAGCTCCAAGGCTCTCTCAAGCAGGCGATGGCTTAGAATAGCTCCCTGCTATCCTAGATGGCTGAAGTATCTGCTACTACTGCAGGGCTGGAGGCGGCAGAGAAGAAGAATGCCACCCTAGCGGAGCGTACCTTGGATGCCCTTCAGGGTTCCTTGGAATATTTTGGCACCATGTGCCCTTCGTCTTCTGCTGCAGCCAGCGAGGCCCTCGACCGGAAGCTGAAGAGGATTCAAGTGGTGACGTCGCTGATGATGTGCTCCGGTGTCCGATACGGAGAGATCTCCGGACAATGCGCTGGAATCGGAGTCCTCCATCACCTCGAAGCCCTTGGGATTTCCATCGCTCCGATTAGGGGTTCGACACCCAGAACCTTCACCGACGAGAACTTGTTGCATCCTTCGCCCGATGTAGCCTCGGCTTGGGAAGTTTCCGGTCAATCTGGAAAACAAACCAGAAGGCTACGACTAAAGCTTGGATCGACGAGGCCCATCGGCAAAAGCAAGCAAAGACAAGGTCTCCGCTTCCATCTTCGTCGGCTCCAACACCTCTTGCTCCGCCCACCGACCCACGGGTTTAGCTCATAGGGCGCTTAATCATGTATAATAAATCTTGTAAAGCCCCTTGCATTAATGAAAAGTTTATAAACGAGGAACTTGTTTGGGTGTTTATTCTTTTAGGTTCTTCCATGTCCTTCGGAGCCTGACTTCAAAATACTGGAAATTAATGAAGGGCTCTGTCGGCAGTGATCAGTTCTTGAGAGCTTAAGGCCTTACCGCCGCTCTCGCTTCTCTGTTCCTCGCGGAGATGAAGGAGAGCTAACCCTCAAAGTTTGTCAGGAAGTCTTGGCTTATATCAAGGAGGAAAAGGACAAAACGTCTTCATCCAACGAGCATATAGATTGGTCTGACTCGGAGTACCAGGCCAAAGATCCCGCGGAGGCTAACTCCGAAAGGCTTCTGACTTGGGCTGAACTCCAAGAGGAGCAGAAGAAACTACGAGCTTCGAAGAAGAAAATAAGCACTCGAACTAAAAAGATAGTTTCGACGGCTTCAAGCTCTAGAGGTCAAAGTAGTTGTAGAAGTAGTTCTAGAGGCTGAAAGGGTCTCCGATTTTACCTAGGCTTAGACCAAAATTTCTCTTGATGTAAAAGTATGATTAATAAATTAATATGAATTGTTTCAAAAGCATCTTGTTGTTCCTTACTCTCCTACCCCTCCTTGTGGGTGGGGGACCTTACGCATTGCAATAAGGTCTGTCGGACACAATGACGTGCACAACAAACTGATGCTTCGCACAACACTCAGTAACGATACTTTTCTTTTTCGTAGAGTTCTTCGATCTATACTAGTCGCTTAGGACTTTAAAAGTGTCTCATTGGCCAGAGCCTTGAAACCTTGTTGCTTGGTCACCTTCGACTCTTTTACAGATGCTTCGAACCCGGAGGCCAGAAATCTGTTCTTTTAAAGTCCTTAGACTCTTCTATGGATCCTAACAAGCCAGAGCCTGGAATCCGTAGGTTGGCCACCTTCGGCTCTTTTACAGATGCTTCGAACCCGGAGGCCGTAAATCTGATCTTTTAAAGTCCTTAGACTCTTCTGCGGATCCTAACAAGCCAGAGCCTTGAATCCGTAGGCTGGCCACCATCGGCTCTTTTACAGATGCTTCGAACCCGGAGGCTGGAAATCCGATCTTTTAAAGTCCTTAGACTCTTCTACGGATCCTAACAAGGCGGAGCCTG
This sequence comes from Zizania palustris, assembly GCA_019279435.1. NCBI lineage: Eukaryota > Viridiplantae > Streptophyta > Magnoliopsida > Poales > Poaceae > Zizania > Zizania palustris. Next base: position 58,279,492 of record JAAALK010000288.1, read on the forward strand.
GAATCCGTAGGCTGGCAGCGGAGCCCTTGAACCAATGGTTTGAAGGCTGTTGCCCAGGTCCCTAGAAAGATGCTTGACTCCGCAAGCATCTCCGTTCTCCTGATGCGTCCCTAGAAATAACGCTTAAGGTGCTCTGCATGCCTTGCATGCTTCAACTGTTCCCCTTCTAAATTAGCTAATTTAAACGATCTGGGGCACCCTGAGCATAGGATAATATATGGTCCTTACCATTTATTTCCTAGCTTCCCCGGGGCTATTACACTTCCCAAGACTAAATGACCTGGCCTAAGTTCGTTCAGCTTTATCTTCGGGTCATACCATGTTTTTGTTTGGTCTTGGTACTTCGTCAGATTGGCGACAGCTCGAAGCCTTGTTTCTTGTAACAAGTCTAGAGAAGTGTTCCTCTCGTCTTCATCTCTGGGTTCTACTACACGAAGGGATCCACCTCTGAGCTCCGTAGGAGTCATGGCCTCATCTCCGAATAGCAGTCTGAATAGGGTAATGTCTGTGGACCTGGCTTGAGTGGTCTGAATGTACCATAAAATCTTGGGGAGCTCTTCGACCGACAGCCCCTTGGCCAATCCAACAATCCTTCGATTCAAACCGGAGAGAATATTCCCGTTGGCTCGCTCGATGGCTCTGTTGGAATGTGGGTGGCGCATTGGTGCGAAGCATAACTTAATGCCCAGTTCTTCACAAAATTCTTTGAATGTCTCAGCTTCAAACTCAGTTCCATTATCCACAGTTAGCTCCCTCGAAGTGATAGCAGTCAAGGGTTCTGCTTCGACCCACTTAGAAAAATATTCAATTGCTAACACTGCAAACTTCAAGCTGCCTTTTGCCATTGGAAAAGGGCTGATGAGGTCCATGCCCCACCGAGCCATTGGCCATACTGGAGTAATAACTTGAAGTGGTACTGGCAGACGGTGGCTTCGTCTTCCCATCCACTGGCATCCTTGGCAGGTTTGAACCAACACCTCCACATCTCTTACAATTGTCGGCCAGTAGAGCCCCTGCAGAAGCGTCTTTCCTGCTAGAGCACGAGGGGCTAGGTGGCTTCCACATAAACCTTCGTGAATGTCCCGAAGTATATCTTGTCCTTCGGGTTGGGAGAAGCACCGGAGTAGAGGAGAAAAAACTCCGGCTTTGTACAACACTCCATTGACAAGCTTATAATTTCGAGCCCTTGCTTGCAACCTTCGGAAATCTGGACCTTCTGATGAATCTGTGCTACCTTGCAAGACATCCATTATCGGATCTCGCCAATCTGCAGCTGGAATGCAAAGGACTTCTACATAGGGTAATTGATTGACTGCAGGCTTGACTAGTTCTTCATAGAAAGCACCCTCCGGGAGGTCCAATGCTCCGGCTGCAGCCTTTGCTAGAATGTCTGCAAGTTGATTATCTGCTCGAGGGATACTTCGAACAAAAAATCCTTTGAATGCTGCTTCTGTTTTGCTGATTTCCTCCAGATACTTTGCTAGATGTGGGTTCCTTTCTTGAAAGCTTTTGTCAACATGCCCTGCGATGACTTGGGAATCTGTTTTAATTATTATCCTTTGCCTTTGCCTTTCGGAGGCCTAGCAGGATCCCTTCGTATTCTGCGATATTATTGGTGGTCTTAAAGTTGAGCCTCGCGGAATACATGGCCTTTTGCCCTGACGGTGATATTATTACCGCTCCAGCTCCGGCACCAGATGCCTGATAAGCTTCGTCAGAAAAAATTGTCCATAAAACTTCGGAGGGCTCCTCTGGAGCCTAGACTGTAGATGGTGTCCATTCTGCTACGAAGTCAACTATGATTTGGGATTTGATAGCTCTTCTTGCCGTGAAGGAAATTCCGAAGGGGGCTAGCTCGATAGCCCATTTCCCGATCCTACCTGTAGAATCTTTGCTTCGAAGCATATCACCAAGAGGATATGAGGTAGGAACGATTAGGTTATGCGCTAGAAAGTAATGCTTTAGCTTCTGCGAGGCCATTACTAGGGCATAAGCAAATTTCTCGAGCTCGGAGTATCTTGTCTTTGCTCCGGACAAAGCTTCTGACACGAAATAAACTGGGTTTTGCACCAGCTTTCCCTTAAGCTCGACTTCTCTGACCAGTACTGCACTTACTGCGGAGCCTGCTGCTGCGAGATAAAGGAGGAGAGTTTCTTCCGGGAGGGGCACAGTAAGTGTCGACGGGCTTCCGAGGTATTCCTTGATATCATCGAAGCGCTTCTGGCACTCTAGCGTCCAGTTGAAACAATTCCGACCCCTTTAGAGCTTTGAAAATTAGAAGGCTTCGTTCGGCTGACCTAGCCAGGAATCTGCTGAGAGCTGCAAGCCGTCCTGTTAACTTCTGGACTTGCTTCAAATTTTCTGGTGTAGCCATTCTTTGCAGCGCGCTTATCTGCGTTGGGCTAGCTTCGATTCCCTGCTCGAAACTAAGTACCCTAGTAGTTTTCCTGCTTCCGCCCCAAATATACATTTTTCAGGGTTGAGGCGGACTCCACATGTTCGAAGGCTCTCAAAAGTTTCAGCTAAGTCTAGGCTATGCTGGTGCTTTTCAGCACTCTTTATTACAATGTCATCCATATAGGCTTTGACATTTCGGCCTATTTGGTGACCTAGAGCCTTAGCTATTAAACGTGAGAATGTGGCTCCGACATTCTGCAAGCCAAAAGTCATTCTTACATAACAAAATACTCCGGATGGAGTTATGAAACTTGTCTTGGCTTCGTCTTCACACTTTAGCCAGACTTGATGATACCCGAAGTAAGCATCGAGGAAGCTTAGCAATTTGTAGCCAGCTGTGGAATCCACCAGCTGGTCTATTCGGGGATAGGGTAGGGGTCTCGTGGGCATGCTTTATTTAATGATGTAAAATCGATGCCCATGCGCCATTTGCCGGAGCCCTTTTTCTTGACAAAACAGGGTTCACCAACCACTCGGTGTGGGCTACCTCCCTGATGATGCCAGCCCTTAACAATTTTTCCACTTCGATCTTGGTGAGGTCTGTCCTTTCCGCGAACAGCTTATGGAGCCCCTGGCATACTGGCCTAGCCTTCGGGTTGACGAGCAAGTTGTGCTCGATGATACTCCAATAAACCCCGATGATGTCTTCGTCAGTCCAGGCAATGATGTCCAAATTTTGCTTGACTACATCTTCCAACGAGGTGGCTATCTCCGGAGATAGCCCTTTGCCAAACTGTATTGGGTATTCTTTAGCCCTCCTTCAGAATTATTTTTGTCATGACATCACCTTCCGGGCTTGGCTTAAGGGAAAGGCCCTTCGAAGAGTTCGAAAGACTCTGGAACCTCTTCGGTGTGCTCCGTCACACTATGTACTTGACAAGGGTCCAACGGTTGGCCGTGACCATACTCTGTTCTTCAGGCTACAGCTTGGTCTCCTGAAATGGTAAGGACTCCACCTTGCGTGGGCATCTTGAGACATAGATAGTTGTGATGTCCTATAGCCCCGAACTGGTTCAGCATCACCCGTCTGAAGATTACTTTGTAGGCATAGGGGACATCGACGACGTCGAAGATCACCTCCTCCACCATGGCTAGGGGCCCCTCTCCAAAGGCAACCTCGAGGCCTATTTGGCCGAGGGCATCGAGAGGCGGACCAGCGAAACCTTGAAGTGGCTGGGCGACTGGAAGTAAATGCCTCCGAGGGAGGCACATTTGGTCGAAGGCCTGGACAAAAAGTATGTCTGCGGAGCTCCCGCCATCCACCAGGATCCTTCGAACTTCCACCCCAGCTATATCTACTGAAATGACTAGGGGGACAGCATGGGGGAACTTCACCCCCGCAGCATCACTAGCAGTAAAGGAAATAGGTACATGAGACCATTCGGGCATTTCCTCCGTGGAATTCGAGGTCCCAATGTGTCCTACTTCGCGGACGTATTCTCGCCGCTGCCTCTTGGATACATGTTGCCGAGGGTCCCTCCTCCGAAGATGGGCAGGACCACTCGCTTGCCGCGGTCTTGGGGGTCTTCCTGCTTCGGTTGTGGCATAATGTTGGCCACCGGTAGCTGCATGGGGGCTTTGGGAACACCGACTCGGGCCACGATTTGCACAGGCTCCGACCATGCCGCTAGAGATGTTCGATCCGTAGTACCCCACCCGGTACTTCATCCTAGGTATTCACCCCAAAGGGTTAATACTGCCTTGCAATCCTTCATGTCATGGATTCTGTTGTCGCCATGCACGCAACAGAATAAACTCGGGTGCCTTCCAGGTACTCTCTCTTGGGGCTCCGGTGCTCCAGCCTTGAAGCCTTGCGCTTGCTGAAAGTTGGTAGGTGCCTTCGGAACGGAGGGTGCGATGCTCAACACCTCCGAACGGATGTGCTTCTTTCCCCGCCTGTGATCGTTGAAGTGATTGTCTTGGGGGGCTGCAAAAAGGTTGAGGCTTCAGGCTCTGTCTTCACTTCCCAAAGAGCTGGAGCAGGTGTTGTGGTTCACCGAAGACAGCCTTCCTCCACCTTGGCATACTGCTCGAAGTATGCCATCAGCTATGCCACAGATGACACAGGCTTCCGATGAAGCTTGCTGAGGAGATCGGGGTTCAACACCCCTTCGCGGGCGGCGTCGACTACCAAAGAGGTAGACAAGCCCTTGATCTGCGATTTGGTGTGGGCGAAGCACGTGAAGTATTCCCGCAACGTCTCCCCTGCTCGCTGCTTCACCATAAATAAGCTCCCTGTCGACATCGGAGCCACAAAGGTACCTTGGAAGTTGCTTACAAACTTCCTCTTCAACTGCTCCCAGGATTTGATCGATCCTAGCTTCAAAGACCAGAACCATCGGAGAGCCACACCTTCGAGAGCGAGGGGAAAACACTTTGTCATAGTGTTACGCACACCTCCGCTTGCTTCTATCGCCAGTGCATATGAACGAGCGAATTCTCCGGGGTTGGACCCGCCAGAATACTGGTGCAGCTTCGAGGCTTTGAACCTGGGATCGAAGGGCACCCTTTGCAAGTCCGAATGCAGCAGAGAATCATCATCGAAGGATGCGTTCTCAGCCTCCTCCGAGACTTGAACAGCCTCAGGAAGGTTGTGAGCACCACCGTCTTGGGGCCCTTCTAGAGCTTGCGTGGAGGCTTGGGAGCGGAGGCGATCAGCGGCCTCTTGCCTCCATCTAGCCACTTCCTCCTGAAGTCGCGCTACTTGAGTAGCCTCGTCCTCAGGAAGGTCTTCGTTTCCATCGGAGGGGAGCTCCAGGTCTCGGGAACTGACATAATCAGTTTGGAGCACCGTAGGAGCAGCCTGAGGCCCTCTGGGTACTCGACGCCCAGCGACGCCTTTGGGTGTTGTTGGAACAGCTGAGGGTCCGGCTCCGTTGGTCCGAGGGGACCTTCGGGGAGGGTATGAAGCTAGGCTCCACTTGGGAGGCATAGCTAGTGAAAAAGAGGTCCGAAGACCGAGGACTTTGATTGGTTTGGGAAGGCGAGAAAAGGCCTTCGAACCGCACTAAGAAGCCCCTTACCGAAGGGTGCGCGGAATCTTGGGACTCCGAAGCTCCCTCCACAAGTGCTCTTCGAAGTGCAGCCAGCAGTAGAGAACTAGCTTCTAGAACTAGGGTCCCCACGGACGGCGCTACCTATTGGCGTAAAAGATTACGCTAACAGGTTCTCTAAGATTAAGAACTAACAAACGGTGAGTTCGTTTTTAAGAACTATCTCAAGCTTCCGAATTGGATAATAGCTCAAGTAGTCCGAATGCGTGTATTGAATAGCTGAGTATTCGATGCCTATTAGAGGGTAAGAAAGGGGTATTTATAGGCAAAAAGTCTAAGGAAAAGACCTATTTACCCCTCAATTACAACCGACATAGTGGAAACTATTCGGTACCCTGAACAGGGTTAAAATGGTAAAATCTACCCGGAGTAAGTAGATAAGTCAAACATCTTATCAACCTTGCTGTTCATCTCCAGAGCTTCATAACCTGCGGAGGATTCCTTCGGATTGTAAGTCGAAGCACCCTTCGGCTTAACGACTCCTCCACCTTCGGGCATAAGCTTATCAGTTCCGAAGCTAATAAGTTATCTTGAACTGTTAATCTCTAAGTCCTGAAAGTGAAGCATTTTCCCCCAACAGGGCTCTACACAGATTAAGGCTAGGCGCCAAAGCACATATAATCAACAGTATCAGCTGTTTGTGCAAGCACCTAGTGAATCTGTAGATGCCATGTTTTCTCGCTTTGATGCGATAGTGAGTAACTTGCGGTCCAACGGGACGCTTGCTTACAATGATCATGACAGGGCTATCAAGCTTCTCTATGCTCTTGATCATAGCTTATGGGAAGTGATGATATCCAGAATTGAGGAGTCCGTAGGTTATGACACATTGACCTGTGATGAGCTCTTCAGCAAGCTGAAGTCCACAAAGATTGCCAAGGCATCTCTTGCAGTGCACAGAAACTCTTTGCCACAACCATGGGCACTAGTTTCTAGCACTAGCCATGGCACCACTGCAGAGCGAAGCACATCTGGCACTTGTGTTCTTGCAGGTGGTTTTGCTTTGTCCTCCCTGGTCTCCGTCACTAAGGAGCAGGTGGATACTCTGGATGATGAAGAGCTTGCTCTCATTGCCAGAAGGTTCACCCGTTTTCACCATGAGAGACGGGATCAGAGGAGAAGTGGTTTTAGTGGGTTGTTTTGAGTGTGGCGAAACTTCTCACATCAAGGCCAATTGTCCTAAACTCAAGAAGAGAGATGAGAGTGAGCGCCCCAAATACTACAAAAAGGAGAGGAAACCCTTTGTGAAGGGCAAGCATGGCAAGGTGGCTAAGAGGGTAGCCAAAGCCACTTTCAGAGCTTTTGTTGCTGCTCTTAGTGACATATACACTTCCTCAACTGAGGAGTCGAGCTCTGATGAGGAGGAGTCCCCAAGGAAGGAGGAGAAGAAGGACAAGAAGGGACAAGATTTCACCGGCCTTCACTTCATGGCCGACAGCGATCACAGCGGCAATGAGCTTGACTCATTTGAGGTACCTCTATCCTATGACCAACTTTCAATTAAATTAGATGAACATAATGAAGTAGTTCTTGGTCATGATAGGTTGCTTGTGCAAGCCGCTAGAGATAGAAAAGACCTTAGACTTAGGCTAGAATCTGTTTCTACTGATTATGCCATGCTTAAGTCTAAGGTTAATGATGCTGAGTGTGAATCTTGCACTGTTGTCATGGGTGAGCTTGCTCAGTTGCATTCTGTGCATGCTCAAACTCTTTCTGAGCTTGAGACTACACAAAAGTATCTTTTGATGGTTGATTCTAGTTCTCATGATATAATTGAATGCATGAACTGCCCCTTATTACATGAGAGCATTGATTTACGTGATAAGCATGTTCAGGATTTAGAGGTTAGATTGGAGAGGGCCGGTAGTTCTAAGGATGTGCAACCTGTGTGTGACACTTGGATAACCCTTAAGGACTAGCTAGGCACTGTTAGAGAGCGAGCTGAACACCTCATGACTGAGAATGAGTACCTTCTTTCTGTGGTTAACAAATGCACTAAGGGAAAGGGTAGGATGGACTTGCTCTTGGCCAAGACCAAGATATGTGCTGACAGAGCAGGGTTAGCTCTAGGATTGGGTTTTGAGAGGATTCCTTCAGACAGTGAGAACAAAACTGTTTTACCTTACCCACTACCTTAGAGAAAGAGAGAGCTATGTTAGACACTCCATCAGCCAAAAAGCCTACCCGAACTCCAAAGAAAACCACTCCTTCTGCAAAGAAAATTCCTCCCAAGAAAACCACTCAGTAGAAGCCCAAGGAGCATGTGAGGATTGCTCCTATGACCCATGAGAGTGCCCCTAGGAGAGTGTTTCATTGTTCCTATTGTCAGCAGGTGGGTCATCTGGTTGGGTTCTGTTTTCATCACATCAAGGATGAGCGACGCTCTTAGGCGATGAGTTTCCAGGACATGCATTACCCATCTCAAGGTATGCATTAGTCTGAGTTTACTCATGTCCTATTTTCGAGGCTCCTCGTACTTCTTGGAGAGGTGTTGCTCCTCGAGGTGTTCACCGTATTCCATATGGTGGTAGAACCCGTGCGAGTATCTTTGTACCTCGATAGGGTAGGAGACCTCGTCATGCATTTGGGTCATAGCATGTAGGTAGATCTTGCACTTTGCATCATTCTGATTATCTTGTGCGTAGACAGTCTATTTTTACTATGCCTACTACTCGTATCACTCAGTGCTAGATGCCTCGTCATGTTTTCACTCACCCTAGCACTGAGCGATCGAGATATTCTTATCATGTGTAGGCACTAGACCGAGGCTTGGAGGGCACGTGGATCATGGACTCCGGTTGTTTGCGCCATATGACCGGAGATGCAGCATGGTTCTCCAGCCTCACCACAACCAAGCAAAAGGAACATATCACCTTCCGCAACAATCGAAGGAGTAGAGTGAAAGGTAAAGGTGTGGTAAGAATCAACTCGAAATTCACTCTCAAGATGTTGCTTTGGTTGAAATTTTTGGATACAATTTGCTTTCTGTATCTCAATTGCTTGATGAGGGCTTCGAAGTGCGATTCCATCGTGATACTTCGCAAGTACACAATTCTGATGGCGTTGTGGTCTGTAAGATCTTTAGAGTTGTGAGAGTTTTTGGAGCTGATTTTTCTAAGTCATCTGGTTCTTCTCATTGTCTTGTTGCACATTCGACTTCTGAGCTTTGGAAGTGGCATAGGAGACTAGGGCATATGAGCTTTGAGTTGCTTGCTCGTCTGAGTGCCCTAGGTCTGATCCGAGGATTTCCCAAGCTCAAGTTTGAGAAGAATTTAGTTTGCGCTCCTTGTCGACATGGAAAAATGATTGCCGCTTCGCACTCGCCAATCACCACGGTGATGACTGAACAACCCGGAGAATTTCTCAACATGGACACTGTAGGTCCTTCTGAAGTTAGTTCTTTAGGCGGCAAGTGGTATGTGCTAGTAATTGTCAATGATTTCTCTCATTACTCTTGGGTCTTCTTTCTTGCCAGCAAGGATGAAGTGTTTTCACACTTTCAGAGCTTGGCTTTGAGACTTTTCACTAAACTCCCTGGTGCATTGAAATTCATTTGAAGTGATAATGGCACTGAGTTCAAGAACAGTCTCTTTGTTGACTTTTGCATGGAGCATGGCATAGAACATCAATTCTCTGCTCCGCGGGTTTCTCAACAGAACGATGTTGTTGAGAGAAAGAACAGAACTTTGGTTGAGATGGCTAGGACGATGCTCGATGAGCACAGGACTCGTAGAAAATTTTGGGCTGAGGCCATGAACACTACTTGTTACATATCAAACCGAATCTTCTTGCGCTCAATTTTGAACTTGACATCTTATGAGCTACGTTTTGGGAGATAGCCCAAAGTTACTCATCTTTGAGTTTTTGGTTGTCGTTGCTTTATCCTAAAACTTAGAAATTTGGATAAATTTGAGTCGCGCTCTTCTGACGGGATCTTTTTGGGTTACACTAATCATGGTCATTCTTATCGTGTTTACAATTTGTAGACTAACACTGTCATCGAGTCATGTGATGTTGACTATTGATGAATCAACCCCCTCTGTTAGTTCCACTTTTGAACAAGCAAATGAACATGACATGGAGCAGACCCTCTTCGAAGAAGAAGATCCCGTAGATTTCGAGGATGAACCCCTACTACCCTCGACTTCAACCCCCGAAGTCAACCCCGCTTCGACCACTTCGGCACAAGGTCCCGAAGCAACTACCTCAACATCGGTCATCTTGGACCACTCCAACGCACAAGTTGAGGGGGAGACTGCATCCCTGTCGTGAGGCTCCACATCATGTTCAAAGGATGCATTCTCCTGAGCAAATCATTGGTGAGCTTGATCAAAGGGTAACACGTTCTCATGCTCATTTTATTGATTCTGCTTTTGTTACTTCCTTCGAGCCCTTAGATGTTACTCATGCACTTTCTGATTCTAGTTGGATCAATGCCATGCATGAAGAACTTGAAAATTTTTAGAGAAACCAAGTCTGGACTTTAGTTGATCCTCCACCAAATGTTCATTTCATTGGAACAAAATGGATTTTCAAAAACAAACAAGGGGAGGATGGGACTGTAGTTAGAAACAAGGCTAGACTTGTAGCTCAGGGTTATTTTCAATTAGAAGAGATTGATTTTACTGAAACTTTTGCACATGTTGCTCGTCTTGAGGCCATTAGGATTTTACTTGCATTTGCGGCATCCCATGGTTTCACACTTTATCAAATGGATGTTAAAAGTGCTTTTCTTAATGGCTTCATAGGCGAAGATGTTTATGTAAAACAACCCCCTTGCTTTGAAAACCCCCAATACCCTCATAAAGTCCTTAAACTTCATAAGGCTCTTTGTGGACTGAAGCAGGCCCCACGGGCATGGTATGATAGACTTAAGTCTTTTCTGCTTGAGCGGGGGTATTTGATGGGATCTATTGATAAAACCCTGTTCAATCGCAAGCATGGCAAAGATTTCCTCCTAGTCCAGATTTATGTGGATGATATATCTTTGGTGGATCTTCTCATGCTTTGGTTGCCGAGTTTGCAGATACCATGAGCAGGGAGTTCGAGATGTCCATGATGGGCGAACTCACATTTTTCCTTGGTTTGCAAATCAAGGAAAGAAAACAAGGTACCTTCGTTCATCAGATGAAGTACACCAAGGACCTGCTCAAGAAGTTCGACATGGCTGATGCGAAGCCCCTCGCTACTCCGATGGCTACTTCGATAGCATTGGATCTCGACAAGGTTGGAGAAGCCATAGATCAGACGGAGTTCCGAAGCATGATCGGCTCCCTCCTCTACTTGACTGCTATGAGGCCAGACATACACTTCGCGGTGTGTCTGTGAGCTCGTTTTCAGGCTTCACCACGAGCTTCACATCGCCAAGCGGTAAAGCGCATTCTCAGGTATCTCAAACATACCCTCGAATTTGGCATTTGGTATTCTGCATCTTCCTCTTTGTTTCTTCGAGGTTATTCCGATGCAGGATTTTGCTGGGTGTAGGATTGATAGGAAAAGTACCTCTGGTACTTGTCATTTTCTGGGTACTTCGCTGGTTTGCTGGTCTTCCCGCAAACAGTCTAGTGTTGCACAATCGATGGATGTGGCCGAATATGTTGCTGTAGCTAGCTGTTGCTCTTAGATTTTGTGGATGATTTCCACTTTGCGGGATTTCAGGTTAGATTATAAGAGTGTTTCACTTTTCTGTGATAACACTAGTGCTATTTGTATTGCAAACAACCCGGTTGAGCATTCCAGAACCAAACACATTGATGTGCGATATCATTTTCTCAAAGATCATAATGAAAAGGGTGATATTGAACTTCAATATGTTGATACCCAACACCAGCTAGCCGATATTTTCACAAAACCCCTCGATGCTTCTTGTTTTGCCTACTTGCGTGGGGAACTTGCTGTTTGTCACCATTATAGCATTTTGTGAGGGGGAGCAGATTTTGATTGTCTTGCATATGCTGATTGTGTGTGTGAAATTGCATTTACATCTTTTGCACTTATATGCCTGATTTTAATTCATGTAATCATGTCAGCTTAGCTCTATTTGATATGTCTAAAACATTTTGTGCATGATTTTTCTTTCCAAAATCAAATCTTTCTCACTGCTTAGTCTTGAATCTAGCATGTTTAGGTAGGACTGCCTTAGCTATCTTTTATCTACTTGATAGCAAGACTCCTTTTCTCTGGGTGGTAAGCATTTACTCATGGATATTAATCAAGTGCTAAACAATTTGTTCACTTAATTAAAAATACAAAAATCCATGATTTGCATGCTTCAAAGCGAAAAGATCCAGGTGGGTTTGTTTGTCGCACTACTCTATTCTAGACTGCCTACCATTGCACATTGGTCTGAACTGGGATAGTGTAGTGTATGCCAAAATCACTGCCTTAAGCTTCTGACGGCTTTCATGCCTAGGCTTGGCTTGATTGGAAAGTATAAGGTAGACAAACAAATAACCCCTGACATTATGAAAAGAACAACAAATTCATTGTCCATCAAGTTTGCTTTCAAATACTCCACTTGAACTGGACTTGTCTGATCTAGAGTAGAAATTAACTAGCTTTGCGCATGCCCTGATTTTACTTGTCTAGTTACCTTGATTAAGTGGTGATGCTTTTATTTTCAAAATGATGAAATCACATGCTGTCATCATGTTTTTAGAGAATGTTAAATTGAGCTGAGCACATAAAATTGGTATTAAAGTTGGCATATTTTTGCTTTATATGTCTTTGCAATTCTGCCCATTTCGAGGTTGTGCATCTATTAAATGCTCCTTGATGCTTGCATTGCCAAAGGGGAGAAATTTACTGAGTTTTCTACAAGTAAGGGGGCAAACAACTCAGGGGGAGTTTTTATCTTGCAAAGGGAAGATTTTACTCTTTTGAAAAGGCGGAGAAGGCGGGGTTGGAGCCGGTGAAGTAGGAAGCGAAGGCTTCGTCTAAGCTTGCTTCTACCAGCCAGCCTCATCGATCCAGCCTTTGGCTACAGCTTTGGTCCATTTTCCTAGATTGCCTGGAAAATATCCCACAGCAGAAGCTACATCCTGCGAAGGACGCAACAGGTCCTCGTCGGTGAAGCCAGCAGGCGTTGAACCCCCAATCGGAGCAACAAAAATCTCAAGAGCTTCGATGTGACGAAGGACTCCAATCCCGGCAACTTGTGCGGAGATCTCTCCGTGCCGAATGCCTAGATCCCATCATCAGCTTCATCGCCACTTGAATCATCTTCAGCTTCCGGTCGAGGGGCTCGCTCGCTACAGTTGAAGACGAAGGGCACATCGTGCCGAAGTATTCCAAGGTACCCTGAAGGGCATCCATGGTTTGCTCCGTTATGGTAACATTCTTCACTTCCGCGCTTCCAGCCGAGCAGCAGCAGCAGACACTTTGGCCATCTTGGATAGCAAAGTACTTTTTTGAGCTAGCGCTTGTTGAATCGAGTCTTGAAGTTCCACAAGATGTGCGCTTGAAGTGGTTGCTGCTTGCCGAAGCTTCTCGACCTCTGCCCTGAGCACCACACACTCGGCCTCGGTCTCTTGGGCCGAAGTTTTGAGTGCAGTGCTGCTCTGCTGCTCGATCCGAAGTGCATCGTCGGTGGTGGCTCTGGCCCTCCATTCCTCGAGGAGCTCCTCCTCCAGTCAAAGTGTTTTGTCTTTCGGAGCTTTGAAGGGTAGACTAGAGGGTAGTAACCTTCCTATTGAGCCGATTAGTTTCGAGCTCATTGGAAGTCGCTACCGCTCTAGCAAGGACAAATTGCTACAAAAAAGCAAGTAAGTACCAAGTAATTCCATTTAGTTTCGAGGGCCAAATTGAGATCCAGGGCTCTGGCTTCTCTCAAGACGGAGAACAATTCGGAGTTTACGACTTCTTGGCCTTTGTCCGCCAAGAGCTCCAGATGCGCCCGGAGGCCTGTTCGTTGCTCCAAGAATGGAGCCAACAAAGAGAGCCAGGATAAGGCCTGGCGATCGTCTACCGCAGCCTACTCCTATGAATTGCTTGCTGAAGGATCATTGGAGGAGGGCGTTGCCATCAAGATAGGGAGGGGACCAAATCTCGTCATGCTCTTACCCCTCCCCGGCACAAAAATCGGAGTAGAAGCTCCTGCTGAGGTAGATCCTCCTTCGACTAATGCCCCCTCGGCCGGAACTGCTTCGACCGAGATAGCTCTAGTTGTCGGAGCTACAATGTCTGCCAGAACCTCAACTTCAAGAGAAGCTGAAGTTCCATCGGTGATCGGAGTTATGCTACTCCTCGACGCACCTACAAAAATTAAGGTATTCAGTGAATATTTGTGGGTAATAGTTATTGTAGGAATTGTAAAGGCAAAAACTTCAAAGTATACCTTCGTCTAGCGCCTTGAGGGAGAATTGTGGGGTCCTCCAGAACTTCATACATCCAGAGGTACTCTTCGAGGTCATCCCCCGAAGTCTGCTCTGGTGCAGTCACTGCAGGAACCCTGATCTCCGGTACTGTCACCTCGGCCACGGGCGAGTTGGGAATAGTTGCCTCAAGATCGGAGCTCGCGACAATGGGCTCGGAGGATCGTGCTATATCTGCAACAGCAGATACTTGAGAAGAAGCTCTGGCTGCGCCTTGGGACTCATTCGCGCTGTCTTCGGCAAGATAATCCTCAAGGGCCTTCCCCATTTGGACCTCGGAGCCTTTATTTTCGGAGTCTTCCGAAGACGAGATCCGAATGCCCAGGGAGGAAGGCGAAGACGCCGGAGTCGGTTAAGGAAGAGGCTTCGATGTTTTCTTCCCCTTCTTGACGGGGGTCTTGACGGCCTTCTTGGAAGGCTCGGTAGTGGATTTCCTCTTCCGAGGGGCCACTCTAGTCGAGTCGAAGTCTAGCAGAGGTGCAGGCTCCATTCCAAGAGCACTCCACACTCTGTTGAAGCGCTCCTAGATTCCCACCAGCTCCACCCTTTGCTGTTTCTCCGCCACCGTAGGGGCTCCGAGCACCCATTCGGTGGCCTTTGCTATCTGCTCCAGAGCTAGCGCTAAAGGAGCCGCTGAAAAGAAGTAGCATTTTATAAGTATGTTATTTCTTTCCTAATATATTATTACAGGAACATCGAAGATTTACCTAGGCTTCGAAGCTCTCCCTCCGAAGCATTTTGAAACGCTATTGGCTAGTCGGCTCCGAGAGGCGGGATATGGAGGGCGATGAATTCCTAAGCCAGATCCCACATGCTCATGCAGCTGGCTATCGAAGAAAGCAACCCAAGCCGCGTTGAGAGCAGGCTTGGGTTCGGAGTAACTTCGGCCTCCTTTCGGAACCAAATCTCAAGAAGAGGTCCTGCGAAGCTGGAGTCTTCTCTGACCTTGGCATAAAACCACCAGAGGATCCAGTTGGTATTCCACCGGTCGTTGATGGCCTTCACTGGAAAATGCAGTGCATGCTCCTTCCAAAGCTAGAAGTTGACACTCCCGAATGCCGTCAGTACCTTGGTATCTCCGGGTTCGTCCTATGGCTTCGATTTGCAGGTGGCTTCGTGGGTGGTGGCAAAGATCTCCGATCTTCCTTCGCATCCTTCAGCCCGAAGAGCCCATTCGAAGATCGCCAGTCCTGCAATAGCATTGGGGGACAACTGTGGCAAGGTAATATGGAACATTTCCAGTGCCTCTTATAAGAAATTGATGGCAGGAAGTCCTAGTCCAGCTTCGAAAAATGCTTCGAAGAACACCACTTCTCCACTCCGTGGCTTCAGGGGTCGATTCTGTTCCCGAGACTCGAGTCCTCATTCTAGGGCCCAACTTCTTGGCCACTGCTTCTTCAATGGATTCTGCAGCGCTCGTTGATTGGTCGATGAGGAAGCTTTGTGGGATCGGCTTCTTGGATGGAGGGCGGAGCTCACAAGGGTTTTTGGGCCAAGAACCTCCTAGAGCCCCCCGGCATGGGCGCTGCTGCTGAAGCCGCCCAAGCCTGCCTTTGCGCCAAGGTACTTGCTGCCGCTGGCATGGTCACGCTGGTCCTCGCCATGAGTTGATCGCTCAAAAGGTTGAGGGGAGATTTGGATGTTGAAGAAAGAGAGCTTCGGAAATCAGGCTCTGTAAAAAATTTTGGTGGGCTTTGACCCCCTTTTTTATATCCTTTCTGCTAGCTACCGCACCTCGGTCACGTTCACATTGCAGGTTCGACTTCTGTCATTGACAGGTGGGACCAGGAAGTGAGAAGGTGTGAACCCACGGTAAAATTTCGACCGTTACCTTTTTCGGGAGCATAATGGCTACTTGAAGGGTAACATCTCAAAATTAACGGCTCTTCACGACGTTCTGCCTCTGTAACGATTCACTTCCCTGCGAAGTGTTCACATAGTAGTCCCAACTCGAAGTTTTCATCGGAGATACTTCGATGTCAAATACCCTTCGAATAACTATAACACCTTCAAATTTCTCTAAGTCCCTAAATATGAAAATATTCCTTGCGTATACTGCTTTCCTGCCATATAGGTTAAATCGGACAAGCGTATTCGAGGGACTATTGTTGGGGGAAAATACTTCATCCTTAGGACTTTAGAAATCAACAGTCAAAGATAAACTCACCAGCCTTAAAGTTTGCTTCATCTCTGGAGATGATGAAGTTTCTAAGCTGAAGGATACTTCGGCTTCATGATTCGAAGATATCCTCTGAATGCTACGAAGATACAGTGGAAAACAGCAAGACTGATAAGACGTCTGCCTTATCTACCTTCTTTGGATAGATTTTACTATTTTAACCCTATTCGGGGTACCGAATAGTTTCCACTATGTCAGTTGTAATTGAGGGGTAAATAGGTCTTTTCCTTAGACTTTTTACTTATAAATACCCCCTTCTTACACTGTAATAGGCATCGAAAACTCAGCTATTCAATACACAATTTCAGACTACTTTGAGCTATTATCCTATTCGGAGGCTCAATATAGTTCTCAACACAAACTCTCTGTTTGTTAGTTCTTAATCTTCGAGAACCTGTTAGCGTAATCTTTTACGCTAACACCAGCCCTTCGCAGAATTCTCTAAAAGGTTTGGCCTCAACTTGGGTGCCATTATCGATTGTCAACTCTCTAGGAACTCCAAACCTACAAATAATATTCTCCTAGAAGAATTTCTTCACATTTTTTGAAGTGATAGCAGTTAAGGGTTCAGCTTCGACCCATTTAGAAAAGTATTCGATTGCTACCACCGCGAACTTCAAGCTGCCCTTCGCCATTGGGAAAGGGCCAATGAGATCCATTCCCCATCGTGCCATCGGCCATGCCGAAGCAATGACTTGAAGGGGTGTTAGAGGATGATGGCTTTGTCTTCCCATCCATTGGAACCCTTGACAGGTTCGAACCAATGATTCTGTATTCTTACAATTGTTGGCCAATAAAGCCCTTAGCGAAGTGTTTTTCCTACTAAAGCCCAAGGGGCTAAGTGGCTACCACACAAGCCTTCCTGGATTTCCTAGAAGTATATCTTGGCCTTCAGGTTGTGAGATGCATCGGAGTAGAGGAGAACAAACTTTGGCTGTATATAACACTCTGTTGACAAGCTTATAATTTCGGACCCTTGACTACAGCCTTTGTAAATCTGGGCCTTCTAGTGAAGTTGTATTGTTTTGCAAAAAATCCCATATCGGATTCCACCAATCAGTGATTGGTATGCAAATGACTTCTGTGGAGGGTGGTTGATGCACCGAAGGTTTGACAAGCTCTTTGTTGGGGGAGATAATCCCGGAAGCCGAAGGGGGGGGTCCCCGGTCAGGGGGCCCGAAGCCTAAGGCCGAGGGCTACCTTCGGAGGCAAGAAGCCGGAGGCCTCCTTTCGGAGGAAGGGCGCCGGAGGCCGCCCTCCAGCAGGAAGGCATCGGAGGCCACCCTCCGGAAGGAGATGCCGGAGGCCGCCCTCCGGCAGGAGGACACCGGAGGCCATCCTCCGGTGCCAAGAGGTCGGGGGCTCCCCCCCCCTCGACTCGCAGCAGCGAAGCCAAGGAGAGTGTTAGCCAGAAAAGGACTGGACGATCGTACGATCGTACGAAGGGGCGGGATCGCGATCTTCTGTGCCGTGTCAGGCGGCACAGGCGGCGCCCGACACAGGCTGCTGCTGCTGCCAGAGCCGGATCTTCTTGTCTGTACTACGTATCGTCCGTTTTGTCTGTACTACCGACCGGTGTTCGGCCAGGTAGCCGTTGGCGGTCCAGAGGCGTTTGGCCCTTGGACGGGGCGCCTTATAAATACCCCCCAACTACAATTGTATGAACAAGCTAAAGAGGGCATTGAATACTCTACTCTCATTTTCCTAAGAAGACCTGCTGGTTCGATCCGTCGTCCCAACACTCTTCATAAAAAACCCCTTCTAGGACATCCATTCCTCCGGCTGCAGCCTTTGATAAGACGTCTGCAAGCTGATTATCTGCTCGAGGAATGCTTCAGATGGAGTTTCCATTGAATAATGCCTCCATCTTGTGGATTTCATCTAAGCATTTCACAAGATATGGATGCCGAGCTTGGAAGCTTTTGTCAATATGCCCTGCAATAACTTGGGAATCTATTTTTATTGCAATTCTAGTTGCTCAAAGTGCTTTTGCTTATCGGAGACCAAGCAGGATTCCTTCGTATTCTACAATATTGTTAGTGAACTTAAAGTTGAGCCTTGTAGAATACATTGCTTTTTGCCCTGAAGGTGATATTATCATGGCTCTAGCGCCCGCCCCAGATGCCTGAAAGGCTCCGTCGGAGAATATTGTCCATATTCCTTCGCAGGTTTCTTTTGGGGCCCAAATTGCAAATGGAGTCCACTCGGCCACAAAGTCAGCTATAACTTTGGATTTAATAGTTGTTCTTGTAGTGAAGGAAATGCCGAAGGAGGCTAGCTCGATAGCCCATTTTCCAATTCTCCTTGTGGTGTCTTTGCTTTGAAGCATATCACCAAGGGGATACGAAGTAGGGACAATTATGTTGTGTGCTAAAAAGTACTGCCTTAGCTTTCGTGAGGCCATTACCAAAGCATATGCAAATTTCACGAGCTCGGAGTACTGTGTTTTTCCTCTGACAAGGCTTCTGAAATGAAATATGCAGGGTTCTGCACCAGTTTTCCATTGAGCTCTATTTCTCTGACAAGCACTGCACTTACTGCGGAGCCTATTGCTACAAGATAAAGGAGGAGAGTTTCTTCTGCGAGGGGCACAGTAAGCATTGACAAATTTCCAAGATAATCCTTAACATCATCGAAGTTTTTTTGGCACTCCGGTGTCCACTTGAAACTTTTAGACCCTTTTAAGGCTTTGAAAATTGGGAGGCTTCACTCCACTGATCTGGCTAGGAATTTGCTCAGGGCTACGAGGCGTCCTATTAACTTCTAGACATGCTTCAAATTTTTAGGCAGAGCCATTCTTTATAGTGCACTTATCTGCGTCGGGCTAGCTTCGATTCCTCTACTCGAAACTAAGTACCCTAGCAATTTTCCTGCTTGAGCTCTAAATATACATTTTTAGGATTGAGGCGAACTCCACATGCTCGGAGGCTCTCAAAATTTCCTGCTAAGTCTAGACTATGCTGGTGCTTTAAAGCACTATTTATTACAATGTCATCTGTTGGCGTAAAAGATTACGCTAACAGGTTCTTGAAGATTAAGAACTAACAAACGAAGAGTTTGTGATGCGAATTATTCTGTGCCTCCATAAGGGATAATAGCTCAAAGTAGTTCGAAGATGTGTATTGAATAGCTGAGTATTTGATGCCTATTACAAGGTAAGAAGGGGGGTATTTATAGGTAAAAAATCTAAGGAAAAGACCTATTTACCCCTCAATTACAACCGACATAGTGGAAACTATTTGGTACCCCGAATAGGGTTAAAATAGTAAAACCTATCCGGAGAAGGTAGATAAGGCAGATGTCTTATCAGCCTTGCTGTTTTCCACTGTAGCTTCAGAGCCTTCGGAGGATACCTTTGAACCATGAAACCGAAGTATCCCTCGGCTTAGAAACTTCATCATCTCCAGAGATGAGCGCAAGCTCTGATGCCGATGAATTATCTTTGACTATTGATCTCTAAAGTCCTGAGGATGAAGTATTTTCCCCCAACAGTAGCCCCTCGAATACGCTTCTCCGATTTAACCTGTATGGCAGGAAAGTAATATACGCAACGAATATTTTCATATTTAGGGACTTAGAGAAATTTGAAGGTGTTGCAGTTATTCGAAGGGTATTTGACATCGAAAGTATTTCCGATGAAAGCTTCAAACTAGGACTGTTGTGTGAACGCTTCGCAGGGAAGTGAACCATTACGGAGGCAGGACGTCGTGAAGAGCTGTTAATTTTGAGCCGTTACCCTTCAAGTAGTCGTTAGGCTCCCGAAAAAGGTAATGGTCAAAACATTACCGTGGGTTCACACATTTATACTTCTTGGTCCCACCTGTCAGCGCCTAAAGTCGAACCTGCAATGCGAACGTGATAGAGGTGTAGTAACTAGCGGAAAGGCTATAAAAAGGGGGGTCGAAGCCCACCGAAAATTTTTACAGAGCCTGATTTCCGAAGCTCTCTTTCTTCAACCTCCAAATCTCCCCTCAACCTTTTGAGCGATCAATTCATGGCAAGGACCAGCGTCACGGTGCCAGCAGCAACAGGTACCTTGGCGCAAAGGCAGGTGTGGGCGGCTTCAGTAGCAGTGGCCATGGCGGGAGCTCCAGGAGGTTCTTGGCCCAAAAATCCTCGGGAGCTCCGCCCTCCATCCAAGAAGCTGATCCCGCAAAGCTTCCTCATCGGCCAATCAACGAGCACTGAAGAATCCATTGAAGAGGCAGTGAATGGGAAGTTGGACCCCGGAATGAGGACTCGGGTCCCGGGAATGGAGTCGACCTCGAAGCCGCGGAGCGGAGAAGTGGTAGTCTTCGAGGAATTCTTTGAAGCTGGACTCGGACTTCCTGCCATCAATTTCTTGTCATAGGTACTGGAAATGTTCCATATTACCTTGCCACAGTTGTCCCCCAATGCTATTGCAGGACTGGCGATCTTCGAATGGGCTCTTCGGGCTGAAGGATGCGAAGGAAGATTGGAGATCTTTGCCACCACCCACGAAGCCACCTGCCAACCGAAGCCTTAGGACGAACCCGGAGATACCAAGGTACTAACGACATTCGGGAGTGTCAACTTACAGCTTCGGAAGGATCATGCACAACATTTTCCAGCGAAGGCCATCAATGACCGATGGTATACCAACTGGATCCTCCAGTGGTTTTATGCGAGGTCGGAGAAGACTCCAGCTTCGCAGGGCCTCTTCAAGAGATTTGGTTCCGGAAGGAGGCTGAAGTTATTCCGAACCCAAGCCTGCTCTCAACGCGACTTGGGGTTGCTTTCTTCAATAGCCATCCGCGTGAGCATGCTGGGATCTGACGGAGGAATTCATCGCCCTATGGATCCCACCTCTCGAAGTCGACTGGCTGATTGCGTTTCAAAATGCTTCGGAGGGAGAGCTTCAAAGCCTAGGTAAATCTTTGATTTTCCTGCATTAATATATTAAGAAAGAGATAACATACTTATGAAATGCTACCTCTTTTCAGCGACTCCTTTGGCGCTAGCTCCGGAGCAGATAGCAAAGGCCACCAAACGGGTGCTCGGAGCCCCTACGGTGGCGGAGAAATAACGAAGGGTGGAGCTGGTGGGAAGCTGGGAGTGCTTCAACAGAGTGTGGAGTGCTCTCAGAATGGAGCCTCCACCTCTGCCGGACTTCGACTCGACTGGGAGTGGCCCCTCGGTAGAGGAAAGCCACTGCTGAGCCTTCCAAGAAGGCCATCAAGACCCCGTCAAGAAGGGGAAGAAAATGTTGAAGCCTCCTCCTCAACCGACTCCAGTGTCTTCGCCTTCCTCCTTGGGCATTCAGAGCTCTTCTTCTGAGGACTTTGGAGAAAAAGACTTCGATGTTTGGATGGGGAAGGCTCTCGAGGACTACCTTGTGGAGGATAGTGAGGACGAGACCTTGGGCGTAGCCAGAGCTCCTTCTCAAGAGGCTGTGGACGCAGATACAGCGCACTCCCCCAAGGCCGTTGCTGCAAGCTCAGAGCTTGAAGCAGCTATTCCCAACTCACCCGTGGCCGTGGTAATAGTACCGGAGATCGGGCGCCTGCAGTGACTGCACCGGAGCAGACTTCGGGGGATTACCTCGAAGAGCACCTCTGAATGTATGAAGTCTTGGAGGACCCAACAATTCTCCCTGAAGGCGCAGACGAAGGTATACTTCGAAGCTTTTGTCTTTGCAATTCCTGTAATAACTATTACCTACAAATATTCACCGAATACCTTAATTTTTATAGGTGCATCGAGGAGTAGCATGGCTCCGATCACCGATGGGGCTTCAGCTTCTCTTGGAGTTGAGGCTCCAGCGGACATAGTGGCTCCGACGACTAGAGCCGTCTCGGGCGAAGAAGTTCGGGCCAAGGGGGCAGCGGTCAAAGGAGGATCTACCTCGGCCAGAGTTCCAGCTTCGACTTTTGTGCCATGGAGGGGTAAGAGCATGACGAGCTTTGGTCCCCTCCCTGCCTTGACGACGACGCCCTCCTCCAATGATCTTTCGGCGAGCAACTCGGAGGAGGAGGCTGCGGTAGACGATCGCTAGGACCTATCCTGGCTCTCTCTATTGGCTCCATTCTTGGAGCAACGGACGGGCCTCCGGGCGCTTTGGAGCCCTTGGCGGACAAAGGCCAAGAAGTTGTGAACTCCGAATTGGTCTCCATCTTGAGCGAAGCTAGAGCCCCGGAGCTGAATTTTGCCCTCGAAAGGGCTGCCCTTTAGGTATGCAACATACAACAAGTGTATTCAATCAATAAACGGAATTACTTGGTACTTGCTTTTACTTTTTGCAGCAATTTGTCCTTGCTAGAGTGGTAGCGACTTCCAATGAGCTCGAAACTAGTCGGCTCAAAAGGAAGGTCACTACCCTCCAGACTGCCCTCAATAGCTCCGAAGACAAAGCACTGCGACTGGAGGAGGAACTCCTCGAGGAGCGGAGGGCCAGAGCCACCACCGACGAAGTGCTTCGGGTTGAGCAGCAGAATAACACTGCCTTCAAGGCTTCGGCTCAAGAGACCGAGGTTGAATGTGTGGTGCTCAGGGTGGAGATCGAAAAGCTCCGGCAAGCAGCGACAGACTCCAACGCACGACTTGTGGAGCTTCAAGACTCAATTCAACAACCCTTGGCTTAGAAGAGTATTTTGATAACCAAGATGGCCGAAGTGTCTGCTGCTGGGCTGGAAGCAGCGGAAGTAAAGAATGCCACCATTGTGTAGCGTACCATGGATACCCTTCGAGGTACCTTGGAATACTTTGGCACGGAGTGCCCTTCATCCTCAGCTATGGCAAACGAGCCCCTCGATCGGAAGCTGAAGATGATCCAAGTGGCAACATAGTTGATGAAGGGCTCCGGGGTCTGGTACGGAGAGATCTCTAGACAAGTTGTCGGGATCGGAGTCCTTCGTCACCTCGAAGCTCTCGGAATATCTATTGCTCTGGTTGGGGATTTGATGCCTGTAGGCTTCGCTAGTGAAGACTCACTGCATCCTTCGGTGGATGTAGCTTCTGCTTGGGAAGCTTTCCAGGACATCTAGAAAACAAACCACGAAGCCGCAGCCAAAGTTTGGATCGACGAGGCTCGTTGGCAGAAGGAAGCTCAGACAAAGCCTCCACTTCTGACTTCGCCAGCTCTGACTCCGCCTGCTCCGCCAGCCGACCCGCAGGTTTAGCTTCATAGGTTGCTTATGCATGTACAAGAAACCTTGTAAAAGCCCCTTTTATTAATGAATGAAAAGTTTATAAACGAGGAAACATTGTTTGGATGTTTATTCTTTAGGTTTTTCCATGCAGTTCGGAGCTCGACTTCGAAGTATTGGAACTTAATGAAGGGCTCCGTTAGCAGTGGTCTGTCCTCGAAAGCTTAAGGCCTTATCGATGCTAATGCTTCTCTGTTCCTTGAGGGGATCAACGGGAGATAGCACTCGAAGTCCATCGCGAGGTCT
This sequence comes from Zizania palustris, assembly GCA_019279435.1. Lineage (NCBI taxonomy): Eukaryota > Viridiplantae > Streptophyta > Magnoliopsida > Poales > Poaceae > Zizania > Zizania palustris. Next base: position 58,302,965 of record JAAALK010000288.1, read on the forward strand.
TACCTCATATTAAGAAATAGGATAAGGAAGAAGCATATTCTTCCTCCGAATACGTATATTGGTCTGACTCCGAGTACCAAGCAAAAGATCCAGCAGAGGCTAGTTCCGAAAGACTTCTGTCTTGGGCTGAACTTCAAGTGGAGCAGAAAAAACCGCGGGCTTCGAAGAAGAAAATCACTCGGACTAAGAAGAAAGTCTCGAAGGCTTCGGGCTCCAAAGGTCGAAGTGATCTTAGAAGTAGCTCTAGAGGTCGGAGGGGTCTCTGTTTCTATTTAGGCTTGGACCAAAACTTCTCTTGATGTAATAATATGATTATCCAATTAATATGAATTGCTTTGGAAGCATCTTTTTGTTGTTCCTTACTCCCCTGCCCCTCCTTGTGGGTAGGGGACCGTACGCGTTGCGATAGGGTCCGTCGGACACAATGGTTGATATAACAATCTGATGCTTCGCACAACACTTGGTAATCATACTTTAATCTTCCGTAGAGCTCTTCGAACTGTACATTCGTATTATGATGTTTATAAGTTTCGGAGCTAAGTTTACACTTGTAAGCTCCCATAGGAGCCGCTTAGGACTTTAAAAGTGCTTCATTGGGCCGGAGCCTTGAAACCTTTATTGCTTGGTCACCTTCGACTCTTTTATAGATGCTTCGAACCCGGAGGCCAAAAATCTATTCTTTTAAAGTCCTTAGACTCTTCTACGGATCCTAACAAGCCGGAGCCTCGAATCCGTAGGCTAGCCACCTTCGGCTCTTTTACAGATGCTTCGAACCCGGAGGCCGGAAATCTGTTCTTTTAAAGTCCTTAGACTCTTCTACAGATCCTAACAAGCCAGAGCCTAGAATTCATAGGCTGGCCACCTTCGGCTCTTTTATAGATGCTTCGAACCTGGAGGCCGGAAATCTGTTCTTTTAAAGTCCTTAGACTCTTCTACGGATCCTAACAAGCCGGAGCCTAGAATCCGTAGGCTTGCCACCTTCGGCTCTTTTACAGATGCTTCGAACTCGGAGGCCAGAAATTTGTTCTTTTAAAATCCTTAGACTCTTCTACGGATCCTATCAAGTCAGAGCTTGGAATCCGTAGGCTAGCCACCTTCGGCTCTTTTACATATGCTTCAAACCTGGAGGCTGGAAATCTGTTATTTTAATGTCCTTAGACTCTTCTACGGATCCTAACAAGCCGGAGCCTGGAATCCATAGGCTGGCCACCTTCGGCTCTTTTACGGAATCCTTGAACCAATGGTTCGAAGGCTGTTGTCTAGGTTCCTTGAAAGATGCTTGACTCTGCAAGCATCTCTGTTCTCCTGATGCATCCACCGGGAGTAAACATAATTCGAACCTCCATCTTTATTTTCAACCTGTATAGTAGGAAAGCAGTATACGCAAGGAATATTTCATATTGAGAGACTTAGAGAAATTTGAAGGTGTTACAGCTATTCGAAGGGTATTTGACCCCGAAGTATCCCCGATGAAAGCCTCGAACCAGGACTGTTGTGTGAACACTTCGCTGGAGAGAGAACCATTGCGGAGGTAAAACGTCGTGAAGAACCGTTAATTTTGAGCTGTTACTCTTCAAGTAGCTGTTATGCTCTCGAAAAGGTAACGGTCAAAATTACTGTGGACTCACACCGTTTCACTTCTTGGAGCCACTTGCCAGCGACGGAAGTTGAACCTGCAATGTGAACGCAATCGAAGTGCAACAGCTAACGAGAGGCTATAAAGGGGGATCGGAATCCGCCAAGAACTTTTACCGTGCCTGACGCCCGAAACCTACTTTCTTCAACCTCTAGATTTCCCAACTTCCTGAGCGATTGAGCCATGGCGAGGACCAGCCACACCATGCCGGTGGCAGCAAGTACTTTGGCGCAAATGCAAGCTTGGGCGGCTTCAGCGGCAGCGGCAATGGCGGGGGCTCCAAGAGACTTTTGGCCCAAGAATCCTCGAGAGCTCCGCCCTCCATCCAAGAAGAAGATTCCCCAAAGCTTCCTTATCGGCCAATTTAGAAGCACCGTGGAGTCCATCGAGGAGGCAGTGGTCGGGAAGCTAGGACCTGGAATGAGGACTCGGGTCCCCGGAATAGAGTGGACCCCAAGGCCATGAAGCGGAGAAGTTGTAGTCTTCGAAGCATTCTTCGAAGCTGGTCTGGGCTTCCTGCCATAAGCTTTTTGTCAGAGGTATTAGAAATGTTTCATATTACCTTGCCTCAATAGTCCCCCAATGTGTTGACATGAAAACGTGCCCCCGCACTTGGGTCAGTTTGACGATCCAAAAGTGCGCGGATACTTAGGAACAAGCCTAAGCGTGATGCAGCACCGACGTCGCGTTCCGACTACCCTTAGTCGTGATAAGGGGGTGGAGTCACCAGGCAAGCAGATCACACAAAATAATCCAATTAGCCGAAAGAAATATATTAAACAGAATAAAATTAGCAAACTGGTCGGAGCCTATCTGCTTCAATGTCTGGTGCGAAGGGGTCACCAAAGTATACCTTCGGCGTCTGATGTGAAGTATCCCACCGAAGGGTGCCTTCGGCGTTCGGACTGATCCGGCCGAAGATGAACCCCGAACGGATCTGGACGCGATGATCACCTCCGAACAGCGGGGTTCGGTGTGAGGTCTCTGATACGGCAAATTACAGAATAATGACGCGAGGGTCGTGCGCAGGCGCAACTTCGTCCAGAGCGGAGTACAATCGTGGTGTAGCATGTGTGACAAAGTGTGCTAGCGAAGCCTGCCGTCGAAGCCTGTAGTCTCGCTGAAGGGTGTCCTGATGACCTCCAAAACCAATCTCTCAGCTCCGTACACCTCCGACGAAGTAGCTCTGAAAGTGGGAACCTGCAACAAAGATAGTTCGAAGTATCAATTCGGCCTGAGGACCGAATTCTGCTAAGTGTTGCACTAGTAATGAAGGTAGCAATCTATTACGTAGATTAGTGGATACTTCACAGGCGAAGTAACAAGGTGATAGCAATCTATTACGTAGATTAACGGATACTTCACAAGCGAAGTAACAAGGGTTACCACTGTTCCGAAGTGGCCAGCGAAGGGCTTCCAGGCAAACCCACGAAGAGGTACAGAAAAGTAAAGGTAAATAAATGCGATCAAAGTTAGGCTTTGTGTTTGATTTGTGTTGGGGGCTCTCTAAGCTGGCCTTGCCTCTCTATTTATAGGGGCCAAACTTCAGATCTAATCTGCTATAATTCAGCTTGGATAGAGATAAAAACTTAGCCAGAATTGCATCCAACTCTATCTCTGCCGAAGTGGGCTTTGGCAAGGCCCATCGAAGCCTGTTCCTTGGGCCGAAGCTTCGGTGGCATGGGCTTTCGAAGGCTTTCTGGCCAAAGGCCGTGGGCTGGCCAGAGGCTTTCGGAGCCCACAGCCCAATGGACCATCGGCCCTATAGGGCTTCGGCCTGACCCCGGACATGTGTATTTTTGGCCCAAATCACCAAAATTGATATTTTGACAATCTCAGCCACTACTACCATTTTTCGCTATCAACACATGCCCCCTGCCTTTTAGTGAACTGAGTGAACTAAAAGCACAATGAGCTGAAGATGATACCATCCATATCGGCTTTTCGACACATTTTATGATGTTTGCCACACACTTGGGAAATACCTTTTCAAGTACCTGCCATTCAAAGCTCTTCGAAACCGCTCTCCTTGCAGAGATTCCAACACGTATGCATTGCCAGGAGCAATTTCGGCTATCTTAAAAGGACCTTCCCAACTAGGTGACCATTTACCAAATTTGGGACTCTTCGTGCCTAAGGCTAAAATCATCTTCCAAACCAAATCTCCTACTTGAAACGATTTTGGTTTAACCTTCTTATTGTAGGCTTTAGCTACTCTTCTCTTGTCTACTTCTATGGCTTCTAAAGCCCTTAGTCTCTTATCGGTCACTTCCTCTAGATTATCTTTCAAAAGAGTTTCATACTCATTGACCGATAAGTCATCTTGCTTTAAAACTCTTAAGGAGCCAAGATCTACCTGCACAGGCAGAACGGCTTCTTGTCCATATACCAACTCGTATGGACTGACTTTGGTAGCACCGTGCTTCGCGATTCTACAAGCCCATAGTGCCTCGGAAAGCACTTCATGCCACCTTTTAGGAAACTCTTCAATTTTCTTCTTAATGAGCCTAATCATGGTTTTATTACTAGACTTAGCCTGACCATTGGCCTGAGCATAGTAAGGCGAAGAGTTTATCAATTTAATACCATAATATTCGGTGAAGTCCCTCACTTCTCCAGAAACAAATGAACTACCTTGATCCATAGTAAGAGTTTGAGGAATGCCAAACCTATGTATGATGTGCTTCAAGATAAAATCTCGTACCTCATTGTGAGTCATGTTCTTGAGAGGCACGGCATCGGGCCACTTAGTGAAGTAATCCATCGCCATCAACATGAACCGATGCCCTTTAGAGGAAGGAGGGTGAATCTGGCCGATGAAGTCTAAACCCCAACCTCGAAACAGCCATGGCTTGACAATAGGATTGAGCAATGAGGCAGGAGCCAACTGAATATTGCCAAACTTCTGACATGCTTCACACTCTCTATAGTAATTGATACAATCTTCAGTCATAGTCGGCCAATAATAACCTGCTCTTTTGAGCATCCAACTCATTTTTTGGGCCCACTGATGAGTGCCGCAAAGTCCTTCATGGACTTCTCCCGTAGCCACCTAGGATTGTTCATGGTCTAAACACTTCAATAGTACTCCATCGATGGTTCGGCGGTACAATGTGTCGTCTATCAACACGAATTTTAATGCTTGTCGCCAAACCTTCCGATCAACCCTTTTGATGAGGACATCACTTCACACGATACACACATGCACCAGCATGATACACAGATGCACCAGCATGATACACACACGCACCAGCATGATACACACATGCACCAGCATTATACACACACGCACCAGCATGATACACACATGCACCAGCATGATACACAGATGCACCAGCATGATACACACACGCACCAGCATGATACACACATGCACCATCAACCTACAATTCAATTACAGGGACCAATCACACGCGCCCGCGCCCGTCGCTTGAACCATGAGGTTAATTCTTTCCTTAGCAACTATGTTAATATTTGTTTGGATGGGATGCTACTGAATACTAGTGATATTTTGTTGCTTAGGAACATGGGAGATGGAATAGAAGAGTTGGAGTTGAAGACAGAGTCGCACGGATGATTTAAAGTCAAGAATTCGCTGGTTCGGACTACATCAACCACCATGCACCAAAATGGGCATAACTTCCTCATACGAAGTCCGATTGGCACGTTCTTGGACTTTTTGGAAAGCTAAGGAGAAGACGGATCTTTTGGTGTTGGTTTCGCCTCATTTGGAGTCTCGAGTCGTCCTATGTGACTGAAACAGTCCTGCGTGACAGAACTGGGCCGAGTTGGACCTTGTACTGAGTTGGAGGCCGTGTTGGTCCATAGCCCGAGTCGTGTGCGCCTCCTACAGGCTGCCCACGCCATATATAACTCACGCCAGCCGCCATTAGGGTTAGGTTTTGCTTTGTTTGCATCTACACTTGTGTGTTTAGATCCCGCTCCTGCACCGGACCGATTGGCTGCTGCATCAGCGTTTGTGAAACCTCTCCTCATCATAGTTCATCTGTGATTTGGCATTCGACTTGTGTTCTTCCTGTTCTTGCTTGTGTTCTTGGGTTCGCTTGCAGGAACTAGCCTTCGTGGCGAGGTCAATCGCGCCCTGCGTGGTTGATAACCAACGGAGACGGTGGTGTAGCGATTGCAAGGTTTTGATCCGCCGGACCGGAGCCTTGGATCATCAACGTCGAGATTCTCCACCAATCCAAGTTATCCTTACCTAGCGGAAGATCAGGACCAATCCCCCATTAGTTGGTATCAGAGCTTAGATTTCCCGTTAGGTAATCTCGATCTTCGTTTGTTTTACCTAGAGTCCAGAAATCCCTCACAAAAAAATCCCCACCGAAAACCCCTTTGAGCCTTGCGATTTTAATTTCAGTTTTTAACCTTGTTGAGTTTGTGTTCTTGGTCGAGTCTTGTTGCTGGTTTAGTATTCCCTTTGTGTCGTTTGAGTAGTAGTTGGTCTTGTGTCTCAAAAAAAATTCACCACCCGAAAACCCTCCTCCACAACCTTACTCGTTTTCCACATCGAGTACTTGTGACCCCCCTTCGGTAAAACAGGCATAACTTTTCGCTCGTTTGGCAGAAAAATCTGAAATTTTTTGAGCATCTTCTTGACCCAATTTGGAGCCGACTCTAACATGGGTTCCCCTGTTAGCCTTCATTAGAATTGCCAAAAAATCAGGAAGATAAATAAAAAATTGGTCAAAGTTTTTGCTCGCCGTTCAGCGAACTTGTTGAATTTCTGTGAACCACATCCCACCTCAGTTGTAGGTGCCAATTTTTGTGGTTGCGTCTCTTGTCATCCTTGTTCAAAAAAAATATAGTGAAAAAAAAGAGAAGAACAAAAAAAAAAGAAATGAGAAGTAGCGAAGCAAAAGAGAACTGGTCCTGTCGTTTGCTGTCTTGTTCTGCCTCCACTTGAGTTTTGGGCACATAGTTTCCCTCTATTGCTTGAATTTTCACCTTGGGAGCACTAAGGCCAGCAACTTTGACGAGTAATAGGGAACACTTATTGAACTTGGTTTAACTGTTATTACTATCGCTATTCCTTGCTACTTACTTTGCCTTCCAAGCTACACCTTCTCTTGGTCAGGACAGGTTCACATCTTGCAATCGCCCACCACCCTCCACCTGGTTTTTCACCTGTAGGCTGGTGACCTCACTGTGGCATGGTAAGAACACTTGAAAGTGTGGGTAAGGCGCTTGACAGATTGCTTCCACCACACACCCACCACTCCACCTAGTTGCTTCCCATCAGGATTATTGTTTGTTGTTTTGTCTTTTCACTAACATGGCAGATAACAATGGTACCCCTTCATCTGATTTTAATGAGTGTGTCTCACGATGTGCTCTACTGGAGTCTCAGCGGTAGACCCAACACTCCATCGAACATCTCGCGCGTACTGTGGCTGACCTAGTGGACCGGATGACTGCCCTTGAGACACGATTGCCTGCTGCACAAGCCGACGACGACCATGTTGAGGAGGAAGACGACCATGTTGAGGATGAAGATGACCTATCCTATGCTGGGAACAATGGCATTGACCCTGACGAGGCTGCACATCATCGCTTTTAGTTCAATCGTCAAGGTATGGGCGGCCACCGCAACAGCCATCCTCGACGTAACAATGACAACCGCAGGAACAATGATCCCTACTCTAAGGTAAAATTTTCAGTACCTCATTTTGCTGGCACCTATGATCCAGATGCATATTTAGATTGGGAGATGTCAGTCGAACAAAAATTTAATGCTCACATGGTTCCTGCTATCCACCGCGTGCGCTTAGCTACTAGTGACTTCACTGGATATGCTCTTCTTTGGTAGACTGAAATAATTCAGGTTGGCAATGAACCACAAAACTGGGATATGTTAAAACGGCAAATGCGTGGTAGATGGGTTCCTCCTTCATATAAATGTGATTTGAGAAAAAATTGCAGCGCCTAAACCAAGGAAATAAATCGGTAGAGGAGTATTATCAGGAGTTGCAAATAGGTTGCATGCGTGCTGAAATTGAGGAGGACAATGAGGATAAAATGGCCCGTTTTTATGGTGGTTTAAGACGTGAAATTCAGGATATCATTGATTATAAAGAATACAATTCTATCACTGGTCTTTTCCACCTTGCTATACTTGCAAAAAAAGAATTGCAGGGTCGCCAACAACCACAACGCAGCATGAGGACCAACATTGGTGGTGCCACTTCACGCTCAAGTGGGCAGCAGCAACGACCACCACCACCTTCTCGACCGACGACTACATCAGCACCTTCTACATCTGCAGCCCAGGCTGAGAGCTCCAAGGCTGCAGCATCCAAGGCGCCAGCCAAGCCCACCTCCTCGGCGGCCTCTACTACACGTTCTGCAGCGATCCAGTGTCACCGATGCAAAGGATTCGGCCACGTTATGAAGGACTGCCCTAGTCAGCGGGCTTATATTGCTACGGAAGATGGTGGCTATGTAAGTGCTAGTGATGTTGAAGATGAATACGCACTTGCTGCTAACATTGCAGGAGATTACGATGCTTCCGACGATGATGCTGTTTTTGCACCGAATGCCTCTGCCGATCATGAAGCACTTATTGTACAACGTGTCTTGAGAACTCACATGGAGCAGGACGATCGGGCACAACGGAATAATCTGTTTCAGACCTTCTTCATCGTCAATGACCGTCGTGCACGTGTCATCATCGACAGCGGTAGTTGCAACAATTTGGTGAGCCACGACATGGTAACTAAGCTTCAACTTCCTACACGTGCACATCCACACCCTTACCACGTGCAATGGTTCAACAATAGCGGTAAGGTCAACGTAACACAAACTGCTCACATCAGATTTTCCATTGGTACATACTTCGGAGTCGCTGATTTTGATGTAGTATCAATGCAAGCATGTTCTCTGTTACTTGGTAGACCTTGGGAGTATGATACTGATGCTACACACCATGGTAGGAGCAATAAGTACACATTTATGTATAAAGGAAAGAAAGTTACATTGCTTCCTATGACTCCTGCTGAAATTGTGAAATTTGAACAAGAAAAACATGCTAAGGACGCACAAAAGAGCACACAACCTTCTGAAAATTAGCAAGTAGCTAAGACGCTTTTGAGGCAATAGAAAGATAAAGTTGCTTCTCCTTCTTCATCACAAGTTATTAATTTGAAAAGACGTGCCATGCTTGCAACTAAAACTGACCTTGCTGAAATTTGTGATGATACTCCCTTGATATATGGCTTGATTTGCACAAACGTGCTGTTTTCACTTGCGAACATTCCTAGCTCAGTTCCTGTGGCAGTCACTGACCTTTTGCAGGAGTTTAACGATGTTTTCCCTGCTGAGGGTACCACCTGGGCTGCCACCGATACGCGGTATCGAGCACCAGATTGATTTGATCCTAGGAGCGTCCCTTCCTAATCGTGCAGCGTACCGTACCAATCCAGAGGAGACAAAAGAAATTCAGCACCAAGTACAGGACCTTCTTGATCGTGGGTACGTCCGTGAAAGCCTTAGTCCTTATGCAGTACCCGTTCTTTTGGTGCCTAAGAAAGATGATAGTTGGCGCATGTGTGTTGAATGTCGTGCTATTAATAATATCACCATTCGATATCGACACCCTATTCCTAGATTGGATGACATGCTTGATGAGCTTAGTGGTGCCATTATCTTTACTAAGATCGATCTCCATAGTGGCTACCACCAAATTCGCATGAAACTAGGTGATGAATGGAAAACTGCTTTTAAACAAAGTTTGGATTATATGAGTGGCTTGTCATGCCTTTTGGACTTACTAATGCACTTAGTACCTTCATGCGCTTGATGAATGAAGTCCTACAACATTTTATAGGACGCTTTGTGGTAGTATACTTTGATGATATCTTGATTTACAGCAAGTCTTCCACTGAACATGTTGAACACCTACGTGCTGTTTTTCTGTCCAACGTGAGGCTAGATTGTTTGGTAACCTTGAGAAGTGCACGTTTTGCACGGATCGAGTTGTGTTTCTTGGATATGTTGTCACTTCACAGGGCATTGAGGTTGACGCGGCAAAGGTAGAAGCAATCAACAGCTGGCCGCAACCCCAACTATCACACAGGTACGTAGTTTTCTTGGTCTTGCAGGTTTCTACCGGTGTTTTGTGAAAGATTTCAGCACCATAGTCGGTCCATTGCGTGAGTTGACCAAGAAGGGAGTTACTTTTACTTGGGAACCAGCACAAGAACAAATTTTTGCCACACTCAAGGATCGCCTTACACATGCACCTCTACTTCAGCTACCCGACTTCAGTAAGACTTTTGAGTTAGAATGTGATGCTAGTGGTTTTGTAATAGGAGGTGTGTTGCTACAAGGAGGTAAACCCATGGCCTATTTTAGTGAGAAATTACATGGCCCACAGTTGAATTATTCCACCTATGATAAGGAATTATATGCCTTAGTGTGTGTGCTTGAAACTTGGTAACATTACCTTTTGCCTAAGGAATTTGTTATTCATTCGGATCATGAAGCATTGAAGCATATACGTAGTCAAGAAAATCTGAATAAACGACATGCTAAATGGGTAGAATTTATTGAGACTTTTCCATATATCATTAAGCATAAGAAAGGGAAAGATAATGTGATTGCCGATGCTTTATCTAGACGTTATACATTGCTTTCTCAACTTGATTATAAGATCTTTGGTTTAGAAACATTGAAGGACATGTATGCTACTGATTTGTACTTCAAAGATGCTTTTGCAAATTGTACAGATGACCGTGCTTAGAACAAATATGTGCTGAATAATGGATATCTTTTTCGTGCTAACAAGTTATGCGTGCCGGCTAGCTCTCTTCGCTTGTTGTTATTGAAGGAAGCACACGGTGGTGGTTTGATGGGTCATTTTGGATCAAAGAAAACCGAAGATGTGTTGTCCACACACTTCTATTGGCCTAGGATGAGACGAGATGTTGAGCGCTATGTGGCACGATGCACTACTTGTAATAAAGCTAAGTCCCGTCTAAACCCACATGGTCTTTATATGCCTCTGCCCGTTCCTAGTGTACCTTGGGAGGATATTTCTATGGATTTTGTGTTAGGATTACCTAGAACTAGGAGGGGGAGAGATAGTATTTTGTGGTGGTAGATCGGTTCTCTGATTTGTTTTTCAGAGAGGTCGTACGCTTGCATGGAGTTCCCAATACCATCGTTTCAGATCGTGATGCTAAATTCTTAAGTCATTTTTGGCGGACGTTGTGGCATAAGCTAGGGATGAAGCTGTTGTTTTCTACTACTTGTCACCCCCAAACGGATGGGCAAACGGAGGTCGTCAACCGTACATTGTCCACCATGTTGAGGGCTATTTTCAAGACCAACTTGAAGCTCTGGGAAGAGTGTCTACCTCATATTGAGTTTGCATATAATAGGTCAGTACACTCCACTACTAAGGTAAGTCCGTTTCAAGTGGTCTATGGCTTTAATCCGCGTGCTTCTATTGATTTGCTACCATTGCCACCCTCTGAAAAATTGAATTTTGATGCTACTACACGTACTGAATTATTGCTTAAGATGCATGAAACTACTAAAGCAAACATAGAGAAAATGAATGAGAAATATTGTGCTTATGGTAGTAAGGGTAGAAAAGAGATAACATTTTAACCGGGTGATCTTGTTTGGTTGCACTTGCGCAAGGATCGTTTTCCTGATTTGAGAAAGTCTAAATTGATGCCCCGTGCTGATGGTCCTTTCTGTGTTCTTGAGAAGATAAATGATAATGCATATAAACTTGAGTTGCCTGCAGCTTTTGGGGTTAGTCCCACATTTAACATTTCTGATTTAAAGCCCTATTTGGGAGATGACGATGAGCTTGAGTCGAGGACGACTCCAATTCAAGAGAGGGAGGATGATGAGGACATCACTTCACACGATACAAACATGCACCAGCATGATACACACACGCACCAGCATGATACACAGATGCACCAGCATGATACACACACGCACCAGCATGATACACACATGCACCAGCATGATACACAGATGCACCAGCATGATACACACACGCACCAGCATGATACACACATGCACCATCAACCTATAATTCAATTACAGGGACCAATTACACGCGCCTGCGCCCGTCGCTTGAACCATGAGGTTAATTCTTTCCTTAGCAACTATGTTAATATTTGTTTGGATGGGATGCTACTGAATACTAGTGATATTTTGTTGCTTAGGAACATGGGAGATGGAATAGAAGAGTTGGAATTGAAGACGGAGTCGCACGGATGATTTGAAGTCAAGAATTCGCTGGTTCGGACTACATCAACCACCATGCACCAAAATGGGCATAACTTCCTCATACGAAGTCCGATTGGCGCGTTATTGGACTTTTGGAAAGCTAAGGAGAAGACGGATCTTTTGGCGTTGGTTTCTCTTCATTTGGAGTCTCGAGTCGTCCTATGTGACTGAAACAGTCCTGCGTGACAGAACTGGGCCGAGTTGGACCTTGTACTGAGTTGGAGGCCGTGTTGGCCCATAGCCCGAGTCATGTGCGCCTCCTACAGCCTGCCCACGCCCTATATAACTCACGCCAGCCGCCATTAGGGTTAGGTTTTGCTTTGTTTGCATCTACACTTGTGTGTTTAGATCCCGCTCCTGCATCGGACCGATTGGCTGCTGCATCAGCGTTTCTGAAACCTCTCCTCATCATAGTTTATCTGTGATTTAGCATTCGACTTGTGTTCTTCCTATTCTTGCTTGTGTTCTTGGGTTCGCTTGCAGGAACTAGCCTTCGTGGCGAGGTCAATCATGCCCTGCGTGGTTGATAACCGACGGAGACATGGTGTAGCGATTGCAAGGTTGTGGATCCGCCGGATCGGAGCCTTGGATCGTCAACGTCGAGATTCTCCACCAATCCAAGTTATCCTTACCTAGCGGAAGATCGGGACCAATCCCCCATTACCTTTGCCTAGGGTCTCTCAAATACTGGATGATTGGGATTCTCCAATTGCCCTTATAGGTTTCAGAGGGTCTCGCTGGCTCACCTTTTGAAAATATTTCTAAATTACTGACTTCAGGGTGCCCCCCGAGCCGTTCCTACTTCTGTCGAAGCCTGGCCGGGCTAGCCATTCGGAGTGCGCTGGTCCGAAGCCCTCCGGAGGGTTCGGACTCCCAGGAGCCCTCACCGTGCGGGAGGCTTCGGCCTACGGCCTCCGGCGTGCCAGGTCCCTTGGTTTGCAGAGTACTCCAGTCCAGGGACCTCGGTGCGTAGTGACCTTCGGTGGCTGGAGGGGTCCGACCCGGAGGGTGCGCTTGCCCACTGTTACTAGCTTTGGCAGTGAGACCAAGCATCGGCTTCTCCAATACAGAAAATTTTCCTCTCCTGACTTGGTAACCAGATGCTTGCTGAGCCAAATCATTTGCAATCGAATTGGCATCTCTTGACATGTGAAAGATTTTGAAGTCATCAAAAACAACAACTATGTCCAGAAATTTATCCAAGTAACTATTCAGCAAGTCGTTAAAGCATTAAGCATTTCTAGCTACTTGTTGCACTACTAATAAAGAATCACCGTATGCATGAACATGTCTAGCACCTACAGATTCTAATAATTCAAGTCCTAGCAATAAAGCTTCGTATTCGGCTTGGTTGTTAGTAGAAGGAAATTCCAGACGGGCCGAAGTTTCAAAGTGGATTCCATTAGGTGATATGAGAACCACTCCAATACCTTCGCCACTCTTGCAAGCCGAACCATCAAAATAGAGTTTCCATGGCACTACCTCAACTAGAGCAACATTATTACTCCAGCCAACATCTATGTGGTGATCAACTATAAAGTTGGCTACGATTTGGCCTTTCATAGCTCTCAGGGGTTCGTAGGCCAAATCATATCCGATCAACGCGTAAGCCCATTTTCCGATTCTTCCACTTAGAATCAGCTTTTGTAACATGTGCCTTATGACATCGGTTTGGCAAACGATGACAACACATGTAGTGGGGAGAAGATAATGGCGTAATTTGGTGCACGCGTAATAAAGTGGTAAACACAAACGTTCCACAAACGCGTACCTGGTTTCAGCATCCAGCAGGCGGCGGCTCAAGAACATGATGATGTACACTTTTCCCTCTACCTCCTGGGTTAGCATGGCCCCAATCACGCTATCTTCAGCAGCGATGTATAGTCAAAACGGAATCCCGGCTTTGGGTGCTTTCACCACAAGCGGTGATGACAAGCACTCCTTGATCTTCTCAAAGGCACTTTGCTGGCTTGCCCCCCAAGTGAACTCGGCTTCATTCTTTAGCCGAAGTATGGGGACAAAGGCATCAATCTTGCCAGACAAGTTGGATATTGTTGGTGTAAAAGATTACGCTAACAGGTTTGTTGGCGTAAAAGATTACGCTAACAGGTTTCTGTGGAAAAGAAACTAACAAACGAAATGTTTGTGAAGCAAACTGTTCTAAGCCTCCGAAAGGATAATAGCTTAGAATAGTTCGAATGTGTGTATTCAATAACTTGTATTCGGTCCCTATTACAGGGTGAAATGGGGGGTATTTATAGGCCCAAACATTAAGGAAAAGACCTATTTACCCCTCTATTACAACCGACATAGTGGAAACTATTCGGTTCCCTTAATAGGGCTAAAATGGTAAAAGACTAATCTAATGAGAAAGAAGATAAGTCTTCCATCTTAGCTGGCAGAAAAGATCTTGAAAAGCCTTAGTTCGAAGATGTACTCCGAACCAATGCCTATCTTCATACTTCGAACTTGGGTCCGGGCATCTTCGAAGATGATCGTCTGGGAACCTTCGAATCTGCTGTCTGCCTTTATGTTGCTTTGGCAATAACCCCGAAGATGAGATATTTCCCCCAACAAGTTTTTAGAGGTTAGAAACTAACAGATGAAGTGTTTGTGAAATGAACTATTTCAAGCCTCCGAATTGGATAATAGCTCAAAGTAGTTCGAAGATGTGTATTGAATAACTCAGTATTCGATGATCATTACAGGGTAAAACGGGGGGTATTTATAGGCCAAAATCTTAAGGAAAAGATCTTTTTACCCCTCTATTACAACCGACATAGTGGAAACTATTCGGTACCCTTAATAGGGTTAAAATGGTAAAAGACTAATCTAATGAGAAAGAAGATAAGTCTTCCATCTTAGCTGGCAGGGAGATTCTTTGAAGAATCTACATTCGAAGATATACTTCGAACAATGGTCCGCTTTGATCCTCTGAACTTGACCCAGTACTAAACTGGAGTTAGATACTGGAGAACTTCAGTTTAATAGACTGCCTTCGTCTTGTTCCTGTAGTGACCCCAAGGATGAAGTATTTTCCCCAACAGTAGCCCCTCAAATACGCTTCTCCGCTTGATTTGTAAGGTTAGGAGAGCAGTATACGCAAGAAAAATAATCATGCGTAGGGGTTAACAAATTTAATCAACCTTTAGAATATGCTAGGATTCATAGCTTTGAATTAATTTCTAAGGGAGTTCTATTCGAACAATTGTGAAATCAACTTTTACGAAGCTAGAAAGCCCTTTAGACTTAGAATAAATAGTCGTTGTCCTTTTCCTTTCAGAAAAAGTTATGCGCTGCGTTAATTTCGCAAATCGTAACGGTCAAGAATGTGAAACGGCAGGTCTGAACGGTAAAAAATTGTGAACCGAGGCTATAAATAGAGGACCTAGAAACTTCTCAAACACCTTTCTCACCATCTTTGCGCACTCAACCATTAGCATCCAAACATTCGCTTCAATCGCTCGGTTCGAATCAATGGCGAAGAAAAGCTTCAAGGATCCCGAGGTGACTTCGGCCCTAGCCCGACAACAGGCCATGGCGGCGGTAGCAGCGGCGGCAACAGCGGCAGCGCCAGCAGCGGCGACAGCGCCGGCAGCGGCAGCACCGGCGGGGAATCCCCAACAGATCGGTCCCCATGACCTCCTCCCGGCTTCTTCAAATATTTGGACCACTCTTACAAACTGGGGCCATCCACCTTCAAGAGGAATATGATCGCAGCAGTGGTTGAAGGGAAGATTAGCCCGGAGATCAATGTCCGCAAACCCAGAAAGGAAGCCATCCCTTCACCACGGCCAGGAGAAGTTGTCGTCTTCGAAGCCTTCTTTGAAGCAGGGTTTGGACTCCCGGTGGTGGACTTCCTGTCGGAGGTACTAGATCTCTTCCATGTCACCCTTCCTCAATTGTCTCCGAATGCAATAGCACGCCTGGCTATCTTCAAATGGGCACTGCAGGCTGAAGGCTGTGAAGGAAGAGCAGAGATTTTTGCAGCACTGCACAAGGCATATTGCCAGCCAAAGACTTACTAAGGTTCCGGAGGGGAGAAAATCATAGTAGCCTTCGGCAGCATCAACTTCAGACTCCGAGATGAATTCCAACTGTGATTTCCAACGAAGGCTATCAACGCTAGATGGTACACAGATTGGATTCTCCGGTGGTTCTACGCCGAAGTCAGAGTAGGCAGTCATCTGGTCGGACCTCTGCAAGACATATGCTTCCGAAGGGAAGCCAAAGTCCACCTAGACCCCGGCCAACTCGAAGCCCACCTTAACCTGCTACAACGAATTAGTCGCCGCATGATCATGCGGGACTTAGCGGAGGAGTTCAATGGGCTCCAAATTCCACCTCTGATGGCCAACTGGCCTATCAACTTCAAAGAGGACCCGGAGGGAGGACTCCGAAAAATTTCTTCGAACTTGAGCCCTGCAAGTAACTTCGAAAAGTACAACATGTTTTATATATGATTATTTAATGAAATGACTAATAAAAACTTATCTTTCAGCTTCTCAAGCCCCTATGACTTCGGAGCAAGTCTTTTGAGCTTCGGAGAAGATTCTTGGAGCTCCTACTCCGGCTAAAAAGGAGTGGAGGAAGAAACTAGTGGGCAGTTGGGAGTGACTTAACTGAGTATGGGGCATACTCGGAGTCGTAGCCCCCCTCTTCTAGATTGGGTGCCTTCTGAGCAAGGGCCGAAGAAGAGGAAAGCAGATGCTGGGACTTCGGCTCCAGCGAAGACTCCCGTAAAAAAGTTAGCTCGAAAGCCTAAAAATGTGGCTTCTTCTAGAACTGTGGCATCGCCTTCCGATTCATCTGAAGATGAGGGAGTGAGAGAAATGCAAAGGTTCCTCGTGAACCTAATTACTGAAGATGAAGCGCAGGAAAATGTTGAAGTTGTAGACACTGGCGACGTAGAAAGTGTGCTAGCTGCTCCAGACAGCTCCGAACAGGCTGGGACCTCGAGTTTCCAGCCTGACTTGCCGCATCAAGAAGCCCCTGCTACTGAAGGCGGAGTTGAAGTTATAGTTGAACAAGCTTCGATTCCGGATGAAGTGGTAGTTGTTGCTCCAAGGGAGGTTTCAGCAGCCAACCCTTCGGTTCCAGACCCCGAGTCTGATGAACACTTCGAAGGGGCCTTCGACCCTCCAAGTAGCCCCGTACTCATTCGCCGACAGGATTTTGGAGGTAAACTTCATTAAAGCACCTTTTTCTTCACCCTGCAAAATTATGCAATATATAATACCTTCGTTTTTAGAGGGTCTGCTCCCATGGAGACGACTCCTCCTGTAAAGATGGCTCCTAGGAACTCGACATCTCCGGGGTCAGTTCCAGAAGCTGCACAGATGGGACCCAGAAAAGGTAAAGGCAAAATGGACCCCTTTCCTACTCCGAACTCAAGATTAACTCCGTCGGAATCTATAGACGGAGGACAATCTACGGAGGGGGGCTAGTCCGCCGAGGTTTCTAGGGATGCGGCGCAGCGCTCCGGCCCTTCACCCAATGAAGATGATCAAAGGGCTTTGTCCATGCTCCCCTCCTAGCTTCTTTTCTGGAGCGAAGGACCGGACTTCGGGCCTTGCTCGAACCTTTGGATCGAGCTAACTGCGAAGTTGGGGGAACAGACTTAGTAGCCATACTTGGGGAGGCTGAAGGGTCAGAGCTGAACGCATCTTTGGAACAGGAAGCATACCAGGTACGAAGCATCTACAAAAACAAGATTAATTTCAACTTATGAACAATTTCTCACCTTGCTTTTCTCTTCGCAGCAAATAGTCTTGGCTCGAGCTGCAGGTGTTTTGAACGAGCAAGGAAGTATTCGTCTTTAGGAGAGGATTACTGCCCTCCAAAGGAGTCTTGAGGGCTCTGAAATTCGAATCTCTGGCTTGGACGAGATGGTTACAGCGGAGAGGAGACTCTTTGTTGCGAATTGCATCCAACTCTATCTTTGCCAAAGTGGGCTTCGGCCAGGCCCGTCGAAGCCTATTCCTTGGGCCGAAGCTTCGGTGGCATGGGCTTCCGAAGGCTTCCTAGCCAAAGGTCGTGAGCTGGCTAGAGGCTTTCGGAGCCCACAGCCTAATGGACCTTTGGCCCTATAGGGCTTCGGCCTGACCCCGGACATGTGTATTTTTGGCCCAAATCACCAAAATTGATATTTTGACAATCTCAGCCACTACTGCAATTTTTCGCTATCAACACAATGCCATCGCATGGCTAGCTATCTTCGAATGGGCGCTTTGAGATGAAGGATGCAAAGGACGATCGGAGGTCTTTGCTACCACACACAAAGCTATCTGCCAGCCAAGCCACAAGATGGCCCTGGAGACACCAAGGTGATAACAGCCTTCGGAAGCATTAACTTCTAGCTGCGGAAGGAGCATGCTCAGCACTTTTCGGTGAAGGCCATCAACGACTGATGGTACACCAACTGGATCCTCTGGTGGTTCTATGCCGAGGTCGGAGAAGATTCCTCCTTCGCAGGACCTCTTCAAGAAATCTGATTCCGGAAGGAAGTGGAAGTCACTCCAAACCCGAGCCTGCTCTCCATGCCACTGGGGTTACTTACTTCGATAGCCAGCCGCATGAGCATGCGGGACCTGGCCAAAGATTCATTGCGCTCTGGATTCCACCTCTCGGAGCTGACTAGCTGATAGCATTCCAAGGCGCTTCGGAGGGTGAGCTTCGAAGTTTAGGTAAGCCTTCGATTCTCCTGCAGTAATATGTTAGAAGAGAAATAACATACTTATAATATGCTACCTTTTTTCAGCGGCTCCTCTGACGCTAGCTCCGGAGCAGATAGCGAGAGCCACCAAACAGGTGCTCGGAGCCCCTACGGTGGCTGAAACAGAGTATGGAGGGCCCTCGGAATGGTGCCTCCACCTCTGCCAGACTTCCACCCGGCCGGAGCGGCCCCTCGGAAAAGAAAAGTCGTCGCCGAGCCCTCGAAGAAAGTCGGCAAGACCACAATCAAGAAGGGGAAAAAGTAGTCAAACCTCCTCCTCAGCTGGCTCCGGCATCCTCTACTTCATCCCTGGACATTCGGAGCTCATCCTCAGAGGACTCTGGGAACAAAGGCTCCGAAAGCAAGGGCTCCGATGTCCAAATGGGAAAAGCCCTCGAAAACTATCTTCTCGATGACAATGAAGATGAAGCAGTGGACACAACCGGAGCTCCTGCTCGAGAGACTGCGGAGGCGGACACGGCGCGCACTCCTGCGCCCGTCGTTGTGAGTTCGTAGTTGGAAACAGTTGTCCCCAACTCACCCATGGCTGGAGTGATAACGACGGAGGTCGAACCGCCTGCATCAGCTACACCAGAGAGTACTTTGGGGGATGACCTCGATGAATACCTTCGATTGTACGAAGTCCTAGAGGACCCTACAATTTACCTCAAGGCACCAACGAAGGTAGACTTCGAAGCCTTTGCCTTTGACACTTCCTCACCCACAAATATTCATCAAGTACATTAACGTTGTAGGTGCGTCGAAGAATAGCGCAGCTCCGGCCACAGATGAAGCTCCAGCTTCTCCTGGAGTTGCATTTCCGATGGACACAGCGGCTCCGACAACTGGAGTCGTCTCCATCGAAGTAGTTCTAGTCGAGGGGACACCGATCGAGGGAGGATCTACCTCTGCCGAAGTCGCTCCTCCGACCTTCGTACTAGGAAGAGGAAAAAGCATGATGAGTCTTGGACTCCCTCCGGCCCCGATGATGACGCCTTCTTCCAATGACCCCTCAACGAGTAACTCGGAGGAGGAGGCGACCGCAGATGACCGCTAGGCTTTGTCCTGGCTCCCTTTGTTGGCTCCCTTCTTGGAGAAATGAACGGGCCTCCGGGCGCTTCTAGAGCCCTTGGCGGAGAAAGGCCAAGAAGTCATAAACTCTAACTTGGTCTCCGACTTGAGCGAGGCCAGAGCCCCTAAGCTTAATCTAGCCCTCGAAAAGGGCTGCCCTTCAGGTATACAAAGTACCACAAGTGCCTTTAATTAACAAATGGAACTACTTAGTACTTACTTGCTCTTTTTTGCAGTAATTTCTCCTTGCTAGAGCGGCAGCGACTTCCAACGAAGTCGAACCAATCGGCTCAAGAGGAAGGTTACTACCCTCTAGTCTGCACTCAAAAGCTCCGAAGACAAAACACTTCGGCTGGCGGAAGAGCTCCTTGAAGAACGGAGGGCTAGGGCCACCACCGACAAAGCCCTCTAGATCGAATGGCAGAGAAGCAGTACACTCCGAACTTCGGAAAAAGAAGCCAAAGCCGAATGCATGGTGCTCCGAGCGGAGGTGGAGAGAAGCTCCGGCGAGAGGCAGCTACTTCGAGCGCGCAACTTGTAGAACTCCAAGGCTCGCTCAAACAGGCGATGGCCCAGAAGAGCACCTTGCTGTCCAGAATGGCTGAAGTATCTGCTGCTACTGCGAGACTAGAGGCGGCAGAGATGAAGAATACTGAAATAGCAGAGCGTACCTTGGATGCCCTTCAGGGTACATTAGAGTACTTTGGCACCATGTGCCCTTCATCTTCTACTGCGGCGAGCGAGCCCCTCGACCGGAAGTTGAAGATGATTCAAGTGGCGACGAAGCTGATGATGGGCTCCGGCGTCCGGTACAGAGAGATGTCAGGACAAATTGCTGGAATTGGAGTCCTCCGTCACCTCGAAGCTCTTGGGATTTCAGTCGCTCCGGTTGGGGTTTGACGCCCGTAGGCTTTGCCGACGAGGGCTTGTTGCATTCTTCACAGGATGTAGCCTTGGCTTGGGAAGCCTTCCGGTCAATCTGGAAAACAGACCACAAGGCTGCAGCCAAAACATTGATCGACGAGGCCCGTCGGCAAAAGCAAGTGCAAACAAGGCCTCCGCTTCCAGCTTCGCCAGCTCCGACACCTCTTGCTCCACCAACTGACCCGCAGGTCTAGTCCTATAGGGTGCTTAAATGTGTACAAGAAATCTTGTAAAGCCCTTGAATTAATGAACGAAAAGTTTATAAACGAGGAACTTGTTTGGATGTTTATTCTTTTAGGTTTTGCCATTCCCTTCAGAGCCTGACTTCGAAGTATTGGAACTTAACGAAGGGCTCCATCGGCAATGGACAGTCCTTGAAAGATTAAGGCCTTACCGACGTTCACGCTTCTCTGTTCCTCGTGGAGATCAAGGGGAGATAGCACTCGAAGTTCGCCGCGAAGTCTTAGCTTATATCACAGAAGAGGAAAAGGAAAAAACATCTTCGTCCTTCGAGTACGTAGATTGGTCTAACTCGGAGTACCAGGACGAAGACCCTGTAGAGGCTAGCTCTGAAAGACTTCTGACTTGGGCTGAACTTCAAGAGGAGCAGAAAAAACTGCGAGCTTCGAAGAAGAAGAGAAGCACTCGAACTAAGAAGACAGTCCCGATGGCTTCGAGCTCCGAAGGTCGAAGTAGCCTTAGAAGTAGTTCTAGAGGTCGAATGGGTCTCCGATTTTATCTAGGCTTAGACCAAAATTTCTCTTGATGTAAAAGTATGATTATTCAATTAATATGAATTGCTTCGAAAGCATCTTATTGTTCCTTACTCCCCTACCCCTCCTTGTGGGTAGGGGACCATACGCGTTGCGATAGGGTCCGTCGGACACAATGATTTGTATAACAATCTGATGCTTCGCACAACACTTAGTAATCATACTTTTCCTTCTCCGTAGAGTTCTTCAAACTATGCTTTTGTATTATGATGTTTATAAGTTTTGGAGCTGAGTTTATACTTATAAGCTCCAATAATAGTTGCTTAGGACTTTAAAAGTGTTTCATTGGTCGGAGCCTTGAAACCTTATTGCTTGGTCACCTTCGACTCTTTTATAGATGCTTCGAACCCGGAGGCCGGAAATCTGTTCTTTTAAAGTCCTTAGACTCTTCTACGGATCCTAACAAGCAGAAGCCTGGAATCCATAGGCTGGCCACCTTCGGCTCTTTTACAAATGCTTCGAACCCAGAGGCCGGAAATCTATTCTTTTAAAGTCCTTATACTCTTCTACAGATCCTAACAAGTCGGAGCCTAGAATCCGCAGGCTGGCAACGGAGTCGTTGAACCAATGGTTCGAAGGCCGTTGTCTGGGTTCTTTGAAAGATGCTTGACTCCGCAAGTGTTGGGGAATAAGTTTTCCCTGGAACAGGGGCCAAATGACGTCAGCCTCTGACAGCCTTCGGCCTGGAGCCCAACATTGTCGAAGCTTGTTCCTTTTGAAGAAGCTGTTTCCAGGTCCCAAGGTGCACTTCGAAGCCGTCAGGAGCGAGGCCTCCGAACCCCTTCGGAGCCCTCCAGAAAGAAGCCCTCAAGATCCCTTGAAGATTGCCAGAAGTTAAGTCTCAGGCTAACTTCGAAGTCAGCCTTCGGGCCTTGTTCGGAGTTAGCCTCCGTCCCTCGTTCGGAGTTATCCTTCGAACCCTGTTCGGAGTTAACCTTCAAGCTCCCTTCGGAGCTCCTCAGAGCCAGTCTCCAGACCCTTTCCAGCCAATTCAAAGCTAAGTCTCCGAGACCCCAGTTCGGAGCCCCAGCTCGGAGCTCCAGTTCGGAGCCCCAGTTTGGAGCCCCAATTCAGAGCCCCAGTTCGGAGCCCTAGTTCGGAGCTTAGTTCGGAGTATGCTTCGAAGCCTACTTCGAAGTGTACTTCGAAGCCTTCCCTATGGCCTTCGCCTGAAGAGCTTCGGCCCCTACTCTGAACCCAGAAGATATTTTACACCTCGCTACAATGTAGAAGTCATACCAGGGGCCCCTCTGCCCCTAGTATGTCATTTAGCTGGTCAAAGAGTGACGTTGTCTGATACGTCTGTAAAGCTGTAAAGCACTTTTGTATAGTAGCTAGCTTCTTTTGCCCTTTTTGCCCCTATGAGCCAAGGACTTATAGAGAGCATTTTGGTCTTTTCCTTTGGCCTGCGTGCCTATAAAAGCAGGGCCAAGCCCTTGTAACAGGATAGTGGCTCTAGGGCCATGAAACCCTGGAGTTCACTACACCACACCGAGGCATACTATGCCAAATCTACCACCACCTGGACGTAGGGCTATTATCCCCTAGGGGAGGTCCGAACCAGTATAAATCATTTCTCCCTCTAAGAGAACCCTTCGAGGTTCATTTTACACACCGTATACACACATACAAAATCTGTGTTGTAGCTAACACAATTGCTACAACAGCAAGCATCTCCGTTCTCCTGATGCGTCCACCAGGAGTAAGGGATATTCGAAGAGCAAACAAGATTCGAACCTCCACTTTTATTTAGAAAAGAACTTTTACAATTGATTACAAGGAGCCCCTAAGCGTAATAATGCTTAAGGTCCTCCGCATGCCATGCATGCTTCAACTCTTCCCCTTCTAAATTAGATAATTTAAACGAGTCGGGGCGCCCTGAGCGTAGGATAATATATGGTCCTTCCCATTTATTTCCTAGCTTCCCCGGAGCTATTACACCTCGCAAAACTAAATGACCTGGCTTAATCTCGTTCAGCTTTATCTTCGGGTCATACCATGTTTTTATTTGGTCTTGGTACTTCGTCAGATTGGTGACTGCTCGAAGCCTTGTTTCTTTTGACAAGTCCAGCGAAGTGTTTCTCTCGTCATCATCTCCAGGTTCAACTACGCGAAGGGATCCACCCTTGAGCTCCGTAGGAGTCATGGCCTCATCTCCGAATAGCAGCCTGAATGGAGTGAAGCCTGTGGACCTGGCTTGAGTGGTCCGAATGGACCATAGAATCTTAGGGAGTTCTTCGGTCCATAGCCCCTTGGCCAACCCGACAATCCTTCAATTCAGACCGGCGAGAATATTCCCATTGGCGCGCTCGACGGCTCCGTTGGATTGTGGATGGCGAACTGCTGCGAAGCATAACTTAATGCCCAGCTCTTCACAAAATTCTTTAAAAGTTTCAGCTTCGAACTGGGTTCCATTATCCACAGTTAGCTCACTTGGCACTCCAAACCTGCATATGATATTTTGCCAGAAGAATTTTTGCACATTTCTTGAAGTGATATCAGTTAGGGGTTCAGCTTCAACCCACTTAGAAAAATACTCAATTGCTACCACTGCAAACTTCAAGCTGCCTTTTGCCATTGGAAAAGGGTCAATGAGATCCATTCCCCATCGTGCCATTGGCCACACAAGGGCGATAACTTGAAGTGGTACTGGTGGACGGTGGCTCAGTCTTCCCATCCATTGGCATCCTTGACAGGTTCGAACCAATTCCTCCTCATCTCTTACAATTGTTGGCCAGTAGAGCCCCTGCCGAAGTGTCTTTCCTGCTAGAGCACGGGGGGCTAGGTGGCTTCCACATAAACCTTCGTGAATGTCCCGAAGTATATCTTGGCCTTCAGGTTGTGAGATGCACCGGAGTAGGGGAGAACAAACTCCGTCTTTGTATAACATTCCATTGACAAGCTTATAATTTCGAGCCCTTGCTTGCAGCCTCCGGAAATCTGGACCTTCTGACGAAACTGCTCTGCTTTGCAAGACATCCATTATCGGAGCCCACCAATCTGTAGCTAGGATGCAAAGGACTTCTGCAGAGGGTAATGATTTACTGTAGTCTTGACTAGTTCTTCATAGAAAGCACCCTCCGGGAGGTTCAATGCTCCGGCTGCAGCCTTCGCTAGAATGTCTGCAAGTTGATTATCTGCTCGAGGGATACTTCGAACATAAAATCCTTTGAATATTGCTTCTGTCTTGTGGATTTCTTCTAGATACTTTGCCAGATGTGGGTTCCTTGCTTGAAACCTTATGTCAACATGCCCTACGACGACTTGGGAATCTGTTTTAATTATTATCCTTGCTCCTCCAAGTGCCTTTGCCTTTCGGAGGTCTAGCAGTATTCCTTCGTACTCTGTGATATTATTATTGGTCTTAAATTTGAGCCTCACAAAATACATGGCCTTTTTCCCTAACGATGATATTATTACAGCTCCAGCTCCAGCACCAGATGCCTGATAGGCTCCGTCAGAAAAAATTGTCCATAGACCTTCGGAGGGTTCTTATGGAGCCCAAACTACAGATGGAGTCCACTCTGCTACGAAGTCAGCTATGATCTGGGATTTGATAGTTGTTCTCGCCGTGAAGGAAATTCCAAAGGGGGCTAGCTCGACAGCCCATTTTCCGATCCTACCCATAGAATCTTTGCTCTGAAGCATATCACCAAGGGGATACGAGGTAGGGACGATTAGGTTATGTGCTAGAAAGTAATGCCTTAGCTTCCGTGAGGCCATTACTAAAGCAAAAGAAAATTTCTCAAGCTCGGAGTATCTTGTCTTTGCTCCGGACAAAGCTTCTGAGATGAAATAAACTGGGTTTTGCACTAGCTTTCCCTTAAGCTCAACTTATCTAACCAATACTACACTTAATGTGGAGCCCGTTGCTACAAGATAAAGAAGGAGAGTTTCTTCCGGGAGGTGCACGGTAACTGTCGACAGGCTTCCAAGGTATTCTTTGATATCATCGAAGCTCTTCTAGCACTCCAACGTCCAGTTGAAACTTTCGGACCCCTTTAGAGCTTTGAAAATTGGAAGGCTTCGTTCGGCTGATCTGGCCAGGAATCTGCTAAGAGTTGCGAGCCGTCCTGTTATCTTCTGAACTTTCTTCAAATTTTCTGGTGCAGCCATTCTTTGCAATGCACCTATCTGCATCGGGCTAGCTTCGATTCCCTTACTCGAAACTAAGTACCCTAGCAGTTTTCCTGCTTACGCACCGAATATACATTTTTCAGGGTTGAGGCGAACTCCACATGCTTGGAGGCTCTCAAATGTTTCTGCTAAGTCTAGGCTATGATGGTGCTTTGTAGCACTCTTTATTACAATATCATCCATATAGGCTTCGACATTTCGGCTTATTTGGTGACCTAGAGCCTTAGCTATCAAACGTGAGAATGTGGCCCCGGCATTCCGCAAGCCAAAAGGCATTCTTACATAACAAAATACTCCGGATGGGGTTATGAAACTTGTCTTGGCTTTGTCCTCGCGCTTTAGCCGGACTTGATGTAAAATCAATGCACAAGCGCCATTTGCCGGAGCCCTTTTTCTTGACAAAAACAGGGTTAGCCAACCACTTCGTGTGGGCTACTTCTCTGATGATGCCAGCCCTTAGCAATTTTTCCACTTCTATCTTGGCGAGATCTGCCCTCTCTACAGACAGCTTACGGAGCCCCTAGCGTACTGGCCTAGACTTTGGGTTGACAAGCAGGCTATGCTCGATGATACTCTGGTCAACCCCGGTGATGTCTTTGTTAGTCCAGGCAAAGATATCCAAATTTTGCTTGACTAATTCTTCCAACGAAGCAGCTATCTCTAGAGATAGCCCCTTGCCGAACTGTATTGGGTATTCTTTTCCATCCTTTAGAATTATTTTCATGACGACATCACCTTCCGGGCTTGGCTTGAGGGAACGGCCCTTCGAGGAGTTCGAAGATTCCGGAACCTCCCCCGTGTGCTCCATCACACTGTGTACTTGCCAAAGGTCCAATTGCTAGGTGTGGACATACTCCGTTCTTCGGGCTACAGCTTGGTCTCCAGAAATAGTGGGAACTCCATCTTGCGTGGGCATCTTGAGACATAGGTAGTTGTGATGTGCTATAGCCCCGAACTGGTTCAGCATCCCCCGTCCAAAAATTGTGTTGTAGGCATATGGGGCGTCGACGACGTCGAAGATCACCTCTTCCACCCTGGCCAAGGGCCCCTCTCCGAACGCAACCTCGAGGCCTATTTGGGCGAGGGCATCGAGAGGCAGACCTGCGAAGCCTTGAAGTGGGCGGGCCGCCAGAAGTAAATGCCTCCGAGGAATGCACATCTGATCTAGGGCCTGGACAAAAAGTATGTCTGTGGAGCTCCCATCGTCCACTAGGATCCTTCGAACTTCCACCCCAGCTAAATCTGCTGAAATGACCAAGGGGTCGGCATGGGGGAACTTCACCCCTGCAGCATCATTGGAAGTAAATGAAATAGGTACATGAGACTATTCGGGCATTCCCTCCGTGGAATTCTAGGTCCCTATGTGTCCTACTCCGCGGACATATTCTCGTCACTGCCTTTTGGACATGTTACCGAGGGTCCCCCTCTGGAGATGGGCAGGACCACTTGCTTGCCGCGGTCTTGGGGGTCTTCCTACTTCGGTGGTGGCATAATGTTGGCCACAGGTAGCTGCATGGGGGCTTTGGGGATGCCGGCTCAGGCCACGATTTGCATGGGCTCCGACCGTGCCGCTGGAGGGGCTCGATCCGAAGTACCTCGCCCTGTACTTCGTCCTAGGTATTCACTTGAAGGGTTAATACAGTCTTACAATCCTTCGTGTCATGGCTTCTATTCTTTCCATGCACGCAGCAGAAAAAGCTCTGGCGCCTGCCAGGTGTTCTTTCTTGGGGCTTCGGAGCTCTAGCCTTGAAGCCTTGCGCCCGCTGAAAGTTGGCAGGTGCCTTCGGGGCAGAGGGTGCAATGTTCAACTCCTCGAGCGGAAGTGCTTCTTTCCCCGCCTGTGATCGTTGAAGCGATTGTCGTGAGGGGTTTGCGGAGAGGTTGAGGCTTCCAGCTCCATCTTCACTTCCCGAAGGGCTGGTGCAGGTGTTGCAGCTTTTCGGAGGTAGCCTTCCTCTGCCTTGGCATACTGTTCGAAGTATGCCATCAGTTGTGCCACGGATGACACTAGTGTTCGATGAAGCTTGTTGAGGAGATCTGGGTTCAACACCCCTTCGCGGGCGGTGTCGACTACCGAAGAGGTAGACAAGCCCTTGATCTGCGATTTGGTGTGGGCGAAGCGCGTGAAGTATTCCCGAAGCGTCTCCCCTGCTCGCTGCTTCACCTGAAATAAACTCCTCGTCGACATTGGGGCCACAAACGTACCTTGGAAGTTGCTTACAAACTTCCTCTTCAACTGCTCCCAGGATTTGATCGATCTTGGCCTTAGAGACCAGAACCACCGGAGAGCCACACCTTCGAGAGCGAGGGGAAAACACTTCGCCATAGTGTTACGCACCCCTCCGCTGGCTTCTATCGCCAGGGCATATGAGCGAGCAAATTCTTCGGGGTCAGACCCACCGGAATACTTGTGCAACTTTGAGGCTTTGAACCTGGGATTGAAGGGCACCTTTTGCAGGTCCGAATGCAGCGGAGACTCATCAATGAAGGATGCATTCTCAGCCTCCTCCGGGACTTGAACAACTTCGGGAAGGTTGCCAGCACCACCGTCTTGGGGCCCTTCTGGAGCCTGGGTAGAAGCTTGAGAGCGGAGTCGATCAGCGGCATCTTGACTCCACCTAGCCACTTCCTCCTGAAGTCGTGCTACTTGAGTAGCCTCATCCTCAGGAAGGTCTTCTTCTCCTTCAGAGGGGAGCTCTGGGTCTCGGGAACTAGCGTAGTCGGTTTGGAGCACCGTAGGAGCAGCTCGAGGGCCTCTAGGTGCTCGACGTTCGGCAACGCCTTCGGGGGTTGTTGGGATAGCTGAAGGTCCTGCTCCATTAGTCCGAGGGGACCTTCGGGGAGGATCCGAGGCTAGGCTCCGCTTGGGAGGCATAGCTAATGAA
Source organism: Zizania palustris (assembly GCA_019279435.1). Classification (NCBI taxonomy): domain Eukaryota; kingdom Viridiplantae; phylum Streptophyta; class Magnoliopsida; order Poales; family Poaceae; genus Zizania; species Zizania palustris. The sequence goes on from JAAALK010000288.1 coordinate 58,331,375, forward strand.
GATGAGGTCCGAAGACCGAGGACTTTTATTGGTTTGGGAAGGCGAGGAAAGGCCTTCGAACTGCACTAAGAAGCCCCTTACCGAAGGGTGCACGGAATCTTGAGACTCCGAAGTTCCCTCCGCAAGTGCCCTTCAAAGTACAGTTAGCAGTAGAGAACTAGATTTTAGAACTAGGATCCCCATGGACGGCGCCAACTATTTGCGTAAAAGATTACGCTAACAGGTTCTCTAAGATTAAGAACTCACAAACAATGGATTTGTGTTGAGAACTACCTCAAGCCTCCGAATTGGATAATAGCTTAAGTAGTCCGAATGTGTGTATTGAATAGCTGAGTATTCGATGCCTAATATAGGGTAAGAAGGAGGGTATCTATAGGCAAAAAGTCTAAGGAAAAGACCTATTTACCCCTCAATTACAACCGACATAGTGGAAACTATTCGGTACCCCGAATAGGGTTAAAATGGTAAAATCTACTCGGAGTAGGAAGATAAGGTAAACATCTTATCCGTCTTGCTATTTTCCACCGAAGCTTCATAGCCTGCGGAGGGTATCTTCGAATTGTAAGCCGAAGCACCTTTTGGCTTATAAACTTCACCACCTTTGGGCATAAGCACGAGCTTCAAAGCCGATAAATTATCTTTGACTGTCAATCTCTAAAGTCCTGAGGGTGAAGTATTTTCCCCCAACACTTGTTTTTGCTCCGGACAAAGCTTCTGAGACAAAGTAAACTGGGTTTTGCACCAGCTTTCCTTTAAGCTCAACTTCCCTAACCAATACTGCACTTACTGCGGAGCCCGTTGCTGCAAGATAAAGAAGGAGAGTTTCTTCTAGGAGGGGCACAGTAAGTGTTGACAATCTTCTGAGGTAATCTTTAATGTCATTGAAGCTCTTCTAGCACTCCGGCATCCACTTGAAACATTCGGACGCCTTTAGAGCTGTTGATAGAAAAAAATGGCAGTGATGGCTAGATTATCAAAATATCAATTTTTGGTGATTTGGGCCGAAAGTAGACATGTCTAGGGTCTGTCCGAAGCCCTACAGGGCCGAAGTCCCTTTAGCTATGGCTCCGAAAGCCTCTAGCCAGCCCATGGGCTTTGGCCAGGACGCCTTCGGAGGCCCACGCTGCCGAAGCTTCGTCCCGAGGAGCAAGCCTCGACGGGCCTGGCCGAAGCGCACGCTACCAAAGCTTCGGCCCGAAGAGCAGGCCTCGACGGGCCTGGCCGAAGCCCACCTCGACAGAGATAGAGTTGTACGCGTTTCCAGCTCAATCTCTATCTCTATCTAGCCGGATTAATAGCAGATTAGATTAGGAGTTAACCCCCTATAAATAGAGAGGCATGGCCGGTGTGGAGAACCCCCCCCCCCCAACTCAAACCAAACCAAAGCCCATGCTTTGATCGTATTTACTTTACCTTTACTTTGTGTACCTCTTCGTGGGTTTGCCTGGAAGCACTCCGTCTGCCGCTATGGAATAGTGGTAATCCTTGTTACTTCGCTTGTGAAGTATTCGTTAATCTACATAATATATTGCTATCGCCTTGGTACTTCGCCTGTGAAGTACCCGCTAATCTGCGTAATAGATTGCTACCTTCGCTACTAGTGCAACACTTGGCAAAATTCGGTCCACAAGCCAAATTGGTACTACGCATCATCTCTATTGCAGGTTTGCACGTTTGGAGCCGCTTCGCCGAAGGTGTCCAGAGCTGAGAGATTAGTTTCGGAGGTCCCCAGGGCACCCTTCGACAAGACCACAAGCTTCGGCAACAGGCTTCGCCAGCAGACTTCATCGCCTCAGGCTTCGCCATGACCATACTCCACACCGGACGAAGTTGCACTCGCGCGTGGCCCTCGCGTCACCTTTCTGTAGTTTGCTGTATCGGAGATCTCACGTCGAACCCCGCTGTTCGGAGGTGATCACCGTGTCTAGGTCCGTTCGGAGCCCATCTTCGATCGGATCAGTCTGAACGCCGAAGCACCCTTCGGCGGAGTACTTCGCACTAGACATCGAAGGTACCCTTCGGCGCACCCTTCGCACCAGACTTCGAACCATATGGGGCTCCGACTGGTTTGCTGATTTTATTCTGTTTAATCTATCTCTTTCGGCTAATTGGGTTATTTTGTGTAATCTGGTTGCTTGGCGACTCCACCCCCTTATCACTATTAAGGGTAGTCGGAATGCGGCGTCGGTGCTACGTCACGCTTAGGCCTGTCCCTATGTATTCGTGCACTTTTGGATCGCCGGACTGGCCCAAGTGCGGGGGCACATTTCCGTGTAAACACACTTTTTGGCGACTCCGCTGGGGAAGAGCTACACCAACATGATGAGTACGTCTACATCGGCCACCGGTACATCTACATCGACTACTACATCTACACCACCGATGGACACAATAGGAGGCGCAGATATAGACAACCGCAACATATTGTCACCTACGCTTGAAGATATCCCTGCAGCAGACCGAGCAGAGATCGAGGCAAAGATAAAAGCACTCCAAGACATGATGCTTGGGGGCTACATCAAGACACGCGCGGGCTTCGTCAAGCGCGACATCGTCACCCCCGACCCCGCTCAGGTCTAGGTAACAACGGTATTGCCTCATTTATCTTCTTTAGAAATTGAGCAAAAAAATAGCCGCATTAGTAGATCAGGCCGTTAGCGCTTCGCTAGCCTACCGTTTAGATTCGGCAGTCAGCTCCCAAGTAGAGGCAACTCTTAGAAGGTTCGGCTTCACTGAGGTCGTACCCCGGTTCCTATAGCTAGTGCACCTCCGACAAACATGTCTCCGGCCTCATCACTTATGGCCGAGATCAATCATTATACCTATGGTCAAACTAATACTACATACCACACAACACCTGCGCCAATACCCGCGGTACCCGCACCACACATGCAGGCACCCGGACACGAGCACGTTGTACAAATAGCACGTAGGGAAGAGGCACATGGCCGACACGCCGATATCCCACTGCGTGTCACGCCCCCACACGAGAGGCGCATGCAAACAAGCTACCAAGATGATATAGATGAGCAGGTCCGCGCACTATTTAGGGAGTGTGTCGACTTCGTGCCCAAGGGACGGGTTAGGGCTTATCGCAAACCATACCCCGATCATCTTGATACAGTACCCTACCCCTGCGGCTATAGGATCCCTGAGTTCACTAAATTTGATGGCGAGGGTAGCAGGACCACATTAGAGCATGTTAGTCAATTTTTGGCACAGTGTGGAGAGGTTAGCGAGATAGATGCCCTAAAGGTTAGACTATTTTCCCTCTCGCTATCCGGCACAGCTTTCACTTGGTTTTCGGTGCTCCCACCGAACTCAATCCACACGTGGGATGATTTAGAGCAGAAATTCCATGATTATTTCTACACGGGTGAGACAGAACTTAGGCTTTCACACTTGACATTGGTTAAGCAGAAATCTAGTGAGAGCACCTCTGAGTACATCAAGCATTTTAGGGATACTAGAAACCGATGTTTTAGCCTTAATATTTCAGAAAGGGACTTGGCAGAATTAGTTTTTAACGGGTTGCATTCCAAACTTAAAGAAAGGTTAGATAACCAAAACTTTTTAGAAGTTAGCCAAGTTCTACAGCAGGCTCTGGTCCAAGAAGGCCGAGCCAAAGATAAGAAATTTATTAAAACATTTAGCAAGCCTAGGGCTGAAATCCATATCATGGAACGCTCTGATGAGGAAAAGTCAAAGGAGGAGGATTCAGCCGACATGTACATGGCCGAATGGGTTTGGAGCACTAAAAATAAACCTGTCACTTGCTCTGAGTTACGGCCATCCCCCACATAGAGTAGACCAAGTAAGGTCAAGTACTCATTTGATATAACTAAATGTGATAAAATATTTGATTTTCTCTTAAAAGTCAGCTTCTCAGGTTACCTAAGGGTCAGGTCATTCCACCTGCCGATGAGTTAAAGAAGCATCCGTACTGTAAGTGGCATGATTCACATTCTCATAATACTAATGATTGCAATGTTTTTCGACGGCAGATACAATTGGCAATAGAAGAAGGACGATTGAAGATAGATCATGATCCAAAGATGAAGCTGGATAAATATCCTTTTCCAGTCAACGCCATTGACCTCGGAGAGAAGAAGGTGTTGATTCAGCTAGAACAGGTCGAGTCAACTAAAGGGAAAGATGTGATTGTTGGAGAACCGCGCACTCGCACACTCGTACCAAAGAACCCCGAAGTAGGAGTGTGGAAACAGAACGTTAATGCCCCTTCGGCTAAGGCTCGCAAGAGGCCGAAGGTGACATATAATATGTTGTTAAACAAACATCAGAGAAGGGCCAAGGAAATAGAACCGCACTCTAAGCTAAAACAGTCGAAGGGTCCAAGACCTTCGAAGGGTGGCTTCGGTCCGAAGACGGTGAACCCTCCGCGCGAGGTCTTCGGGCTACAGTGGCCTAGTGCTCCGCACAGTGGCTCCGAGTCACAATGGTCGAACCCCCCATACAACAGCTTCGAGCTCCAGTGGTCGGGTCCCCTATACAGCAACTTCGGCCCCCAATGGCCGAACCCCACACTGCACTGGACTTCTCTGATGGGAGGCTTCGGCCCGCACTGGCCAAACCCCCCTCAAGGTAACGGGTTCTGCTCACAGTGGGCGAGGCCACTAGAGCGTCCGATGCCTCCACCATATGACTGGGCGGGGACCCCGTAGGCTCCGTACGTATTTGGGTCGGGATACCCTCCGCAGCCTAACACTATACCTTATTTCCCTTCAGAGTATTATGGATGGCAGGGGCAAACAGATGCAGCGGAGGGGGGCATCATCCACAGACTCTCTATGATACCTCCGAATCAGACCATGCAGAGCGAAGCTGAAGAGTGCGAGCACGCGGAGGCCGAAGTCAGGGAGTCTGAAGCCATAACCATCAGAGTTCGGTCTTAGGAAGTCCCAATCCCGAAGGCTTTGTCGTTGAGGTCTGACGGAGGTGAGTCTCATGCTTCGGCCAAGCTCTGCGCCGAAGCTTGGTTCGGTCGGCCGAATGAGGTCAGCCCATTAGACGGGTTTCGCAGCGAAGCCCCCTCCGAACATAGGGTGCCCACGGCCGAAGGGCACAGTACCACTTCGGCCAGAATTAACAGAAGCCAAACAGTAGCACCCGTCACCAGGCCTCAGCCATCTTGGGCTCCCCTAGGCATGTCCAAATCGCAGAAGAGATGCCTACAAAGGCTGTGGGCACAGGAGATGCGCGAGAAGGTAGCTGAGGCCGAGCGCGGTGCTATCTTCGAAGAGATCCGACCTCGGCCAGCCACGAAGCAGGTATGGAGAGAGAAGCCGGTTGAGATAACCAACCCGGCTCCTAGTCCAAGCGATGCTGAGGATGACATGCTCGATGAGTACTCGCCCGTCTCTGAGGGACCCGCACCCCAGGTGATGGACATCAACATCGTCACGCTGCCTGCTGAGTTCGCCATACCACGGGACGAGGCCGAGGCCGCTCAATTGAACCTTGGCCCACGCAGTGCCATCTTCGAGAAGACCGAGGACTCGGCTCGCCATCTAAAGCCCCTCTATGTCAGGGGTCACATCGATGGGAAGTTGATCTCCTAGATGCTCGTCGACGGCGGTGCCACTGTTAACCTAATGCCTTATTCATTGTTGAAGAAACTTGGCAGGGACAAAGATGACCTGAAGAAGACTAACTTGATGGTCAACGGCTTCAACGGCAAGAGCTCCGAAGCCAAGGGAGTACTCTCTATGGAATTGACGGTGGGCAACAAGACATTGCCGACAACATTCTTCGTCGTCGACGTACGAGGTAACTATAGTGTGTTACTCGGACGCGACTGGATCCATGTGAACTGTTGCATCCCCTCTACCCTACACCAGTGCTTGATACAATGGGACGGCGACGAGGTGGAGGTCATCCCCGCGGATACTTCAGCCCAAATAGCTTTGGCCGATGTGTCGGTTGACGCCGTCCATAACAAAGTAGAGTGTCTATCAGGTAGAGACCTTTCGGATTATGACTTTGTTAGTGTATCCGGAGGACGGTTTGTACCAGTGTCTGTAAAGCCATCTGGAGTAGCATGGCTATTTTTGTATTAGTAGTCATGTCTAGCAAGAATAGTCTAGATTGGCTAAAGTCTCGAGTGGAACAGTATCAGTCTAATAAAGACGGTATTGCCGAAGCCATCGAGGACTTTAGCGAAGTAGAAAAATTAGGGCAAGGTTTTGCGTCGGCTGATCCCTTGGAGGAAATTGATATAGGTAATGGTAGTGTCCCAAGGCCGACTTTTGTAAACCAACATTTACAGCCCGATGAAAAGGCTGAAGTAATAAAGTAACTTCGGTCGTATGTCGATTGTTTCGCATGGGAGTATAGCGAAATGCCAGGACTAAGCCGTGAGCTCGTGGAGCATCGGCTGCCCATCAAGTCCGGGTTTAGGCCTTATAAGCAGCCTCCCCGCCGCTTTAATTCGGCCATCTATGACCGAGTTAAAGAAAAAGTGGAGCGACTACTCAAGGCTGAATTTATTAGGCCATGCTGGTACGCAGAATGGGTTGCTAACAATGTGCCTGTAGAAAAGAAAGGGAGCGGCAAGATATGAGTATTCATTGATTTCAGGGATCTGAAGAGAGCCACTCCAAAAGATGAATATCCAATGCCGATAGCCGACATGCTGATCAACGACTCTTCAGGACACAAGGTACTAAGTTTTCTTGATGGCAATGCTGGTTATAATCAAATATTTATGGCCGAAGAGGACGTCTATAAGACCGCCTTTCGATGCCCTGGTTTTGTCGGTTTGTTCGAGTGGGTCATCATGACTTTTGGTTTGAAGAATGTCGGCGCCACGTATCAGTGTGCTATGAACCTGATCTTGCATGACTTGTTAGGAGTCATGTTAGAAGTTTACATCGATGATGTCGTGGTCAAATCGGATGCTATGGGAAACCATTTAGCCGATTTGAAGGTTGCTTTCGATAGGATGCGACAGTATGGGCTGAAGATGAACCCACTCAAGTATGCTTTTGGTGTGTCAGCGGGTAAGCTCTTAGGTTTCATGATTCATGAGAGAGGCTTAGAAATTGATCCTAAGAGACTAGAAAAGATTAGAAACGTTGCAGCGCCGGCATGCAAAAAGGATGTGCAAAAGTTGCTAGGCAAGTTGAACTATTTACGTCGCTTTATATCCAACTTGTTCGGCAAGATTGATGCCTTTGTCCCCATACTCCGGTTAAAAAATGAAGCCGAGTTCACTTGGGGGGCAAGTCAGCAAAGTGCTTTTGAGAAGATCAAGGAATGCTTGTCATCACCGCACGTTGTGAGAGCACCCAAGGCCAGGATTCTGTTTCGGCTATACATTGCCGCTGAAGATAGCGTGATTGGAGTTGTGCTAACCCAGGAGTTGGAGGGGAAGGAGTACATCATCACATTCTTGAGCCGCAGCCTGCTGGACGCCGAAACCAGGTACGCGTTTGTGGAGCGATTATGTTTATCACTTTATTACACGTGCACCAAGTTACGCCATTATCTTCTCCCTACCACATGTGTTGTCGTTTGCCAAACCGATGTTATAAAGCACATGTTACAGAAGCCGATTCTAAGTGGAAGAATCGGACAGTGGGCTTACGTGTTGATTGAGTACGATTTGGCCTACGAGCCCCTGAAGGCGATGAAAGGCCAAGTCGTAGCCAACTTTATAGTTGATCATCACATAGATGCTAGCTGGAGTGATGCTATTGCTCTAGTCGAGATAGTACCATGGAATATCTATTTTGATGGTTCGGCTTGCAAGAATGGCCAAGGTATCGGATGGTTCTCATATCACCTAATGGTATGCGCTTTGAAACCTCGGCCCGACTAGAGTTTTCTTCCACTAATAACCAAGGTGAATACAAAGCTTTGTTACTAGGTCTTGAACTACTAGATTCTATAGGTGCTAAACATGTTCACGCGTATGGTGATTCATTATTAGTGGTACAACAAGTAGCCAAGAATGCTCAATATTTTAACGGCTTGCTAAATAGCTACTTGGACAAATGCCTAGACATAGTTTCTAAGTTTGATGATTTCAAAATATCTCACGTATCAAGAGAAGCCAACTCAATCGCTAATGATTTGGCTCAGCAAGCACCTAGCTACCAAGTAAAGAGAGGGAAATTTTCTGTATTGGAAAAGCCGATGTTTTGTCTCACTGCCGAAGCCAGTAATGCTGGGCAGGCGCACCCTCCGGGTCGAACCCCTCGGGTCACCGAAGGCCACTACACGCCGAAGCCCCTGGATCAGAGTGCTCCGCCCACTGAGGGGTCTGGCACGCCGGAGCCCATAGTGCGAAGCCTCTGGGATGGAGAAGGCTCCCCGGAGTCCGGACCCTCCGAAGAGCTTCGGCCTAGCTTCGGGAGGAGCTGGAATGGCTCGGGGGGCACCCCGAAGTCAGTGTTGTAGGAGTTTCTTCAGAAGGTGAATCAGTGAGGCCCTCTGAAACCTGCAAGGGCGATTGGAGAGTCTCAATCGTCCAGTATTTAAGAGACCCTAGCCAAAGGGTTGATCGGTAGGTTCGGCAACAAGCATTCAAATTCGTGTTGGTAGATGACACATTGTATCACCGAACCATCGATGGAGTGCTATTGAAGTGTTTAGACCATGAGTAGTCCCAGGTGGCTACGGGATAACTCCATGAGGGGCTTTGCGGCACTCACCAGTCGGCCCAAAATATGAGTTGGATGCTCAAAAGAGCGGGTTTTTATTGGCCGACTATGACTGAGGATTGTTTCAAGTACTATAGAGGGTGTGAAGCATGCCAGAAGTTTGGAAATATTCAGTTGGCTCATGCCTCATTACTCAATCCTATTGTAAAGCCATGGACGTTTCGAGGTTGGGGTTTAGACTTCATCGGCCAGATCTACCCTCCTTCCTCAAAGGGGCATCGGTTCGTGTTGATGGCGATAGATTACTTCACCAAGTGGACCAAGGTCGTACCTCTGAAGAACATGACTCACAATGAGGTACGTGATTTTATTTTAAAGCACATCATACATAGATTCGGCATCCCTCAAACTCTTACTACGGACCAAGGTAGTTCATTTGTTTCCAAAGAAGTGAGGGACTTCGCCGAATACTATGGCATTAAGTTGATAAACTCTTCACCTTACTATGCTTAGGCCAATGGTCAGGCCGAGTCTAGTAACAAAACCGTGATTAAGCTTATCAAGAAGAAAATTGAAGAGTTTCCTAAAAGGTGGCATGAAGTGCTTTCCGAGGCATTATGGGCTTGTAGGATTGCAAAGCACGGTGCCACCAAGGTCAGTCCATATGAGTTGGTATATGGACAAGAAGTCATTCTGCCTGTAGAGGTAGATCTTGGCTCCTTAAGAGTGTTAAAGCAAGACGGCTTATCGGTTAATGAGTATGAAGCCCTTCTGAAGGATAATCTAGAGGAAGTGACCGATAAGAGACTAAGGGCTTTAGAGGCCATAGAAGTATACAAGAAGAGAGTAGCTAATGCCTACAATAAGAAGGTTAAACCAAAATCATTTCAACTAGGAGACTTGGTATGGAAAACGATCTTGCCTTTAGGCACGAAGAGTCCTAAATTTGGCAAATGGTCACCTAGTTGGGAAGGTTCTTTTAAGATAGCCGAAATTGCTCTCGGCAACGCATACATGTTAGAATCCCTACAGGGAGAGCGGTTTCGAAGAGCTTTGAATGGTAGATACTTGAAAAGGTATTTCCCAAGTGTGTGGCAAACGTCATAAAAGCGTCGGAAAGCTGATATGGATGATATCGTCTTTAGCTCGTTGTGCTTTTAGTTCACTAGTTCACTAAAAGGCAGGGGGGCATGTGTTGATAGCAAAAAATGACAGTGATGGCTAGATTATCAAAATATCAATTTTTGGTGATTTGGGCCGAAAGTACACATGTCCAGGGTCTATCCGAAGCCCTACAGGGCCGAACTCCATTGAGCTATGGGCTCCAAAAGCCTCTAGCCAGCCCATGGGCTTCGGCCAGGAAGCCTTCGGAGGCCCATGCTACCGAAGCTTCGGAAGCCTTCGAAGGCCCACGCTGCCGAAGCTTCGGCCTGAGGAGCAATCCTCGACGGGCCTGGCCGAAGCCCACGCTACCAAAGCTTCGGCCCGAAGAGCAGGCCTCGACAAGCCTGGCCAAAGCCCACCAGGACAGAGATAGAGTTGTACGCATTTCCAGCTTAATCTCTATCTCTATCTGGCCGGATTAATAGCAGATTAGATTAGGAGTTAACCCCCTATAAATAGAGAGGCATGGCCGGCGTGGAGAACCCCCCCAACTCAAACCAAACCAAAGCCCATGCTTTGATCATATTTACTTTACCTTTACTTTCTGTACCTCTTCGTGGGTTTGCCTAGAAGCCCTCCATCTGCCGCTACGGAACAGTGGTAATCCTTGTTACTTCGCTTGTGAAGCATCCGTTAATCTACGTAATAGATTCCTATCGCCTTGGTACTTCGCCTGTGAAGTACCCGCTAATCTGCGTAATAGATTGCTACCTTCGCTACTAGTGCAACACTTGGCAAAATTTGGTCCTCGGGCCGAATTGGTACTTCGCATCATCTCTATTGCAGGTTCGCACGTTCGGAGCCGCTTCGCCGAAGGTGTCCGGAGCTGAGAGATTGGTTTCGGAGGACCCCAGGACACCCTTCGACAAGACCGCAGGCTTCAGAAATAGGCTTCGCCAGCAGACTTCATCGCCTCAGGCTTCGCCACGACCATACTCCGCACCGGACAAAGTTGCACTCACGCGTGGCCCTCGCGTCACCTTTCTTTAGTTCGGTGTATCGAAGATCTCACGCCGAACCCCGCTGTTCGGAGGTGATCACCGCGTCTAGGTCCGTTCGGAGCCCATCTTTGATCGGATCAGTCCGAACGCCAAAGCACCCTTCGGCGGAGTACTTCGCACTAGACGCCGAAGGTACCCTTCGGCGCACCCTTCGCACCAGACTTCGAACCAGACGGGGCTCCGACTGGTTTGCTGATTTTATTATGTTTAATCTATCTCTTTCGGCTAATTGGGTTATTTTGTGTAATCTGGTTGCCTGGCGACTCCACCCCTCTTATCACTCTCAAGGGTAGTCGAAACGCGGCGTCGGTGCTACGTCACGCTTAGGCCTGTCCCTAAGTATCTGTGCACTTTTGGATCGCCGGACTGACCCAAGTGCGGGGGCACGTTTCTGTGTCAACAAGAGCTTTAAAAATTAGAAGCCTTCGTTCGGCTGATCTGGCCAGGAATCTACTGAGAGCTGCGAGCCGTACTATTAGCTTCTGGACCTGCCTCAGATTTTCTGGTGGAGCCATTCTTTGCAATGCACTTATCTGCATCAGGCTATCTTTGATTCTCCTACTTGAAACTAAGTACCCTAGCAGTTTTCCTGCTTGCACCCCGAATATACATTTTTCAGGGTTGAGGCGAACTCCACATGCTCGAAGGCTCTCAAATGTTTCAGCTAGGTCTAGGCTATGATGGTGCTTTACAGCACTCTTTATTACAATGTCATCCATATAGGCTTTGACATTTCGGCCTATTTGATGACCTAGATCCTTAGCTATCAAACGTGAGAAGGTGGCTCCGGCATTCCGCAAGCCAAAAGGCATTCGAACATAACAAAATACTCCGGAGGGGGTTATAAAACTCGTCTTGGCTTCATCTTCGCGCTTTAGCCAGGCCTAATGATAACCGGAGTATGCATCTAGGAAGCTCAGTAATGCGGAGCTAGCCGTAGAATCCACCAGCTGGTCTATTCGCGGCATAGGGTAGGGGTCTCGCAGGCATGCTTTATTTAATGATGTGAAATCAATGCACATGATCCACTTGTCGGAGCCCTTCTTCCTGACAAAAACAGGGTTAGCTAGCCACTCCGTGTGGGCTACCTCCTTGATAATGCCAGCCCTTAGCAATTTTTCCACCTCCACCTTGGCGAGGTCTGCCCTCTCTGCTGATAATTTTCGGAGCCTCTGGTGCACTGGCCTAGCCTTCGGGTTGACAAGCAAACTATGCTCGATAATACTCCGATCAACCCCGGTGATGTCTTCGTTAGTCCATGCAAACATATCCAAATTTTGCTTAACTACTTCCTCCAGTGAAGTAGCTATCTCCGAAGGTAGCCCCTTGCCGAATTGTATTGGGTACTCCTTACCATTTTTCAGGATCATCTTTGTGATCACATCACCTTCCGGGCTTAGCTTTAGGGAAGGGCCCTTCGAGGAGCTTGAAGACTCCGAAGCCTCCTCCGTGTGCTCCAACACGCTGTGCACTTGCTGAGGGTCCAGTGATGGACCATGGCCATACTCCGCTCTTCGGGCTACAGCTTGGTCTCCTGAGATAGTGAGAACTCCACCTTGCGTGGGCATCTTTAGACATAAGTAGTTATGATGTGCTATAGCCCTGAACTGGTTAAACATTCCTCGTCCGAAGATCGCATTATAGGCATATGGGGCATTGTTGGAACAATTGCGTTAGTTCTAGCAGGTTTCTATGTGGTGGAGTATGATGTGGAGAAGGAGCCTCGAAGGACTCTAACAGAGGGAGAAAAAGGTTTATACTGGTTCGGGCCTCTCCTGGGAGATAATAACCCTACGTCCAGTTGTGGTGGATTTGGCATGGTATGCCCTAGTATGGAGTAATCATTCCAAGGTCTCTTGGCCCCTTGGAGCGTGTCCCCCTGTTACAAGGGCTTGGCCCTGCTTTTATAGGCGCACAGGCCAAAGGAAAAGACCGGGATGCCCTCTATGAGCCCCAGGCTTACAGGGGCAGAGAGGGGAAAAGGGGCTAGCTATGTTACAAAGGTACTTTGCAGCTTTACAGCTTTACAGGCGTGTCAGACTGCGCCAGGCTTTGACCAGCTAAACGACATACCAGGGGCGGCGGGGCCCCCGGTACGGCCTGTACTTAGATATTTCTTGAGCTTCGAAGCAGGGGCCGGAGCCCTTCTCGCAGAGGCTGCGAAGAGGGCTTCGAAGTGCACCCCGGAGGGGGCTTCGAAGCATGCTCCGGAGGGCGGCCTCCGGGCTGGGCTCCGAAGGGTGGCCTACGAACTGGGCTCCCGGAGGGCGGCCTCCGAACTTGGCTACCGGAGGGTGGCCTCCGTTCTTGGCTCCGGGGGGCGGCCTCCGGACTTGGCTCTCGGAGGGTGGCCTCCGGACTTGGCTCCCGGAGGGTGGCCTCTGGAGTTGGTTCCCGGAGGGTGGCCTCCGGAGTTGGCTCCCGGAGGGTGGCCTCCGGAGTTGGCTCCCGGAGGGTGGCCTCCGGAGTCCTGCGCCAGGGCCCGAATCGGGGGCCAACTCCGGGCCGGACCTCCTGGTCTGGGGGCTCCGAAGTTACGGGCCCCGAAAGGCACCTTGGGACCTGGAAACAACACTTAGAGAGAGAACAGGCTCCGACAGCGCTAGGCTCTGGGCCGAAGGCTGTCGGAGGCTAACGTCATTTGGCCCCTGTTCATGGGAAATATATTCCCCCAACAGTAGCCCCTCGCGTGTAGGCCTTCGGGACGAAGGGGTGCACGCGTCCTTAGGACAAATGACCTGAAAACACAACTTCAGAGAAAACATACCTTCGGAGCCAGGACCGAAGGTGACCTCGATACCCGGGGGTAATAAATGCCTGCGCTAGCTGCCAGAACGGCCTTGGGGAGGCCGAACGGCTCCGCAACGGTCAAAAAAGTTACCGTTACCTTGTTCTGGGCCGGTTCGCCTTCGCTGGAGGCCCACCCGGCGGTGGGTTCGGCCCACGGCGGTTGGAATTCTTACCGTGCTTATAAATAGAGACTTACCGCGTGCGTCTTTGGCACACCTTCATTCGCTTTCTTCTCGTTGCCTTGCAACCTTCGCTCTTTTCTTCTTCTAGCTTCGCTTCGAGCCCCCTTCGCTAGTTTTAGCCCTTCGCGGCGAAGTCCCATCAACATGCCGAAGAAGGCGGTGGCGAAGCCTCTGGCCTTGGGCTCGAGCTCGGGCTCCGCCCAAGTGCAGGCAGCGGCGGCTGCGGCGGCGAAGACTGCGCTTAGGCGGTTGGGGCCGAGGGACCTTCGGACGCCCTCCGACAAGTTCGAGTAGACCCTGGAGATGAGGGCCTCGATCTCCACGGAGGAGTCAGTCCGGAGGGCCTGCGAAGGGAAGATTGCGGCGAAGATCCAACTTCGGGTCCCGGAGAAGTCGGAGGCTGAGCCGAGGCCTCGTGCTGACGAGGTGGTGGTGTTCGAGGCCTTCTTCGAAGCCGGCCTCGGACTGCCTGCAGTGGGGATGCTGAACGAAGTCCTCAAGGCTTACAACCTCGAGCTCCCTCAGCTTTCGCCCAACGCCGTGGCGAGGTTAGCCGTCTTTGAGTGGGCCATGAGGGCCGAGGGCTGCGAGGGCCGCGCGGACGTCTTCGTCGCCCTCCACGACGCGAACTGCCAACCGAAGCCGAGGGAGGGGACGGACCGCGTCAAGAGGGCGCTGGCCTTCGGCAGCGCCAATTTCCAGCTCCGGAAGGAGTACCAAGACGCCTTCCCGGCGAGGGCCGTAAACAACAAGTGGTACTCGAGGTGGGACCAAGAGTGGTTCTATGCCTCCGTCGGTGCCAACTCTCCCCTTCGGAGTACCAACGCCCATATCTTGTATCGGCGCGAAGGGGTGGTGAAGACCAGCGAAGACATCCTTCGCTCGAGGATCTCGCTGCTCCGGAGAGTGGCGGCGAAGATGAGCATGAGGGACCTCGCGGAGGAATTTATCACCCTCCGGCTTAGTCCCCTCGCACGCTCCTGGCCGGAGGGCCTCTTTCAGGCTTCGGGCCGAGGTGACCTTAGCGAGTTGGCCTTCGACCGCTTCTGTAAGGCTTCACAGTCTCTTTGCTTTTAATACTTCGTAGACTTCACTTCTAACTCAAACTTTCCATGAAGCCGCCCTTGAAATGAGGACCCCGGAGGAGGCCGTCGCGGCGGCGGATCGAGTCGTCGGGACTCTGACCCCCGAGGAGCAGGCCCAGCGCCTTGCACTGGTAGGGTCCTGGGAGTGCTGGAACAGGGTATGGACCGCGCTCGACCTCGGAGGGCTCCCTGCTCTGCCGGACTTCGCCCACCTGGCTACCTCGTCGGCCGTAGCCAAGAGGAAGAGGGGGGACGAGGACGAAGCGGATGCCTCGGAGGAGGTTGCGGCGAAGCCCGCAGCTACTCCGACCTCCAAGAAGGCAGTGAAGCCCCTGGGGCCTTCGGCGACGGAGGCTGACGCGCACACTCCGGCTGCCAAGGAGGCCATGGGTGCTCCGGCGGAACCGGATTCGGGCGCGGAGGTGGATGCGCCAGCTTCGCAGCGAGGGAGCTGGAGGGCACACTTAGCCCCACCTGCCTTCCAAGAAATCTCCGACGAAGGTAAACCTTTTTTGCAAGCTTTGCTCCAATATGCGGATTTTGACTTGGCTCCCTGCAGAGGACGAGGATGATGCGAGGCCCACTACGGCGAAGCCGACAGGCGAAGGTGGACCGAAGCCTGCCGGGGCGAAGCCCACTGAAGCTTCGAGCAGCAGCGGCGGCAGGCAGCAGCAGCAGCGACGATTCGGACTCCGAGAGTGCTTCGTCCGACTGACGAAGGCAGCGGAGGCCGCGAGACCCTTCGAGGCGAAGAAGAAGTGGATGTGGTGGGCTTGAGCCCCGCCTTGCCGGAGCCCGCGGAGGCGACCGTGGCCGTGATTCACCCTTTCAAGCCGAGGGGGGGCGTGATGGTGGCGGTGATTCGCGGTTTCCGCGAGGCTTGTGCTTCTGCGGAGGAGGGGGACTTGGTGGCCCAGCTTAGCCACCAGGACCCGCGGATCTCTTCGTCAGCTCGAACGAAGTCCTCCTACGGGTGAGCGAAGCCCCTTGCAGCTTCGAGCTATATGCTAGCTTTTCATTGGTACTTATGACTTCTTGAATTTTTGCAGGCCTTCGCACTGAACGCAGCCGCTTCGACTGCTGCCGACAGGCGGATGGAGCGCCTCACAGAGGAGAAGGAGGCCCTTCGCCGCGAGGTCTCAGAGGAAGCCGAGAAGCGGAGGCGGGCCGAGGCTTCGACTGCTGAGGCGAAGAAAGCCTTGGCCTCGGAGACGGCTTGGCTCCGCGCGGAGCTCCAGGCTTCGAAGGATGCCGAGGCCCGACAGGCGAAGGAGATCGAGGAGCTTCGCCAACGGGCTCAGGATCTTGAGGGCTTCATTGTGGCCAATCTTGGCGAAGCCACCCAGAGCCTGACCGAGGTCCTTGAGAAAATAGGGACCGAGTGCCGGGCTCCGGACTTTGGCGATTAGGACCCGATTGGGGACCGCGCCGATTTCTTGAAGACTGCAGCTTCGGTAGCGGACGAAGCGCTGACGGGCTTCGCTCTTATGGCCGGTCGCGTCGCGGGCCAAGGGGTGTTGCAGATGCTCCATGCCGCGGGGTGTGACCACCTTCGGGCGGCAACCTCCGTGACCCCAGTGGCCTTCGGGGGTCCGCACTTGGTGACGCCTCCGGCCGAAGTTGGCGGAGCCTGGCGGCGGCTGCAGGACTCCTGGAAGGAGCAAGGCTGCGAAGCAGTCCTCGACCTCCAGAAGGCCCTTCGACATCGCCGAGCCAAAGCGCCCGCTGTGCCTGATCATCCTTCGACTTCAGCACCTCCGCCTCCGAAGGTGTAGACCTCCTTAGGCCTTTTGTAATACTTAGCTGCAGGCTTGTAAAAACTCTTATCAGCTTATTAATATGAATGTGGGGGTTTTTCATACCTGCCCAGGCTCAGACTTCGAGCGTAGACCTCGAAGTCCTCGAGGACTACGAAGAGCTTCAACAGCTGTGGGCGATCCTCGAAGTAGCTAGGTCCGAAGGCCCCCCCTCGGTTTAAGCTTCCGAGGGGGCCTAACGGCGAAGCCATCTCCGAAGTAGCTCAGGATTTATCAGCCGCTGTGAAGACGGAGTCCCTTCAGGGCCCTTTGTCTTTGCCTTCGCGAACGGCCTTAGCAGGCGACGAAGCCCTAGACTTTTCTGCCTTCGATACGGCACCGCCCGCTTCGCTAACTTGGAGCGACCTGCAAGGTGGAAGACGGAGCTTACGGGCTTCGGAGCCTGGACGAGGTAGTCGAGGGAGAGCGGGCTCCGACGAGGCAACGTCCAGCCGAGGTGGCCCTGGCCGAAGAAGGGGCAAGCGAGGGTTGGGACCTCGCACACGGTTCTTCTTAGGTTTAGATACAGATTATACGTAGTTTTGCTTCCTAAGTATGTTTGTAACACACCTCAATATACAATGAATAGAGTTCGCTATCTTTGCACACTTCGTCTGTATGCTTCGTGTTGTTTGGCTTCGAACGTTTTAGCCTGTTACGCTCGTACTGCGTATTACATTCGCACACCTCGCATACATGCTTCCCCCCTTTGCTCGTGGCAGCTAGGGACTTAGCCGTTGCTGGTGCGGGCAAAAAATAAATGATGCGAAGGGTGCGCCTTTCGACGGCTTCGACGCATGAATTTTATTTAAGCGAAGGCCTCTTTTGGGCTTTGAACGCTTTAATTTGGTGCGAAGCAGGGCTTCGTCTGCTCGGAATTTTACTAAGCGAAGGCCTCTTTTGGGCTTCGAACGTGCTAACTTGGTGCGAAGCAAGGCTTCGGCACAACCAAGCCTAGCGAGGCATGCTTCGGCATGCTAAGATTTGGATGTTGTGCGTGAGCGAGGCTCTGAAACGCACTTAGATTATAGCGAAGTATGACTTCGAGATGCTTAGGCGTATAATACACGAGCACGCGAAGCCAGGCTTCGGAGCGTGTTTAGATAATGAAGCAAGGCTTCGGAACTTGGTCCTGTAATGAGAAGGATATTTGGTGTGGATTCACCGAACCTGTGATAATGTGAGCCACCTTCGACTCTGAGCCACCTTCGACTCTGGGCCACCTTTAACCCTGGGCCACCTTCGACCCGAGGATGCATCGGGTACGGAGCCCGGAATCCCTGGGATGCTTCGGGTACGGAGCCCGGAATCCCTAGGATGCTTCGGGTACGGAACCCGGAATCCCTGGACGCATTGGGCCATGTCCCGGAGTCCCTATTACTGCTACGGGCCTAGGGGCACTGTGTAGCCTTCGGAGGGGTGCTCTGGATTTGCTACGGGCCCGGAGGCGCTGTGTAGCCTTCGGAGGGGTGCTCCGGATTTGCTACGGGCCCGGAGGCGCTGTGTAGCCTTCGGAGGGGTGCTCCGGTTAGCTACAGGCCCGGAGGCGCTGTGTATCCTTCGGAGGGGTGCTCCGGATTTGCTACAGGCCCGGAGGAGCTGTGTAGCCTTCGGAGGGGTGCTCCGGATTTACAAAGCGAAGCAAGGCTTCGGATTTTAAATAAGGCGAAGCAAGGCTTCGATTTTTTAAATAAGATGGGGCAAAAACTTGTTGTAAGGGCGAAGCTAGGCTTCAAATTTTAAGGCGAAGCAGGGCTTCAAACATGATTGCGAAGTGGTAGACCGAAGTGGTACTTCGGATAACGGACGTACCTCGCAAAGTGGCTGAAGGTTGACCTCGTAGCCCCTGGGGCTTCGACGGCCTCCGACGTGTGGAACGGAGCCCCTTGCCGGAGGGTGAGCTCCGGTACGTGGAGGATGGAAGAAGGCGAGGATGGCCTTCGAGCTACACCCGAAGCCCCTTGCCGGAGGGTGCGCGAAGCAAAAAAGCTTCGAAGCTCCCCCCTCAGGCGTACTTCGAGTTGCAGACAGTGGCAGAGAACTTAGCTTTTAGTACTAAGTTCCCCACGGACGGCGCCAACTGTTGGAACAATTGCGTTAGTTCCAGCAGGTTTCTATGTGGTGGAGTATGATGTGGAGAAGGAGCCTCGAAGGACTCTAACAGAGGGAGAAAAAGGTTTATACTGGTTCGGGCCTCTCCTGGGAGATAATAACCCTACGTCCAGTTGTGGTGGATTTGGCATGGTATGCCCTAGTATGGAGTAATCATTCCAGGGTCTCTTGGCCCCTTGGAGCGTGTCCCCCTGTTACAAGGGCTTGGCCCTGCTTTTATAGGCGCACAGGCCAAAGGAAAAGATCGGGATGCCCTCTATGAGCCCCAGGCTTACAGGGGCAGAGAGGGGAAAAGGGGCTAGCTATGGTACAAAGGTACTTTGCAGCTTTACAGGCGTGTCAGACTGCGCCAGGCTTTGACCAGCTAAACGACATACCAGGGGCGGCGGGGCCCCGGTACGGCCTGTACTTAGATATTTCTTGAGCTTCGAAGCAGGGGCCGGAGCCCTTCTCGCAGAGGCTGCGAAGAGGGCTTCGAAGTGCACCCCGGAGGGGGGCTTCGAAGCATGCTCCGGAGGGCGGCCTCCGGGCTGGGCTCCGAAGGGTGGCCTCCGAACAGGGCTCCCGTTGGGCGGCCTCCGAACTTGGCTCCGGGGGGCGGCCTCCGGACTTGGCTCCGGGGGGCGGCCTCCGGACTTGGCTCTCGGAGGGTGGCCTCCGGACTGGGCTCCGGTGGGCGGCCTCTGGACTTGGCTCCCCGGAGGGTGGCCTCCGGAGTTGGCTCCCGGAGGGTGGCCTCCGGAGTTGGCTCCCAGAGGGTGGCCTCCGGAGTCCTGCGCCAGGGCCCGAATCGGGTGCCAACTCCGGGCCGTACCTCCTGGTCTGGGGGCTCCGAAGTTACGGGCCCCGAAAGGCACCTTGGGACCTAGAAACAACACTTAGAGAGAGAACAGGCTCCGACAGCGCTAGGCTCTGGGCCGAAGGCTGTCGGAGGCTAATGTCATTTGGCCCCTGTTCAAGGGAAATATATTCCCCCAACAGGCATCGACGACGTCAAAGATCACCTCCTCCACCCTGGCCAGGGGCCCCTCTCCGAAGGCAACCTCGAGGCCTATTTGGCTGAGGGCATCGAGAGGAGGACCTGCGAATCCTTGGAGTGGGCGGGCTATCAGAAGTAAATGCCTCCAGGGAATGCACATCTGATCGAAGGCCTGGACAAAGAGTATATTTGCAGAGCTTCCGTCATCCACCAGGATCCTTCAAACTTCGACTCCCACTATATCAGCTGAAATAACAAGGGGGTCAGCGTGAGGGAATTTCACCCCACATAATCGTTGGTAGTAAAAGAAATAGGTACATGGGACCACTCGGGCATTTCTGCCGTTGAATTCGAGGTCCCTATGTGCCCTACTTCATGGACATATTCTCTTCGCTGCCTTTTTGACATGTTACTGAGGGTCCCCCCACCAGAGATGGGCAAGACCACTCACTTTCCACGATCTTGGGGATCTTCCTGCTTCGGTGGTGGCATAATATTGTCCATCGGGAGCTGCATTGGTGTTTCGGGGTTGACATCTCGAGCCACGGCTTGCACGTGCTCCGATCGTACCGCTGGAGGGGCTCGATCCGAAGTACCTCGCCCTATACTTCATCCTAGGTATTCACCCTGAAGGGTTAATATAGACTAACAATCCTTCGTGTCATGGCTTCTATTCTCGCCATGCACACAACGGAAGAATCTATGGCGCCTGCCAGCTACTCTTTCTTGGGGCTTCGAAGCACCAACCTTGAAGCTTTGTGCCTATTGAAAGTTGATAGGTACCTTCGGAGCAGAGGGTGCAATGTTTAACACCTCGGAGCGGAAGTGTTTCTTTCCCCGCCTATGATCATTGAAATGACTATCAAGGGGGCTTGCGGAGAGGTCAGGGACTTTGGGCTCCGTCTTCACTTCTCGAAGGGTTGGTATAGGTGTTGCGGTTCTTCGGAGGTAGCCTTCCTCTACCTTGGCATACTGTTCGAAGTATGCCATCAGTTGTTCCATAGATGACACCGGTTTCTGATGAAGTTTGCTGAGGAGATATGGGTTCAACACCCCTTCGCGTGCGGCATCGACTACCGAAGAGGTAGACAAGCCTTTGATCTGAGACTTGGTCTGGGTGAAGCATGTGAAATACTCCCGAAGCGTCTCCCCCGCTTGCTGCTTCACCTGAAACAGACTCCCAGTCGACATTGGGGCTACAAATGTACCCTGGAAGTTGCTTACAAACTTCCTTTTCAGCTGCTCCCAAGACTTGAACGATCCTGGCTTTAGAGACCAGAACTATCAGAGAGCTACACCTTCAAGTGCGAGGGGGAAACACTTCACCATAGTGTTATGCACCCCTCCACTGGCTTCTATTGCCAAAGCATACGAACGAGAGAACTCCCTAGGGTCAGACCCACCGGAGTATTTGTGCAGCTTCGAGGCCTTAAACCTGGGGTCGAAGGGCACCTTCTGCAGGTCCAGATGCAACGGAGACTCGTCGTCGAAGGATGCATTCTCGGCTTCCTCCGGGACTTGGACAGCTTCGGGAAGATAGCCTGCACCACCGTCTTGAGGCCCTTGTGGAGCATGAGTGGAGGCTTGAGAGTGGAGTCGATCGGCAGCCTCTTGCCTCCACCTTGCCACTTCCTCCCAAAGTCTCGCTACTTGGGTAGCCTCGTCTTCAGGGAGGTCTTCATCTCCTTCGGAGGGGAGCTCTGGGTCTCGGGAACTAGTGTAATCGGTTTGGAGCACTCTAGGAGCGGCTCGGGGGCCTCTGGGTGCTCGACGTCCGGCGACCCCTTCGGGGGTTAGCGGGATAACTGAGGGTCCTGCACCGTTGGTCCGAGGGGACCTTTGGGGAGGATCAGAAGCTAGGCTTGCTTGGGAGGCATAGCTAATGAAGATGAGGTCCGAAGACTGAAGACTTCGATTGGTTTGGGAAGGTGAGGAAAGGCCTTCGAGCTGCACTAGGAAGCCCCTTACCGAAAGGTGCGCGGAATCCTGAGCTCCCTCTGCAAGTGCTCTTCGAGGTGTAGTCAGCGGCAGAGAACTAGCTTTTAGAACTTGGTTCCCCACGAATGGTGCCAACTGTTGGTGTAAAATATTACGCTAACAGGTTCTTGAAGATTAAGAACTAACAAACGAAGAGTTTGTGATGTCAACTATTCCGAGCCTCCGAAAAGGATAATAGCTCAAAGTAGTTCGAAGTTGTGTATTGAATATCTGAGTATTCGATGCCTATTACAGGGTAAGAAGGGGGGTATTTATAGGTAAAAACTCTAAGTAAAAGACCTATTTACCCCTCAATTACAACTGACATAGTGGAAACTATTCGGTACCCCGAATAGGGTTAAAATAGTAAAATCTATCCGGAGAAGGTAGCTAAGGCAGATGTCTTATCAGCCTTGCTGTTTTCCACTGTATCTTCAGAGCCTTCGGAGGATACCTTCAAACCATGAAGACGAAGTATCCCTCAGCTTAGAAACTTCATCATCTCCGGAGATGAGCGCAAGCTTTGATGCCGATGAATTATCTTTTACTGTTGATCTCTAAAGTCCTGAGGATGAAGTATGTTCCCCCCAACATCATCCATATAGGTTTCGACAATTCGGCCTATTTGGTGACCTAGAGCTTTAGAAATAAGACGCGAAAAAGTTGCCCTGACATTCCTTAAGCCGAAGGGCATTCGGACATAATAGAATACTCCGAAAGGAGTTATAAAGCTCGTCTTGGCTTCGTCTTCACGTTTTAGCCAGATTTGATGATAACCAGAATATGCATCAAGGAAACTTAGGAGCTCAGAACCAGTCGTAGAGTCAATAAGTTGATCAATGTGGGGCATGGGGTAGGGGTCTCGTGGGCGTGCTTTATTTAGAGAGGTGAAATCAATGCACATGCGCCATTTACCGGAGCCTTTTTTCTTGACAAAGACCGGGTTAGCCAACCACTTTGTGTGGGCCACCTCCTTGATGATTCCAGCTCTTAGCAACTTTTGTACCTCTGCCTTAGCGAGGTCTGCTCTTTCAGTTGACAATTTGCGGAGCCCTTGGCGAATTGGTCGAGCCTTAGGGTTAACGAGCAAACTATGCTCAATAATGCTCCGGTCAACTCTGGGGATATCTTCGTTTGACCAAGCGAAGATATCTAGATTTTCTCGAACTACTTCTTCTAGAGAAGTAGCAATTTCCGAAGGCAACCCCTTACCAAACTAAATGGGGTATACTTTGCCTTCTTTGACAATGATCCTCGTGACTACATCACCTTCGGGGCTTGGTTTGAGGGAAGGGTTCTTCGGAGGGTCCAGGGACCCTGAAGCCTCCTCCGAATGTTCTTACACACTGTTTACCTGCCGAGGATCGAGAAGTGGGCCATGGCCATATTCTGCTCTCCGAGCTGTGGCCTGCTCTCCTGGAATTGCAAGAACTCCACCTTACGTGGGCATTTTGAGACACAAATAATTGTGGTGTGCCACAGCTCCAAATTTGTTCAGCATCCCTCGCCCGAAGATTTCATTGTAGGCGTACAGGGCATACTTCCTCAACTTTGGTCAGGGGCCCCTCGTCGAACGCAACCTCGACTCCTATTTAGCTGAGGGCATCGAGAGGAGGGCCTATGAAGCCTTGGAGTGGGCGGGCTACTGGAAGCAAATTCCTTCGGGGGATACACATTTGATCGAAGGCTTGGACGAAGTGTATATCAGCGGAGCTTTTGCCGTCCACTAATATCCTTTGAACTTGCACTCCTGCGATATGAGATTAAATTACAAGGGGGTCAACATGGGGGAATTTCACCCCCACAGCATCATGGGCAGAGAATGAAATGGGTACATGAAACCGCTCGGGCATTTCTGCAGCCGAGTTTGAAGTCCCTATATGCCCTACTTCCCGAACATAATCCCTTCACTGACGCTTCGACATATTACCGAGGGTCTCTCCTCCAGAGATGGGTAAGACCACTCGTTTTCCATGATCTTGAGGGTCTTCTTGCTTCAGTGGTGGCATAATGTTGTCCATCGGAAGTTGCATGGGAGTTTCGGGATTGCCTGCACGCCCGATAGCTTGTACGGGCTCCGGTCTTGCTGCCGGAGGAGCTCGATCTATAGTGTCTCACCCTAAGTTTCTCCCCAGGTACTCGCCCCGGAGAGCCAGTATAGACTTACAATCTTTGGTGGCATGGCTTCTGTTTTCACCATGCACACAACAAAAAAGAGCCTAGCCCCGGCCAACCGGTTTTGCTAGTGGCTTTGAGCCACTAGATTTATTGCCTTGAGCTTGTTGATAGTTGGAGGGCATCTTCGGAGCGGAGGGGTCAATATTCAACACTTCAGAGCGAAAGTGCTTCTTTCCTCTTCTCTGATCGTTAGCACAATTATCGAGGAGGGCCTACGGAGGATTCAGACCCCCTGGCTCCATCTTGACTTCTTGGGGGAGGGTTGGTGTGGATACCACAGTTCTCCGGAGGCATCCCTCTTCTGCCTTGGCATACTGTTCGAAGTATGCCATAAATTGTGCTACTAAAGACACCGGCTTTCGGTGAAGTTTGCTAAGGAGGTCGGGATTCATAACACCTTCGCGTGCCGCATCCACTAGAGACGATGTGGACAGCCCTTTTATTTGGGACTTGGTGTGGGCGAAGCGTGTGAAGTATTCTCGAAGAGTTTCTCCCGCCTGCTGCTTCACCTGAAAAAGGCTTTCAGTAGACATCAGGGCTACAAAAGTCCCCTAGAAATTTCTCACGAATTTCCTCTTCAACTGCTCCCACGACTTAATTGATTCTGACTTTAGAGACCAGAACCAACGAAGGGATACACCTTCTAATGCGAGGGGGAAACACTTTGCCATCGTCTTTCAGGCCCCTCCGCTGGCTTCTATTGCAAGTGCGTAAGAGCGAGAAAATTCTCCGGGATCAGACCCTCCGGAGTACTTGTGTAGCTTTGAGGCTCAGAACCTAGGATCGAAGTGCACCTTCTTCAAGTCTGGATGCAGCGGGGATTCATCGTCGAAGGAGGCATTCTCGGCATTTTCTTGGACTTGAGGGGCTTCGGGATAATCATCGAGGTCGTCGTCTTGATGCACCTCCGAAGCAGGAGGGATGGCTTGAGGGTGAAGCCTGTCCGCGGCCTCCTGCCTCCACCTTTCTAACTCCGCCTGAAGCCATGTTACCTGAGCGGCCACGTCTCTGGGGAGGTCTTCACTTCTTCCGAAGGGATCCTCCGTGTGGGATCAGAATGGCGACTAGAGAGGGGTGAATAGGCGCCTCAACAATTTCTCGTGAATATGATGGCCTGTTCAAAACACCCCAACGCACCTCTACAAGATGCAAAATTCAAGTCTAAATCAATCAAAGCAAATCAAAGCAAAAAGTGTTTCAAAAACTTAGTTCAGACTAAATCGGAATCTCAAGTTTCGAACTAGCCCTGTCAGACTTTGAAGTAGCGACTTCCTCGGAACTTCGGAGTTTGAAACTCTGACTTGGTCAGTCGGTCGCTGATATGCCGATAAAATTTAGAGTATTCAGCAATACACTCAGAGATTCAGAATTTCAAATCAGATTCAAAACTGATATTTCAAACAGCTCAACCAAAGACTTTAGTTTTACTTTCAATACTCAATACACAAGTTCTGATATTAGTCAATTGAGATGTTCATCACTGAAAACACCACTAAAACAAATCACTGATTTCAAACTGATGCAGAATCAATTTTCCCTCAAAACAGAACCTATTTCAGCCTAAACAAGATTTGAGCCAATAAACAACTTGACACAATTTAATTTGAAAGCAATTCACCACACTGAAATATTCTGAACGATGAATAGTAACAATTACCTTCAAAACAATCCAGAGATCTGATTATGATTTAATATGCAGACCTCAATTTCTGTACATGGTTAATTTCAGCACATTTCAAGCATTCAAATTTATTTCAGGAGTTTTCAGATCAGACCAAATCATCAACTAAAACACATGCTGAATACAGAAAAAGGCTTGACAAAAAAATAGCACTAACAAAACAGGATTTCTGATTTGATTAAAAGGTTGAGCACAAAGTGATTCTCCTCTTATCAGATTTCACACTATTCCAGATTAACCATTCATATATTCATCTAGACATTTGCAAATCAGAACATATCATCTAACTTGTATCACTTCAAACAATCAGCAAGACTGAATGAAAACAGTGTGAATTTTGGTTCAGCACACACCTAGATTGAGAGAATACAGAACACTTTCATCCAATAAAGTAAATCCATAAAACAGACTCAGATTCAGCCTAACCAGAATGTGAGGTAATAAACAACTTCAAACAATTGTACTTTAATGCAACTCAACACATTGAAATAATCTAGGCACGGAACAAAAGTTTAAATGAATTCAGATGAAGCATCTGATCAGCAACAATAAACTCTCCCTGAAAACACAGATCTGAAAATCACTTTCACTTTGATAGAATACCAGTTTAATCAACCTGACATTAAGAAAGGTTTTATCAATGATTTCAAAACATTTCAGATCTGAAAACTGAACTTCATATTCCCTTCAATATGTATTTAATTTCAAAACAGAGCTGTAGTTGTGGTTCAGAATAGATGTAGTTCACAGAGTTCTTCTAACACAGAACATGCCTTGAAAAAGCATTATCAAATTCAGAACACAAGGCAAATGACTGTTCAATATATTTGAATAGGTACTTAGAAGGTTCAAAAGATCAAACAAGGAATTCAACACAAGAGATCAGACTTGAGAAATTTCAGATTTCAAAACAGTCTCAAATATCACATATAACTTGACTGAATTTAAATCAAACTCCAAGACTTAGTGACTAAAGTTCTTGACAAAAACTTGAAGAAGAATAGTGTAAACTATCAACCCAGATTCAGTTTGATGCAAATTTCAGATTGCAGTTCCAAACAGTTCAGTTTATAAAATCAGTACCAGATCAGATAAAATCTGCTCAAACACACATCTGAAACCAAAACTGAGTTAAAAGAACTTGTGAGTAAATTGAGTACAGATTGACCATATTTTCAGAGATTAACCAGAGAGCAAACTTCTCAAAACTTATCTGAAACTTCACTCAAATTTTTCAGAATAAGAAAAATAAGACAGATCACAACTTCTGAAAGTTTAAACAGATTTAATGTTCAAAACAGCTTCACACATCCATCTTTGATGTAATCAGTTAACTTCAGTAGAAGACAATAAGCTATATACTAAAATGGATTCACATGAAAATACTAACCAATAATCAGATTCATCACATGAAGAACAACACCTCTAGAACTGAAGCTATGCAGTAAACAAAAATTCTGCTCACACAAATTTTGATTAGAATGGTTGTTCAAAAGTTGTTCAACAAGTTTTGATTCAAAATCTTGTTAAACATCTCAGCTAACAAATATCCTAGATAATGAACAATGGTAGCAACAATTCATCAAACATTTTGCAAGCAAAACTAACACTGGAACGGATTTCTTTAGAATATTTTTCAGATCTAAGATGGCTATTTTGATCAGCAAAATAATTCAGAAGGACTTACAGAAACTTGTTGCAACTTTCGAAAATGGAACGTTCAAACTATTCCCAACAAAAGTTGCATAAACTTCAACATCAACTTCTGCACTAGATTCATCACAAAACGCAGCACAAAAACAATTTCCACCACAAAAGACTGCGCTGGAGACAGACTTACAGTGAACAGTGTTGCCGATAATCCTGTGCAGAATCCGAAAAATCGCTTGCAAATCCTGTTTCTCGTCAAAAGCTGCTTCAAACTAAGTTTTCTCAGCTATTTTTCATTGGAATATTTGTCTCTCAAGTCCTCAAAGGTTCAGCCAACTTGGGGCATAATATCCTACCAACTCATGTTCTAGAAGCCCCTATTTTACACATAGACCCTTAGTAATTTCAGAATTAACAATTCTGAAAATTACCCTATAAAACCTAAAAGTAAAATTACAAATTGACTCTCCTTTTAATATAATTTCAGAGTAGAACCACTCTAAAAATTATACCAAGAGGTTACACTACAAAACTAAAATTTAAACTAATACTAGACAATAATTTATTGAATTAACAAAAACGTTAAACGTTTTGATGGTTTTCAGCAAAAACTGACAAAGCCTCTCAACCCTTCGACTCGTGACATCGCTTCGTGACTCTGAGCGCCAGCAAGCCACTTCCGCTCTTGATCCCCTCAAGCCGCCCGAATGCTTGTCCTGGCATCCCTCTCGCAATCCCGATCGTCACGCCGTCGCAGTAAGCCGTCCATCCAAGTCTTGCTTCGTCTCTTCGTGCACTCTTGAGATCTTCTCCAACTTCGCCCGGCCTCCCTAATCCTCTGGCATCAAGCTCCCCGCTCGACCCTCGATCACCCACTGTCGACAATTGTTCAGCATCTCCTCCCTGCACATACAAGACAAGCCAAACACGAACGCGATGCACCGCCGAAATCCTCGGCAGCTAAACCTCCATTTCACATCGAAACCCTCGATGCACTCAACCAACCTCAACCACTCAACCGCTCATCCTTGTCAATCACTCATCATCCAGACTGAAACCACTCTTGGTTTCTCAATCTCCACCTTGATGAGTGCATTGACAACCCCAAAGCAAAGACATGATGAGGATTGCAAGTTATGCGCACAAGTGACCATAAAAACTCATAAAAGAGCAAAACATGTCACTTGGTAAAAGATCTCTCTACTTAGGCAAAAACCTTATGCAAGGCAAAGCAAAGTGCAAAAGCATCTCGATGCAACATGCAAAGCAAAACATTTCAACATGAAAGCCAACTCCCCCTTAACCAAGCAATCCAAAAGCCAAAGCATCATGTAGATCATTTCTCCCCCTTTGATAATGCGGCATCAAGGAGATAAAAAGATGCAAAGAGGGAAATGAGGGTAAAGCAAAGATGTGAGCTTCTGAAACATGAGCATCTGCAATTACAGTACAAACAAGCATTTGCCTTGAATATTGTTTCAATGTACTGAAAGACATCCTCATATGTATATCATCTAAACAAAAGGCATGAGCAAGCATTTTCAGATTTTAAGAAATAAAAGCATCACCACTCAGACTAGTATACTAGACATGTCAAGGCATGAGATGCAAAAGTTAAACAAGCACACACTCGATAAGCGTATCCCACTTCAAGGTGCTTCAGCAAACATGATATGCAATGAATTTCAAATTTTTCATTTTTTGTGCTAGGGGTTATTTGCATGTCAACCTATGCTAACTGACCATGCTAAGTCTAGGTTGAAACCATCAGAAACTTAAAGCAATGGTCTCGGCAAACACTACAATGTCCCGGTTCTTACCAAAGTGCTATGGTAAGCCATCTAGAACAAAATAGTGCGACAAAGCAAACCCACCTGGATCTTTTCAATTTCAGCATACAACAACATGAATATCATTCATTTCCATTTTCATTTCATTCATTTTTCATTTTCATTTTCATTTCATTCATTTTTGATGAAATCAAGTTGCGTATTAGCATCCAAGATAGAAAGGACCTAGCTATCAGGTGTGAAAAAGCTAGCAAAAGCACTCAACCCATTCAAGCTAGTTTCTAGACTAAGCAGTGACCATTTTCAAATTTTCACAAATAAAAGCCATGCTCATGACAATTATCAGATGAAGACATGCCAAGTAGTCAACATTATTAAAGACAATAGATCAAAGGCATTACAAAGCATGTACTTGTAAAAGCAATTAATCATATGATAGGAGCTCATGCAATGCTACACAGCTCCCCTTCAAAACATGCTAGTATCTCTCGGATGCTCAATGAGAGGGAGAGATAAAAATTGTTTTGGAATCTTGCAGCGCAAAACTCGAGATCCAGGCAAAGTAGTATACTGACCATGCACATGAGATAAACCATGATAAAAGTGCGTGGTCTAGCAATAAAGCGCGAACCTGGAAATCGACAAGGTCTCCCAACCTGTCGAGCATCAAAGCCTCTTACATGTGATCTATCACCATATGAAGCATGGTGTACACCACGAGGGGCAAAATTACTCTCAAAACCATGTGGGGCCTCAAAATCAAGAAAGAGCGGAAAGCATACTCATGCAAATCAAGTGAAGAATAATCATGAAAGTCCAAAGCCTGAGCACGACGTTCATCTTTCATGCGTCGATAACAAAAACCAATCAAATGACCTACACGATGACAATAAGCGCAATGAAAAACTTTTTTGGGTGTAGGTTTATTGGTTTCTGGCGCAAACCTCATAGTTTTCCTAGGTTTTTGCTTGGAGTCTATCTTGAGTGGTGGAATGATTATATTTTTGGGTTGGGTAGGATTTTTGGCTTTTTGAGGTGTGTCTAATTGGGCTCTCTCTTTCTCAAGGGTGGTAGGTAGAGTGAACACAGTTTGTCTTGGGGTAATAGTTGAAGTCCTCTCATAACCTAACCCAAGAGCTAACCCTGCCCTGTCAGCGCACATTTTTGTTTTATCCAAAAGCAAATCCAGTTTCCCTTTCCCTTCAGTGCATTTGTCTACCATGAAAGCGGATATTCATTCTCACACTTCAGCTTTTCTACTTGCTCTCTAGCAACTCTGAGTTGGTCCTTATGGGTGATGCAGGTGGGACACGCTGGCTGCACATCCTTAGAACACTCAGCACTCTCCAACCAAGCCTTAAGCTCATCGATATGCTTATCTCTCAGGACTAACGCTTTCAATCAGTAAAGTGCGGTTTCAGCATTCATCGATGGCACAAGGACTAGACTCCACCACAAAAGTTGCTTCTGAACATTCTCAAGTTTTTTCAATGTTTTGTGCATGTATCAGACGCAACTGAGCAAGTTCATCCATAAGGATAAGACAAGACTCACATTCAGCAATTTCAGACTCAGACTTCACCAAAGCAAGTTCAGTAGAAAGTGATTCAATTTTAAGCTTTAGTTCCTTTCGTTCTTTAGCAGCAAGTTTAAGAAGTCTATATTGTGAAATAATTGCATCATGTAATTCATCATTTTGAACAAGTAATTGGTCATGTGATAGACGAAACTCGGATGAGTCAGGCTCATCGTTGTTGTACTTGTCATTGGTCACGAAGCAAAGCCCATTGAAGTCCTTCGTCTTTTCCTTCAATTCTTCACTCTTGTAAAATTCTTCTTCATCAGAGCTTGGCTATTCACTTGAGGTGTTGTCGATGTCGATGAGTGCAGCCACAAAAGCTCTAGCCATCCTTTTTGCCACTTTTCCTCTTTTGCATGTGAAGAAGGATTTTTGTCTCTTTTCTGTTGTTTGAGTTCATGTTCATTCTTTGAGTTCAGTTTTGGGCAATTTGCTTTAATATGATTAAGATCACCTGTCACGCTCCGATTTAATAAAACCAGTGATTTATTGAAATTCCATAGAAAATCAATAAACACAGACGTTCATCACACGACTGCGTATAATATGCCAATCATTCATGGTTCGTAGACCATATTATTACAAAAGAGTTAAATAAAGATAAACTAATAAAATAAATCCTCTAGATGAACTCCTTCTTCCAGTCTCGTGCCTTGACTGGGTCGCTACTCCAGACCTTCGCCCTCCTCGTAGTAGACTGCCTCTGGTGGTGTAAGTCAACGGGGGTGAGTACAAATGTACTCAGCAAGCAACCGAATGCAGTTATAATGCAAGGTAATAACAAGGAAGGTAGTGGCTTACTTTTGCGGAAAAAGCACAATTTGTAAAGTAATTAATGTGATCAAGTTATTATTGCAGAAAGGTAAACGTGAGTCATGCATCATCTTCTACCTCGAGGGGTATAGTTAGCCCACCCTCGCTCAACAGTCCTTACATGCCATGAATAACACAAACATTCACATAAAAGTAAACTAACTGCGAAATGTCACATAACCCGCCCTTGACCGTGGGCTCGGTTTTCGAAAAGATTTACAACTCTGATCAGAGGTGTACTACTGTAACCCACAAGTTGGTACGATCCATACCTCTAGTTAGGACTTACCCAGTAGTCTTGTGGTTAGTACGGAAGTGCTTTGTAACAGATCCCGCAAACCAGTCCTTATAGTGCCCCGGTGCGACCAACCATGCCCGATCTTGCACCCGGAACCCACCATACTTATAACATAGCCAACTCCAACAGAATCCAGAGACGAGAATAACGGGGTAAATACTATAGTAGAATTCATCTATCTACGACTCGTTCTTTACCCTATAGCAGTTGTGTCGGTACATTGGACACTAGCTAATATAATATTGTAGAGTGACAAGGAGTGCAGGCTCAATAAGCATGGCTTGGGTTTGCACACAAGGACGGGGATCTACTAAATATAATGTAGGGCTTGATATTTGACTAATGCAATATTATCCTATGAGTTATAGCGATAATTTATTAAAACATGGGCTCAATGATGATCAAAATGGGGGTTGTGACTTGCCTTGTTCCGCGAATGGTGAAGGTGGAACCTCGCGGGTAAGACTCCTGGATCGTCGACGGCGTAGTAGTCTTCTCGATACGGAAAAAGTAAACACAGCAGTCAATAATCATTCCAAAAACCAATCATACATGTTTTTGTTTGGGTTAAGTAAAGGATATAGGTTTTGAAGTTCTATGAGTTTATTACTTAAATATTAAGATTAGTTTAGAGGGGTTCCTGAATTTTATAACTTGATATAAGTATTTTTCCTAAGGGGGTTCTTATTTTCCCCTTTTTATAAATGAATTAAAAAGTATAAAATTAGCCTTAATGTTCTTATTGAAGTAGAAAGAGTGAAATTAAGTTATTATGTCTTCTGAAGTTGTTATATACTTTTTAGGATATTTTCATAAAGTGTGGACTTTTATTATATGAATTAATTAAATATCCTAAAAGGGCTTTTGCAATATTATTTAATAGAATAAAGTGGGCAAAGTGAACATGCTATTTTTATTGTATTAAGACAGTGGAATAAAGTCATTAAGTCCTCTGAATTTAATATATAAATTATTAAAGGTTTTTCATGATTATTTAAATGAAGTATTAATTAAATCCTAAAGGGGACTTTTCTTGATTAATTAATAAGATTATTTTGTGCCAAGTAAGCATATTGTTTTATTGCATAAAGTGTAGAGGATAAAAAGACAAATTTTCCAGAATTAAAATGGTGAAATTTGGAGTTAATTTGAGCAAGATATGAATTTTTTAAGTTTAAAGCATTTTCTGAATTTTATTTTAAACCAGAAATTAGGCGTGGGTCCACGGTGAGCCAGGTCCACCATGGACCCGCGCACTGTGCACGTGGGCCGATTGGATCTGGACCGTCTGATCCAGATCGGGCGGCTAGATGCGGGGCGAGGCACTTAAGTAACATCAACGGTCGAGATCGCAAGATACCGGTCAACCGCGGTCAATCGCATCTGGACGCTTGATCTCAGGATCTAATCCTAGTCGTTCGCTGTAGATCGAGCGGCTATGGCCTCGTCTGGCACGGCACGCGGCAAAGGGGGTAAGTACCCTTCTTCTCCGGCGTCGGTGGCTGCACGGGTGCGAGCGTGGCGACGGCGGCGAGGGCCCTACGCCCTAGTTCTCTACAAAACAGAAAGAGGAGGGGGAGGGGGTCACGACCGTACCGGAGTTGACGGAGAAAGGTGACCGGCAGCGACCCGGCGATGAGAGGAGGCGGCGAGGCTCTCGGGTTTGATGGCGATGGCGAGTTCCGGCGGTGATCCGGTCCAACAGAGGTGGGGCCGGGTTAGAGGGGGCGACGACGGTCCTGGCGGTGGCCTCGGCGAGGGCGGCGGTGGCCTGGAGCGCCGGCGAGGTCTTGCCAGAGCCGAAGCAGAGGAAAAAGCGCAAAGGAGGGTGGGGGCGCTCGGGGAGGCGCGGGCTCGGGCTCCGGTGGCGTAGCGAAGTGCGGCGATGTTGGGGGGGTTAAATAGGGGTCACCGGTGGGGGAAAAGGAAAGCCGATAGGAGGAAACCGAGAGGGTTTCCAATTTTCTCCGGGCTAGCCGTTACATGCGCTCGGGTGGCTTCCATATAGACGAATCCGCATGGCTTGGGGGGGAAAAGGATCTTCCGGCATTCAGGGGGGAAGGATTCCGGCCCCTATTTAACGAGCAGCGGCGGGCGGCGGCTAAATTTGGAAAGGGGGGCGCCGAGATTGGAAGGGGGGATCCCCTTCCGTTGGGGGAAGAAGAACCTAACAGGTGGGTCCCACTTGTCAGCGGGCGCTGTGCGAAGGAGAGGGGGATGACACGCGGGCCCGGTGTGGCAGCGTCAGAGGGGCGGGGTTCGGAGGCTGACGGGTGGGCCACATAGGCACGGGCGAGAGAGAGGAAGAGGGCAGCGGTGCCGACAGGCTGGCCCCGCCTGTCAACGGCTGAGGCGGAAAAGCTGGGCCGGCCCGAGGAGAAAGGAGGGAGGCGGGCCACTATCATTTAAAATTGTTTTTTCCGATTAAAATAATTCCATAAATTCATATATTTATTTAGAGCTAGAAGCACTGTTGCTAAAATTTTGTAAAAATTCTCAAAATAGTTTTGGCCTCTAGATTCCATCATAAAGTTTTCAGGTTCAGATTTGAAATATTTCTTCCTGATTTGCTTTAACTGAGTTCTTTTAGCCTTTTCTTTAATTAAATAAATCCTTTTTAATCCCAGAAATTTTATTTTCCTCATTTTATTTTATTTTTAATTCTGGGGCTGTTACATCACCGCACTCAAAACACCCTCGAAAGCCTCCTCTTCTTTGATCTCTTCTATCATTGTAGAACCTAGTGAACTTTTTGACTATAAGAGCAAGCTCTTCATCGTCCAATGTGTCCACTTGTTCTTTTGTGATAGAGACCAATGAAGACAAGGCAAAGCCCCTAGAAAAAAGCGCAAACTTCCAGACGCACTACCTCCAAATGAGGTGCCACTGCCAGGACTGAAAAACAAAGCAATCGAAGGTAACAACGCTTTTCAAGCTACTAGACGAGATGCCTTGACAATCTCGGTGGACTTAAGCTTACTAAAGAATTCATCACAAGTCAACGTGTCAAAGCTTGCCGACTCTTCAATACTGGAGATCTTCACCTCCCATATGCTACGATCAAGAGCATAGAGAAGTCTGATCGCCCTATCGTGGTCAGAGTAAGCCAAAGTCCCAGTGACACGCAAATTACTGACAATCCATCAAAACGCGCAAACCTGGCATCTACCGATTCACCAGGGCCTTGCACGAACATTGGTATTCTTGATTATACGTGCTCTGTCTCCTAGCCTTAATCTGGGTAGTGCCCCCCATGAAAAGTACTCAAGGTCATCCAGATTTCTCGTGCAGTTCGAAAGTGCTGGACCCTATCAAACTCGTTGTGACTCAGACTGATAAAAAGAATGTTTCTACACTTGCTATTGCATTCATATTGTGCCTTCTCAGTCTCTGAGGTACGAGTGTCAGGTATCATATATGGGGATGCAACAATGTTCCAAATCGCACTTCCTTGGCTCAGCAAATAAGTCTCCATGCGCACCTTCCAATAAGCATAATCTCGACCATCAAACATTGGAATTTTAGTGTTCCTTTCCATGTCGCCAAAACAAGGATCACAAACCGGTTAAGGTTAACTCGTGATCTAACCAGCTCTGATACCAATGTGGGATCGGAATGGCGACTAGAGGGGGGTGAATAGGCGCCTAAAACAATTTCTCACGAATATGATGGTCTATTCAAAACACCCCAACGCACCTCTACAAGATTCAAATTCAAGTCTAAATCAATCAGAGCAAATCAGAGCAAAAAGTGTTTCCAAAACTCAGTTCACACTAATCGGAATCTCAAGTGTCGAACTAGCCCTGTTGGACTTTGAAGTAGCGACTTCCTCAGAACTTCGGAGTTTGAAACTCCGACTTGGTTAGTCGGTCGCTGATATGCCAACAAAATTTAGAGTATTCAGCAATACACTCAGAGATTAGAATTTCAATCAGATTCAAAACTGATATTTCAAACAGCTCAACAAAAGACTTTAGTTTTACTTTCAGTACTCAATACATAAGTTCTGATATTAGTCAATTGAGATGTTCACCACTGAAAATAGCACTTAAAACAAATCAATGATTTCAAACTGATGCAGAATCAACTTTCCCTCAAAACAGAACCTATTTCAGCCTAAACAAGATTTGAGCCAATAAACAACTTGACACAATTTAATTTGAAAGCAATTCACCACACTGAAATATTCTGAACGATGAATAGTAACAATTACCTTCAAAACAATTCAGATATCTGATTATGATTTAATATGCAGACCTCAATTTCTGTACATGGTTAATTTTAGCACATTTCAAGCATTCAAATATATTTCAAGAGTTTTCAGATCAGACCAAATCATCACTAAAACACATGCTGAATACAGAAAAAGGCTTGACAAAAAAATAGCACTAACAAAACAGGATTTCTGATTTGATTAAAAGGCTGAGCACAAAGTGATTCTCCTCTTATTAGATTTCACACTCTTCCAGATTAACCATTCATATATACATCTAGACTTTTGCAAATCAGAACATATCATCTAACTTGTATTCACTTCAAATAATCAGCAACAAAAGTTGAAATGAATTTAGATGAAGCATCTGATCAGCAACAATAAACTCTCCCTGAAAACACAGATCTGAAAATCACTTTCACTCTGATAGAATACCAGGTTAATCA
Source organism: Zizania palustris (assembly GCA_019279435.1). Classification (NCBI taxonomy): domain Eukaryota; kingdom Viridiplantae; phylum Streptophyta; class Magnoliopsida; order Poales; family Poaceae; genus Zizania; species Zizania palustris. Next base: position 58,367,733 of record JAAALK010000288.1, read on the forward strand.
ACCTGACATTAAGAAAGGTTTTATCAATGATTTCAAAACATTTCAGATCTGAAATTGAACTTCAGGTTCCCTTCAATCTGTATTTAATTTCAAAACAGAGCTATAGTTATGGTTCAGAAAAGATGTAGTTCACAGAGTTCTTCTAACACAGAACATGCCTTGAAAAGCATTATCAAATTCAGAACACAAGGAAATGACTTTCAATATATTTGAATAGGTACTTAGAAGGTTCAAAAGATCAAACAAGGATTTCAGCATAAGAGATCAGACTTGAGAATTTCAGACTTCAAAACAGTCTCAAATATCACATATAACTTGACTGAATTTGAATCAAACTCCAAGACTTAGTGACTAAAGTTCTTGACAAAAACTTGAAGAAGAATAGTGTAAACTATCAACCCAGATTCAGTTGGATTCAAATTTCAAATTGCAGTTCCAAAAAGTTCAGTTTATAAAATCAGTACGAGATCAGATAAAATCTGCTCAAACACACATCTGAAACCAAAACTGGGTTAAAATAACTTGTGAGTAAATTGAGTACAGATTGACCATGTTTTCAGAGATTAACCAGAGTGCAAACTTCTCAAGCTTCTCTGAAACTTCACTCAAATTTCCAGAATAAGAACAATAAGACAGATCACAACTTCTGAAAGTTTAAACAGATTTAATGTTCAAAACAACTTCACAACCATCTTTGATGTAATCAGTAACTTCAGTAGAAGACAATAAGCTATATACTAAAATGGATTCACATGAGAATACTAACCAATAATCAGATTCGTCACATTAAGAACAACACCTCTAGAACTGAAGCTATGCAGCAAACAAAAATTCTGCTCACCAACAATTTTAATTAGAATGGTTGTGCAAAACTTGTTCAACAAGTTTTGATTCAATCCTGTTAAAAATCTCAGCTAACAATATCCTAGATGATGAACAATGGTAGCAACAATTCATCAAACATGTGCTAGCAAAACTAACACTGGAACAGAATTTCTTCAGAATATTATTCAGATTTGAGATGCCTGTTTGATCAGCAAAATAATTCCGAAGGACTTACATAAACTTGGTGCAACTTTCGAAAATGGAACGTTCAAACTATTCCCAACAAAATTTACATAAACCTTCAACATCAAACTTCTGCACTAGATTCATCACAAAACGCGGCACAAAAACGATTTCCACTACAAAAAAGACTCTGCGCTGGAGATAGACTTACAGTGAACAGTGGTTGCCGATAATCGTGAGCAGAATTCGAAAAATCGCTTGCAAATCCTGTTCCTCGTCAAAAGCTGCTTCAAAACCAAGTTTCTCAGCTATTTTCATTGGAATATTTGTCTCTCAAGTCCTCAAGGTTCAGCCAACTTGGGGGATAATATCTACGAACTCATGTTCGAGAAGCCCCCATTTTACACATAGACCCTTATTAATTTTAGAATTAACAATTCTGAAAATTACCCTATAAAACCTAAAGTAAATTACAAATTTTCTCTCCTTTTAATATAATTTCAAAGTAGAACCACTAGAACCACTCTAAAAATTATACCAACAGGTTACACTAAACTGAAAATTTAAACTAATATTAGACACAATTTATTGAATTAACAAAAACATTAAATGTTTCGACGGTTTTCAACAAAAACCGACAAAGCCTCTCAACCCTTCGACTCGTGACAACCGCTTCGCGACTCTGAGCGCCAGCAAGCCACTTCTGCTCTCGATCCCCTCGAGCCACCTGAATGCTTGTCCTAGCCTCCCTCTCGCAAACCCGGTCGTCACGCCATCGCAGTCAAGCCGTCCGTCCAAGTCTTGCTCCGTATCTTCGTGCCCTCTTGAGATCTTCTCCAACTTCGCCCGGCCTCCCTGATCCTCCAGCATCAAGCTCCTCGCTCGACCTCGATCACCCGTCATCGACAATTGGCCAGCATCTCCGCCCTGCACATACAAGACAAGCCAAAATATGAACGCGACGCACCGCCGAAACCCTCGGCAGCCAAACCTCCCATTTCACATTGAAACCCTCGATGCACTCAACCAACCTCAACCACTCAACCGCTCATCCTTGTCAATCACTCATCATATAGACCGAAACCACCCTTGGTTTCTCACTCCGGGGCTTGAGAACTGACATAGTTAGTTCGAAGCACGGATGGAGCTACCCGAGGAACTTTGGCTGCTCGAGGCCTATTGACTACTTAGGAGTTTGAGGAACGTGTGAAGGTCATGCGTCGGAGGTCGAGGGGATCTTCGGAGGGGACCGGTGGCTAAACTCAACTTGGGAGGCATCAATTACGAAGCTAAATAGGGTCTGAAGACCAGGAGCTTCGAATAATGGCGGAAGGCGAAAAGAGGCCTTCGAACTGTATTTGAAGCCGCTTGCCGAAGGTGCGCGGAATCCTAAGACTATGAAACTTCCTCCGCAAACACTCTTCGAAATACAAGCAGTGGTAGATATGTCGTGTTGTATATTGCGCGGTGCATGTTTCAATGGAGGGATGGAGAAATGGTAAGTGTGGCATATAACTTTAAGTAAGTAACCCACTATATCCTTTAATCACGTTTATCTATTATGAAACTAACACAATCACATATTACTTCTTTCGATAGTGATCATTGGATTGCACTTTTAATATACCCGAAGAACTCCAGGGTTTGGGTAATCGACTCTCAACAAACCCAGAAAAAGAATATTAAGATATAATAAATGTTCTTCAGAGTGCATATAAATATTACGTGGAAAAGTTACATGGCCCCATGTAGGACCGAAAGTAGCGACCAGAGGGGGTGAATGGGCGCCTAAAAAATTCTTTCGAATCTATGGCCTGCTCCCACACCCAACGCACCTCAAAAAGACTAAGAAGTAAAACGTAATCAGATCACCGAAACCCAAAAGTATCTAGCCTAGAAACGATCGGTGTCCTAAACAAAGAAACACCAAAACAGTGCTAATCGGCAGATTTAACAGATCATTTAAAACATGGGCAAATCAAGATCTACAGAAATAAACCATCACATCCAATAATTCGAGTACACATAAAAAATATCAACTGAAATGTTGTTGGCTAGAAGCAGAAACACAGAGCTACAAAAAATCGCCTAGCTTGCTAGCTGTACTGTAGCCTGCATGGTTATGTCGTGCTATTACCAGTCTTGTAGAAAAATGTTCCTACATAGGCTTCTAGCTAGCTAGCTGACATCCCACACATTGAACACCACGAGGCAAACCAGCTGAACACAGAAAACAGCTAGCACACAGAATCATAAAAAACCTGGCTTCAGATTTCAATCAACAAAAAATAAAAGTAAACAGGGACATCTCTGCTTAGTTTCTGCAGCCATGCACAACCGAGCTTGCTACAAAGATTAATAGGCTAGCTGCAGCCTATATGCCATCATGAGATAAAACAAAAGTAAACAATAAACCTACTGCCTGGCTAAAGTAAAAAACCTGTGAAGCACTGCAGCCTACCAAAAATATCCTAACAGGCTATGCCGAAACTGCAGGACTACACACAGAGACAGACTACTACTAGTGGCACACGAACTTCCATAGCAAATAGTAAAACAGCACAGTGCACCGAATAAAACGTGTGAAGCCAGAGAATAAATATATGAAGCAAACAAGCGGATGGAAACTGCTGCCAAATAAAATTAAAACCGCTACATATCAATCAGAAAAGCAAGAATGCTAGCTATGAAACCAGAGATAAGTCTCTTGGAAGCACTCTCGGGTCAAGCAATGAGACTGGCACGCAAATCGATATGGTGAGAAATATATCCCAGATTAACTTCTGATGGCAGAGTGAAGAGAATAAAAATCATTAGATAAATAATCTCTTGATGTGCCGATCAAAACAAAACCTGATGGCGGCTCGATGAACAGAAGGAACAAAAATTGCGGCGCACCGGGAAGAGGAAGGAATGACCCAATATTTGGAATTAGTAAAGTGTATTCTCAAAAAGGTAACCCTAACCCTAGGATATTAGGGCCTATTTATAGGCAGCCCATTAAAATGGAAAAATGCAGAAATACCCCTAGGGTTTTTTACAGACGCTGAATAAAAATAGAAAAGACTGAAATGCCCTTAGGATTTTTTACAGACTCGACTGACAGACTGTGGGCCTAAAGGCAAAATAGTAAAAACCTAATAAAAGAAGCTTGTCCTGACGCGGAGCTTTCGTAGCAGCTATGGCTTCGCCTCAGAACGGTCAGATCCAATATCAGCGGTCGTCAGTTTTGCGTCGAAACTGACAAAGCGTCCACCGTCTTCGCACCGGGTACCCGGTTTGGGCCGGCCCGATTCCGCAGCTCCCTCAGCCCGGCAATCGCCCGCCGCCGTGTACCTGAGTCAATCCAGTCAACAGCCCAGTGGATCCTCTGCTGGCTCCTAGCCCATGTACCTGGATTGGTCCAGCCCGACTTCACGGCCCCTCTGCCCGACAGTCGCTCGCTGCCCGTGTACCTGAGTCAACACGCGGCCCAGACACAGAAGGTCTTCTCTCTCTTTTCAGTCCTCTTTGACTATCATTGACAATGACTCATCACATCTGGAGCCATGAGGCCCACGCTATTCAGCATGGCTCCTCAATCTCCCCCTGATGAGTGCATTGTCAACACTTCACTTCATCTGCTCTTCAGTACCTGTGAACAACTGTGGAAACACGAAAAACAAAACACAAGAAATAGAGAAGAAGAAAATAAAGTAAAAGTTTAACCCTAATGACCAAAAGCCGAACAAAAGCAAGAAACGGTCATTATGGTTAACCAAAGATAAAAGCTCAAAACGAGTGCAGTCTCAGAAACATCAACAAGGATATCAAAAGAGTAAAGACAAACGGGACAAAAACTCCCCCTGAAACAAATCCCAGAGAAAGCCAAAACTCCCCCTTAAACTCTTATACCAAAATTTCTCCTCCTTGTTGACAAGTGAACTCATCAAGCAATCTAAAACGACACTGACTCCCCTTGAATGCAACTCCCCCTCAAAATATGCAATGAATGCAACTGGAGTGCAGGTGGAGTGTAGAAAGCATGCTTCTCAGATATGATTAACTGCAATTACAACATCTAGCAAGTATAGCAAAAGACATACTGTCTAAGACACATGGCATGATCAGTACAACAGATGATATCTAAAGAAAGTCATTAGCACGCATTTTTCAGTTTTTGCAAACAAAGGCATCACCACATTTTCCAGTTAACAAGCAAGGTAAAGCATGAGATGCAGAAGCTAACTGATATCTACCAAGATAAGCATTGTTCAAAACAAGTGCTTCAGCAAACTTGTTGTCTTTTTAATTTTCAGGCTTTTTCATTTTCCTTTTTTATTTTTGCCAAGGGTTATTTGCATGTCAACCTTATGCTAACCGACCAAGTCAAGCCTAGGCCAGAACTGGACCATCAGAAGCTTAAGACATTGGTCTTGGCATACACTACACTGTCCTAGTTCATACCAAAGTGCTATGGTAAGCAGTCCAGAACAATGCAATGTGACAAAGCAAACCCACTTGGATCTTTTCAACTCAAGCATAAAAAGGCATGGAATTTTCATTCATTATTGATTTTTATCATTTTTATAGCACATTTTCCATGTTAAAGCATAAAGATGTCCAAGTTGCATATCTGCATCTATGTGAGGAACTAGCTACAGGGCATGTAACAGATAGCAAAGCATTCAGCCTACACATGCTAGTTACCAGAAGCAATGGTGATCATTTTTTCAAGTTTAAAGCATAAAAGCCATGCATATGACAGATATCAGACATATCAAGTGAACTGAACCAAAGCATGATCATTGACAAGTAATCAAAAGCATGTACCAGCTAGACTAAGTAAAGCAGTTCAATCATATAACAGAAGCAGGCTCAAGGTGTGATATGTGAATATGCAAGATATGAACACACACAAAAAGACTCAAGAAAAGAGTAAAGAAGAAGAAAAACTGACGCAAAATATCCTAGAAAGGATACACAACACCCAAATCCCCTCGTAAACGCTCAAAAGTAGACTGATCTAGGGGTTTGGTGAAAATATCAGCCAACTGATGATGGGTATCAACATGAACAAGGTCAATGACACCTTTCTCATATTGATCCCGCAAAAAGTGAAAGCGCACATCAATGTGTTTGGTTTTGAATGGAGACCTGGGTTTTTCCCTACACTAATTGCACTAGTGCTGTCGCAAAACAAAGGAACTCTGGTAGGAAAGAACAACCCAAAATCTCGCAGAGTGGAAATCATCCAAACCAACTGTGAGCAGCAGCTAGCAGCAGCTACATACTCAGCCTTAGTGGTCGAAAGAGCAACTCCAGACTGCTTTTGAGAAGACCAAGACACAAGAGAAGAACCAAGAAACTGGCAAGTACCGGAAGTCGACTTGCGATCCAACCGGCACCCACCAAAGTCAGTGTCCGAAAATCCAGATAAATCAAGAGATGATGATGCTGAGTAGTAAAGACCAAGATCAGGCGCATAGGTAAGATACCTGAAGATGCGCTTGACAGCTTGCCATTGAGACGCGCGTGGTGAAGACTAGAAGCGCGCGCACAGTCCCACGGCGAACTGTATGTCTGGCCTCGTCGCCATCAAGTACAGCAGCGAACCGATCATCCCTCGAAACTCTCTCTCGTTGACCTTGACGCCACTCTCGTCCTTGTCCAGGCCTCCAGATGTACCCATTGGGTCATCTGAGGCTTCAACTCTCCACCAAAATCGAATTTCTTAAACATGTCCCGAGTGTACTCACCCATGAGGCTCATCTCAAACTCGATGTGCATCTGCTCAGAAAACTTGGACACAAGATCATTAGTAGTACCACCAAAGATAATATCGTCCACGTATATCTGAGCTACTAAAAAATCTGAAGCATCTCTGAGCAAGAAGAGAGTTTTATCCACAGAACCCATCACAAAGCCCTTCCCCAACAAAAACTGCTTTAATCGGTCATAACAAGCCCTAGGGCCTTGCTTCAACCCATATAAAGCTTTTGCAATTTAAAAACATGTCGAGGAAACTTAGGGTTTTCAAAGCCAGGGGGCTGCCTAACATAAACCTCCTCCTCTATGTATCTGTTCAGAAAAGCACTCTTGACGTCCATTTGAAAAATCTTAAAACCCTTCGAAGCGGCAAAAGCTAAAAGAATGCGAATGGACTCAAGACGGGCAACAGGAGCGAAGGTTTCTTCAAAATTAATACCTTCCTTCTGGCAAAACCCCTGGGCAACTAGTCGAGCTTTGTTGCGCACCACAACCCCATCTTCACCTTGCTTGTTCTTGAACACCCACTTGGTGCCTATGGGGTTGCATCCGGGTGGCAGCTCAACCAGTGTCCAAACCCGATTGCGGAAAAAATTCTCAAGCTCTTCTTGCATGGCATTAATCCAGTTCGAGTCAGAAAGAGCATGAGAAATGTCTCTGGGCTCAAAAGATGCAACAAAAGTAGATTCAGCAAACACAGCAAGAGAGTCAACAGATGAACGCAAAGTTCTTGTAGACACATCACCGATTATGAGCTCTGAGGGGTGATCACGCTGAACTGCTCGGGATCCCTGGTGATCTGAAGTCACCTCACCGGAGTCAGCAGCTGGCACCTCTGGACTCGACTGAGGGGGCTCGATCGAAGTGGAAGAAGTGATCAGAGGTCCGCCCTCGTCCTCAGTCAAAGTCTCAGAAGGTGTGGGCTCTGCAGGAGGTGCAGAAGGCCCACCCTCATCAGCAGCTGGAGTATCCTCATCTTCCTCGAAGATGGACTCTCCGAGCTCACCATCACCAGAAAGCTCAAAAGAAGGAGTTAAAGAAGGCAAGGACTCATCAAAAGAAACCTCGCAAGTCTCGACAAGCTGCTGGGATTCGAGGTTCCAAACACGGAAACCTTGAGAATGCAATGCATAACCAAGAAAAACTCCGTCCCAGCAACGAGACTCAAACTTGTCCAAATGCCCTCCCTTCTTGAGCACAAAGCACTTGCAGCCAAACGCTCGCAAGTGGCTCACCTTGGGCTGTCTGCCAAACCGCAACTCGTATGAGGTCTTACCAAGGTAAGCTCTAAGAAAAATGTGGTTGGACAGATAGCAAGCCGTGTTCATGGCTTCAGCCCAAAAACGCCTAAGAGTCCTGTGCTCATCGAGCATCGTCCTGGCCATCTCGACTAGCGTGCGGTTCTTTCGTTCCACAACGCCATTCTGTGGGGGAGTGTAAGGAGAAGAAAACTGATGGTCAAGACCCTGATCACTACAGAAACTGACGAACTGAGAGTTCTTGAACTCAGTGCCGTTGTCGGAGCGAATTGCTCGCATCCGACCATTGTTCTCATTCTTCAGCTTCAAAATCAGGTCATGAACAAAATGAAAAGTTTCATCCTTAGACTCCAAGAAGAAAACCCACGAGAAACAAGAAAATCGTCAACAATCACAAGTGCGTACCACTTCGCACCGACTGAGCGTACCCGAGCTGGTCCGACAGTGTCCATGTGTAACAGCTCGCCCGGATACGAAGTCATCACCTGAGTCACAGGTGAGTGAGAAGCGGCAACCATTTTCCCGTGACGACAAGGATGGCAAACTAGATCTTTCTCCATTTTAAGCTTGGGCAATCCTCGGATGAGGTCCATAGAGCTTAACCTGACTAGCAGATCAAAACTCAAATGACCTAACCTCCTATGCCACTTCCAGAGCTCAGAAGAAGATCCAGCAATCAAACAGCGAGAAGGGCCAAACCGCGACACATCAATCAGAAAAGCAAGAATGCTAGCTATGAAACCAGAGATAAGTCTCTTGGAAGCACTCTCGGGTCAGGCAATGAGACTGGGCACGCAAATCGATATGGTGAGAAATATATCCCCAGATTAACTTCTGATGGCAGAGTGAAGAGAATAAAAATCATTAGATAAAATAATCTCTTGATGTGCAGATCAAAACAAAACCTGATGGCGGCTCGATGAACAGAAGGAACAAAAATTGCGGCGCACCGGGAACAGGAAGGAATGACCCAATATTTGGAATTAGTAAAGTGTATTCTCAAAAAGGTAACCCTAACCCTAGGATATTGGGGCCTATTTATAGGCAGCCCATTAAAATGGAAAAATGCAGAAATACCCCTAGGGTTTTTTACAAACGCTGAATAAAAATGGAAAAGACCAAAATGCCCTTAGGATTTTTTACAGACTCGACTGACAGACTGTGGGCCTAAAGGCAAATAGTAAAAACCTAAATAAAAGAAGCTTGTCCTGACGCGGAGCTTTCGTAGCAGCTACGGCTTCGCCTCAGAACGGTCAGATCCAAGATCAGCGGACGTCAGTTTTGCGCCAAAACTGACAAAGCGTCCACCGTCTTCGCACCGGGTACCCGGATTAGGCCGGCCCGATTCCGCAGCTACCTCAGCCCGGCAATCGCCCGCCGCCCGTGTACCTGAGTCAATCCCGGTCAACAGCCCAGTGGATCCTCTGCTGCTCCTAGCCCATGTACCCGGATTGGGCCCGCCCGACTTTGCGGCCCCTCTGCCCGACAGTCGCTCGCTGCCCATGTACCTGAGTCACACGCGGCCCAGACGCAGCAGGTCTTCTCTCTCTTTTCAGCCCTCTTTGACTATCATTGACAATGACTCATCACATCTGGAGCCATGAGGCCCACGCTATTCAGCATGGCTCCTCACCACATGATCCACAAAGGTCGAAAGAAATGTATATTAGAAATAACTGTCCGATAAGATTATATTTTGAAATTTCTTAATTCAAATAATAAAGTCAAACTATATATCGTTCTAACTTTGTCTATTTTGAAGTGTCACAAATAACTTCCTGGTTCGGTGCATTACGGGTATTACACTTGTGATTTCTTGAGCAATGACTTAGAAAAGTATGCGCGGACAGTATCTGAGGATACTAAAGAAGTAAGTTGATTTATTGTGTGTTAATCTAATATAACCTACAACGTATGTAGTTTATGTTACTTATGCAGACGTCACATTTATCAACCATTGCCGAGAAGAGCCAACTCTTTGATGCAAAAATGTATGGAATCATATGAAGGATGTGCCGCTTCACGATGCATGAAATTATTCATGAGTGTGGAGTATTCTTCGATCCTGAGGGTGAAGTGACCAAGCATCCAACTCTGAGACGTTGGGCCGGAAGACCTAAAAGGCTTGAACAACAAATTTCCAAGAATTTTGAAGCTCAGAAGCAAAAAGAATATGTGCAAGATAAGAGCTGGCCTTCCGAGAAGAAACATTAAACAAAATGAGCGTGTATTTGTGAACAATTGTTAATTTTGAAGTTTTGATAGATGTAAACTTTGTAAACTTGATGCGTGATAAATGTAAACTTTATAAATTTGTAAATTGATGAGATGAGTTGTTGTTGTGTTGATGTTGTGTTGCTGCTGTGGATGGCTGTGGGAGCTGATAATTTATGTGGTTGTGTTGCTGCTGTGGATGTGGATGACTGTGTGAAGCTGTATATTTTTGTGTTTATGTTTGTGGGGCTGTTTGAATTAAGGTTTATAACATTTCTGTGTAATGGGGAAAACACAGTAGTGGCGGGCACACTGACATCATATGTCTGCCACTGCTGTTAGCCATAGCAGTGGCGGGAAGATGACGTCAGCGCGCCCGCCACTGCTGTTGACACAGTGGTTGTGAGCACTCTGCCCGCCACTACTAACCAGGGTTAGCAGTGGCGTTAGAGCAGTGACGGACTGGTTGCCTGCCACTACAGTATATTTTTTCCCGCCGCTAAAGTGAGTGTTTGTAGTAGTGCTAGCGCATGTGGCCCCTTAATTTTAGATTCCATCATTGCCATTGCATGATATTTCACCTGTTCTCCACCTCCTTGAGATTGTGAGCTTGCGCCTACATCTAGTGCCTGCCAATAACATGGCGATGGCGGCCCGTGAATCCAAGGTGTGCCAGCGGTGTTGACGACAACCCGAGGAAATGGTAGCGGCGACTACAAACAATGCCATGGCGGTGGTCCCAAGAAGCGTCGTCCCTAGACATGCCGGCGTTAGGCGACAATAGCAGTTGTGCTAGGCGATGGTAGCGAGTAGCGAGTAGCGACGGCCTCAGGCAGATGCACTATTGCTAGGACCTTCGTGGCTCATGAACTCGGGTATATGGATCTATGTACGGCGATGAAGATTTTATTATCACCGGAACAAAAATGAGGTGCTAAAATCGGACGGTGTTAAATGTGAAATGTGAGGATTTCTATGTTCTATTGCTGTAGAGTATAGGCCACGGCTATGCCTATCTAGACTCTACTGCTCGTACGCTGGTTTTCCGCCTGGATAGTCGGACTTGAAGCGGCAAACCATTTTTGTCATAAAAAACTGTCAACATGAATGGACATGTCCAGTGAATTATGACAAGTTAGGAACCAAATAATGGAATCCAACGACGATTTAGAAAACTGAGCTAATTAAGCACATCTATCATGTGACGATTAAAAAAAGAAGACGTGGTATTTAACTCTATCGGTGATGCTATCGCAAAGTGTAGCATGACAGCATACACGGCATGAAATTTGTTTGCCATCGTTGCGGCAAATCTATTCGGAGTGCACCGTAAGCGTGTGAGCAGTACCAATCTCCTTTTCTCTACAAAGAATTACCTTATTAGAGGACGAAGAGGAGACCAATTTTTTCATCGAGTTTAATGGAGAAAGTACTCTAGTATAATAGACATGAGTACGGGACGTGTACCTTTCATGTCATATATCTGTTTGGATCAAATGACTAAATTTTAGACAACATCACATCAGATGTTTGGATATCAATTTAAAGGACGAAACGTGAATTAATTATAAAAATAATTACAAAATCGGAAGATAATTCGCGAGACAAATTTATTAAGCCCAATTAATCTATAATTAGTAAATATTTACTGTAGCATCACATTGTAAAATCATAGCGTAATTAGGCTTTATAAATAATCTACATTTAATATTCAAAAATAATATATAAAGAGACAATTTAGCCACGATGTAAACACCCGCTAAATACATAAGATTTTACTTTAGCTTAACTTCGAACAGACACCGGCCGGTAGGGGTGAAAACGGATCGGATACGGACGGATATCACTAATATCATATCCTTTTTCATATATTTTTTCGGATTCGAATTCGGATTCGGATAATCCGGATACGAATACGGAGTCGGATATCATCGAATACGAATACGGAGCGGATACGAATCGAATACGAATACGGTTACGAATACTTACCGAATATCAATAATGTATTATTTATTCACGATCACAATACACAAATGACAAATAATAGTTAACGTCATATAAATCATCACGAACGGGGAGAGAGAGGTGACAGGAGTAGGAGAGACCGGGAGAGAGAAAGAAAATTAGGGTTGATAGAGTTTTAGTCAAAGTTGACTATTTACTTATTTTTGGAGTGAGAGAGATAAAGTTTAAAATTGTAAATTTGAAATATAAATGTTCGTTTAAATTTGAATTTTTTTCTAATATCAAAATACAACATATATAATATCATAAAAAAATTTCACATTTTTATGCATAAGTTTGTTATTTTTAATTCATTATGTATGTTTCTTTGATTTATATTGAAATTTGTCAAATTTGAACTACAAGTGCATGAAATAATGAACCAAAAATTGTAAAAAAATCATATTCATAAATTTGAGTCTATTTAAGTCAGTATCCACTAAATTGAAAGATATTTTTTAAAAAAATTGTTACGACACTCGATGGACAACATAGAGCTTAATGAAATTTTAATTCTAAAAAATTCAAATAAATTCTGAAAAATACGAGACGTCTCATGGTATCATCATACGATACATAGATACTGTGATAAAAATTTAAAATTATTTTGACAAAGTTTTCATGTACGATGTTAAGAAAGATGGAGATTTGTGAGTAATGAATTAGAATGTTTAGAAGAAATGTGTTAGGTTTAAAAGCAAATCAATAGTTAAATCTTCGTTTAAACTTGATTTTTTTTCTATGATTAAAATATATCATATCTAATCTTATAAAAAAATTTCACATTTTTATACATAAGTTTGCTATTTTTTATTCATTATGTATGTTTCTTTGATTTATATTGAAATTTGTCAAATTTGAACTACAAGTGCATGAAATAATGAACTAAAAATTCTAGAAAAAGCATATTCATGCATGTGAGTCTATTTTAAGTCAGTATCCACTAAATTGAAAGATATTATTTTTAAAAAAATGTTACGACACTCGATGGACAACGTAGAGCTTAATGAAATTTTAATTCTAAAAAATTCAAATTAAGTCTGAAAATACGATACGTCTCACGGTATCATCATACGATACATAGATGCTATGATAAAAATTTTAAATTATTTTGACAAAGTTTGCATGTACGATGTTAAGAAAGATAGAGATTTGAAAGTAATGAGTTAGAATGTTAAAAGAAATGTGTTAGGTTTAAAAACAAATTAATAGTTAAATATTTGTTTAAACTTTTTATATAATTAAAATACAACATATATTAATTTATGGAAAATTTGAATATTGTTATATGTCAATTTGCTATTTTTCATTAATTCATTGTGTTTCTAAAATTTAAATTGAAAGAACTAATTTTTTTTATTTATTAAAAAAATTATCTGTTTAAATTTATAGAAATTTATCCCATTTTTAAAAATATATATTTTTTTAAAAAATATTCTTTATTTTTTAAAAAATGTTTTTTAAAAAAAATAAAAAAGATTTTTTATTTCAAATCCATGGGCGGTTGGGCCATCAGGCCATGGCGCCATGGTGGTGGCCTGGTGGGCCTACCAGCCAAATCTAAACCATCGGGCCATATAAAGGCCTGCAGTATGGCCAGTGGGCCTATATTTTTAATGGGCCGGATATCCGAATAAAAACTATCCGGATTATCCGAATCCGTATCCGAATCCGACGGATATCAGGCATATCATATCCGTTTCCGTATTCGAAAAAAAATATCCGAATCCGAATCCGTATCCGAAAAATCCGTATCCGAATCAAAAAAATCCGAATCCGAATCCGTTTTTCCAGATACGGTCGGAAACTATCCGAACCACTTTGACCCCTACCGGCCGGTAACTAATCCCTCGAGCAACGAGGCTGTTCGTTTTGGTCTTTATTTTTCTGCAAGGTAGGATGCAGGAGAATGACTGCCAGAGTGCTAAGGTCATGACGTAAACAAAATGAATCGAAAAGGACCAGACCAGACCTGCCCATCAAAAAAGAAAAAAGAAAAGAAACTAAAGTATACGAAACGAAACGGAGAGAAGTGGAGATTGGGGAAGAAGATTGGAGAGGAGGCAAAAACGGCCGCTGTCTCGTAGAACTGGACATGATGGCTGGAGAATTCCGCGCCAGTGCCACCCTGACGTGACCGAAACCAACCAACCCACCCGCCCACGCGCGAGCGAGCGGACGAGTGGTGCGTGTCTGAAGGGTCGCCGCATCGATCCGACGACCCGTGCGGACGTCGCCGTCCCTCGCCGTCCAATTATTTATATTATTGCCTTCTTCCAATCAGATTTGGGTGACGCTACGTCGCCGTCGCCCGGCACCACCCAGCGCCCTCCCATCCCTACTCCGTCGCCGTCCCCTTCCTCTCCGGGGGACGGTCGCCAACCCGGCCAGGCCAAGGTCGGCAACTCTGCTTTCGCCGTACGATTGCATGATTACGGATTGGATCGCTACCCAGCTCGCTGGCCTAAAAAGACAAAACGAATGCTACTGACAGTACACTCGAATATAGGGAAAGTATTTTGTGTGGCGAAGGGTTCAGCACAGCAGCATGTGCAGGCGCCGTGCCAACCTTCTCATTTACCACATCCACCAAAGAGGAAAACAACTGGCCGGGCAGCCGGCCACTCCGGCCGGCGCCGTCGCCTTCTCGCAGGTCGGAATCACGGTTGGTTCCGAGGCAACATTAGCCCCCAGAGCTCCTTCCATCCATACACACGACTTAACAGCACATCGGCGGTCGAAATCACGGTTGGTTCCGAGGCAACATTAGCCCCCTCGGCTGCTTCCATCCATACACGACTGCACTGCACATCGATTTCGTTACCAATCGCTACCGAGCAGCACAATTCACGCGCACGGCCAAATTACAGTTTCAGTGAAACTACTACCTTTGCCAAGCTCTGAACACGCTGCACGTAACAAGATTACAGATAACATATTATTCGATCATTTACTTGAGATGATTACATTACATCGGAGGAAATCATCACCATTGGTACGTGAGTTTAAACTAAGGTACAAAATATGATAAATATGATGTCGAGGGATCTTAACAAAGGATTACATCAACAAGGGGTTGAAAACGATCATTCTTTTCAGCTAGTGGATGATACACACGAGAACTGAAACAAACATCAAACTAGGATAACCCGAGAATCACAGGAATAGGCAGCACCGGCCTAAGCAATCAGGCCATCTCCCGCCATGATCTACACCATCATCTTCCATGCTTCACCTCCATACCCTATGCACAGGGGGAACCACCGCTGAACCACCTCCGTCTCTTCTCCGCCTTTTTCTCCTAATATTTTTGGTTATTTTTTCTACTACCTCAAGAACACCAAAACAAATCCAACCATCCTTCCTCCCCCTCCAACCAAGAATATTCACATGGGAGATATCTACAGGAATTAGTAGAAACTGGAAATCGCAAAAGAAAATGATTTTTTGTGCCATTCTTTTCTTCTTACCGCCATCTTCTCCATGACATGCTTGCTTGTTACTCATAAGCTGCAGGGCAGCCTCAGTTGATGAGGTCGGAGACCCAGGCGACGTCAGGGCCAACGACGGCAGTGGCGGCGTCGTCTGGGACGGCACCATCCCTGCTGAGACGCTCGAACACCTTCTCCCGCAGGGCTCTCCCAGACTCCACCCTCTGCACCGGATCGTCGTCGATAAGACCGAGGTCCAGAGGCTCCAATTTGGCCATGAAGCTAGACGTGGTCGCCCCCGCTGCCGCCGAAGCCATCGGGGTGGTAGGGAGGCTGTAGAGACCGGCAGCGGCCTTGGGTGAACCGTAGGCGGACGACGTCACCGGGTAGCTGGTCCACCCACCGGACCGCGACGGCTTCAATTTGTTTAGGCGAAGATGGCGGAGCGAGGCGACGACATCGTTGACGGGTGACCCCACGCCGGGCCAAGATCCGCGACGGATGGCCGCGGCACCGTCCGGTGACAATGGCGGGGAGTCCGATGGGGGCGACTTCGGTGGTGACAACAGGGTGCTGGTCGGAGATGAGGACATGATGCTCTTGGTGAGGTAGCTCTCGAACGCCTGGCGCCTGAGCGGCGAGCCGTCGTAGGACTCGGCCAGCGGCGAGGAGGCCACGCTCTTCGGGCTGGACTGCTGCGGCGGGAGAACGCGGAGCTGGTCCGGGGTGTGGGCGAAGAAGCAGACCCGGCGGCGGCAGGCGGTGCCATCCTTACACGGCTGCGTGCGGTAGCGCGTCGGGTGGAGCCAACACTCGAACACGCCATGCGCGTACTCGCAGGCGTCCCCGCGCTTGCAGCCGCCCTTACGGAAGTCCGGGCAGGCGGTGCCGGAGTAGTGGAACTTGCGCGGGTCGCGGCGGCGCGCCTTCTCACCAGGGTGCGCGAACGGGCACTCCGTCCAGTCATGGCTGCGCCCGCGCGCGCAACGCCGAACCTTGAACTCGTACATGCGAAACTCGTCGCAGGCGTACGCGTCAACCGCGGCAGCCATCGCCGCCGCCTCCTCGTCGTCGTCCGCGCTGACATCATTCGACGGCAGGTACTCCCGCAGCGCCGCAATCAGGTACGGTGTCATCTCCTCGCCACCGCCGCCAACGGAGAGGATGTCGACGCCACTCACTGGCAGATGGCACCATGGCGGGACGCTACTGACTCCTTCACCCATCATCATCATGGCCGCCGCACAATGACCTCGTGCTCTCCTCTTCTCCGCAGGTCTGGACTACGGGAGATCTCGTGGACTCGGCTTTTGAAGGCGCACTGAGTGTGAGGCGAGGAAGAGGAAGCCGAAGCGGTGCGCGCTTATAAACTGCTCCACCTAACCATGGTTTCGTCTCCATTAACCCAAGTTACCGAGCCAGTAACTGACGCCGTCCATGCCTGGCATCGCCGTGGGAGCGCCTCGTCTCTTGTCAACTCACTGACAAGATGTCCCACGTCACACCATGGCCCACTCGCAAGGGGAACGCGGCGTAGAACGGAGGAATAAAAAGGCGGACAGGATAGGGACACGTGGCGGGCGGGAAAGGACGGTGTGAGGCATGCGGAGGGCGATGTGGAGCACGGGCGCCGCAGAGATAGGACACGTCGGGGGCTGAGGTGCCCTTCTACTGTTCTCGGGGTAACGCTACCGGCTGCCCTACGGGCCTACGGGGGGACCCAGTGTGTTGGGGTTTGGGTTAGGATGTTCGTCTCGCTTCTAGAAACCTTGGGTCGCCGCCGGGTGTCGCTGTTTGTAAGCATCCGTTGTTCGCAGGGCGGCCGCGGGTTGATCACAGCTGGCTGCGTGGAATATTTGCATGCTTGCATTATCTAATTTTCCATTTCTGTGCATGTACCAGTCTTCGTATTTCAAGCGCGTGATTAAGACACTGTTTGGTTTTTTCTGAATTAACTAAATTTTAGTTTCTATTTATTTATTTGACTAAACTTTAGTCACTACTTCATGCATCCGGTGTATAAATAATAGTCGTTTTGGTGTTTAGGTGAGAGTGTACAAATATTAGTCACCCCGTCAATCGAAACATTTCTTCTCTTCTCCCGAAGAGTTTAGGAATTGGGTGGTGTTGGAGAAAAATACTTCGTCATCAACATGATTTTAAAATCTATACAACGACGTTATCCGAAGACAAAAGGAAGCTAGAAGTCCTCATCTCCGAAGGTCCTAATAGCATAAAGACTTCGCTACATTCGGAGCATTTCACGACGGAGGTCTCCGCTAAGGCTTCGACATGACGAAGAATCCTGGAACCTCTTTACTCAGAGGGCTACTGCCAGCAAGGATGACGTTTCTGAATTGGGTGGTGTTGGAGAAAAATACTTCGTCATCAGCATGATTTTAAAATCTATACAACGACGTTATCCGAAGACAAAAGGAAGCTAGAAGTCCTCATCTCCGAAGGTTCTAATAGCATAAAGACTTCGCTACATTCGGAGCATTTCACGACGGAGGTCTCCGCTAAGGTTTCGACATGACGAAGAATCCTGGAACCTCTTTACCCGGAGGGCTACTGCCAGCAAGGATGGAAGAATTACTTTCTCACTGTTGATTTAGTCTTTTACCCTTTTAACACTACGAAGAATATTAAACAGTATCTTTTAGGTCGGTTGTAATTAGAGGGTAAAGAGATATTTTCCTAATATATCTTGTCTATAAATACCTCTATTCGTTCTGTAAGGGGCATCGAATATTCAGGTACTCAATACATACTTTGAACTGTTATGAGCTTGTTGATAGCAAAAAATGGCATTAATGGTCAAGATTGTCAAAAATATCAATTTTGGTAATTTGGGGTGAAAATACACAAGTCCTGGATCAGACCGAAGCCATATAGGGCCGAAGGCCCATCGAACATTGGGCTTCAGAAGCCTTCTAGCGGCTTGCTACCTTCGGCCCGAAGGCTTTCGGAGGCCTGCCTCGCCAAAGCTTCGGCACGAGGAGCAGGCTTCGGCGGGCCCTGTCGAAGGCCCACTTCGGGCTATTTGGAGATAGAGTTTGAGTCTGATTCTGACTATTTTTATCCCTAAAACGTGATTAGGCTGAATCTTACTAGATTAACCTTAGAGATAAGAAGACTAGCCCCTATAAATATAGGGGTGAGGCTGGTTCATTAAACACCCCTAACATAATTCAACCATAAAGCCCTAGCTTTGAACCGTACCTTACTTTTATTTACTTTTCTACACAACCTTCGTGGGTTTTCTTGGAAACCCTCCGCCGGCCACTTCGGAACAGTGGTAATCCTTGTTACTTCGCCTGTGAAGTACCCGTTAATCTACGTAACAGATTGCTATCGCCTTGTTAATTCGCCTGTGAAGTATCCGTTAATCTACGTAACAGATTTCTACCTTCCTTTCTCTACTACAACACTTAGTAGATTCAGTCTCCAGGCCGAATTGGCACTTGATCTCTGTTCTGTTACAGGTTTTTACGCTCGGAGCCCCTTCGCCGGAGGTGTCTAAAGCCTGGAAACTAGTTTCGGAGTCTGCTAGAACACCCTACGGCGGAACCCCTGCTTCAATCACCTGTGCCGGACCCGTCACGCTGTTGTTGGTCTAGTTGAGTCATGCACTCCAGAGCGCTCTATAGTAGGCTTCGTCACGTCAGGCTTCGTCACACCAACACTTCGCGCCGGACGAGCGCGTTGCGTTGGAGTATTTTTGTCGTATCAGAGACT
Source organism: Zizania palustris (assembly GCA_019279435.1). Classification (NCBI taxonomy): domain Eukaryota; kingdom Viridiplantae; phylum Streptophyta; class Magnoliopsida; order Poales; family Poaceae; genus Zizania; species Zizania palustris. The sequence continues at coordinate 58,387,135 of JAAALK010000288.1, forward strand.
TCGCACCGAACTCCACTGTTCGGAGGTGATTTCACGTCGAGATCTATTCGAAGCCTGCCTTCGGCCAGATCAATCCGAACACCGAGGGCTACCTTCGGTGAGACCCTTCGCACTAGACGCCGAAGCCACCCCTTCGGTGAACCCTTCGCACGGTACACTCCGAATCAGTTAGGCTCCATTCAACTGACTGATTTATTTTATTTATATATTTCTTTCGGATAATTGGATTATTTTTGTGTGATCTGATTACCTAGCGACTCCACCCCCCTTGCCAATATTAAGGGTAGTCGGAACGCGACGTTAGTGTTGTGTTACGCTTAGGCCTTTTCCTAAGTATCCACACACTTTTAGATCGTCGAACTGACCCAAGTGCGGGGGCACGTTTTCGTGTCAACACACTTTTTGGCAACTCCGCTGGGGAGGGCTACGCCAACATGACAATTACATCTACATCGGCCGTGGGTATGTCTACAACAACAACTATGTCTACATCACCGATGGATCCCATGGGAGGCGCAAATATCGACAACCACAACATCATGACACCTACCCTTGAAGACATCCCCGAAGAGGACCGGGCAGAGATCGAGGCAAAGATGAAAGCTACGTCAAGACACGCGCAGGCTTCATCAAGCGCGACATCAACGTCCCCGATCTCGCTGGGACCCAGGTAACACCAGTATCGCCTCCTTTATCTTCTTTAGAGATTGAGCAAAAAATAGCCGCATCGGTAGATCAAGCTGTTAGCGCTTCGCTAGCCAACCGTTTAGATTCGGCAATTAGCTATCAAGTAGAGGCGACACTTAGAAGGTTCAGCTTCACCGAGGCCGTTCCTTCGACTCCAATCGCTAGTGCACCTCCGGTAAATCGTATCTATAGTAGAACCGACGGTAGTACTGGCAAGACCATCACGTCTCCGGCCTCAACATATATGGCCGAGACAAGCCATTACCAAGCTAACCCTGTTTATTGCACGTCACATGCGCCTGCACCAGTTTTCTCCGCGTTGCCCGCGTCACATGCACAAGCGCATAGGCCTAAACACGTCATGCACCTAGAGCCAGCACGTGAGAAAGACCCCCGTGGCTGACACGCCGACATACCGCCATGTGTCGCACCTCCACCTGAGAGACGCGCACAGATAGAAGGCCAGGATGACATTGAGGAACGGATCCGTGCACTATTTAGAGAGTGTACTATTTTCTCTTTCCCTATCCGGCACCACTTTCACTTGGTTTTCGGCGCTCCCACCGAACTCTATCCAAACGTGGGCTGAATTGGAATAAAAGTTCCATGACTATTTTTATACGGGTGAGACAGAACTTAGGCTTTCACACTTGACATCGGTTAGACAGAAATCTAGCGAGAGTGTCTCTGAGTATATCAAGTCGCTTTAGAGATACCAGAAACCAATGTTTTACTCTCAATATTTTAGAAAGGGATTGGCAGATCTAGCCTTCAACGAGTTGCGTTTTGAGAGTAAAGAGAGGCTAGACAACCAAAACTTTTTAGAAGTCAACCAAGTCTTGCAGCAGACTCTGGTCCAAGAAGGCCAAGCCAAAGATAAAAAGTTTATCAAAACATTTAACAAATCTAGGGCTGAAGTCCACATCATGGAACACTCCGATGAGGAGGAGTCAGAGGAAGAAGAGGATTCAACTGACATGTACGCGACCGAATGGATTTAGAATGCTAAGAGTAACCCCGTCACTTGTTCTGAACTACATCCGTCTCCCACGAAGAGTCGGCCTAGCAAAGTCAAATACTCGTTTGATATAACTAAGTGCGATAAAATATTTCATTTTCTCTTGAAAACCAACTTCTCAGGTTGCCTAAAGGCCAAGTCATTCCATCCGCCGATGAGCTAAAGAAACGCCCTACTGTAAGTGGCATGATTCACATTCCCATTGTACTAATGACTGCAATGTTTTTCATTGACAGGTTCAATCGGCCATAGAAGAAGGACGATTGAAAATAGACCCCAGTGCAAAGATGAAGCTGGACAAAGACCCCTTTCACGTGAACACCGTCGACCTCGACGAGAAGAGAGTACTGATTCGGCCAGAGCAGGCCGAGTCAACTAAGGGGAAAGTGGTCATTATTGGAGAATCGCGCACACGCACACTCGTACCAAAGAATCCTAAAGTAGGAGTGTGGAAAAGAAATGTCATCACATCTCCTTCGGCTAGGGCTCGTAAAAAACCAAAGGTGGCGTATCAGATGCTGTTGAACAAACATCAGAAAAAGCTAAGGAAACTGGCCCCTACTCAAAAAAGCTAAGACAGACGAAGGGGCCAAGGCAGTAAGAAGATGGCTTCAGACCACATTGGTCGAACCCTCTGCACGGTGGCTTCGAACCCTAGTAGGTGAACCCTCCGCACAGTGAGTTTGGACCCCAATGGTCGAACCCTATGCAGAATGAGTCCGACCCTCAATGGCCGAACCCTTCACACAACGAGTTCGGACCCCAATGGCCGAACTCAGCTCCGCTATGGGCGAACCCTCCAGCGGGAGGCTTCGACTCACAATGGCCAAACATACCTCCGGTCTGGCAGGACCCTTCGCTAATATGGTCTGAAATACCTTTGACATGGCCGAGCCCCCCTTTGGGAAATGTGTTTGGCTCACATGGGGCGAGGCCGCTGGAACCACCAATGCCTCCGCCGTACAATTGGGCAGGGACCCTGCGGGCTTCATACACCTCGCCCCCCAAGTACCCTTCGCAGTATAACATTGCCTCCTGTTTTCCTTCGAAGTATTATAATTGGCAGGGACAAACAAACACGATGAAGGGAGACATCATCCACAGGCTATCTGTAGTACCTCTGAATCGACTTGTACAAGACAAAGCCAAGGGAGATGGACGCGAAGAGGCTAAGGAGAGGGAGTCCGAAGCCATCACAGTCAAAGTAGGGTCTCAGGAAGTCCCAGTCCCGAAGGCCCCTTAACCAAAGCCCATCTGAGGTAAGCCCCCTATTCCATCCGAGGTCAACACCGAAGCCCGATCCGATCAGCCGAACGAGGCCGGTCCGACCGACAAGGTCCGCAGCGAAGTGCCCACCAATTCTAAAACACGCGAGGCCGACCTGGGCGGTATCCCTTCAGACAGAAATCACAGAAACAGGGTAGTGGCGCCTGGTACCAAGCCACAACCATCTTGGGCACCTCCAGGCATGTCCAAATAACAGAAAAGGCATCTGCAACATCTACGTGCATAGGAGATGCGCGAGAAAAAGGCCGAGTATGAACGAGACGCCATCTTTGAGGAGATCTGCCCTCGGCAGCTATGAGACAAGTGTGGAAGATCAAGCCGGTTGAGATGACCAACTCGGCTCCCGTTCCGAGCGACGACGACGACGACATGCTCGACGACGATTATATGCCTGTCTTCGAGGGACCCGCACCTCAAGCGATGGACTTCAATGTAGTCATGCTTCCCACTGAGTTTGCCCTACCACAAGATAAGGCTGAGGTCGCTTAGTTGAACCTCGGCCCACGCAATGCTATTTTCGAGAAACCCGAGGATGCGGCTCGCCACTTAAAACCTCTCTACGTCAGGGGTCACATTGACGGGAAGCCGATCTCCAGAATACTTGTCGACGGTGGCGCCACTGTTAACCTAATGCCTTACTCTCTATTGAAGAAGCTAGGTAGGGACGAGGAAGACTTAAAGAAAACTAACCTAATAATCAACGGCTTCAACGGCAAGAGTTCCGAGGAAAAGGCGTACTCTTCATGGAGTTAACAGTAGGTAACAAGACATTGCCAACAACATTCTTCGTCGTTGATGTGCAAGGTAACTATAGCGTGCTGCTCGAGCATGACTAGATTCACGCAAATTGATGTATTCCTTCTACTTTGCACCAATGTCTGATACAGTGGGATGGCGATGATGTAGAAATCATACCAGCAGACACTTTAGCCCAGGTAGCATTGGCCGATGTGTCCATCGACGCCATCCACAACAAAGTAAAGTATCTATCAGGTAGGGACCTTTTGGATTATGACTTCGTCAACGTATCCGGGGGACGTTTCGTACCCGTGTCTATAAAGTCGGCTAGTGTAGCACGACTCTTTCTAAATTAGTAGCCATGTCTAGCAAAAGTAATATTGATTGGCAAAAGTCTTGCATAGAGCAATATCGGTCTTTAAAGACGGTATTGCATAAGCCATTGAAGATTTTAGCGAAGTAGAGAAATTAGGACAAGGTTTTGCATTGGCCGATCCTTTAGAAGAAGTCGACATAGGCGATGGTAGCGTCCCAAGGCCGACCTTTATAAACCAAAACTTATAGGCTGATGAGAAGGCCGAAGTAATAAAGTTGCTTCGGTCGTACGTTGATTGTTTCACATGGGAGTATAGCGAGATGCCTGGATTAAGCCGCGAGCTCGTGGAGCATCGGCTACCTATTAAACCCGGGATTAGGCCTTATAAACAACCCCCTCGTCGCTTTAATTCGGTCGTGTATGACCGAGTTAAACAAGAGGTAGAATGATTACTCAAAGCTGAGTTTATTAGGCCATGCAGGTATGCCGAATGAGTCTCTAATATTGTTCCTGTAGAGAAGAAAGGGAGCGACAAAATACAAGTTTGTATTGATTTTAGGGATCTGAACAAGGCCATTCCGAAAGACGAGTATCCCATGCCGATAGCCGACATGTTGATCAACGATGCCTCAAGACACAAGGTACTAAGTTTTCTTGATGGCAACGCTGGTTATAATCAAATCTTTATGGCCAAAGAGGACGTCTACAAGACGGCCTTTCAATGCCCTAGTTTTGTCGGCTTGTTTGAGTGGGTCGTTATGATTTTTGGTTTAAAGAATGCTGGCGCTACATATCAACGTGCTATGAACTTAATCTTTCATGACTTGCTAGGAGTTATGTTAGAAATATATATATATAAGATGTTGTAGTCAAATCAGACTCTATGGGAAACCACTTAGCCGATTTGAATGTTGCTTTTGATAGGATGCGACAATATGGCTTGAAAATGAACCCGCTCAAATGTGCTTTCGGCGTATCGACAGGCAAGTTCTTAGGATTCATGATTCATGAGAGAGGATTTGAAGTTGATCCCAAGAGACTTGCTTGAAAAGATTAGAAACTTTGCAGCGCCAACATGCAAAAGAGATGTGCAAAAGTTGTTAGGCAAGATGAATT
>JAAALK010000288.1:58393296-58432382 GCA_019279435.1 Zizania palustris
GCATGGACGGCGTCAGTTACTGGCTCGGTAACTTGGGTTAATGGAGACGAAACCATGGTTAGGTGGAGCAGTTATAAGCGCGCACCGCTTCGGCTTCCTCTTCCTCGCCTCACACTTCAGTGCGCCTTCAAAAGCCGAGTCCACGAGATCTCCCGTAGTCCAGACCTGCGGAGAAGAGGAGAGCACGAGGTCATTGTGCGGCGGCCATGATGATGATGGGTGAAGGAGTCAGTAGCGTCCCGCCATGGTGCCATCTGCCAGTGAGTGGCGTCGACATCCTCTCCGTTGGCGGCGGTGGCGAGGAGATGACACCGTACCTGATTGCGGCGCTGCGGGAGTACCTGCCGTCGAATGATGTCAGCGCGGACGACGACGAGGAGGCGGCGGCGATGGCTGCCGCGGTTGACGCGTACGCCTGCGACGAGTTTCGCATGTACGAGTTCAAGGTTCGGCGTTGCGCGCGCGGGCGCAGCCATGACTGGACGGAGTGCCCGTTCGCGCACCCTGGTGAGAAGGCGCGCCGCCGCGACCCGCGCAAGTTCCACTACTCCGGCACCGCCTGCCCGGACTTCCGTAAGGGCGGCTGCAGCGCGGGGACGCCTGCGAGTACGCGCATGGCGTGTTCGAGTGTTGGCTCCACCCGACGCGCTACCGCACGCAGCCGTGTAAGGATGGCACCGCCTGCCGCCGCCGGGTCTGCTTCTTCGCCCACACCCCGGACCAGCTCCGCGTTCTCCCGCCGCAGCAGTCCAGCCGAAGAGCGTGGCCTCCTCGCCGCTGGCCGAGTCCTACGACGGCTCGCCGCTTCAGGCGCCAGGCGTTCGAGAGCTACCTCACCAAGAGCATCATGTCCTCATCTCCGACCAGCACCCTGTTGTCACCACCGAAGTCGCCCCCATCGGACTCCCCGCCATTGTCACCGGACGGTGCCGCGGCCATCCGTCGCGGATCTTGGCCCGGCGTGGGGTCACCCGTCAACGATGTCGTCGCCTCGCTCCGCCATCTTCGCCTAAACAAATTGAAGCCGTCGCGGTCCGGTGGGTGGACCAGCTACCGGTGACGTCGTCCGCCTACGGTTCACCCAAGGCCGCTGCCGGTCTCTACAGCCTCCCTACCACCCCGATGGCTTCGGCGGCAGCGGGGGCGACCACGTCTAGCTTCATGGCAAATTGGAGCCTCTGGACCTCGGTCTTATCGACGACGATCCGGTGCAGAGGGTGGAGTCTGGAGAGCCCTGCGGGAGAAGGTGTTCGAGCGTCTCAGCAGGGATGGTGCCGTCCCAGACGACGCCGCCACTGCCGTCGTTGGCCCTGACGTCGCCTGGGTCTCCGACCTCATCAACTGAGGCTGCCCTGCAGCTTATGAGTAACAAGCAAGCATGGTCATGGAGAAGCTGGCGGTAAGAAGAAAAGAATGGCACAAAAAATAATTTTCTTTTGCGATTTCCAGTTTCTACTAATTCCTGTAGATATCTCCCATGTGAATATTCTTGGTTGGAGGGGGAGGAAGGATGGTTGGATTTGTTTTGGTGTTCTTGAGGTAGTAGAAAAAATAACCAAAATATTAGGAGAAAAAGGCGGAGAAGAGACGGAGGTGGTTCAGCGGTGGTTCCCCCTGTGCATAGGGTATGGAGGTGAAGCATGGAAGATGATGGTTGTAGATCATGGCGGGAGATGGCCTGATTGCTTTGGCCGGTGGCTGCCTATTCCTGTGCTTCTCGGGTTATCCTAGTTTGATGTTTGTTTCAGTTCTCGTGTGTATCATCCACTAGCTGAAAAAGGAATGATCGTTTTCAACCCCCTTGTTGATGTAATCCTTGTTAAGATCCCTCGACATCATATTTATCTATTTTGTACCTTAGTTTAAACTCACGTACCAATGGTGATGATTTCCTCCGATGTAATGTAATCATCTCAAGTAAATGATCGAATAATATGTTATCTGTAATCTTGTTACGTGCAGCGTGTTCAGAGCTTGGCAAAGGTAGTAGTTTCACTGAAACTGTAATTTGGCCGTGCGCGTGAATTGTGCTGCTCGGTAGCGATTGGTAACGAAATCGATGTGCAGTGCAGTCGTGTATGGATGGAAGCAGCCGAGGGGGCTAATGTTGCCTCGGAACCACCGTGATTTCGACCGCCGATGTGCTGTTAAGTAGTGTGTATGGATGGAAGGAGCTCTGGGGGCTAATGTGCCTCGGAACCAACCGTGATTCCGACCTGCGAGAAGGCGACGGCGCCGGCCGGAGTGGCCGGCTGCCCGGCCAGTTGTTTTCCTCTTTGGTGGATGTGGTAAATGAGAAGGTTGGCACGGCGCCTGCACATGCTGCTGTGCTGAACCCTTCGCCACACAAAATACCTTTCCCTATATTCGAGTGTACTGTCAGTAGCATTCGTTTGTCTTTTTAGGCCAGCGAGCTGGGTAGCGATCCAATCCGTAATCATGCAATCGTACGGCGAAAGCAGAGTTGCGGACCTTGGCCTGGCCGGGTTGGCGGCGACCGTCCCCCGGAGAGGAAGGGGACGGCGACGGAGTAGGGATGGGAGGGCGCTGGGTGGTGCCGGGCGACGGCGACGTAGCGTCACCCAAATCTGATTGGAAGAAGGCAATATATAAATAATTGGACGGCGAGGGACGGCGACGTCCGCACGGGTCGTCGGATCGATGCGGCGACCCTTCAGACACGCACCACTCGTCCGCTCGCTCGCGCGTGGGCGGGTGGGTTGGTTGGTTTCGGTCACGTCAGGGTGGCACTGGCGCGGAATTCTCCAGCCATCATGTCCAGTTCTACGAGACAGCGGCCGTTTTTGCCTCCTCTCAATCTTCTTCCCCAATCTCCACTTCTCTCCGTTTCGTTTCGTATACTTTAGTTTCTTTTTCTTTTTTCTTTTTTGATGGCAGGTCTGGTCTGGTCCTTTTCGATTCATTTTGTTTACGTCATGACCTTGCACTCTGGCAGTCATTCTCCTGCATCCTACCTTGCAGAAAAATAAAGACCAAAACGAACAGCCTCGTTGCTCGAGGGATTAGTTACCGGCCGGTGTCTGTTCGAAGTTAAGCTAAAGTAAATCTTATGTATTTAGCGGGTGTTTACATCGTGGCTAAATTGTCTCTTTAATATATTTTTTGAATATTAAATGTAGATTATTTATAAAGCCTAATTACGCTATGATTTTACAATGTGATGCTACAGTAAATATTTACTAATTATAGATTAATTGGGCTTAATAAATTTGTCTCACGAATTATCTTCCGATTTGTAATTATTTTATAATTAATTCACGTTTCGTCTTTAAATTGATATCCAAACATCTGATGTGATGTGTCTAAAATTTAGTCATTTGATCCAAACAGATATATGACATGAAAGGTACACGTCCCGTACTCATGTCTATATACTAGAGTACTTTCTCCATTAAACTCGATGAAAAAATTGGTCTCCTCTTCGTCCTCTAATAAGGTAATTCTTTGTAGAGAAAAGGAGATTGGTACTGCTCACACGCTTACGGTGCACTCCGAACAGATTTGCCGCAACGATGGCAAACAAATTTCATGCCGTGTATGCTGTCATGCTACACTTTGCGATAGCATCACCGATAGAGTTAAATACCACGTCTTCTTTTTTAATCGTCACATGATAGATGTGCTTAATTAGCTCAGTTTTCTAAATCGTCGTCTGGATTCCATTATTTGGTTCCTAACTTGTCATAATTCACTGGACATGTCCATTCATGTTGACAGTTTTTTATGACAAAAATGGTTTGCCGCTTCAAGTCCGACTATCCAGGCGGAAAACCAGCGTACGAGCAGTAGAGTCTAGATAGGCATAGCCGTGGCCTATACTCTACAGCAATAGAACATAGAAATCCTCACATTTCACATTTAACACCGTCCGATTTTAGCACCTCATTTTTGTTCCGGTGATAATAAATCTTCATCGCCGTACATAGATCCATATACCCGAGTTCATGAGCCACGAAGGTCCTAGCAATAGTGCATCTGCCTGAGGCCGTCGCTACTCGCTACTCCCTACCATCGCCTAGCTAGCACCACTGCTATTGTCGCCTAACGCCGGCATGTCTAGGGACGCCGCTTCTTGGGACCACCGCCGTGGCATTGTTTGTAGTCGCCGCTACCATTGCCTCGGGTTGTCGTCAAACACCGCTGGCACACCTTGGATTCACGGGCCGCCATCGCCATGTTATTGGCAGGCACTAGATGTAGGCGCAAGCTCACAATCTCAAGGAGGTGGAGAACAGGTGAAATATCATGCAATGGCAATGATGGAATCTAAAATTAAGGGCCACATGCGCTAGCACTACTACAAACACTCACTGTAGCGGCGGGAAAAAATGTACTGTAGTGGCAGGCAACCAGTCCGTCACTGCTCTAACGCCACTGCTAACCCTGGTTAGTAGTGGCGGGCAGAGTGCTCACAACCACTGTGTCAACAGCAGTGGCGGGCGCGCTGACGTCATCTTCCCGCCACTGCTATGGCTAACAGCAGTGGCAGACATATGACGTCAGTGTGCCCGCCACTACTGTGTTTTCCCCATTACACAGAAATGTTATAAACCTTAATTCAAACAGCCCCACAAACATAAACCAAAAATATACAGCTTCACACAGTCATCCACATCCACAGCAGCAACACAACCACATAAATTATCAGCTCCCACAGCCATCCACAGCATCAACACAACATCAACACAACAACAACTCATCTCATCAATTTACAAATTTATAAAGTTTACATTTATCACGCATCAAGTTTACAAGTTACATCTATCAAAACTTCAAAATTAACAATTGTTCACAAATACACGCTCATTTTATTTAATGTTTCTTCTCGAAGGCCAGCTCTTATCTTGCACATATTCTTTTTGCTTATGAGCTTCAAAATTCTTGGAAATTTGTTGTTCAAGCCTTTTAGGTCTTCCGGCCCAACGTCTCAGAGTTGGATGCTTGGTCACTTCACCCTCAGGATCAAAGAATACTCCACACTCATGAATAATTTCATGCATCGTGAAGCGGCACATCCTCATATGATTCCATACATTTTTGCATCAAAGAGTTGGCTCTTCTCGGCAATGGTTGATAAATGTGACGTCTGCATAAGTAACATAAACTACATACGTTGTAGGTTATATTAGATTAACACACATAAATCAACTTACTTCTTTAGTATCCTCAGATACTGTCCGCGCATACTTTTCTAAGTCATGCTCAAGAAATCACAAGTGTAATACCCGTAATGCACCGAACCAGGAAGTTATTTGTGACACTTCAAAATAGACAAAGTTAGAACGATATATAGTTTGACTTTATTATTTGAATTAAGAAATTTCAAAATATAATCTTATCGGACAGTTATTTCTAATATACATTTCTTTCGACCTTTGTGGATCATGTGGTGAGGAGCCATGCTGAATAGCGTGGGCCTCATGGATCCAGATGTGATGAGTCATTGTCAATGATAGTCAAGAGGGCTGAAAAGAGAGAGAAGACCTGCTGCGTCTGGGCCGCGTGTGACTCAGGTACATGGGCAGCGAGCGACTGTCGGGCAGAGGGGCCGCGAAGTCGGGCGGGCCCAATCCGGGTACATGGGCTAGGAGCAGCAGAGGATCCACTGGGCTGTTGACCGGGATTGACTCAGGTACACGGGCGGCGGGCGATTGCCGGGCTGAGGGAGCTGCGGAATCGGGCCGGCCTAATCCAGGTACTCGGTGCGAAGACGGTGGACGCTTTGTCAGTTTCGGCGCAAAACTGACGACCGCTTGATCTTGGATCTGACCGTTCTGAGGCGAAGCCGTAGCTGCTACGAAAGCTCCGCATCAGGACAAGCTTACTTTATTTAGGTTTTTACTATTTTTCCTTTAGGCCCACAGTCTGTCAGTCGAGTCTGTAAAAAATCCTAAGGGCATTTTGGTCTTTTCCATTTTTATTCAGCGTTTGTAAAAAACCCTAGGGGTATTTCTGCATTTTTCCATTTAATGGGCTGCCTATAAATAGGCCCCAATATCCTAGGGTTAGGGTTACCTTTTTGAGAATACACTTTACTAATTCCAAATATTGGGTCATTCCTTCCTGTTCCCGGTGCGCCGCAATTTTTGTTCCTTCTGTTCATCGAGCCGCCATCAGGTTTTGTTTTGATCTGCACATCAAGAGATTATTTTATCTAATGATTTTTATTCTCTTCACTCTGCCATCAGAAGTTAATCTGGGGATATATTTCTCACCATATCGATTTGCGTGCCCAGTCTCATTGCCTGACCCGAGAGTGCTTCCAAGAGACTTATTCTGGTTTCATAGCTAGCATTCTTGCTTTTCTGATTGATGTGTAGCGGATTTAATTTTATTTGGTAGCAGTTTCCATCCAGCTTGTTTGCTTCATATATTATTCTCTGGCTTCACACGTTTTATTCCGGTGCACTGTGCTGTTTCACTGTTTGCTATGGAAGTTCGTGTGCCACTAGTAGTAGTCTGTCTCTTTGTGTAGTCCTGCAGTTTCGGCATAGCCTGTTAGGCTATTTTTGGTAGGATGCAGTGCTTCACAGGTTTTTTACTTTAGCCAGGCAGTAGGTTTATTGTTTACTCCTGTTTTATCTCATGATGGCATGTAGGCTGCAGCTAGCCTATTAATCTTTGTAGCAAGCTCGGTTGTGCATGGCTGCAGAAACTAAGCAGAGATGTCCCTGTTTACTTTTATTTTTTGTTTATTGAAATCTGAAGCCAGGTTTTTATGATTCTGTGTGCTAGCTGTTTTCTGTGTTCAACTGGTTTGCCTCGTGGTGTTCAATGTGTGGGATGTCAGCTAGCTAGCTAGAGCTGCAGTAGCCTATGTAGGAACATTTTTCTACAAGACTGGTAATAGCACGGCATAACCCTGCAGGCTACAGTACAGCTAGCAAGCTAGGCGATTTTTTGTAGATCTGTGTTTCTGCTTCTAGCCAACAGCATTTCGGTTTGATATTTTTATGTGTACTCGAATTATTGGATGTGATGGTTTATTTCTGTAGATCTTGATTTGCCCATGTTTTAAATGATCTGTTAAATCTGCCGATTAGCACTGTTTTGGTGTTTCTTTGTTTAGGACACCGGTCGTTTCTAGGCTAGATACTTTTGGGTTTCGGTGATCTGATTACGTTTTACTGCTTAGTATTTTTGAGGTGCGTTGGGTGTTGGGAGCAGGCCATAGATTCGAAAGAATTTTTTAGGCGCCCATTCACCCCCCCTTTGGTCGCTACTTTCGGTCCTACAAGTGGTATCAGAGCCTGGTTAGGGTTTTTCCATACCTTAACCGGTTCTAAACCCCAGTAGTGATCATGACTTCTCCTGGCAAGGTCCCGTCCTTGGAAGCTTATGGCTATAATTATTGGAAGACTCAGCATGCGAGCCTATCTCATGAGCCAAAGCTCGGACATCTGGGACATTTGCGTTCACGCTACGTTTGTCATATTGCCAGTTGCTGAGCGTGATTCTCCTGGTATCATCGCTCAGCATGTGAACAATAGCAAAGCTGTGAACATCCTGTTTTCTGGTTTAGGTCCCACTGAATTTGAGCGTGTGAGCCATCTCTCCACTGCGAGAGAGATCTGGGCTACCCTCCAGGCACACCATGAGGGGACAACCCAGGTCAAGGCTCGGCTCTATCAGACCTACCGGCGTGAATATGAGAACTTCACACAAAAGCCGGGTGAATCTGTTGAAGCATTGTTTGGTCGTTTTCAGTCGATCATAAACAAGCTTCGGGACAACAAGGCTGAGGGTGTTCAGTTAGTCTCAGATCACGAACAGGCGCTCAAGGTTCTCCATACCTTAGGACCCAAAGATCTGGGAGATCAAGGTATCCTCTATCATTGAGAGCACTTCTTATGATACCTTGACCATTTCTGATTTGTTTAGCAAGCTGAAGGCCACCGAGGTTGATACCCAGTTGAGATCAAATCTCACTGGCTCTGGATCAAAGTCTCTGGCCCTTGCTACACCTTCTGTTGATCCCTCTTCTGTGAGCTGTGCTGGGTTCTCTTTGATGTCTATCACTGAGGACCAGCTTGAGTCGTTGGGAGATGATGATTTGTGTCTTTTAACAACCGGGTGCGTCGTGTTTATGACAAAAGGATGTTCAAAGAGACACGGCACAAAGACCGGATGCTTTGAGTGTGGTGATCCAGGACACTTCATCGCCGACTGCCCCAAGCGCAATGGACACAAGAAGGGCACCGGTGGTGGCTTCCACGACTCCGGCAAGCACGACAGCTCCTCCTTCAACAAGGGCAAGCCAAAGACCAGATTCTTCAGAAAGGCCCTGAAGGACTACCGGCGAGAGAACAAGAAGCGCGACAAGGCCTTCTTCGCTGAGATGGAAAAGAGCTACTCCAAGCGGTCCATGTCTTCGTCCTCTTCATCGAGCTCAAGCGATGAGGAGATCATCGTCAGGAAGGGGAAGGACAAGGATGATCCAGCAGCCTTTGCTTCATGGCCTTCGGGGACAGACCGAAGAGCCGCTCACATCAACGCCGAAGATCCCGCAAGAGCTTCTGCTCAATGGCTCTTGGGGATAAGAAAGAGAAGAGCTCCTCCGATGACTCCGACGACGATGACAACGAAAAGGTATCATCTTATGAACGTGAAATCGTTGATTTACTTGAAAGCAATCGTCAGGAGTTAAAATATCGAGAAAAACTGCTTAGAGGGGCTAAGAAGAGGATAGATGATTTAGAAAGTGAGCTTGTCGTGGCCAACGGCAGAATTGAGAGTCTATCTTCTTCCCCTTGCTTGGGTGATAGCAGTGAGTGCCCAAAATGTGAGGTGCTTCTGTGTGACCTGTCGACTCTGAAGTCCAGGTACACAGAAAGGGTTGATGAGAGGGACGCTTTGGCCACTGAGCTTGAAAGTGCTCAGCTGGAAGCTGAAAGATGCTCAAGCCACTGTCGTCGTACCCTGTGCTGATTGCCCATCTCATCTTGCTAGTTTAGCTGAGCTGAAAGCCAAGGGCGATGAGCATCTGGGTGATTTGGAGAGAGTGAGAGCTGAGCTGGCGCAGACTAGGCTAGAGCTTGAGACACTGTCAGTTCCACCCACTGTCTGTGAGAACTGTTTGTCTCTTAGACTTGAGTTGATTAAGCTAAAGCCGAGAAGTCTGTCCAGGTAGATAGCGAGTGTGAGACCTGCTTGTCTCAGGTGGAGGTACTAGCTTCCTTAAGAGAGGAGCTAGCTGATTCTCAGAATGAGAACTTTTACCTCCGTTCTATCCTGAGTTGGATCAGTGCCAGAGAGCCACAACTCGGCATGATGATCCAGCAGTTCAAGAGGCAGGATGGGTTTGGGGTAGGTTACACCTACACCAAGGCTGACTTTGAGAGTGCCATTAGCCGGGCAGTAGAGTGGAGTAAAATGACTACTGAGCAGAGATATCCCAAGACTCACTCCACTGAGTCTTCCCTGGCTAGTCAGCCCAAGGATGGAGTGATCCATGAACAGCCAAAAGCTCCACCCAAGAAGCCCATCTGGGTTCCAAAGCCAAACACCTCCACACTTCTCTTGACTCTCTTCCTGGACCCTCTCAACCCAAGAAGTCGACACCAAACACCACTAAGCCCAAGAACACCAAGCCTCAACCACATCCCAAGAAGCCCACCTATCATAGTGAGTATTGTTAGAGAGAAGGGCATCTTGCGGAGTTTTGCTTCAGGAGGAAGAGGGTTGAGAGAGCTGAGAGAACTCGTAGTGGTCAGGAGCAGTTATACCAGCAGGGTGGTAGACTGAGAGTTCCTCGACGCGGGGAGAGGCTGGAGGCCAGGCCGCGTCGTGTAGGTGGTGGTAGAGGAGACGACTTTCATGGCCGTGCTCCAGTATGGTGGTGGTCGTTCCGGCAGAGCTCCAGGTCGTTTTGGCTACGGTCCTAGGACCTCGTGGCCGAGGCTTTAGGTCAGAACCGAGGACCACGCTTTGAGCCGCGTTTTGGTCCAAACTTTTTCTGATGATTTCTGCTTTCCGTCTTTTGAGCAGATGGCTCGACACTGGTTTAGCTCTTTTGCTAAACCTGGTGACAGGACCATTTGCTCCCACTTATAGCCACTGATTGTGCAGGATCGGGGACTGGAGGACGTTTGGATCATGGACTCAGGGTGTTCTCGCCACATGACGGGACATCGCAGATGGTTCTCCAGTCTCACTCCCCCGAGCTCCAAAGAGTACATCACCTTCGGGAACAGTGGTCAAGGGAAAGTAAGTGGCATTGGCTCAATTCGCATTTCAGACCATTTTTCTTTGAAGAACGTTGCCTTGGTTGGAAACTTGAACTTCAATTTGATTTCTGGTTCGCAACTTCTTGAGGATGGTTTGGAGGTGCGTTTTAAGAAGGGCAATTCTTCTGTGCTTGATTCTAGAGGGTCTTTGATTTGCCAGATCTTACCTTTCGGTAAAGTTTTTCGAATTGACTTCTCTAGTTCTTTTGGCCCTTCTCGCTGTTTGATTGCTGGATCTTCTTCTGAGCTCTGGAAGTGGCATAGGAGGTTAGGTCATTTGAGTTTTGATCTGCTAGTCAGGTTAAGCTCTATGGACCTCATCCGAGGATTGCCCAAGCTTAAAATGGAGAAAGATCTAGTTTGCCATCCCTGTCGTCACGGGAAAATGGTTGCCGCTTCTCACTCACCTGTGACTCAGGTGATGACTTCGTATCCAGGCGAGCTGTTACACATGGACACTGTCGGTACTAGCTCGGGTACGCTCAGTCGGTGGGAAGTGGTACGCACTTGTGATTGTTGACGATTTTTCTCGATTCTCGTGGGTTTTCTTCTTGGAGTCTAAGGATGAAACTTTTCATTTTGTTCATGACCTGATTTTGAAGCTGAAGAATGAGAACAATGGTCGGATGCGAGCAATTCGCTCCGACAACGGCTCTGAGTTCAAGAACTCTCAGTTCGTCAGTTTCTGTAGTGATCAGGGTCTTGATCCATCAGTTTTCTTCTCCTTACACTCCCCCACAGAATGGCGTTGTGGAACGAAAGAACCGCACGCTAGTCGAGATGGCCAGGACGATGCTCGATGAGCACAGGACTCCTAGGCGTTTTTGGGCTGAAGCCATGAACACGGCTTGCTATCTGGCCAACCGCATTTTTCTTAGAGCTTACCTTGGTAAGACCTCATATGAGTTGCGGTTTGGCAGACAGCCCAAGGTGAGCCACTTGCGAGCGTTTGGCTGCAAGTGCTTTGTGCTCAAGAAGGGAGGGCATTTGGACAAGTTTGAGTCTCGGTGCTGGGACGAAGTTTTTCTTGGTTATGCATTGCATTCTCGAGGTTTCCGTGTTTGGAATCTCGAATCCCAGCAGCTTGTCGAGACTTGCGAGGTTTCTTTTGATGAGTCCTTGCCTTCTTTGAATCCTTCTTTTGAGCTTTCTGGTGATGGTGAGCTCGGAGAGTCCATCTTCGAGGAAGATGAGGATACTCCAGCTGCTGATGAGGGTGGGCCTTCTGCACCTCCTGCAGAGCCCACACCTTCTGAGACTTCGACTGAGGACGAGGGCGGACCTCTGATCACTTCTTCCACTTCGATCGAGCCCCCTCAGTCGAGTCCAGAGGTGCCAGCTGCTGACTCCGGTGAGGTGACTTCAGATCACCAGGGATCCCGAGCAGTTCAGCGTGATCACCCCTCAGAGCTCATCATCGGTGATGTGTCTACAAGAACTTTGCGTTCATCTGTTGACTCTCTTGCTGTGTTTGCTGAATCTGCTTTTGTTGCATCTTTTGAGCCCAGAGACATTTCTCATGCTCTTTCTGATTCTAATTGGATTAATGCCATGCAAGAAGAGCTTGAGAATTTTTTCCGCAATCGGGTTTGGACACTGGTTGAGCTGCCACCCGGATGCAACCCCATAGGCACCAAGTGGGTGTTCAAGAACAAGCAAGGTGAAGATGGGGTTGTGGTGCGCAACAAAGCTCGACTAGTTGCCCAGGGTTTTTGCCAGAAGGAAGGTATTAATTTTGAAGAAACCTTCGCTCCTGTTGCCCGTCTTGAGTCCATTCGCATTCTTTTAGCTTTTGCCGCTTCGAAGGGTTTTAAGCTTTTTCAAATGGACGTCAAGAGTGCTTTTCTGAACGGATACATAGAGGAGGAGGTTTATGTTAGGCAACCCCCTGGCTTTGAAAACCCTAAGTTTCCTCGACATGTTTTTAAATTGCAAAAAGCTTTATATGGGTTGAAGCAAGGCCCCAGGGCTTGTTATGACCGATTAAAGCAGTTTTTGTTGGGGAAGGGCTTTGTGATGGGTTCTGTGGATAAAACTCTCTTCTTGCTCAGAGATGCTTCAGATTTTTAGTAGCTCAGATTACGTGGACGATATAATCTTTGGCGGTACTACTAATGATCTTGTGTCCAAGTTTCTGAGCAGATGCACAGCGAGTTTGAGATGAGCCTCATGGGTGAGCTCAAGTACTTTCTAGGGCTCCAGATCAAGCAGACCAAGGACGGCACCTTCATCCACCAGGGTAAGTACACTCAGGACATGTTGAAGAAATTCGACTTTGGTGGAGAGCTGAAGCCTCAGATGACCCCAACGGGCACATCTGGGGGCCTGGACAAGGACGAGAGCGGCGTCAAGGTCAATGAGAGAGAGAGTTTCGAGGGATGATCGGTTCGCTGCTGTACTTGACGGCGACGAGACCAGACATACAGTTCGTCGTGGGATTGTGCGCGCGCTTCCAGTCTTCACCACGCGTGTCTCATCGGCAAGCTGTCAAGCGTATCTTCAGGTATCTTACCTATGTGCCTGATCTTGGTCTTTACTATTCAACATCATCATCTCTTGATTTATCTGGCTTTTTGGACGCTGACTTTGGTGGGTGCCGGTTGGATCGCAAGTCGACTTCCGGTACTTGCCAGTTTCTTGGTTCTTCTCTTGTGTCTTGGTCTTCTCGAAAGCAAGTCTGGAGTTGCTCTTTCGACCACTGAGGATGAGTATGTAGCTGCTGCTAGCTGCTGCTCACAGTTGGTTTGGATGATTTCCACTCTGCGAGATTTTGGGTTGTTCTTTCCTACCAGAGTTCCCTTTGTTTTGCGACAGCACTAGTGCAATTAGTGTAGGGAAAAACCCATGTCTCCATTCAAAAACCAAACACATTGATGTGCGCTTTCACTTTTTGCGGGATCAATATGAGAAAGGTGTCATTGACCTTGTTCATGTTGATACCCATCATCAGTTGGCTGACATTTTCACCAAACCCCTAGATCAGTCTACTTTTGAGCGTTTACGAGGGGATTTGGGTGTTGTGTATCCTTTCTAGGATATTTTGCGTCAGTTTTTCTTCTTCTTTACTCTTTTCTTGAGTCTTTTTGTGTGTGTTCATATCATACATATTCACATATCACACCTTTGAGCCTGCTTCTGTTATATGATTGAACTGCTTTACTTAGTCTAGCTGGTACATGCTTTTGATTCCTTGTCAATGATCATGCTTTGGTTCAGTTCACTTGATATGTCTGATATCTGTCATATGCATGGCTTTTATGCTTTAAACTTGAAAAATGATCACCATTGCTTCTGGTAACTAGCATGTGTAGGCTGAATGCTTTTGCTATCTGTTACATGCCTTGTAGCTAGTTCCTCACATAGATGCAGATATGCAACTTGGACATCTTTATGCTTTAACATGGAAAATGTGCTATAAAAATGATAAAAATCAATAATGAATGAAATTCCATGCCTTTTTATGCTTGAGTTGAAAAGATCCAAGTGGGTTTGCTTTGTCACATTGCATTGTTCTGGACTGCTTACCATAGCACTTTGGTATGAACTAGGACAGTGTAGTGTATGCCAAGACCAATGTCTTAAGCTTCTGATGGTCCAGTTCTGGCCTAGGCTTGACTTGGTCGGTTAGCATAAGGTTTGACATGCAAATAACCCTTGGCAAAAATAAAAAAAGGAAAATGAAAAATCCTGAAAATTAAAAAGACAACAAGTTTGCTGAAGCACTTTGTTTTGAACAATGCTTATCTTGGTAGATATCAGTTAGCTTCTGCATCTCATGCTTTACCTTGCTTGTTAACTGGAAAATGTGGTGATGCCTTTGTTTGCAAAAACTGAAAAATGCGTGCTAATGACTTTCTTTAGATATCATCTGTTGTACTGATCATGCCATGTGTCTTAGACAGTATGTCTTTTGCTATACTTGCTAGATGTTGTAATTGCAGTTAATCATATCTGAGAAGCATGCTTTCTACACTCCACCTGCACTCCAGTTGCATTCATTGCATATTT
Source organism: Zizania palustris (assembly GCA_019279435.1). Lineage (NCBI taxonomy): Eukaryota > Viridiplantae > Streptophyta > Magnoliopsida > Poales > Poaceae > Zizania > Zizania palustris. The sequence continues at coordinate 58,407,552 of JAAALK010000288.1, forward strand.
TGAGGGGGAGTTGCATTCAAGGGGAGTCAGTGTCGTTTTAGATTGCTTGATGAGTTCACTTGTCAACAAGGAGGAGAAATTTTGGTATAAGAGTTTAAGGGGGAGTTTTGGCTTTCTCTGGGATTTGTTTCAGGGGGAGTTTTGTCCCGTTTGTCTTTACTCTTTTGATATCCTTGTTGATGTTTTCTGAGACTGCACTCGTTTTGAGCTTTTATCTTTGGTTAACCATAATGACCGTTTCTTGCTTTTGTTCGGCTTTGGTCATTAGGGTTAACTTTTACTTTATTTTCTTCTTCTCTATTTTCTTGTGTTTGTTTTCGTGTTTCCACAGTTGTTCACAGGTACTGAAGAGCAGATGAAGTGAAGTGTTGACAATGCACTCATCAAGGGGGAGATTGAGGAGCCATGCTGAATAGCGTGGGCCTCATGGCTCCAGATGTGATGAGTCATTGTCAATGATAGTCAAAGAGGACTGAAAAGAGAGAGAAGACCTGCTGTGTCTGGGCCGCGTGTGACTCAGGTACACGGGCAGCGAGCGACTGTCGGGCAGAGGGGCCGTGAAGTCGGGCTGGACCAATCCAGGTACATGGGCTAGGAGCAGCAGAGGATCCACTGGGCTGTTGACTGGGATTGACTCAGGTACACGGGCGGCGGGCGATTGCCGGGTTGAGGGAGCTGCGGAATCGGGCCGGCCCAAACCGGGTACCCGGTGCGAAGACGGTGGACGCTTTGTCAGTTTCGGCGCAAAACTGACCACCGCTGATATTGGATCTGACCGTTCTGAGGCGAAGCTATAGCTGCTACGAAAGCTCCGCGTCAGGACAAGCTTCTTTTATTTAGGTTTTTACTATTTTGCCTTTAGGCCCACAGTCTGTCAGTCGAGTCTGTAAAAAATCCTAAGGGCATTTCGGTCTTTTCCATTTTATTCAGCGTCTGTAAAAAACCCTAGGGGTATTTCTGCATTTTTCCATTTTAATGGGCTGCCTATAAATAGGCCCCAATATCCTAGGGTTAGGGTTACCTTTTTGAGAATACACTTTACTAATTCCAAATATTGGGTCATTCCTTCCTGTTCCCGGTGCGCCGCAATTTTTGTTCCTTCTGTTCATCGAGCCGCCATCAGGTTTTGTTTTGATCGGCACATCAAGAGATTATTTATCTAATGATTTTTATTCTCTTCACTCTGCCATCAGAAGTTAATCTGGGGATATATTTCTCACCATATCGATTTGCGTGCCAGTCTCATTGCTTGACCCGAGAGTGCTTCCAAGAGACTTATCTCTGGTTTCATAGCTAGCATTCTTGCTTTTCTTATTGATATGTAGCGGTTTAATTTTATTTGGCAGCAGTTTCCATCCGCTTGTTTGCTTCATATATTTATTCTCTGGCTTCACACGTTTTATTCGGTGCACTGTGCTGTTTTACTATTTGCTATGGAAGTTCGTGTGCCACTAGTAGTAGTCTGTCTCTGTGTGTAGTCCTGCAGTTTCGGCATAGCCTGTTAGGATATTTTTGGTAGGCTGCAGTGCTTCACAGGTTTTTTACTTTAGCCAGGCAGTAGGTTTATTGTTTACTTTTGTTTTATCTCATGATGGCATATAGGCTGCAGCTAGCCTATTAATCTTTGTAGCAAGCTCGGTTGTGCATGGCTGCAGAAACTAAGCAGAGATGTCCCTGTTTACTTTTATTTTTTGTTGATTGAAATCTGAAGCCAGGTTTTTTATGATTCTGTGTGCTAGCTGTTTTCTGTGTTCAGCTAGTTTGCCTCGTGGTGTTCAATGTGTGGGATGTCAGCTAGCTAGCTAGAGCTGCAGCAGCCTATGTAGGAACATTTTTCTACAAGACTGGTAATAGCACGACATAACCCTGCAGGCTACAGTACAGCTAGCAAGCTAGGCGATTTTTTGTAGCTCTGTGTTTCTGCTTCTAGCCAACAACATTTCAGTTTGATATTTTTTATGTGTAATCGAATTATTGGATGTGATGGTTTATTTCTGTAGATCTTGATTTTCCCATGTTTTAAATGATCTGTTAAATCTGCCGATTAGCACTGTTTTGGTGTTTCTTTGTTTAGGACACCGATCGTTTCTAGGCTAGATACTTTTGGGTTTCGGTGATCTGATTACGTTTTACTTCTTAGTCTTTTTGAGGTGCGTTGGGTGTTGGGAGTAGGCCATAGATTCGAAAGAATTTTTTAGGCGCCCATTCACCCCCCCTCTGGTCGCTACTTTCGGTCCTACATGTGGGCCATGTAACTTTTCCACGTAATATTTATATGCACTCTGAAGAACATTTATTATATCTTAATATTCTTTTCTGGGTTTGTTGAGAGTCGATTACCCAAACCCTGGAGTTCTTCGGGTATATTAAAAGTGCAATCCAATGATCACTATCGAAAGAAGTAATATGTGATTTTGTTAGTTTCATAATAGATAAAACGTGATTAAAGGATATAGTGGGTATACTTACTTAAAGTTATATGCCACACTTACCATTTCTCCATCCCTCCATTGAAACATGCACCGCGCAATATACAACACGACATATCTACCACTTCTTGTATTTCGAAGAGTGTTTGCGGAGGAAGTTTCATAGTCTTAGGATTCCGCGCACCTTTCGGCAAGCGGCTTCAAATACAGTTCGAAGGCCTCTTTTCGCCTTCCACCATTATTCGAAGCTCCTGGTCTTCAGACCCTGTTTAGCTTCGTAATTCATGCCTCCCAAGTTGAGTTTAGCCACCGGTCCCCTCCGAAGATCCCCTCGGACCTCCGACGCAGGACCTTCACACGTTCCTCAAACTCCTAAAGTAGTCAATAGGCCTCGAGCAGCCAAAGTTCCTCGGGTAGCTCCATCCGTGCTTCGAACTAACTATGTCAGTTCTCAAGCCCCGGAGTGAGAAACCAAGGGTGGTTTCGGTCTATATGATGAGTGATTGACAAGGATGAGCGGTTGAGTGGTTGAGGTTGGTTGAGTGCATCGAGGGTTTCAATGTGAAATGGAGGTTTGGCTGCCGAGGGTTTCGGCGGTGCGTCGCGTTCATATTTTGGCTTGTCTTGTATGTGCAGGGAGGAGATGCTGGCCAATTGTCGATGACGGGTGATCGAGGGTCGAGCGAGGAGCTTGATGCTGGAGGATCAGGGAGGCCGGGCGAAGTTGGAGAAGATCTCAAGAGTGCACGAAGAGACGGAGCAAGACTTGGACGGACGGTTGACTGCGATGGCGTGACGACCGGGTTTGCGAGAGGGAGGCTAGGACAAGCATTCAGGTGGCTCGAGGGGATCGAGAGCAGAAGTGTCTTGCTGGCGCTCAGAGTCGCGAAGCGGTGTCACGAGTCGAAGGGTTGAGAGGCTTTGTCGGTTTTGTTGAAAACCGTCGAAACATTTAATGTTTTTGTTAATTCAATAAATTTGTGTCTAATATTAGTTTAAATTTCAGTTTTTAGTGTAACCTGTTGGTATAATTTTTAGAGTGGTTCTAGTGGTTCTACTTTGAAATTATATTAAAAGGAGAGAAAATTTGTAATTTTACTTTTAGGTTTTATAGGGTAATTTTCAGAATTGTTAATTCTAAAATTAATAAGGGTCTATGTGTAAAATGGGGGCTTCTAGAACATGAGTTCGTAGGATATTATCCCCCAAGTTGGCTGAACCTTTGAGGACTTGAGAGACAAATATTCCAATGAAAAATAGCTGAGAAAACTTGGTTTTGAAGCAGCTTTTGACGAGGAACAGGATTTGCAAGCGATTTTTCGAATTCTGCTCACGATTATCGGCAACACTGTTCACTGTAAGTCTATCTCCAGCGCAGAGTCTTTTTGTAGTGGAAATCGTTTTTGTGCCGCGTTTTGTGATGAATCTAGTGCAGAAGTTGATGTTGAAGTTTATGTAAATTTTGTTGGGAATAGTTTGAACGTTCCATTTTCGAAAGTTGCACCAAGTTTATGTAAGTCCTTCTGAATTATTTTGCTGATCAAAACAGGCATCTCAAATCTGAATAATATTCTGAAGAAATCTGTTCCAGTGTTAGTTTTGCTAGCAACATGTTTGATGAATTGTTGCTACCATTGTTCATCATCTAGGATATTTGTTAGCTGAGATGTTTAACAGGATTTTGAATCAAAACTTGTTGAACAAGTTTTGAACAACCATTCTAATTAAAATTTGTGTGAGCAGAATTTTTGTTTGCTGCATAGCTTCAGTTCTAGAGGTGTTGTTCTTAATGTGACGAATCTGATTATTGGTTAGTATTCTCATGTGAATCCATTTTAGTATATAGCTTATTGTCTTCTACTGAAGTTAACTGATTACATCAAAAATGGTTGTGAAGTTGTTTTGAACATTAAATCTGTTTAAACTTTCAGAAGTTGTGATCTGTCTTATTGTTCTTATTCTGGAAAATTTGAGTGAAGTTTCAGAGAAGCTTTGAGAAGTTTGCACTCTGGTTAATCTCTGAAAACATGGTCAATCTGTACTCAATTTACTCACAAGTTATTTTAACCCAGTTTTGGTTTCAGATGTGTGTTTGAGCAGATTTTATCTGATCTCGTACTGATTTTATAAACTGAACTTTTTGGAACTGCAATTTGAAATTTGAATCAAACTGAATCTGGGTTGATAGTTTACACTATTCTTCTTCAAGTTTTTGTCAAGAACTTTAGTCACTAAGTCTTGGAGTTTGATTCAAATTCAGTCAAGTTATATGTGATATTTGAGACTGTTTTGAAGTCTGAAATTTCTCAAGTCTGATCTCTTATGCTGAAATCCTTGTTTGATCTTTTGAACCTTCTAAGTACCTATTCAAATATATTGAAAAGTCATTTTCCTTGTGTTCTGAATTTGATAATGCTTTTTCAAGGCATGTTCTGTGTTAGAAGAACTCTGTGAACTACATCTTTTCTGAACCATAACTATAGCTCTGTTTTGAAATTAAATACAGATTGAAGGGAACCTGAAGTTCAATTTTCAGATCTGAAATGTTTTGAAATCATTGATAAAACCTTTCTTAATGTCAGGTTGATTAAACTGGTATTCTATCAGAGTGAAAGTGATTTTCAGATCTGTGTTTTCAGGGAGAGTTTATTGTTGCTGATCAGATGCTTCATCTAAATTCATTTCAACTTTTGTTGCTGATTATTTGAAGTGATACAAGTTAGATGATATGTTCTGATTTGCAAAAGTCTAGATGTATATATGAATGGTTAATCTGGAAGAGTGTGAAATCTAATAAGAGGAGAATCACTTTGTGCTCAGCCTTTTAATCAAATCAGAAATCCTGTTTTGTTAGTGCTATTTTTTTGTCAAGCCTTTTTCTGTATTCAGCATGTGTTTTAGTGATGATTTGGTCTGATCTGAAAACTCTTGAAATATATTTGAATGCTTGAAATGTGCTAAAATTAACCATGTACAGAAATTGAGGTCTGCATATTAAATCATAATCAGATATCTGAATTGTTTTGAAGGTAATTGTTACTATTCATCGTTCAGAATATTTCAGTGTGGTGAATTGCTTTCAAATTAAATTGTGTCAAGTTGTTTATTGGCTCAAATCTTGTTTAGGCTGAAATAGGTTCTGTTTTGAGGGAAAGTTGATTCTGCATCAGTTTGAAATCATTGATTTGTTTTAGTGCTATTTTCAGTGGTGAACATCTCAATTGACTAATATCAGAACTTATGTATTGAGTACTGAAAGTAAAACTAAAGTCTTTTGTTGAGCTGTTTGAAATATCAGTTTTGAATCTGATTTGAAATTCTAAATCTCTGAGTGTATTGCTGAATACTCTAAATTTTGTTGGCATATCAGCGACCGACTAACCAAGTCGGAGTTTCAAACTCCGAAGTTCTGAGGAAGTCGCTACTTCAAAGTCCAACAGGGCTAGTTCGACACTTGAGATTCCGATTTAGTGTGAACTGAGTTTTGGAAACACTTTTTGCTCTGATTTGCTCTGATTGATTTAGACTTGAATTTTGAATCTTGTAGAGGTGCGTTGGGGTGTTTTGAATAGACCATCATATTCGTGAGAAATTGTTTAGGCGCCTATTCACCCCCCTCTAGTCGCCATTCCGATCCCACAATTGGTATCAGAGCCGGTTAGATCACGAGTTAACCTTAACCGGTTTGTGATCCTTGTTTTGGCGACATGGAAAGGAACACTAAGATTCCAATGTTTGATGGTCGAGATTATGTTTATTGGAAGGTGCGCATGGAGACTTATTTGCTGAGCCAAGGAAGTGCGATTTGGAACATTGTTGCATCCCAATATATGATACCTGACACTCGTACCTCAGAGACTGAGAAGGCACAATATGAATGCAATAGCAAGTCTAGAAACATTCTTTTTATCAGTCTGAGTCACAACGAGTTTGATAGGGTCCAGCACCTTCGAACTGCACGAGAAATCTGGATGACCTTGAGTACTTTTCATGGGGGCACTACCCAGATTAAGGCTAGGAGACAGAGCACGTATAATCAAGAATACCAAATGTTCGTGCAAGGCCCTGGTGAATCGGTAGATGCCATGTTTGCGCGTTTTGATGGGATTGTCAGTAATTTGCGTGTCACTGGGACTTTGGCTTACTCTGACCACGATAGGGCGATCAGACTTCTCTATGCTCTTGATCGTAGCATATGGGAGGTGAAGATCTCCAGTATTGAAGAGTCGGCAAGCTTTGACACGTTGACTTGTGATGAATTCTTTAGTAAGCTTAAGTCCACCGAGATTGTCAAGGCATCTCGTCCAGTAGCTTGAAAAGCGTTGTTACCTTCGATTGCTTTGTTTTTCAGTCCTGCCAGTGGCACCTCATTTGGAGGTAGTGCGTCTGGAATTTGCGCTTTTTCTAGGGGCTTTGCCTTGTCTTCATTGGTCTCTATCACAAAAGAACAAGTGGACACATTGGACGATGAAGAGCTTGCTCTTATAGTCAAAAAGTTCACTAGGTTCTACAATGATAGAAGAGATCAAAGAAGAGGAGGCTTTCGAGGGTGTTTTGAGTGCGGTGATGTAACAACCCCAGAATTAAAAATAAAATAAAAATGAGGAAAATAAAATTTCTGGGATTAAAAAGGATTTATTTAATTAAAGAAAAGGCTAAAAGAACTCAGTTAAAGCAAATCAGGAAGAAATATTTCAAATCTGAACCTGAAAACTTTATGATGGAATCTAGAGGCCAAAAACTATTTTTGAGAATTTTTACAAAATTTTAGCAACAGTGCTTCTAGCTCTAAATAAATATATGAATTTATGGAATTATTTTAATCGGAAAAACAATTTTAAATGATAGTGGCCCGCCTCCCTCCTTTCTCCTCGGGCCGGCCCAGCTTTTCCGCCTCAGCCGTTGACAGGCGGGGCCAGCCTGTCGGCACCGCTGCCCTCTTCCTCTCTCTCGCCCGTGCCTATGTGGCCCACCCGTCAGCCTCCGAACCCCGCCCCTCTGACGCTGCCACACCGGGCCCGCGTGTCATCCCCCTCTCCTTCGCACGCGCCCGCTGACAAGTGGGACCCACCTGTTAGGTTCTTCTTCCCCAACGGAAGGGGATCCCCCCTTCCAATCTCGGCGCCCCCTTTCCAAATTTAGCCGCCGCCCGCCGCTGCTCGTTAAATAGGGGCCGGAATCCTTCCCCCCGAATGCCGAAGATCCTTTTCCCCCCCAAGCCATGCGGATTCGTCTATATGGAAGCCACCCGAGCGCATGTAACGGCTAGCCGGAGAAAATTGGAAACCCTCTCGGTTTCCTCCTATCGGCTTTCCTTTTCCCCACCGGTGACCCCTATTTAACCCCCCCAACGTCGCCGCACTTCGCTACGCCACCGGAGCCCGAGCCCGCGCCTCCCCGAGCGCCCCCACCCTCCTTTGCGCTTTTTCCTCTGCTTCGGCTCTGGCAAGACCTCGCCGGCGCTCCAGGCCACCGCCGCCCTCGCCGAGGCCACCGCCAGGACCGTCGTCGCCCCCTCTAACCCGGCCCCACCTCTGTTGGACTGGATCACCGCCGGAACTCGCCGTCGCCATCAAACCCGAGAGCCTCGCCGCCTCCTCTCATCGCCGGGTCGCTGCCGGTCACCTTTCTCCGTCAACTCCGGTACGGTCGTGACCCCCTCCCCCTCCTCTTTCTGTTTTTGTAGAGAACTAGGGCGTAGGGCCCTCGCCGCCGTCGCCACGCTCGCACCCGTGCGCCACCGACGCCGGAGAAGAAGGGTACTTACCCCCTTTGCCGCGTGCCGTGCCAGACGAGGCCATAGCCGCTCGATCTACAGCGAACGGCTAGGATTAGATCCTGAGATCAAGCGTCCAGATGCGATTGACCGCGGTTGACCGGTATCTTGCGATCTCGACCGTTGATGGTTACTTAAGTGCCTCGCCCCGCATCTAGCCGCCCGATCTGGATCAGACGGTCCAGATCCAAATGGCCCACGTGCACAGTGCGCGGGTCCATGGTGGACCTGGCTCACCGTGGACCCACGCCTAATTTCTGGTTTAAAATAAAATTCAGAAAATGCTTTAAACTTAAAAAATTCATATCTTGCTCAAATTAACTCCAAATTTCACCATTTTAATTCTGGAAAATTTGTCTTTTTATCCTCTACACTTTTATGCAATAAAACAATATGCTTACTTGGCACAAAATAATCTTATTAATTAATCAAGAAAAGTCCCCTTTAGGATTTAATTAATACTTCATTTAAATAATTCATGAAAACCTTTAATAATTTATATATTAAATTCAGAGGACTTAATGACTTTATTCCACTGTCTTAATACAATAAAAATAGCATGTTCACTTTGCCCACTTTATTCTATTAAATAATATTGCAAAAGCCCTTTTAGGATATTTAATTAATTCATATAATAAAAGTCCACACTTTATGAAAATATCCTAAAAAGTTATATAACAACTTCAGAAGACATAATAACTTAATTTCACTCTTTCTACTTCAATAAGAACATTAAGGCTAATTTTATACTTTTTAATTCATTTATAAAAAGGGAAAATAAGAACCCCCTTAGGAAAAATACTTATATCAAGTTATAAAATTCAGGAACCCCTCTAAAACTTAATCTTAATATTTAAGTAATAAACTCATAGAACTTCAAAACCTATATCCTTTACTTAACCCAAACAAAAACATGTATGATTGGTTTTTGGAATGATTATTGAATGTTGTGTTTACTTTTCCGTATCGAGAAGACTACTACGCCGTCGACGATCCGGAGTCTTACCCCGAGGTTCCACCTTCACCATTCGCGGAACAAGGCAAGTCACAACCCCCATTTTGATCATCATTGAGCCCATGTTTAATAAATTATCGCTATAACTCATAGGATAATATTGCATTAGTCAAATATCAAGCCCTACATTATATTTAGTAGATCCCCGTCCTTGTGTGCAAACCCAAGCCATGCTTATTGAGCCTGCACTCCTTGTCACTCTACAATATTATATTAGCTAGTGTCCAATGTACCGACACAACTGCTATAGGGTAAAAGAACGAGTCGTAGATAGATGAATTCTACTATATGTATTTACCCCGTTATTCTCGTCTCTGGATTCTGTTGGAGTTGGCTATGTTATAAGTATGGTGGGTTCCGGGTGCAAGATCGGGCATTGGTTGGTCGCACCCGGGGCACTATAAGGACTGGTTTGCGGGATCTGTTACAAAGCACTTCCGTACTAACCACAAGACTACTGGGTAAGTCCTAACTAGAGGTATGGATCGTACCAACTTGTGGGTACAGTAGTACACCTCTGATCAGAGTTGTAAATCTTTTCGAAAAACCGAGCCCACGGTCAAGGGCGGGTTATGTGACATTTCGCAGTTAGTTTACTTTTATGTGAATGTTTGTGTTATTCATGGCATGTAAGGACTGTTGAGCGAGGGTGGGCTAACTATACCCCTCGAGGTAGAAGATGATGCATGACTCACGTTACCTTTCTGCAATAATAACTTGATCACATTAATTACTTTACAAATTGTGCTTTTCCGCAAAAGTAAGCCACTACCTTCCTTGTTATTACCTTGCATTATAACTGCATTCGGTTGCTTGCTGAGTACGTTTGTACTCACCCCCGTTGACTTACACCACCAGAGGCAGTCTACTACGAGGAGGGCGAAGGTCTGGAGTAGCGACCCAGTCAAGGCACGAGACTGGAAGAAGGAGTTCATCTAGAGGATTTATTTTATTAGTTTATCTTTATTTAACTCTTTTGTAATAATATGGTCTACGAACCATGAATGATTGGCATATTATACGCAGTCGTGTGATGAACGTCTTGTGTTTATTGATTTTCTATGGAATTTCAATAAATCACTGGTTTTATTAAATCGGGGCGTGACAGGTGATCTTAATCATATTAAAGCAAATTGCCCAAAACTGAACTCAAAGAATGAACATGAACTCAAACAACAGAAAAGAGACAAAAATCCTTCTTCACATGCAAAAGAGGAAAAGTGGCAAAAAGGATGGCTAGAGCTTTTGTGGCTGCACTCATCGACATCGACAACACCTCAAGTGAATAGCCAAGCTCTGATGAAGAAGAATTTTACAAGAGTGAAGAATTGAAGGAAAAGACGAAGGACTTCAATGGGCTTTGCTTCGTGACCAATGACAAGTACAACAACGATGAGCCTGACTCATCCGAGTTTCGTCTATCACATGACCAATTACTTGTTCAAAATGATGAATTACATGATGCAATTATTTCACAATATAAACTTCTTAAACTTGCTGCTAAAGAACGAAAGGAACTAAAGCTTAAAATTGAATCACTTTCTACTGAACTTGCTTTGGTGAAGTCTGAGTCTGAAATTGCTGAATGTGAGTCTTGTCTTATCCTTATGGATGAACTTGCTCAGTTGCGTCTGATACATGCACAAAATATTGAAAAACTTGAGAATGTTCAGAAGCAACTTTTGGTGGTGGAGTCTAGTCCTTGTGCCATCGATGAATGCTGAAACTGCACTTTACTGATTGAAAGCGTTAGTCTGAGAGATAAGCATATCGATGAGCTTAAGGCTTGGTTGGAGAGTGCTGAGTGTTCTAAGGATGTGCAGCCAGCGTGTCCCACCTGCATCACCCATAAGGACCAACTCAGAGTTGCTAGAGAGCAAGTAGAAAAGCTGAAGTGTGAGAATGAATATCCGCTTTTCATGGTAGACAAATGCACTGAAGGGAAAGGGAAACTGGATTTGCTTTTGGATAAAACAAAAATGTGCGCTGACAGGGCAGGGTTAGCTCTTGGGTTAGGTTATGAGAGGACTTCAACTATTACCCCAAGCCAAACTGTGTTCACTCTACCTACCACCCTTGAGAAAGAGAGAGCCCAATTAGACACACCTCAAAAAGCCAAAATCCTACCCAACCCAAAAATATAATCATTCCACCACTCAAGATAGACTCCAAGCAAAAACCTAGGAAAACTATGAGGTTTGCGCCAGAAACCAATAAACCTACACCCAAAAAAGTTTTTCATTGCGCTTATTGTCATCGTGTAGGTCATTTGATTGGTTTTTGTTATCGACGCATGAAAGATGAACGTCGTGCTCAGGCTTTGGACTTTCATGATTATTCTTCACTTGATTTGCATGAGTATGCTTTCCGCTCTTTCTTGATTTTGAGGTCCCACATGGTTTTGAGAGTAATTTTGCCCCTCGTGGTGTACACCATGCTTCATATGGTGATAGATCACATGTAAGAGGCTTTGATGCTCGACAGGTTGGGAGACCTTGTCGATTTCCAGGTTCGCGCTTTATTGCTAGACCACACACTTTTTATCATGGTTTATCTCATGTGCATGGTCAGTATACTACTTTGCCTGGATCTCGAGTTTTGCGCTGCAGGATTCCAAAACAATTTTTATCTCTCCCTCTCACTGAGCATCCGAGAGATACTAGCATGTTTTGAAGGGGAGCTGTGTAGCATTGCATGAGCTCCTATCATATGATTAATTGCTTTTACAAGTACATGCTTTGTAATGCCTTTGATCTATTGTCTTTAATAATGTTGACTACTTGGCATGTCTTCATCTGATAATTGTCATGAGCATGGCTTTTATTTGTGAAAATTTGAAAATGGTCACTGCTTAGTCTAGAAACTAGCTTGAATGGGTTGAGTGCTTTTGCTAGCTTTTTCACACCTGATAGCTAGGTCCTTTCTATCTTGGATGCTAATACGCAACTTGATTTCATCAAAAATGAATGAAAATGAAAATGAAAATGAAAAATGAATGAAAATGAAAATGGAAATGAATGATATTCATGTTGTTGTATGCTGAAATTGAAAAGATCCAGGTGGGTTTGCTTTGTCGCACTATTTTGTTCTAGATGGCTTACCATAGCACTTTGGTAAGAACCGGGACATTGTAGTGTTTGCCGAGACCATTGCTTTAAGTTTCTGATGGTTTCAACCTAGACTTAGCATGGTCAGTTAGCATAAGGTTGACATGCAAATAACCCCTAGCACAAAAAATGAAAAATTTGAAATTCATTGCATATCATGTTTGCTGAAGCACCTTGAAGTGGGATACGCTTATCGAGTGTGTGCTTGTTTAACTTTTGCATCTCATGCCTTGACATGTCTAGTATACTAGTCTGAGTGGTGATGCTTTTATTTCTTAAAATCTGAAAATGCTTGCTCATGCCTTTTGTTTAGATGATATACATATGAGGATGTCTTTCAGTACATTGAAACAATATTCAAGGCAAATGCTTGTTTGTACTGTAATTGCAGATGCTCATGTTTCAGAAGCTCACATCTTTGCTTTACCCTCATTTCCCTCTTTGCATCTTTTTATCTCCTTGATGCCTGCATTGTCAAAGGGGGAGAAATGATCTACATGATGCTTTGGCTTTTGGATTGCTTGGTTAAGGGGGAGTTGGCTTTCATGTTGAAATGTTTTGCTTTGCATGTTGCATCGAGATGCTTTTGCACTTTTGCTTTGCCTTGCATAAGGTTTTTGCCTAAGTAGAGAGATCTTTTACCAAGTGACATGTTTTTGAAGTGACATGTTTGCTCTTTTATGAGTTTTTATGGTCACTTGTGCGCATAACTTGCAATCCTCATCATGTCTTTGCTTTGGGGTTGTCAATGCACTCATCAAGGTGGAGATTGAGAAACCAAGAGTGGTTTCAGTCTGGATGATGAGTGATTGACAAGGATGAGCGGTTGAGTGGTGAGGTTGGTTGAGTGCATCGAGGGTTTCGATGTGAAATGGAGGTTTAGCTGCCGAGGATTTCGGCGGTGCATCGCGTTCGTGTTTTGGCTTGTCTTGTATGTGCAGGGAGGAGATGCTGAACAATTGTCGACAGTGGGTGATCGAGGGTCGAGCGGGGAGCTTGATGCCAGAGGATTAGGGAGGCCGGGCGAAGTTGGAGAAGATCTCAAGAGTGCACGAAGAGACGAAGCAAGACTTGGATGGACGACTTACTGCGACGGCGTGACGATCGGGATTGCGAGAGGGATGCCAGGACAAGCATTCGGGCGGCTTGAGGGGATCAAGAGCGGAAGTGGCTTGCTGGCGCTCAGAGTCACGAAGCGATGTCACGAGTCGAAGGGTTGAGAGGCTTTGTCAGTTTTTGCTGAAAACCATCAAAACGTTTAACGTTTTTGTTAATTCAATAAATTATTGTCTAGTATTAGTTTAAATTTTAGTTTTGTAGTGTAACCTCTTGGTATAATTTTTAGAGTGGTTCTACTCTGAAATTATATTAAAAGGAGAGTCAATTTGTAATTTTACTTTTAGGTTTTATAGGGTAATTTTCAGAATTGTTAATTCTGAAATTACTAAGGGTCTATGTGTAAATAGGGGCTTCTAGAACATGAGTTGGTAGGATATTATGCCCCAAGTTGGCTGAACCTTTGAGGACTTGAGAGACAAATATTCCAATGAAAAATAGCTGAGAAAACTTAGTTTTGAAGCAGCTTTGACGAGAACAGGATTTGCAAGCGATTTTTCGGATTCTGCACAGGATTATCGGCAACACTGTTCACTGTAAGTCTGTCTCCAGCGCAGTCTTTTTGTGGTGGAAATTGTTTTTGTGCTGCGTTTTGTGATGAATCTAGTGCAGAAGTTGATGTTGAAGTTTATGCAACTTTTGTTGGGAATAGTTTGAACGTTCCATTTTCGAAAGTTGCAACAAGTTTCTGTAAGTCCTTCTGAATTATTTTGCTGATCAAATAGCCATCTTAGATCTGAAAAATATTCTAAAGAAATCCGTTCCAGTGTTAGTTTTGCTTGCAACATGTTTGATGAATTGTTGCTACCATTGTTCATTATCTAGGATATTTGTTAGCTGAGATGTTTAACAAGATTTTGAATCAAAACTTGTTGAACAACTTTTGAACAACCATTCTAATCAAAATTTGTGTGAGCAGAATTTTTGTTTACTGCATAGCTTCAGTTCTAGAGGTGTTGTTCTTCATGTGATGAATCTGATTATTGGTTAGTATTTTCATGTGAATCCATTTTAGTATATAGCTTATTGTCTTCTACTGAAGTTAACTGATTACATCAAAGATGGATGTGTGAAGCTGTTTTGAACATTAAATCTGTTTAAACTTTCAGAAGTTGTGATCTGTCTTATTTTTCTTATTCTGAAAAATTTGAGTGATGTTTCAGATAAGTTTGAGAAGTTTGCTCTCTGGTTAATCTCTGAAAATATGGTCAATCTGTACTCAATTTACTCACAAGTTCTTTTTAACTCAGTTTGGTTTCAGATGTGTGTTTGAGCAGATTTTATCTGATCTGGTACTGATTTTATAAACTGAACTGTTTGGAACTGCAATCTGAAATTTGCATCAAACTGAATCTGGGTTGATAGTTACACTATTCTTCTTCAAGTTTTTGTCAAGAACTTTAGTCACTAAGTCTGGGAGTTTGATTTAAATTCAGTCAAGTTTTATGTGATATTTGAGACTGTTTTGAAATCTGAAATTTCTCAAGTCTGATCTCTTGTGTTGAATTCCTTGTTTGATCTTTTGAACCTTCTAAGTACCTATTCAAATATATTGAACAGTCATTTGCCTTGTGTTCTGAATTTGATAATGCTTTTCAAGGCATGTTCTGTGTTAGAAGAACTCTGTGAACTACATCTATTCTGAACCACAACTACAGCTCTGTTTTGAAATTAAATACATATTGAAGGGAATATGAAGTTCAGTTTTCAGATCTGAAATGTTTTGAAATCATTGATAAAACCTTTCTAATGTCAGGTTGATTAAACTGGTATTCTATCAAAGTGAAAGTGATTTTCAGATCTGTGTTTTCAGGGAGAGTTTATTGTTGCTGATCCAGATGCTTCATCTGAATTCATTAACCTTTTGTTCCGTGCCTAGATTATTTCATGTGTTGAGTTGCATTAAAGTACAATTGTTTGAAGTTGTTTATTACCTCACATTCTGGTTAGGCGGAATCTGAGTCTGTTTTATGGATTTACTTTATTGGATGAAAGTGTTCTGTATTCTCTCAATCTAGGTGTGTGCTGAACCAAAATTCACACTGTTTTCATTCAGTCTTGCTGATTGTTTGAAGTGATACAAGTTAGATGATATGTTTCTGATTTGCAAATGTCTAGATGAATATATGAATGGTTAATCTGGAATAGTGTGAAATCTGATAAGAGGAGAATCACTTTGTGCTCAACCTTTAATCAAATCAGAAATCCTGTTTTGTAGTGCTATTTTTTCTGTCAAGCCTTTTTCTGTATTCAGCATGTGTTTTAGTTGATGATTTGGTCTGATCTGAAAACTCCTGAAATAAATTGAATGCTTGAAATGTGCTGAAATTAACCATGTACAGAAATTGAGGTCTGCATATTAAATCATAATCAGATCTCTGGATTGTTTGAAGGTAATTGTTACTATTCATCGTTCAGAATATTTCAGTGTGGTGAATTGCTTTCAAATTAAATTGTGTCAAGTTGTTTATTGGCTCAAATCTTGTTTAGGCTGAAATAGGTTCTGTTTTGAGGGAAAATTGATTCTGCATCAGTTTGAAATCAGTGATTTGTTTTAGTGGTGTTTTCAGTGATGAACATCTCAATTGACTAATAGCAGAACTTGTGTATTGAGTATTGAAAGTAAAACTAAAGTCTTTGGTTGAGCTGTTGAAATATCAGTTTTGAATCTGATTTGAAATTCTAATCTCTGAGTGTATTGCTGAATACTCTAAATTTTTATCGGCATATCAGCGACCGACTGACCAAGTCAGAGTTTCAAACTCCGAAGTTCCGAGGGAAGTCGCTACTTCAAAGTCTGACAGGGCTAGTTCGAAACTTGAGATTCCGATTTAGTCTGAACTACGTTTTTGAAACATTTTTGCTTTGATTTGCTCTGATTGATTTAGACTTGAATTTTGCATCTTGTTAGAGGTGCGTTGGGGTGTTTTGAACAGGCCATCATATTCCCGAGAAATTGTTGAGGCGCCTATTCACCTCTCTCTAGTCGCCATTCTGATCCCACACGGAGGATCCCTTCGAAGAAGTGAAGACCTCCCCAGAGACGTGGCCGCTCAGGTAACATGGCTTCAGGCGGAGTTAGAAAGGTGGAGGCAGGAGGCCGCGGACAGGCTTCGCCCTCAAGCCATCCCTCCTGCTTCGGAGGTGCATCAAGACGACGACCTCGATGATTATCCCGAAGCCCCTCAAGTCCAAGAAAATGCCGAGAATGCCTCCTTCGACGATGAATCCCCGCTGCATCCAGACTTGAAGAAGGTGCACTTCGATCCTAGGTTCTGAGCCTCAAAGCTACACAAGTACTCTCCGAGGGTCTGATCCCGGAGAATTTTCCTCGCTCTTACGCACTTGCAATAGAAGCCAGCGGAGAGGCCTGAAAGACGATGGCAAAGTGTTTCCCCCTCGCGTTAGAAGGTGTATCCCTTCGTTGGTTCTGGTCTCTAAGTCAGAATCAATTAAGTCGTGGGAGCAGTTGAAGAGGAAATTCGTGAGAAAATTTCTAGGGGACTTTTGTTAGCCCTGATGTCTACTGAAAGCCGTTTTTCAGGTGAAGCAGCAGGCGGGAGAAAACTCTTCGAGAATACTTCACACGCTTCGCCCACACCAAGTCCCAAATAAAAGGGCTGTCCACATTGTCTCTAGTGGATGCGGCGCCGCGAAGGTGTTATGAATCCCGACCTCCTTAGCAAACTTCACCGAAAGCCGGTGTCTTTAGTAGCACAATTTATGGCATACTTCGAACAGTATGTCACAGGCAGAAGAGGGATGCCTCCGGAGAACTGTGGTATCCACACCAACCCTCCCCCAAGAAGTCAAGATGGAGCCAGGGGGTCGAATCCCTCCGTAGGCCCTCCTCGATAATTGTGCTAACGATCAGAGAAGAGGAAAGAAGCACTTTCGCTCCGAAGTGTTGAATATTGACCCCTCCGCTCCGAAGATGCCCTCCAACTATCAACAAGCTCAAGGCAATAAATCTAGTGGCTCAAAGCCACTAGCAAAACCGGTTGGCCGGTGCTAGGCTCTTTTTTGTTGTGTGCATGGTGGAAAACAGAAGCCATGCCACCAAGATTGTAAGTCTATACTGGCTCTCCGGGGCGGCGAGTAACCTGGGGAGAAGAGAGAAACTCTAGGGTGAGACACTATAGATCGAGCTCCTCCGGCAGCAAGACCGGAGCCCGTACAAGCTATCGGGCGTGCAGGCAATCCCGAAACTCCATGCAACTTCCGAATGGACAACATTATGCCACCACCGAAGCAAGAAGACCCTCAAGATCATGGAAACGAGTGGTCTTACCCATCTCTGGAGGAGAGACCCTCGGTAATATGTCGAAGCGTTAGTGAAGGGATTATGTTCGGGAAGTAGGGCATATAGGGACTTCAAACTCGGCTGCAGAAATGCCCGAGCGGTTTCATGTACCCATTTCATTCTCTGCCCATGATGCTGTGTGGGTGAAATTCCCCCATGTTGACCCCCTTGTAATTTAATCTCATATCGCAGGGGTGCAAGTTCAAGGATATTAGTGGACGGCAAAAGCTCCGCTGATATACACTTCGTCCAAGCCTTCGATCAAATGTGTATCCCCCGAAGGAATTGCTTCCAGTAGCCCGCCCACTCCAAGGCTTCATAGGCCCTCCTCTCGATGCCCTCAGCTAAATAAGAGTCGAGGTTGCGTTCGCGAGGGGCCCCTGACCAAAGTTGAGGAAGTATGCCCTGTACGCCTACAATGAAATCTTCGGGCGAGGGATGCTGAACAAATTTGGAGCTGTGGCACACCACAATTATTTGTGTCTCAAAATGCCCACGTAAGGTGGAGTTCTTGCAATTCCAGGAGAGCAGGCCACAGCTCGGAGAGCAGAATATGGCCATGGCCCACCTCTCGATCCTCGGCAGGTAAACAGTGTGCAAGAACATTCGGAGGAGGCTTCAGGGTCCCTGGACCCTCCGAAGAACCATTCCCTCAAACCAAGCCCCGAAGGTGATGTAGTCACGAGGATCATTGTCAAAGAAGGCAAAGTATACCCCATTTAGTTTGGTAAGGGGTTGCCTTCGGAAATTGCTACTTCTCTAGAAGAAGTAGTTCGAGAAATCTAGATATCTTCGCTTGGTCAAACGAAGATATCCCCAGAGTTGACCGGAGCATTATTGAGCATAGTTTGCTCGTTAACCCTAAGGCTCGACCAATTCGCCAAGGGCTCCGCAAATTGTCAACTGAAAGAGCAGACCTCGCTAAGGCAGAGGTACAAAAGTTGCTAAGAGCTGGACTCATCAAGGAGGTGGCCCACACAAAGTGGTTGGCTAACCCGGTCTTTGTCAAGAAAAAAGGCTCCGGTAAATGGCGCATGTGCATTGATTTCACCTCTCTAAATAAAGCACGCCCACAGAGACCCCTACCCCATGCCCCACATTGATCAACTTATTGACTCTACGATTGGTTCTGGCTCCCTAAGTTTCCTTGATGCATACTCTGGTATCATCAAATCTGGCTAAACGTGAAGACGAAGCCAAGACGAGCTTTATAACTCCTTTCGGAGTATTCTATTATGTCCGAATGCCCTTCGGCTTAAGGAATGTCAGGGCAACTTGTTCGCGTCTTATTTCTAAAGCTCTAGGTCACCAAATAGGCCGAATTGTTCGAAACCTATATGGATGATGTTGGGGGGAACATACTTCATCCTCAGGACTTTAGAGATCAACAGTAAAAGATAATTCATCGCATCAAAGCTTGCGCTCATCTCCGGAGATGATGAAGTTTCTAAGACGAGGGATACTTCGTCTTCATGTGTTGAAGGTATCCTCCGAAGGCTCTGAAGATACAGTGGAAAACAGCAAGGCTGATAGACATCTGCCTTAGCTACCTTCTCCAGATAGATTTTACTATTTTAACCCTATTCTGGGTACCGAATAGTTTCCACTATGTCAGTTGTAATTGAGGGGTAAATAGGTCTTTTACTTAGAGTTTTTACCTATAAATACCCCCCTTCTTACCCTGTAATAGGCATCGAATACTCAGATATTCAATACACAACTTCGAACTACTTGAGCTATTATCCTTTTCGGAGGCTCGGAATAGTTGACATCACAAACTCTTCGTTTGTTAGTTCTTAATCTTCAAGAACCTGTTAGCGTAATATTTTACACCAACAGTTGGCACCATTCGTGGGGAACCGAGTTCTAAAAGCTAGTTCTCTGCCGCTGACTACACCTTGAAGAGCACTTGCAGAGGGAGCTCGGAGTCTCAGGATTCCGCGCACCTTTCGGTAAGGGGCTTCCTAGTGCAAGCTCGAAGGCCTTTCCTCACCTTCCCAAACCAATCGAAGTCTTCGGTCTTCGGACCTCATCTTCATTAGCTATGCCTCCCAAGCAAGCCTAGCTTCTGATTCTCCCCAAAGGTCCCCTCGGACCACGGTGCAGGACCCTCAGTTATCCCGCTAACCCCCGAAGGGGTCGCCGGACGTCGAGCACCCAGAGGCCCCCGAGCCGCTCCTAGAGTGCTCCAAACCGATTACACTAGTTCCCGAGGCCCAGAGCTCCCCTCGAAGGAGATGAAGACCTCCCTGAAGAGGAGGCTACCCAAGTAGCGCGACTTTGGGAGGAAGTGGCAAGGTGGAGGCAAGAGGCTGCCGATCGACTCCACTCTCAAGCCTCCACTCATGCTCCACAAGGGCCTCAAGACGGTGGTGCAGGCTATCTTCCTGAAGCTGTCCCAAGTCCCGGAGGAAGCCGAGAATGCATCCTTCGACGACGAGTCTCCGTTGCATCTGGACCTGCAGAAGGTGCCCTTCGACCCCAGGTTTAAGGCCTCGAAGCTGCACAAATACTCCGGTGGGTCTGACCCCAGGGAGTTCTCTCGTTCGTATGCTTTGGCAATAGAAGCCAGTGGAGGGGTGCATAACACTATGGTGAAGTGTTTCCCCCTCGCACTTGAAGGTGTAGCTCTCTGATAGTTCTGGTCTCTAAAGCCAGGATCGTTCAAGTCTTGGGAGCAGCTGAAAAGGAAGTTTGTAAGCAACTTCCAGGTACATTTGTAGCCCCAATGTCGACTGGGAGTCTGTTTCAGGTGAAGCAGCAAGCGGGGGAGACGCTTCGGGAGTATTTCACATGCTTCGCCCAGACCAAGTCTCAGATCAAAGGCTTGTCTACCGTCTTCGGTAGTCGATGCCGCACGCGAAGGGGTGTTGAACCCATATCTCCTCAGCAAACTTCATCAGAAACCGGTGTCATCTATGGAACAACTGATGGCATACTTCGAACAGTATGCCAAGGTAGAGGAAGGCTACCTCCGAAGAACCGCAACACCTATACCACCCTTCGAGAAGTGAAGACGGAGCCCAAAGTCCCGACCTCTCCGCAAGCCCCTTGATAGTCATTTCAATGATCATAGGCGGGGAAAGAAACACTTCCGCTCCGAGGTGTTAAACAGTGCACCCTCTGCTCCGAAGGTACCTATCAACTTTCAATAGGCACAAAGCTTCAAGGTTGGTGCTTCGAAGCCCCAAGAAAGAGTAGCTGGCAGGCGCCATAGATTCTTCCGTTGTGTGCATGGCGAGCATAGAAGCCATGACACGAAGGATTGTTAGTCTATATTAACCCTTCAGGGTGAATACCTAGGATGAAGTATAGGGCGAGGTACTTCGGATCGAGCCCCTCCAGCGGTACGATCGAAGCACGTGCAAGCCGTTGGCTCGAGATGTCAACCCCGAAACACCAATGCAGCTCCCGATGGACAATATTATGGCCACCACCGAAGCAGGAAGATCCCCAAGATCATGGAAAGTGAGTGGTCCTTGCCCATCTCTGGTGGGGGGACCCTCAGTAACATGTCAAAAAGGCAGCGAAGAGAATATGTCCATGAAGTAGGGCACATAGGGACCTCGAATTCACGGCAGAAATGCCCGAGTGGTCCCATGTACCTATTTCTTTTACTACCAACGATTATGTGGGGTGAAATTCCCTCACGCTGACCCCCTTGTTATTTCAGTTGATATAGTGGGAGTCGAAGTTTGAAGGATCCTGGTGGATGACGGAAGCTCTGCAAATATACTCTTTGTCCAGGCCTTCGATCAGATGTGCATTCCCTGGAGGCATTTACTTCTGATAGCCCGCCACCTCCAAGGATTCGCAGGTCCTCCTCTCGATGCCCTCAGCCAAATAGGCCTCGAGGTTGCCTTCGGAGAGGGGCCCCTGGCCAGGGTGGGAGGAGGGTGATCTTTGACGTCGTCGATGCCTGTTGGGGGAATATATTTCCCTTGAACAGGGGCCAAATGACGTTAGCCTCCGACAGCCTTCGGCCCAGAGCCTAGCGCTGTCGGAGCCTGTTCTCTCTCTAAGTGTTGTTTCTAGGTCCCAAGGTGCCTTTCAGGGCCCGTAAACTTCGGAGCCCCCAGACCAGGAGGTCCGGCCCGGAGTTGGCACCCGATTCGGGCCCTGGCGCAGGACTCCGGAGGCCACCCTCCGGGAGCCAACTCCGGGAGGCCACCCCCGGGAACCAACTCCGGAGGCCACCCTCCGGGAGCCAACTCTGGAGGCCACCCTCCGGGAGCCAAGTCCGGAGGCCGCCCACCGGAGCCCAGTCCGGAGGCCACCCTCCGAGAGCCAAGTCCGGAGGCCGCCCCCTGGAGCCAAGTCCGGAGGCCGCCCCCCGGAGCCAAGAACGGAGGCCACCCTCCGGTAGCCAAGTTCGGAGGCCGCACCAACGGGAGCCCTGTTCGGAGGCCACCCTTCGGAGCCCAGCCCGGAGGCCGCCCTCCGGAGCATGCTTCGAAGCCCCCCTCTGGGGTGCACTTCGAAGCCCTCTTCGCAGCCTCTGCCAGAAGGGCTCCGGCCCCTGCTTCGAAGCTCAAGAAATATCTAAGTACAGGCCGTACCAGGCCCCGCCGCCCCTGGTATGTCGTTTTAGCTAGTCAAAGCCTGGCGCAGTCTGACACGCCTGTAAAGCTGTAAAGCTGGCAAAGTACCTTTGTACCATAGCTAGCCCCTTTTCCCCTCTCTGCCCCTGTAAGCCTGGGGCTCATAGAGGGCATCCCGGTCTTTTCCTTTGGCCTGTGCGCCTATAAAAGCAGGGCCAAGCCCTTGTACAGGGGACACGCTCAAGGGGCCAAGAGACCCTGGAATGATTACTCCATACTAGGGCACTACCATGCCAATCCACCACACTGGCTTAGGGTTATTATCTCCCAGAGAGGCCCGCAAACCAGTATAAACCTTTTTCTCCCTCTGTTAGAGGCCTTCGATGCTCCTTCTCCCATCATACTCCACCACATAGAAACCCTGCTGGAACTAACACACTTGTTCCAACGTTGGCGCCGTCCGTGGGGAACTTAGTACTAAAAGCTAAGTTCTCTGCCACTGTCTGCAACTCGAAGTACGCCTGAGGGGGGAGCTCGCAGCTTTTTTGCTTCGCGCACCCTCCGGCAAGGGGCTTCGGGTGTAGCTCGAAGGCCATCCTCGCCTTCTTCCATCCTCCACGTACCGGAGCTCACCCTCCAAGGGGCTCCGTTCCACACTCGGAGGCTCGAAGCCCCAGGGGCTACGAGGTCAACCTTCAGCCACTTTGCGAGGTACGTCCGTTATCCGAAGTACCACTTCGGTCTACCACTTCGCAATCATGTTTGAAGCCCTGCTTCGCCTTAAAATTTGAAGCCTAGCTTCGCCCTTACAACAAGTTTTTGCCCCATCTTATTTAAAAAATCGAAGCCTTGCTTCGCCTTATTTAAAATCCGAAGCCTTGCTTCGCTTTGTAAATCCGGCACCCCTCCGAAGGCTACACAGCGCCTCCGGGCCTGTAGCAAATCCGGAGCACCCCTCCGAAGGCTACACAGCGCCTCCGGGCCTGTAGCTAATCCGGAGCACCCCTCCGAAGGCTACACAGCGCCTCCGGGCCCGTAGCAAATCCGGAGCACCCCTCCGAAGGCTACACAGCGCCTCCGGGCCCGTAGCAAATCCAGAGCACCCCTCCGAAGGCTACACAGCGCCCCTAGGCCCGTAGCAGTAATAGGGACTCCGGACATGGCCCAATGCGTCCAGGGATTCCGGGTTCCGTACCCGAAGCATCCTAGGGATTCCGGGCTCCGTACCCGAAGCATCCCAGGGATTCCGGGCTCCGTACCCGATGCATCCCCGGGTCGAAGGTGGCCCAGGGTCGAAGGTGGCCCAGAGTCGAAGGTGGCTCAAGTCGAAGGTGGCTCACATTATCACAGGTTCGGTGAATCCACACCAAATATCCTTCTCATTACAGGACCAAGTTCCGAAGCCTTGCTTCATTATCTAAACACGCTCCGAAGCCTGGCTTCGCGTGCTCGTGTATTATACGCCTAAGCATCTCGAAGTCATACTTCGCTATAATCTAAGTGCGTTTCAGAGCCTCGCTCACGCACAGCATCCAAATCTTAGCATGCCGAAGCATGCCTCGCTAGGCTTGGTTGTGCCGAAGCCTTGCTTCGCACCAAGTTAGCACGTTCGAAGCCCAAAAGAGGCCTTCGCTTAGTAAAATTCCGAGCAGACGAAGCCCTGCTTCGCACCAAATTAAAGCGTTCGAAGCCCAAAAGAGGCCTTCGCTTAAATAAAATTCATGCGTCGAAGCCGTCGAAAGGCGCACCCTTCGCATCGTTTATTTTTTGCCCGCACCAGCAACGGCTAAGTCCCTAGCTGCCACGAGCAAAGGGGGAAGCATGTATGCGAGGTGTGCGAATGTAATACGCAGTACGAGCGTAACAGGCTAAAACGTTCGAAGCCAAACAACACGAAGCATACAGACGAAGTGTGCAAAGATAGCGAACTCTATTCATTGTATATTGAGGTGTGTTACAAACATACTTCGGAAGCAAAACTACGTATAATCTGTATCTAAACCTAAGAAGAACCGTGTGCGAGGTCCCAACCCTCGCTTGCCCCTTCTTCGGCCAGGGCCACCTCGGCTGGACGTTGCCTCGTCGGAGCCCGCTCTCCCTCGACTACCTCGTCCAGGCTCCGAAGCCCGTAAGCTCCGTCTTCCACCTTGCAGGTCGCTCCAAGTTAGCGAAGCGGGCGGTGCCGTATCGAAGGCAGAAAAGTCTAGGGCTTCGTCGCCTGCTAAGGCCGTTCGCGAAGGCAAAGACAAAGGGCCCTGAAGGGACTCCGTCTTCACAGCGGCTGATAAATCCTGAGCTACTTCGGAGATGGCTTCGCCGTTAGGCCCCCTCGGAAGCTTAAACCGAGGGGGCCTTCCTAGCTACTTCGAGGATCGCCCACAGCTGTTGAAGCTCTTCGGAGTCCTCGAGGACTTCGAGGTCTACGCTCGAAGTCTGAGCCTGGGCAGGTATGAAAACCCCCACATTCATATTAATAAGCTGATAAGAGTTTTTACAAGCCTGCAGCTAAGTATTACAAAAGGCCTAAGGAGGTCTACACCTTCG
>JAAALK010000288.1:58432482-58495758 GCA_019279435.1 Zizania palustris
GAAGAGTTTAAGGGGGAGTTTTGGCTTTCTCTGGGATTTGTTTTAGGGGGAGTTTTGTCCCGTTTGTCCTTACTCTTTGGATATCCTTGTTGATAATTCTGTGAATGCACTCGTTTTTGAGTCTTTACTTTTGGTTAACCATAATAACCGCTTTCTTGCTTTTGTTTAGCTTGTGGTCATTAGGGTTAAACTTTTACTATATTTTCTTCTTCTCTGTTTCTTGTGTTTTGTTTTCGTGTTTTCACATGTGCTCATAGGTACTGGAGAGTTGAAGAAGAGAAGTGTTGACAATGCACTCATCAAGGGGGAGATTGAGGAGCCATGCTGAAGAGTATGGGCCTCGTGGCTCCAGATGTGATGAGTCATTGTCAACGGAAGTCAAGAGGACACAAAGAGAGGAGAAGACCTGCTGCGTCAAGGCCACATGTGACTCAGGTACATGGGCAGCGAGCGGACTATCGGGCAGAGGGGCCGCGAAGTCGGGCTGGCCTAATCCGGGTACATGGGCTAGGAGCAGCAGAGGATCCACTGGACTGTTGACCAGGATTGACTCAGGTACACGGGCGACGAGCGATTGCTGGCTGAGAGAGCTGCGGAATCGGGCCGGTCCAATCCGGGTACCTGGTGCAAAGTCGGTGGATGCTTTGTCAGTTTCGGTGCAAAACTAACGACCGTTGATCTTGGATCAGGCCGTTCTGGGGCGAAGCCATAGTCGCTACGAAAGCTCCGCTTCTGGATAAGTCATCTGTAAATAGGAGTTTACTATTTTGTCCTTAGGCCCACAGTCAGTCAGTCGAGTTTGTAAAAATATCCTAAGGGTAGTTTGGTCTTTTCCATTTTATTTCAGCGTCTGTAAAAACCCTAAGGGTCTTTTGGAATATTCCTAGGCTATTGGGCTGCCTGTAAATAGGGACCCAATCCCTAGGGTTAGGGTTACCCTTTCAGAAATCACTTTACTAATTCCAAAGATTGGGTCATTTTTATTCGTGTGTTCTTCTGCCGCCGCCAGTGTTTATTTGGCTGAAACCTCCGCCGCCGCATCAATTCATCGCGCGCACGTCAAATTCTGCAACATAGGCACGTTGAGAAATCGCGTCTTTAGTTTTTATTCTCTCTATCTCACATATCGTGAGTTGTTGTGAACTCATGACCTCGTTTTGCGTGCATATGTGTGCGAATGGATTTGTTTATGTTATTTCCTTTTTGTGTGCCTGGAAGATTTTTCTTCATTGACTCAATTTTGCTTGCGTGGTCTATCTGCTATGTGCGTTGTCTTGTGACTGCTTGACTAGCATGTAGAAGTACTGTTTGGTCACATCTTTGAGTATCACCTAGACTGTTTTGCTGTCCGGCCGTGATGTTTCTTCAGCAGTTGTGCTAGTAGCGCTTTTTATTCTGCCAGAATTTTCTATCATGTGTCTTGCACCTTCCAGTGTAGCTGCAGTCTATGTTATCCTAGCCTAGTGCTGCTAGCTCTCTAGCACTATAAGGCTGTCAGTTTTTGCACGAGATATTGCACTACTAGCTTCTGCTGTGTGTAGCAGCATAGTCTGCAAAAGCCTACATGCTAGTTTGTAGCTGCAGCCAGAGTGCACTTTCCTCTTTGCTGTAGCTCGTTCTTTTCTCGAGGTGTGAGCATAGCTATTTCCTGGCGAAGTGTGTGGGGTCTTTGAAGTTTTCTAGAGGCTTCGACTTTAGTTGTATTCAGACTTTATGCCTACGCGAAGTGTGCTGCGAAGCTTCGAGTTTTGACTAGCTTCGGTCTGAGAACTTCGAAGTGTGTGTGTTTCGAATCGCTAGCTCCGCTAGCCTGCAGGCTTCGTTGGTTTTCGTGCGAAGTTTTCTGTGAAGCTAGGTAGTAGGCTTCGGTCAAGTGTTTCGAAGCTCCGAAGTCCACCCTCGTTGTGCTGCAGGCTTCAAATTCGAAGTGTGAACTGCTTCAAAGCTTGAAACTCGATCAAGCTTCGCAGCTGACTTCGATCAGAGTTGTGTTAAAGGCTTCGCATTTGGCTCAGTTGGTCACGACTTTCGGAGTAGAGACCTCGCAACTGTTGGTTTTTATCTGGCTGCTTCGATGTTTTGTTTTAGACCTCGATTTTTGCACTGTAACTTGCGAAGCTATTTCGTTCCGAAGTAGGCTTTGCACATTTGCTACACACGTCAATAGCCTTCCCACGATAACTTAGAAGCAGGCTTCGGCACGTCCACAACAGGCTTTGTTACTGCGTACTTCGAAGCAGGCTTCGTCAAGTACCAAACAGGGGACAAAATTTGAACAGTAAGATTCCTCGTTTTACGTGCACTCATGTTAAATCTTTGTGATGATCTATCTCTATGAAGTTTGATTTGCCCATGTTTTCAATTCTTTGTTAATCTGCCTATTAGCATTGTGTTGGTGTCTTTTCGATTAGGACACCGGTTGTTTCTAGGCTAGATTTTTTGAGGCTCTATTGATCTGTTTACCTTTCTTTGCTAAGTCTGTTGAGGTGCTTTGGGTGTTGGGAGCAGGCCATTGATTCAAAAGAATTTTTAGGCGCCTATTCGCCCCCCTCTGGTCGCTAATTTCGGTCCTACACCGGATTAAGCCGCGAGCTCTTAGAGTATCGGCTACCTATTAAACCCAGGTTTAGGCCTTATAAACAACTGAGGAGCCATGCTGAATAGCATGGCCTCATGGCTCCAGATGTGATGAGTCATTGTCTACGATAGTCAAAGGGGACAAAAGAAGAAGAGATCTGCTGTTTCATGGGCCATGTGTGACTCAGCTACACGGGCAGCAAGCGACTGTCTGGCAGAGGAGGCTGCGAAGTCGGGCTGGCCCAATTCGGGTACATGGGCCAGAAGCAGTAGAAGACCCACTGGGCTGTTGACCAGGGTTGACTCAGGTACACGGGCGGTGAGTGATTGCCGGGCTGAGAGAGCTGCGGAATCGGGCAGGCCCAATCCGGGTACCTGGTGCAAAGTCGGTGGAGGCTTTGTCAGTTTCGGCGCAAAACTGACAACCGTTGATCTTGTATCCGACTGTCCAGAAGAGAAGCCGTAGTCGCTACGAAAACTTAGCTTCCGGATAAGTCATCTGTATCTCTAGGCCCACATTCAGTCAGTCGTGTCTGTAAAAATACCTAAGGGCAGTAGAGTTTTTTCCTTTATTCTTGCGTCTGTAAAAAACCCTAAGGGGCAGGTGGAATGTTCCTAGTGTTGGGTGCCTATAAATAGGACCCCAATCCCTAGGGTTTGAATGACCTTTTTTTGCTGAAATCAATACTACCTCTTTGGGTCATTTTTTTGTCTCTCTCTGTTGGCGTAAAAGATTACGCTAACAGGTTTCTGTAGAATAGAAACTAACAAACGAAGTGTTTGCGAAGTGAACTATTCTAAGCCTCTGAAAGGATAACAACTTAGAATAGCTCGAATGTGTGTATTGAATAACTTGTATTCGGTCCATATTACAGAGTTAAACGGGTGGTATTTATAGGCCCAAACATTAAGGAAAAGACCTATTTACCCCTCTGTTACAACCGACATAGTGGAAACTATTCGGTACCCTTGGTAGGGCTAAAATGGTAAAAGACTAATCTAATAAGAAAAAAGATAAGTCTTCCATCTTAGCTGGCAAAAAAGATCTCAAAGAGCATTAGTTCGAAGATATACTCCGAACCAATGCCTATCTTCGTACTTCGAGCTTGACTCAGTACATCTTCGAAGATGGACGTCTGGAAACCTTCGAATCCATTATCTGCCTTTGTGCTGTTACGGCAATAACCCTGAGGATGGAATATTTTCCCCCAACAGTAGCCCCTCGAATACGCTTCTCCGTTAACCTGTAATGTTAGGAGAGCAGTATACGGAAGAAAAAATAACCAGGCGTATGGGTTATTAGATTTTAATTTATCTTCGAAATGTACGGAGATATAAAACTCCGAATCAGTCTTAAGACAATTACTTTCGAACTATCTTAGAACTGACTCAGGAAGTTCGAAAGCCTTTTAGACTTAGAAGAAATAGCCGTTAGCTTCCTTCTTCTAACGGAAACTGCAGAATGCGAAACGGCATGGACTAACGGTAAAAAATGTAAAGTCTAGGCTATAAATAGAGGGCCTAGAACTTTCCTGAGTATCTTTCCACCGCTTTCTTGCAAACAAAAATCCTTCGAGCCCTAGCCTCCATTATTCCTCCAAAGCAACCCAGTAGCTTCCATGGCAAAAACCAAGAGTTCTGGAGCCCCTTCGGCCTTGGCTCGACAGCAGGCGGCCGCAGCAGCAGCGGCTGCGGCGTTGGCGACGGCGCCTCCAACACCCGCAACGGCATCCATGGCGGCAGGAGGGGGAAATCCCCAAAATGTTGGTGATCAAGGTCTCTGCCCGCCATCAACGGAGTACTTGGATCAATCCTTCCAACTAGGACCTTCTACCTGCAAGAGAGAATCACTGGCAGTCGTAGTAGAAGGGAAGATTAGTATCGGAGTGATGATCCGCAAACCTGGAAAGGAACTCATCCCGTCACCAAGGCCCGGAGAAGTGGTCGTCTTCGAAGCCTTCTTCTAAGCCGGCTTAGGCCTTCCAGCAGTGGACTTCTTGGCCGAGGTACTTGATTTGTTTCACGTCACCCTTCCTCAACTTTCTCCGAACGCAGTAGCTCGCTTAGCTATCTTCGAATGGGCGTTGAGAGCCGAAGGCTGTGAGGGGAGGGCAGAGATGTTCGCTGCGCTACACAGAGCTTCATGCCAGCCAAAAACCTTCGTAGGCCCCGGAGGTGAAAAAGTGATATTAGCCTTCGGAAGTATTAACTTAGGCTTCGGGATGAATACGCCCTTCAATTTCCCGCTAAGGCCTTCAATGCAGGATGGTATACCGACTGGGTCATGAGATGGTTTTATGCCGAAGTTGGGGCGAGCAATCCTCTGGTCGGACCTCTGAAAGACATCCAATTCCGGAAGGAAGCCCTAGTGCATCCAGACCAAGGTCAGCTCGAAGCTCGGCTCAGCCTACTTCAGAAGATCAGTCGAAGGTTGAGCATGCGAGACTTAGCCGAAGAGTTCCTCGGGTTACAAATCTCTCCGCTGATGGCCAACTGGCCTATCATCTTCGAAGAGGATTCGAAAGGCGGTCTATGAAAAATCACTTCGACTTCGAGTCCTGCAGGTAACTTCCAAGACAACATGTATTATGCATATTCATTCGAAGAAATAACTAACTTGATTCATTTTTTAGCTTCTTCAGCCCCTATTACTTCGGAGCAAATCGTAAGGGCTTCTGAGAAGATTTTGGGCGCTCCAACTCCGACCGAAAAGGAATGGAGAATCAAGTTGGTCGGGAGTTGGGAGAGATTTAACAGGTTGTGGGGAATGCTGGAAATCGTTCCGCCCCCTTTGATGGATTGGGTACCTTCGGAGAAAGGGCCCAAAAAGAGGAAAGCCGAAGCTGGGACTTTGAGCTCCGCCAAGACTCCGGTCAAGAAGGTAACTCGGAAACCAAAGATTCCCGCACCTTCGAGCCCAAGGGCTTCAGTCTCTGACTCCCAAGAGGACGAAGGGAGATTGCTTGTGCGTCTGATAGATGAAGATGCATCTCAAAGGACTGCACAAGCCGAAGTACCTGCGAACGTGCCGGAGTCTCGAGATAACCTTGAGCAACCAAGGACTTCGGCAGTTCAAGAGGATTTACCTCAGGGCGAAGTTCCTGCGGATGAAGGCGGAGTCGAAGTTACTATAGCTTCGATTCCTGAAGAGGCAACAAGGACTGCTCAGGAAAATGCTCCTGCAGTCGAAGATTTAACGGCTGATTCGGACGAAGATCTCGCCTTCGATCCACCGAACAGTCCAATGATTACCCCTCGCCAAAATGTCAAAGGTAGACTTCGAATAATTCTTTCATGTTTATTTTGTGTATTTATACAATGTATAATACTTTTGTTTTTTACAGAGTCCACTTCTGTGGAAGAAGTCCGGCAGGAAGAAATAATTCCTGGACCTTCGACGACTTCGGAGCCAATCCCAAGAGCCACTCAAATGGGACCTAGAAGAGGCAAAAGGAATATAGAACCCCTCCCTGCTGTGAGTTCCGGATCAACTCTGTCTGATTCAACAGACGATAGTCAATCTTCCGTGGAGGGCCAGTCTCCAGGGGCTCCGAAGACTACAGGCCAACACTCCGGCCCTTGGCTGGACGAAGATGACCAACAGGCGATAAGTATGCTCCCCCTTCTAGTTCCTTTCTTAGGGCAAACAACTGGTCTTCGGACTTTGCTCGAACCTTTGGATCGAGCTAGCCGCGACATAGGGGAGACCAACTTAGTGGCCATTCTAAGTAAAGCGGACAGGTCGGAGCTCAATGCTGCTATAGAACGCGCAGCTTACCAGGTACGAAGTATCTGTGAAATAACATAGAATTTACCTACAAATAAATGTTTACCTTGGTTTTTTATTTTTGCAGCAAACAGTCTTGGCCCGAGCTGCGAATATATCGAATGATCAAGAAATCGCTCATCTTCGGGAGGAAAATAACATCCTTCAACGGAATCTTACCATCTCCGAAAGTCGAGTGGTTCAGATGGATAATATAGTGTTAAAGGAGCGCAGGGCCAAACAAGGTTTGGAGGCTGCGAATAAAGAGCTCGAAGCATAAAGAATTGTGCTTCGAGTAGAAATTGAAAGAATGCGGGCGGAGCACGCTACTGCGGGGACCGAACTTGTCAGACTCCAAGAGGAAGCTAGCCAGCTTTTGAACCAAAAGAATACCTTGACTACCGAAACTGCTAGACTTTCTGGAGTTCTGGAAGAAGTAACTTCGATGAAGGTAGCTGCGGAAGTTATGAATCAGCTGCTAGGTGTCCTGGAGTACTTCGGTACTACTGGGACACTTCCTTCCGATGATAACATTTCTCTTCTGCGCCGGTTGAAAAGGATTCAAGGAGTGGCGAAGCAGATGAAGACAGCAGGCATTCGATACGGAGAACTCTCTAGACAAGTGGCTGCTGTTGGCCTTCTTCGTTACTACGAGGATTTGGGCCGATCGATAACTCCGGGCGCAGGAGAGGGTCCAATTACCTTCGATGACGAGTGGCTTCTGACTCCTTCCGAAGGTGTGGCTGCTGCCTGGCGAGCCTTCCAAACTTCATGGAGAGCCGAAGGTCGCTCTGCGATCAAGGCTTGGATCGACGAAGGTCAACGCCAAAAGCAAGTTCGGAACCAAGCTTCAAGCAGTCAGCCTCCTCCGAACCCGCAGGTTTAGAAATGTCTTAGGATTTTTGGTTATGTAAAGCTTTGTGCTTATGAGCATTTATCGATGAGAATTTGTTTATCATATTTTTAGGCTTTGCCTCATACGGAAGATATCGAAGTGTTAGACATTAACGACGAACTTCGCTCATTATGGACCACCTTCGATCTTATAAAGCTTATAAGCGCCCTCGATTTTTAGTTCCTCGAGATAGCTCCGGTGTAATTGCGCCCGAAGTAATCAAAGATATACTATCTTATATTAAAGAGGAAGAAAAAGAGGTTAGCTTGAACACTTCGTCTTCTGAAGACATTATATGGTCCGCTGACGAAGATGAAGTTCGAAGTAAAAAACCTGAAGAACTTGGAAGCTGGGAAAGGAGCCCCGAATGGCTTCGAACTTGGGCCGAGCTTCAACAAGAACAGAAGGACTTTAGAGCTTCGAAGGGAGGCAAAAGAGTTAAACGTAAAGTTGTTAGAACTCCCGGCACTGGAACTAGTCGTTCCAACCCTAGCTCTAGAGATCGAAGAGGTCTTCGATTCCTTCTTGGTATAGATACCAATTTTTCATGATGTAACCTGTAAACATATTCGTTCGAATAATGAATACCGATTTAAAATTGTCTCCATATTTACTAGCCCCTCTTTGGGTATAAGCAACTTCGAACTGTATTCAAAGATGGTTATGCGCAAAGAAAAAACTTCGGAGTACAATTTTTTGGGGTTCGGAGCCCCTCTGCAATTTAAAGATCTTTTAAAATCTTATAAAATGTCTTCGACTATTTGTAGTCTGAAGAATGGCAACTTAGTACCCTTGTTTTTTGAAAGAAATCACTTGAGATAACTTTCAGGACACCTTTAGTGTCTTAGATAATTTGTCACTTTGGACTATGCTAACAGACATTCGAATCTCATGGCTCAAATGCTGTTTTGCTTTGGCCACCTTCGGCTCTTTTTTGCGAACTCTATCGAACCAATGGTTCGGAGTTGGCAATGGTCTCTTTGGACTCTTTTTACGGATGTCTACCAGCCAATGGCTTGGACTCCGTATATTTTGGCCACCTTCGGCTCTTTTTGCGGAAGTCTACCAGCCAATGGCTTGGACTCCGCATGTTTTGGCCACCTTCGGCTCTTTTTACGGAAGTCTACCAGCCAATGGCTTGGACTCCGGATGATGTGGTTTTGGGCTCTTTTACGGATGCCTACAAGCCAGTGGCTTGGACTCCGGATTATGTCAGCCCCCACGTCGGAAGCTTCGAACCAATGATTCGAAGTCCGAAAATATGATTCAGCTTCATGACACTTCCCTCTCGGTCAACCCCACGGTTCTAGTGCGTCCACTCGGAAGCTGGAGGTTTATGAGGGGAAGGCACTATCTGGACCATATGCTTTATTAATTCAGAAGATGATTACAAGTGATTTACAAGGAGCCCTTATGCGAAGTATCGCTTTAGGTGCTCCGCATGCCAAGTATGTGCTAACTCTTCACCTTCTAAATTAGCTAATTTAAAAGAGCCAGGGCATCCTGAACGAACAATTAGGTACGAACCTTCCCATTTATTTCCTAACTGCCCTGGCGCTATAATGCTTCGTAGAACAAGATGACCCGGTCTTAGTTCATTGAGCTTAACCTTCGGGTCAAACCAAGGCTTCGTCTGCTGATGATACTTTGATAAATTTGCCACAGCTCGAAGTCTTGTTTCTTCTGATAAATCTAGCGAAGCTTGTCTTTCTTCTTCAATCTCCGGTTCGGTGCTGCGAAGTGATCCTCCTTTAAGCTCCGTTGGAGTCATAGCTTCATCTCCGAATAGTAGTCTGAATGGAGTAAAACCTGTGGACCTTGTTTGCGTAGTCCGAATGGACCACAAAATCTTCGGAAGCTCTTCGGTCCACAGTCCTTTTACTAATCCTACTATCCTTCGATCTAGCCCTGACAAAATATTTCCATTGGCTCTTTCTACGGCTCCATTAGACTGAGGATGCCTCACTGCAGCAAAACATAACTGAATGCCTAGATCTTCGCAAAACTTCCTGAAAGGTTCTGCATCGAACTGTGTTCCATTATCAACTATGAGTTGTCTAGGCACTCCGAACCGGCAAATGATATTCTTCCAAAAGAATTTATGTACATTGTTCGAAGTGATGGCTGTTAAGGGCTCTGCTTCTACCCACTTAGAAAAATATTCAATAGCTACCACTGCGAACTTCAGATTTCCCTTGGCTACTGGAAAGGGACCAATTAAATCCATACCCCATCTGGCCATAGGCCATACCGGAGCAATAACTTGAAGAGCTGTTGGTGGGCGATGACTTCGTCGACCCATCCACTGACATCCTTGACAAGTGCGAACTAAGCTCTCCGCATCAGCTGTTATTGTAGGCCAATAAAGCCCCTGGCGAAGTGTTTTTCCTGCCAAAGCTTGAGGGGCTAAATGGCTACCGCAAAGGCCTTCATGAATTTCTCGAAGAATTTCTTGACCTTCGGCTTGAGATATACATCGGAGTAGAGGGGAACATACTCCGGCCTTATATAAAATACCGTTGATTATTTGATAATTTCTAGCTCTAAGCTTCAATCTTGAAAGCTGTGGCTCTTCAGGTAAATTTGTTCCTCCCTGTAAAAGTTCCATGATTGAATTTTTCCAATCTACACTAGGAATGCAAAGAATCTCTGCAGAGGGAATTTGTGGCACCGAAGGTGTACTGAGCTCCTCATAGAAAGCTTCTTCTGGTACATCCACAGCTTCGGCTGCAGCTTTTGCTAAGATGTCCGCTTGCACATTTTCTGCTCTTGGTATACTCCGAATGGAAATACCCTTGAAGTGTGCTTCGATCTTACGGATTTCTTCTAAGTACTTTGCAAGCTGTGGATGCCGAACCTGAAAACTTTTATCTACGTGCCCTGCTACTATCTGAGAATCTGTCTTTATAACAATTCTTGTAGCCCCTAGAGCACGTGCTTTTCGGAGTCCCAGTAAAATCCCTTCATACTCCGCTATATTATTGGTAGACTTAAAGTTGAGTCTTGCGGAGTACATTGCTCTCTTCCTTGAAGGCGAAATTAATACTGCTCCAATGTCTGCTCCGGATGCTTGGAAAGCCCCATCGGAATAAACAGTCCAAACTCCGTCACTTGACTTCTCCGGAACCAAAGTTGCAGGTGGAGTCCATTCTGCTACAAAATCTGCTAAGACTTGTGATTTGATTGTTGTCCTTGCCAGAAAAGATATGCCGAATGATTCTAGCTCAACTGCCCACTTCCCAATTCTTCTAGTAGAATCCTTACATCGAAGCATATATCCCAAAGGATACGAAGTTGGTACAATTACATCGTGAGCCAAAAAATAATGTCTTAATTTCCTCGAAGCCATTATCAGAGCATAAACAAACTTCTCGAGTTCGGAGTATCTTGTCTTCGCTCCTTATAATGCTTCGGATACAAAATAAACAGGATTTTGGACCAACTTCCCATTGAAATCTATTTCTCTAACAAGGACTGCACTGACAGCAGAACCTGTAGCTGCAAGGTAAAGGAGTAGGGTTTCGTCCGCAATAGGCACCGTGAGTGTAGCAAGATTACTGAGATACTCTTTAATATCTTCGAAGCTTTTTTGACACTCCGGTGTCCATGCAAAATCTTCGGACCCTTTCAATGCTTTAAATATAGGCAAAATTCTCTCCGCAGACCTTGATAAAAACCTGCTATGTGTTGCTAAACGCCCAGTCAGCTTTTGCACTTGCTTTAAATTTTCCGGAGGAGCCATCTTTTGTAGCGCAGTTATTTGAGTAGGGCTAGCTTCAATCCCCCTGCTTGAAACTAAATACCCTAACAACTTCCCAGCCTTAGCTCCGAAGATACATTTCTCGGGGTTAAGATGGATCCCACATGCCCGAAGGCTATTGAATGTTTTTGCTAAGTCTAGGCTATGTTGGTGCTTTAAAGCACTCTTTATTACAATATCATCCATATAGGCCTCCACATTGCGACCTAATTGATGACCTAGAGCCTTAGCAACTAACCTCGAAAAAGTAGCCCGACATTTCTTAAGCCAAAAGGCATTCTTACATAACAAAAGACTCCCGAAGGAGTTACGAAGCTTGTCTTGATCTCATCTTCGCGCTTCAACCATATTTGATGATAACCAGAATACGCGTCAAGGAAGCTTAATAACTCCGAACCTGCGGTGGAGTCGACCAATTGATCAATTCGGGGCATGGGGTAGGGGTCACGAGGGCATGCTTTATTCAAGGATGTGAAATCAATGCACATGCGCCACTTTCCGGAAGATTTCTTTTTGACGAAGACTGGGTTGGCTAACCATTCTGCGTGAGCCACTTCTCTAATAATTCTAGCCTTCAACAATTTTTCAACTTCGTCTTTTGCTAGAACAGCTCTTTATGCAGACATTTTTCGGAGTCCTTGCCGAACAGGCCGGGCCTTCGGGTTTACAAGCAAACTATGTTCAATGATATCCCGATCGACTCCGGTGATATCTTCGTCCGACCAAGCGAATACATCTAAATTCTCTTCCACCACCTTTTACAAGGAGGTTGCAACTTCTGGAGGTAAATCTTTACCAAATTTAAATGTATATTCTTTACCATCTTTAACAATAACCTTCGTTGCAATCTCTCCTTCAGGACTTGGTCTCTGGAAGGATTTCATTAAAGCTTCAGAAGGGGCTGAAAAATTTTCTTGATTATCTTGCACATTGTTTACTTGTCTTGGATCAAGAGGGGGGCCATGACCATATTCCGCTCTCCGGGCGATAGCTTGATCTCCGAAGACAGTAAGGACTCATGCTTGTGTGGGCATCTTCATGCACAAATAATTGTGATGCGCCACAGCTCCGAACTGGTTTAGCATGCCTCTTCCGAAGATGACGTTGTAAGCATACGAGGCATCTACAACATCGAAATTACTTCTTCAGTTCGGGCCAACAAACCTTCTCCGAAGGTAACTTCCAGTCCTATTTGGCCGAGTGCATCAAGTGGAGGTCCTGCGAAGCCTTGCAAAGGACGGACCGCTGGAAGGAGATGCTTTCTGGAGATGCACAATTGATCGAAGGCTTGAACAAAAATGATGTCTGCCGAACTGCCTCCGTCAATCAATACTCTTCGAACTTCAGTGCCCGCAATATCAGCAATAATAACAAGTGGGTCTACATGCGGGAATTTAATGCCAGCTGCATCCTCCGCTGAAAAGGATATCGGTACATGAGACCACTCCGGCATAGCAGCTGCAGACGACGAAGTCCCAATGTGGCCCACTTCTTTGACGTAGTCTCTTCGCTGTCTGTTTGACATGCTTCCGAGGATACCTCCTCCGGAGATGGGGAGGATTACTCTTTTCCCTCGGACTTGCCCTTCCTCTTGCTTCGGAGGTGGCATAACATTGGCCACTGGAGGGTGTCTTGCGGCTTCGAAGTTTTCTATCCGTGCCACAGCCTGGACCGGCTCCGGGCGCGCTGCAGCTGGAACTCGGTCGGTAGTACCTCGACCCGAAGTTCTTTCTAGATATTCTCCTCTTAGAGTGAGTATAGCCTTGCAAGTATCAGTTGCATGGCTTCGATTTTCACCATGAATGCAGCAGAAAAGGGTCTGGCCTTTGCCAGCCATTTTCCCTGGCGGCCTCCAGCCGCTGACCTTGTTCCCCGAAGGCTGTGGAGCTCTCTGTGTGAACTTTTGCGGGGGTGCAATGTTCAAGACTTCAGAACGAGGGTGCTTTTGCCCCCTTCTCCGATCATGTTGAACTTCGAAGACTGGTTCTTGCGGCTGCGCCGAAGTTTTTACTTCTACTTTTACTTCTTGCAATATGGATGGAGTAGCTGCAGTTCTTCGAAGCCAACCCTCTTCCGACCTCGCATATTCCTCGAAGTATGACATCAGCTGAGAAACCGAGGATATGCTTTTCCGATGAAGCTTATCCAGGAGGCCTTGATGAGTGACACCTTCCCGAGCTGCATCAACTACCGAAGATGTAGACAACCCTCGGATCTGTGACTTCGTATGAGCGAAGCGCTTGAAATATTGCCTCAATGTCTCTCCAGGGAGCTGCTTCACCTAGAAAAGGCTTCCTGTTGACATTGGAGGCACGAAGGTGCCTTGAAAATTGCTTACAAACTTCTTCTTCAGCTGCCCCCATGAATTAATTGATCCTGGCTTCAAAGACCAGAACCACCTTAATGCCACTCCTTGAAGAGCTAAGGGGAAGCACTTTGCCATGGTGTCTCGAACTCCTCCGCTAGCTTCAATTGCTAGGGCATAAGAACGGGCAAACTCTCCGGGGTCTTCATCTCCAGCATACTTACAGAGCTTCGAAGTCTTAAACTTCGGATCAAAGCGAACTTTCTGCAGCTCAGGATGCAGCGGAGATTCATTATCAAAGGAGGCATTCTCCTGGGCTTCGGGATAAATGGGTTCGTCGTCTTCAGGCACTTCTGGGATAGCTGGGATGGCTTGAGAATGAAGCCTGTTCGCAGCTTCTTGCCGCCATCTTGCTACTTCGGCTTGGAGGTTGGCCATTTGAGTGGCCATATC
The DNA here is from genome assembly GCA_019279435.1 of Zizania palustris. Lineage (NCBI taxonomy): Eukaryota > Viridiplantae > Streptophyta > Magnoliopsida > Poales > Poaceae > Zizania > Zizania palustris. Next base: position 58,446,239 of record JAAALK010000288.1, read on the forward strand.
TCCAAGATTTTCTTCATCTCCTCTGGAAGGATCTTCCGGGTCTTGAGAACTGGTAGGATCAGTTCGAAGTGGGATTGAAGGTGGAAGAGGGACTCCAGGTGGTCGAAGTATGGAAGGAGTTGGCGGAGGAACTCCGTATGTACGAGGGATGGAAACTCCTTCCGGAGTTTGAGGTGGAGGGAACGTGGAAGGCCCTCCGACCTCAACCGTGTCGGATGGTGCCTCTCCGGAGATCCGAGAGGACCTCTGAACAGGGTTACGAGTTGCGCTCCGCTTAGGAGGCATGATGTAAAGAGTTGGTAGAGAACAAAGTTTTTTGGACTAGATTCCCCACGGACGGCGCCAACTGTTGGCGTAAAAGATCACGCTAACAGGTTTTTGTAGAATAGAAACTAACAAACGAAGTGTTTGTGAAGTGAACTGTTCTAAGCCTCCGAAAGGATAACAACTTAGAATAGCTCGAATGTGTGTATTGAATAACTTGTATTCGGTCCCTATTAAAGAGTTAAACGGGGGGTATTTATAGGCCCAAGCATTAAGGAAAAGACCTATTTACCCCTCTGTTACAACCGACATAGTGGAAACTATTCGGTACCCTTGATAGGGCTAAAATGGTAAAAGACCAATCTAATAAGAAAAAAGATAAGTCTTTCATCTTAGCTGGCAAAAAAGATCTCAAAGAGCATTAGTTCGAAGATATACTCCGGACCAATGCCTATCTTCGTACTTCGAGCTTGACTCAGTACATCTTCGAAGATGGACGTCTGGAAACCTTCGAATCCATTATCTGCCTTTGTGCTGTTATGGCAATAACCCTGAGGATGGAATATTTTCCCCCAACACTCTCCTTTTCTCTCTGGTTTATGCGCCGCCAAACATTTTTCCTTGTCTGTTTGCCTTGCATTTATTTCATTCCTACAGTTGTTTTGAAGCTTCGATTCTCCATCCGTGCACAGTAGTATTTGTTATTTCGATTCACGTGCACAGGCACTCTAATGAGTTTTGGGCTTCGGCTGGCGTGGGGTTGCTTCTGTTCTTCACGAGCAGAATACTAGTTCTTGCTGTTTGCAAGTAGTACTCCTCCACTGTAGCAACAGTACTCTTGTGCTAGCTTTTTGCTTTTACTGCTCAAATTTTTGATCGGGTTGACAGGACTGAAGTCTCTTTTCTAGGTGTTCTCTGGCGAAGCCCCTTCTCTGTTCGAAGCCCCTCAGCTCCGTGAGGTAGGCTTCGATCTAACATCTTCTAAGGCTTCGCAGAACACTTTGACCTCTAACAGCTTCACATACTTCGATAGTCCTTGCGACGGTGTTCACTGTCACTAGCTGTTCGAAGTCGATACTTCGTTAGGCTTCAGACTTAGCTTCGAAGCTAATCTCACTAATAGACTTCAAATTTGTTTTCTGTCGCGTGTCAGCCTTCGATTCTCTCTTCGAAGCTCGCTCTGTTCGAAGGTAGAAAGATAGGCTTTGAATTTGTTTTCTGTCGTGTGTCAGGCATCGCTTCTCTGTTCGAAGGTCATTCGTCTGTGTGTTGTGTTCGAAGTTCTATGTTCGAAGGTTTAGCTCCGAAGCACGCGGTTCGAAGGTGTTGTGTTCGAAGCCTTACCTTCGAAGTACACACTTCGAAACAGGCTCCGACTTTGTCACACTTCGCTTCGAAGCTTACTTCGCTTTCTGCCACTTCGAATTAGGCTAGACAAAAAATACCTTCGGCATCCTTTCAATAGCCTTCGAAGCAGGCTTCGTCACCAACCTCCGAAGCAGGCTTCGACACTACGAAGCAGGCTTCGTCGAGCGAAGCAGGCTTCGACGAGCAGTGAACAAGAGACAGATTTGAACAGGTAACTTCTCTTCTCTCTCATAGTGCATCGAGATTGCTATACTGAGAAGTTTTTATCTTGCCTAATCTTGCGTATATTGTTTATCTGTCTATTAGCACTATTTTGATAGTTCTCTGTTTTGTCATCAGCTGCTTCTAGGCTAGATACCTTTAGACTTAGGTTATCTGTTTATTTTCTGCTGCTTAGTCTTTTGAGGTGCGTTGGGTATTAGGAACAGGCCATTGATTCGAAAGAATTTTTTTAAGGCGCCGATTCACCCCCCCTCTGGTCGCTACTTTCGGTCCTACAACAACCCCCTCGTCGCTTTAATTCGGCCTTGTATGACCGAGTTAAAGAAGAAGTAGAACGATTACTCAAGGCTGAGTTTATTAGGCCGTGCATGTATGCTGAATGGGTCACTAATATTGTGCCTATAGAGAAGAAAGGAAGCGGCAAAATACGGGTTTTCATTGATTTTAGGGATCTGAACAAGGCCACTCCGAAATACGAGTATCCCATGCCGATAGCCGATATGTTGATCAACAAAGCTTTAGGACACAAGGTACTAAGTTTTCTTGATGGCAACGCTGGTTATAATCAAATTTTATGGCCGAAGAGGACGTCTACAAGACAACCTTTTGATGCCCTAGTTTTGTCGGTTTATTTGAGTGGGTAGTCATGACTTTTTGTTTAAGGAATGCTGGCGCTACATATCAACGTGCTATGAATTTGATCTTTCATGACTTGCTAGGAGTTATGTTAGAAGTATACATAGATGATGTTGTAGTCAAATCAGACGCTATGGGAATCCACTTAGCCGATTTAAAAGTTGGTTTTGATTGGATGCAGCGATATGGCTTAAAAATGAACCCACTCAAATGTGCTTTTGGCATGTCAACAAGCAAGTTCTTAGGATTCATGATCCATGAAAGAGGTATTGAAATTGATCCTAAGAGGCTTGAAAAGATTAGAAACTTTGAAGTGCTGACATGCAGGAGAGATGTGCAAAAGTTGCTAGGCAAGATGAATTATTGGCGTCACTTTATATCTAACTTGTCTGGCAAAATTGATGCGTTTGTCCCTATACTCCGGCTAAAGAATGAGGTCGAGTTCACTTGGGTGGCAAGTTAGCAAAGCTCCTTTGAAAAGATTAAAGAGTGCTTGTCATCACCACCCGTGGTGAGAGCACCAAAGGCTGGAATCCCATTTCGGCTATACATCGCTGTAGAAGATAGCATGATAGGGGCCGTGCTAACCCAAGAGGTGGAGGGAAGAGAGTACATCATCACATTATTGAGTCGCCGCCTGCTAGATGCTGAAACCAAGTACGTGTTTATGGAGCGTCTGTGTTTATTACTTTATTATGCATGTACCAAATTACGTCACTATCTTCTTCCTACCACATGTATTGTCGCTTGCAAAACCAACGTCATAAAATACATGTTGCAAAAGATGATTCTGAGTGTAAGAGTCGGAAAGTGGGCTTACGTTTTGATTGAGTACGATTTGGATTATGAACCTCTAAGAGCTATGAAAGGCCAAATTGTCACTAATTTTATAGTTGATCATCACGTAGATGTCAATTGGGGTAACGATATTTCTCTAATTGAGGTAGTGCCATGGAAACTTTATTTTGATGGTTCAGCCTGTAAGAATGGCCAAGGTATCGGGGTAGTTCTCATATCACCTAGTGGCATGCACTTTGAAACCTCGTCCCGTTTGGATTTTCCTTCTACTAATAACCAAGCTGAATATGAGGCTTTATTACTAGGGCTTGAATTGCTAGAATCCATAGGTGGTAAACATGTCCATGCACATGGTGATTCTTTATTAGTAGTACAACAAGTAGCTAAAAGTGCTCAATGTTTTAATGTTTGGCTAAATAGTTACTTGGATAAATGTTTAGACACAATTGCTACTTTCGATGACTTTAAAATTACTCACTTGTGAAGAGAGGCCAACTCAATTGCAAATTATTTGGCTCAGCAAGCATCTGGCTATCAGGTTAGTAGAGGAAAATTTTCTATACAGAAAAACCAATGCTTGGTCTCATTGTTGAAGCCATAAACTTTGGAGCTACTGGACCCTCCGGATTGGACCTCTCCAATCACCGAATGGTGTGGTGTGCTGGAACCCTTGTGTCGGAGCCCTTCGTCCATCGAAGGATCCCGCACACTGGAGCCCTTGCGCCGAGGCCTTCTGGACAACATAAGCCTTAGCGCGTTGGGCCCCTCCGATGGAAGGCTTCGGTCTGATGGGCTCCGCACAGCTGATCCGGTCAGCCTTTAGCAAAGACAGGAAATGCCCAGGGGCACTCCGAAGTTAGCAATTTAGACATTACTCTAAGAAAGGAGTTAGTAAACCCTCCGGATGTCCATAAGGATGATTGGAGAATTCCAATTGTCCGGTATTTAAGAAATCCCAATTAGAGGGTTGATCAAAAGTTCGGCGACAAGCGTTTAAATTTGTATTGCTAGGTGATGTATTGTACCGCCGAACTATTGATGGAGTACTTTTAAGGTGTTTAGAGGACAATCAATCTAAAGTAGCTATAGGAGAAGTCCATAAGGGCATTGAGGCACTCATCAGTCGACCCAGAAAATGAGTTGGATGCTCAAAAGAGCATGTTTCTACTGGCCGACTATGATCGAAGATTGTTTTAAATACTATAGAGGGTGTGAGGCATGTCAAAAGTTTGGTAATATTCAGCTAGCTCCTGCATCGCTACTTAATCCTATTATCATGCCATGACCATTCCGAGGTTAGGGTTTAGACTTCATCAGCCAAATTCATCCTCCCTCTTCAAAAGGGCATCAGTTCGTGTTGATGGCGATAGACTACTTCACCAAATGGACCTGAAGCCACGCCTCTTAAGAATATGACTCACAATGAGGTAACTGACTTTATCTTGAAGCACATTATACATAGATTCGGTATTCCCCAGACTCTCACTACAGACCAAGGTACTTCATTTGTTGCTAAAGAAGTGAGAGACTTTTCCAAATTTTATGGTATTAAGTTAATGAATTCATCACCATACTATGCTCAAGCCAATGGTCAGGCCGAGTCTAGTAATAAAACTGTGATTAAACTCATTAAGAAGAAAATTGAAGAGTTCCCTAAAAGGTGGCATGAGGTGCTTTCAGAAGCATTGTGCGCTAGTAGAATTGCAAAGCACGATGCTACCAAAGTTAGTCCATATGAGTTAGTATATGGACATGAAGCCGTTCTACCATTAGAAGTGGATCTTGGCTCTTTACGATTTCTTAAGCAAGATGGGTTATCGGTCAATGAATATGAAACTCTTTTGAAAGACAATTTAGAGGAAGTGACCGATAACATTTTAATGGATTTAGAAGCTATAGAAAAGGACAAGAGGAGAGTCGCTAGAGCCTACAACAAAAGAGTTAAACCAAAATCGTTTCAAGTTGGTGACTTGGTTTGGAAGACGATTTTACCCTTAGGCACTAAGAGCCCCAAATTTGGTAAATGGGCACCTAGTTGGGTAGGCCCTTTCAAAATAGCCGAAATCACTCGAGGTAATACATACGTGTTAGAATCTCTACAAGGAGAGCAGTTTCGAAGAGCTTTGAATGGTAGATACTTGAAAAAGTACTTCCCAAGTGTGTGTCAAAGCGCTTGAAAGTGTCAAAAGGCTGATATGTAAAGTATCGTCTTTAGCCCGTTATGCTTTTAGTTCACTTAGTTCACTAAAAGGAAGGGGGCATGTGTTGATAGCAAAAAATGGCATTAATGGTCAAGATTGTCAAAAAATCAATTTTGGTAATTTGGGGCCAAAAATACACGTCCTGTCCAGGCCGAAGCATTGCAGGGCCAAAGGCCCATCGAGCATTGGGCTTCAAAAGCCTTCCAGCTGCCTGCTACCTTTGGCCTGAAGGCCTTCGGAGGCCTGCCTCACCGAAGCTTCGGCCCGAGGAGTAGGCTTCGGCAGGCCCTGCCGAATGCCTACTTCTTGCTATTTGGAGATAGAGTTTGAGTCTGATTCTGGCTATTTTTATCACTAAAATGTGATTAGGTCGAATCTTACCAGATTAACCTTACAGATAATAAGACTATCCCCTATAAATATCGGGGTGAGGACGGTTCATTAAATCCCCAACACAATTCAACCACAAAGCCCTAGCTTTGAACCGTACCTTACATTTATTTACTTTTCTGCACAACCTTCGTGGGTTTGCTTTGAAGCCCTCTGCCGGCCACTTCGGAACAGTGGTATCCTTGTTACTTCACCTGTAAAGTACCCGTTAATCTACGTAAAAGATTGCTATCGCCTTGTTACTTCACCTGTGAAGTATCTGTTAATCTACGTAATAGATTGCTACCTTCATTGCCATACTGCAACACTTAGCAGATTCGATCTCCTGGCCAAATTGGCACTTGATCTCTATTCTGTTGAAGGTTTTCATGCTACGGATCTCCTTCGCTGGAGGTATCCGAAGCCAGGAAGCTGGTTTCGGAGGCTGCCAAAACACCCTTCGGTAGAACCTTGCTTCGACTCCACATGCCGGACCCGTAACGCTGTTGTCGGTTTGACCAAGTCCTGCACGCCAAGGCGCTCCGGAGTAGGCTTCGTCGCATTAGGCTTCATCACGCCTATACTTCATGCCAGACAAAGTCATGCCAGTGCGTTGTGTTATGATATTTTTGTCATGTCAGAGACTTCACACCGAACCCTGCTGTTCGGAGGTGATTTCACGTCGAGATCTGTTCAGAGCCTGCCTTCGGCCAGATCGATCCAAATGCTGAAGACTACCTTTGGCGAGACCCTTCTCATGAGACGTCGAAGGCCCCCTTCGGTGAACCCCTTTGCACAGTACACTTCAAATCAGTTAGGCTCCATTCAGCTGGCTGATTTATTTATTTAATATATTTATTTTCGGCGTTATTAGAAGACAAAAGGAAGCTAGATGTCCTGATCTTCGAAGGTCCTAATAGCATCAAGGCTTCGCTATATTCGGAGCATTCCATGACAGAGGTCTCCACTAAGGCTTCGGCATGACGAAGAATCCAGACACAGGATCCGATTGGAGGCGTCGAGAGGGAAGCTTCAGAATCGGGAGGCCTTCGGACCCAAAATTGTCGTTAGCTCTCAGAGCCATTAGACCAAAATTAGAGCCGTTACTCCTCAAGGAGGCTAATAGTCACACGATTTCACGGCGGTTTTAAGTCTTCACTGTAGTGGCCCTGCATGTCATAATGGCGTTGAAACCGAAACAAAGCAGCCAAAACGTTGCTTCATAACGTACAACACAAGGGACTTCAGATGCTATAAAAGGATAAGAATAGTGATTTTGAGGCACGTTACCAACTGCTCCGTAGACTCACTTTTCTCCTTCTCTAGTTTCCATTCTCAACTTTTCGAGCTTTCATCAATGGCGAGGACTAGTTCCAACGTGCCCGTGCCAGCCTCGACCTTGGACCGGTAGCATGCCATGGCAGCGGCAGCAGCAGCGGCGACGGGGCCCTTAGATAACCCTTGGCCCGCTGGCCCTCGGGATCTTCGACCGACTTCCACCAAGTATATAGACCAGTCATATTGTCTTGGGGCATCGACCTGCTCAAAGAAGACAATAACCGAAGTAGTTGCTAGAAGGCTAAGCCTGGAGTGAAGGTGCGAGCCATTGGGAAAGAAGTTATTCTGGTACCACAAGTGGGAGAAGTTGTGGTTTTTGAAGCTTTCTTCGAAGCTAGACTTAGGCTCCCTTCTATGGACTTCATAGCGGAGGTACTAGATTTTTTTCCATGTAAAGCTTCCTCAGCATTCTACGAACGCCATCGCTCGCTTGGCCATATTCAAATGGGCCTTGCGAGTCGAAGGGTGTGCGGGGAGAGCGGAGATCTTCGCGGCTCAGCACAAGGCTTCCTACCAGCTGAAGACATACATCGGACCTAGAGGAGAGAAGATGGTGGTGCCCTTTGAGAGCATAAACTTCCAGCTTCGGGATAATTTTCAAGACAGGTTCCCAGTGAAGTCCATCAATGATCGATGGTACTCAGATTGGATCCTCTGCTGGTTCTATGCGAAGGTGGGCGCAGCCTCTGTCTTGGCGGGGCCCCTAGAAGAAATCATGTACTGTAGGGAAGCACACAATAGCCCAAAGTCGAGCCAACTTTAGGAATGCCTCGGACTGTTGTACGCCATAATTCGACGCATGAGTATGCGCGACTTGGCGGAGGAAGACGCTAATGATGAAGGTGGCCCACAAGCCGAAGGTTCGTACTCCTTCGTAGTCTCCAATTTCGTTGTCCAGAGCGATCCAAAGAGGAAGAGGATGCAGACGCGCAGATGGTGGAGGAGTTCAAAGCTTTCCTTGTGGGGGATGATGAAGGGGGTTCTCGGATGGAAACCGAGACTCTCGTCAGAGATGGCGCAGAAGTAGCACCGAACGAAGAGGGGGTGATCTCAGGTAGGTGGATGCCGAGGTAGCTCCATCGAGCTAGACAGAGGTCCTCGGTTCATGATGATGGCAGAGTCGAGGCCGAAGGGATTTAGACCCTGGAAGCAGAGGGTTCCGTCCTAGATGAAGTGTTGGTTGCCGCAGTCGAGGGGACTTCTACGACCATTGCTTCGGTCCAATCTCCCGAGTCTGACGAGTACTTTACTTTGATCTTTGAACATCCCAGTAGTCCGATACTTGTTCGGTAGCAGGGTGGTGGAGGTATACCTATACCAACCGAGCTCTGCTTCATTTTTTACCTGCAATATTTAAATAATGATGTATACCTTTGTCTTTACAGAATCAACTCCAGTGGAGGTGGCTCCGGTGCAGGAGACAGCTACGACGAAGGAGGTGGTTCCGGAGCTAGAGATGGCTCCTGTGCAGAAGACGGCTCTGGCACAAGTGACGACTCTGGCAAAGGCTGATGGCCCCTAGGAAGGGAAAAGGCAAATCCTGGCCCATGCCTGTTCCCACAGCGGGGTTGACTCTGTCGGAGTCAACTAATGGGGGGCAATCTACGGAGGGTTTCGAAGATGCATCCCTTCACTCGGGCCTTCTCCTACAGATGATGAATAGAGCGCCTTGGCGAGGCTCCCCCTCTTGGCCCCTTTTCTTGAGCAGAGGATAGGGCTTCGGCCTTTATTGGAGCCCCTGGCTCGGGTTAGACGAGAGGTAAGTGAGACCGAGCTACTTTCCACGATATGTGAGTGTTGGCATAAAATATTACGGTAACAGGTTCTCGAAGATTAAGAACTAATAAACGAAGAGTTTGTGAAGCGGACTATTTCAAGCCTCCGAATTGGATAATAGCTCGAAGTAGTTCGAAGTTGTGTATTTAATAGCTTAGTATTCGATGATCATTACAGGGTGAGAATAAGGGTATTTATAGGTAAAAATCTTAAGGAAAAGACCTTTTTACCCCTCAATTACAACCGATATAGTAGAAACTATTTGTTACCCCTAATAGGGTTAAAATGGTAAAAGTCCAATCTAATTAGAAAGAAGATAAGTCTTCCATCCTCGGTGGTAGATAAACTCTCTGAAGATTGAACCTTCGAAGTCATACTCCGAACAGAAGCCTGCATGGATTCTCCGAGCTTGATCATGCGCAAGGATTGGAATTAATATTTGAACTTTGTTCTAGTAAATTGTCTTTGTCTTATAACTGTAGAGACCCTGGGGATGAAGTATTTTTCCCCAATAGTAGCCCCTCGAATACGCTTCTCCAAATGATCTGTAAAGCTAGGAGAGCAGTATACGCAAGAAACATAATCATGTGCAGGGCTTAGTAAATATACCAACCTTGGAAGCATTCAGAAATTTACAAACTTCGAATCGACTTCCATGCGGAGGTTTCAGCAAGCAACTCCGAAGGCAAATTTTGCGAAGCTGAAAAGACCGTTAGACTCACAAAAATAGTCGTTACTCCTTTCCTTCGGAAGGAGTTACGACGCCGCTTCGTTTTTGGAAGTGATAACGGTACAGAAGACGGAATGACATGTATGAACGGTAAGAATTTGTGAATATAGGCTATAAATAGAGGGGCATAGGAACATTCGAGACACTTTACTCACTGCTCTTTCAATATTCCCCTTCTGATTTCTCGAGCTCCAGCTCCAAACCTTCCACTCCATTCAACGGCGAATACTAGCCACAAGGCTCCCATAGCAGCTTCAACCTTGGCTAGGCAGTAAGCGATGGCGGCGGTAGCAGCGGCAGTGCCTGTGGGGAATACCCATCAGGCCGGCCCCCACGACCTCCTCCCAGCATCTTCCAAGTACCCGGATCAATCTTACAGCCTTTGCCCATCGACCTGCAAGAAGAATACCATCGTAGCAGCGATTGAGGGGAAGATTAGTCCGAGGATTAAGATTCATCAGCCTGGCTAGGAAGCAATCCCCTCGCCTCGGCCCGAGAGGTAGTTGTATTCGAAGCATTCTTCGAGGCTAGGTTAGGGCTTCCTGCGGTAGACTTCTTGTCCGAGGTGTTGGAACTTTCCCATGTCACTCTTCCTCAACTGTCCCCGAACGCCATAGCGCGTCTTGCAATCTTCGAATGGGCAATACGAGCCGAAGGGCAGAAATCTTCGTAGCACTCCACAAGGCTTCCTGCTAGCCAAAGACTTACCAGGGCTCCAGAGGAGAGAAAATGGTAATCGTGTTTGGCAGTATCAACTTCCGTCTCCGGGATGAGTTCCAGACTTGGTTTCCGGCGAAGGCCATCAACGCCAGATGGTACACAGACTGGATTCTTCACTGGTTCTATGCCGAAGTGGGAGCAGACAACACTTTGGTCGGGCCTCTGAAAGACATATATTTCCGGAGGGAAGCCAAAGTTCATCCAGACCTGGGCTAGCTTGAAGCTCGCCTCAATCTGCTGCAAACAATAAGTCACCGCAAGAGCATGTGGGACTTAATGAAGGAGTTCATCAGGCTCCACATTCTGCCTCTGATGGCCAACTGGCCTATTATTTTCGAAGAAAATCCGGAGGGTGGACTTCGAGAGATATCTTCGAACTCTGCTGGTAACTTCGGAAACTACAAAATGTTTTATATGCAATAATTTCATAAAAAATAATATGACTAAAATAAATCTTATCTTTTAGCTCCACGCGCTGTCCTGACTTCAGAGCAAGTTGTACGGGCTTCGGAGAAGATCCTCAGAGCCCCTACTCTCGCTAAGAAGGAATGGAGACTGATACTGGTGGCCCGTTGGGAGCGGTTCAACCGAGTATGGAGTGTAGTTAGAGTCGACGCTCCTTCCCTTCCGGACTAGAGCACATCAGAGATTGGTCCTAAGAAGAGGAAAGCTGAAGCTGGCACTTCAGCGCCGGCTAAAACACTTGTGAAGAAGTTGGCCCGAAAGCCAAAGTTCATGGCCCCTTCCAAGTCCTCTACTTCATCTTCGGAGTCATCTGAAGATGGACACATAGAAATACAAAATGAGTTCGAAGCCCTTATTACCGAGGATGAAGGGGCGCACGTGGAGGTCGAAGTTCTCGCCGAGGACGACACAACGACCGTGCCTGTTGTGTAAGATAACCTCGAGCAGGCAAAGATTTTGAAAGTCTCGCCTGGCCAAGAGGTCCCTGCTGCGGAAGAAAGCGGAGTTGGGGCGACAAATGATCAAGCCTTAGTTCCGCACGAAGTGATAACTACTCTTCTTGGAGTGATTTTAGCAACTAATCCTTTGGTCTCCAACTCCGAATCTGAAGAGAACATTGAAGAGGCATTCGAGCGTCCGAGCAGCCCCGTACTCATCCGGCGACAAAATGTCGAAGGTATACCTTAGTAGAGTTCTTTTTCCTTCTTTTTGTGTTCTACAAAGTTTATACAATATATAATACCTTTGATTTTACAGGATCAACCCCAACGGGGATGACCCCTGCTGCGAAGACTGCGCCTGAAGCTTCAATATCTCTGAAGTCAATTCCGGAGGAGATCATGAGAATGGGGCCAGGAAAAGGTAAAGGAAAAGGGGATCCTTTGCCTGCTCCGACTTCCAGGTTAACCCCGTTAGAGTCTACCGACGGAGGACCAGTCTACGGAAGGGGGCCAATCCATAGAGGTCTCCATGGACACGGCGCTGCACTTTGGCCCTTCTCCGAATGAAGATGATCAAAGAGCCTTATCAAGCCTCCCCCTCCTAGCTCCTTTTCTAGAGCGAAGGACTGGGCTTCAGACTCTGCTAGAGCCTCTGGCTCGAGCTAATCACGAAGATGGGGAGACCGAACTGGTAGCTATTCTTGGGGAAGCTAAGAGGTCGGAGTTAGATGCGGCCTTGGAGCAGGCAGCCTACTAGGTACAAAGTATCTGCAATAACAGAGTTAGTTTAAACATGTAAATAGTTTACTTACATTGCTCTTTTCTTCCTTCGCAGCAAATAGTCTTGGTCCCGAGCTGCGGCTGTATCAAACGAGCGAGAGTGTAACCATCTCAAGGAGAAGATAACGTCCCTCCAGGGGAGTCTTGTCAGCTCCAAGATTCGAACCTCTAGCCTGGACGAAATGGTAGCCGCGGAAAGGAAAGCCTGACTTGGTTTGGAGGCTGCCAATTGGAAGCTCGAAGCTGAACAGATCATGCTTCGGGCCAAAGTGGAAAAACTTCAGATGGAGAAGGCGACCGCAGGGACCGAGCTGGTCAAGCTCCGAGAGGAGCAAGCGAAGTTGATGGAGGAGGCCAATAATTTACTTGGACAGAAGAACTCCTTGGTTACGAAGGCAGCTAGGCTATCTTCTTTGATAGACGAGCTATCTTCGTCAAAGGATATTTTGTCCGAAGACAAGGTGAAGTGTGAGAAGGTAGCCTTAGAGACCATGGACAACCTTCGGGGCGTCTTAGAGTACTTCGGCACTTCTTGGACTTTACCTTCTTCTGGCGACATGCCTCTGCTCCGAATACTGAAGATGATCCAAGCAGCAGCGAAGACTATGTACAAGGCAGGTATTCGGTATGGAGAAATCTCCGGCCAAGTAGCTGCTAACGGAGTGCTTCGCTACTACGAGGATTTAGGGCTATCAGTAGCACCAGACTCATAGACGACTCCTATTATCTTCGACGATGACCGACTCCTAGCCCCTTCTGCCGACGTGGCTGCAGCTTGGGAAGCCTTCCAATCATCTTGTAGAACCGAAGGTCGATCAGCGATCAAAGCCTGGATTGATGAAGGACATCGCCAAAAGCAAGCGCGGTCGCAAGCTTCGAGCAGTCAGCCCCCGTCGGACCCAAAGGTCTAGTTCTCCTTAGGGCCCCGATTATGTAAAAATTTATGCTTTTATCCTTTATGAATGAAAGGACTTATTTGGAAATGTTTTTATGCTTTCCGACCTTTTTTGGATGATCTCGATGTGCTAGAGGTTAACGAAGAGCTTCGCCCGCTATGGGCTACCTTCGACGCTCTAAGACCTCACAAATGCCCTCGATTTTCAATTCCTCGAGAAAACTCCGCTGTAATTACGCCCAAAATATGGAAAGATATGTTATATTATATTAAAGAAGAGGAAAAAGAAGTTAGCTTAGAACCTTCGTCTTCTGAAGACATTGAATGGTCCTTATGGGGGAGTGGTCCCGATCTTCCGCTAGGTAAAGGATAAACTTGGGTTGGTGGAGAATCTCGACGTTGGCGATCCAAGGCTCCGGTCCGGCGGATCAAAACCTTGCAATCGTTACACCACTGTCTCCGTTGGTTATCAACCACGCAGAACGCGATTGACCTCGCCACGAAGGCTAATTCCTGCAAGCGAACCCAAGAACACAAGCAAGAACAGGAAGGATACAAATCGAATGCCAAATCACAGACAAACGAAGATAAGTTGAGGTTTCACAAATGCCAATGCGGCAGCCAATCGGTCCGGCGCAAGAGGCGGGATCTAAACACAACAGTGTAGATGCAACAAAGCAAAACCTAACCCTAGAAGTGGCTGGCGTGAGAATATATAGGGCGGCGGTCTGTGGAAGGGGAACAGACTTGGGCTGTGGGCTAGAAGATGTACAGACTCAGATTATGGCCCACATGGCCCAGTTCTGTCATGCAGTACTGTTTTAAATACACAGGACGACTCGAGATTCCAAATGAGGTGAAACCAACGGCAAACGATCCGTCTTCTCCTCAGCTTTCCAAAAAGTCAAAGAACGCGCCAATCGGACTTCGTATGAGGAAGTTATGCCCATTTTGGTGAATGGTGGTCGATGTAGTCCGAACCAGCGAATTCTTGACTTCAAATCATCTGTGCGGCTCCGTCTTCAACTCCAACTCTCCTATTCCATCTCCCATGTTCCTAAGCAACAAAATATCACTAGTATTCAGTAGCATCCCATCCAAACAATATAATCAAAGTTGCTAAGGAACGAATTAACCTCATGGTTCAAGCGACGGGCACGGGCACGTGTGATTGGTCCTTGTAATTGAATTGTAGGTGGAGGCTCCATGTGTGTATCATGTGAAGTGATGTCCTCATCAGGTCCGAAGAAGAAGATACCACCAAAGAGCAAGTAAAGAAGGGCTCTGAACAACTTCGAAGCTGGGAAAGAAGACCCGAGCAACTTCGAACTTGGGATGAACTTCAGCAAGAGCACAAAGACTTTTGAGCTTCTAAAGGAGGGAAAAGGGTTAAACATAAAGTTATTAAAACTCCTGGCTCCGGAACGAGTCATTCTAGTTTCAGCGGTAGCTCTAGGAATCAAAGAGGTCTTCGTTTTCTTCTCGGTATAGATACATACTTTTCATGATGTAATGTAATCTGTCTGAATGATAAAGATTAAAGTTTCAAAATTGTCTCCCTACTTCCCAACCCCTCTTTGGGTGTAAGCAACTTCGAAATTGATCGAAGGTGGTTACGCGCAACGAAAATAACATTAGGAGTACAATTTTGGAGGCTCGGAGCTCAAAAAATGTCTACGACCCTACTAACTCAGAATCTGAAAACTAGTAACTTAATACCTCTTTGTTTGAATGTAGTCACTTCGGACTCTTTTTTCGGATACCTTAGCATCCGATAAAATTTGTTGCTTTGGACTCTTTTTACAAATGTTTTAAACTATCAGCTCAAGGTCTGTTATGTTTGGCTCCTTCGGCTCTTTTTGCGAATGCTATCAAACTAGTGGTTTGGAATTCGCATAGTGGTCTCCTTGGACTCTTTTTACATATGCTTTCAAGCTGGAGCTTGGAATCCGTATCATTTGGTCTCCTTGGACTCTTTTTACAGATGCTTTCAAGCCGATGGCTTCGAATCCGTTTTTTGACTTTCCCACATCGTCGGAAGCTTCGAACCAGTGATTTGAAGTCTGTGAAATTGGTTCAAACTGATGACACTTCCCTCACAGCCAACTTCGTTCCTCCAGTGCTTCCACTAGAAGTATGAAGTGTTTCAGAGGTAGGCATTATCTGAACCATGAGCTTTATTCATTCAGAAGGTGTTTACAGATGATTACACAGAGCCCCTATGCAAAATATCGCTTTAGGTGCTCCGCATGCCAGGCATGCTTTAACTCTTCGCCTTCTAAATTAGCTAGCTTAAAAGAACCAGGGCGTCCTGAACATAGAATGATGTATGGATCTTCCCACTTATTTCCTAATTTCGCTGGTGCTATGATGCTTCACAAACTAGATGACTAGGCTTAAGTTAATTAAGCTTAACCTTCGGGTCATACCAAGTCTTCGTTTGATGTTGATATTTCGACAAATTAGTGACAAGCCTGAAGCCTTGTTTCTTCTATCAAATCTAGCGAAGCTTGCCTTTCTTCTTCTATTTCAGGTTCAGTGGTGCGAAGAGATCCTCCTCAGAGCTCCGTCGGTGTCATAGATTCATCTCCGAATAATAATCTAAAAGGAGTAAAACCTGTGGACCTCGTTTGAGTGGTCCGAATGGACCATAAAATCTTCGGGAGTTCTTCAGTCCACAACCCTTTTGCTAATCCTATTCTCCGAATCAGCCCTGATAAAATATTACCATTAGCCCTTTCGACAGCTTCGTTGGATTGAGGATGATGCACAGCTGCAAAACATATTTGTATGCTAAGGTCTTCGCAAAACTTCCTGAAGGGCTGCGCATCAAACTGTGTCCCATTGTCGACTCTGAGCTATTGAGGTACTCCGAACCTGCATATAACATTCTTCCAAAATAATTTTTGTACATTATTCGAAGTGATAGTTGTGAAGGGTTCTTCTTCGACCCACTGCGAAAAATATTCAATTGCTACCACTGCGAATTTCAGATTTCCTTTTGCTACTGGGAAGGGGCCAATGAGATCCATGCCCCATCTGGCCATAGGCCAAACCAGAGCAATGACTTGAAGAGTCGTTGGCGGGCGATGACTTTGTCTTCCCATCCATTGACAACCCTGGCAACTGTGGACTAAACTCTCCACATCAGCTACTATTGTAGGCCAATAAAGCCCCTAGCGAAGTGTTTTTCCTGCTAGAGCTCGGGGGCCAGATGGCTACCACAAAGGACTTCATGAATTTCTCAGAGTATCTCTTGACCTTCGGCTTGAGAAATACATCGGAGTAGGAAGAACATACTCCGGCCTTGTAGAGAGTATCGTTGATTACATGATAATTCCGAACTCTTAGCTTCAACCTTGAAATCTATGGTCCTTTAGGTAAAGTTGCTTCACCTTGCAATAACTACATGATTAAACTCTGCCAGTCAGTGCTTGGAATGCAAAGAACCTCTTCAGGAGGAATTTGTGGCACCGAAGGCGAAGTAAGTTCTTCATAAAAGCCTCCTTCTGTAATATCCACAACCCAGGCTACATCTTTTGCTAAGGTATCAGCTTGTACATTTTCAGCTCTTGGTATACTTCGGATAGAAATCACTTTGAATGCTGCTTCAATCTTACGGATCTCTTCCAAATATTTTGCAAGCTGTGGATGTCAGACTTGAAAACTTTTATCAATGTGCCCTGCTACAATTTGAGAATTTGTTTTAATAACAACTCTTGTATCACCCAGAGCACGCGCTTTTCGGAGTCCTAACAAAATTCCTTCGTACTCCGCTATATTATTGGTGGACTTAAAGATGAGCCTTGAGGAGTACATCGCTCTTTGCCCTGAAGGTGAAATTATTACTGCTCCAATACCTGCTCCAGACGCTTGGAAAGCTCCATCGGAGTATATGGTCGAAATTCCTTCGTTCGATTTCTCCGGAAGCCCATATTGCAGATGGAGTCCATTCTGCCACAAAATCTGCCACCACTTGCGACTTGATTGCTGTCCTTGCTACGAAGGAGATGCCAAAGGGTGCTTGCTCGATGGCCCATTTTCCAATTCTTCCCGTAGAATCTTTGCTTCAGAGCATATCTTCTAAAGGATACGAAGTTTGTACAATTACATTATGTGCTGGAAAATAATGTTGTACTTTACTCAAAGCCATTATCAGAGCATAAGTGAACTTCTCAAGATCAGAATATCTTATTTTTGCTCTAGATAAAGCTTCGGATACAAAATAAACTATATTCTGCATCAACTTCCCATTGAAATCAACTTCTCTGACAAGGACTGCATTGATAGCGGAGCCAGTAGCTGCGAGGTAAATGAGTAGGGTTTCGTCTGCAACGGGCATAATGAGTGTAGCGAGGTTGCTGAGATAATTTTTAATATAATCAAAACTCTTTTGGTACTCCTGTGTCCATGCAAAATCTTCGGATCCTTTTAATGCTTTGAATATGGGGAGGCTTCATTCTGTGGACCTTGCTAGAAATCTGCTAAGTGTTGCAAGGCAGCCAATCAACTTTTGTACATGTTTTAAATTCTCCAGCGGAGCCATCAATGCAGTTATTTGAGTAGGGCTAGCTTCAATTCCTCTACTTGAAACTACATACCCTAGCAACTTCCCAGCTTGGGCCTCGAAGATACATTTTTCGGGGTTGAGATGGACTCCACATGCTCAGAGGCTCTTAAATGTTTCTGCTAAGTCTAGGCTATGTTGGTGCTTTAAAGCACTCTTTATTACAATATCATCCATATAGGCTTTTACATTGCGGCCTATTTGATGACCTAGAGCCTTAGCAATTAATATCGAAAAAAGTTGCCCCGATATTTCTCAAGCCAAAAGGCATTCTTACATAGCAGAAGACTCCCGAAGGAGTTACGAAGCTTGTTTTGATTTCCTCTTCGCACTTTAACCAGATTTGATGATAGCTAGAATACGCATCGAGGAAGCTTAATAACTCCTAAACCAGCAGTGGAATCAACTAATTGATCTATTCAGGGCATGGGATAGGGGTCACGTGGGCATGCTTTATTCAGAGATGTAAAATCAATACACACGCGCCACTTCCCGAAGGATTTCTTTCTGATGAAGACTGGGTTAGCTAACCACTCCATATGAGCTACTTCTCTGATAATCCCAGCCTTCAGTAATTTCTACACTTATGCCTTAGCAAGGATTTCCCTTTCTACTGATAACTTTCAAAGCCCTTTTCGAATAGGCCGTACCCTCAGGTTTACAAGTAAGCTGTGCCCAATGATATTTTGGCTGACTCCTAGAATATCTTCATCAGACCAGGCAAAGACATCCAAATTTTCTTCGACTACTTTTCTAATGAACTAGCGATCTCTGAAGGCAAATCTTTGCCGAACTGAAAAGAATAGTCTTTGCCGTCTTTTACAATAATCTTTGTTATGATTTATCCTTCGGGGCTTAGCCTTGGAAAGGATTTTTTCGAAAACTCACTTGAAGCAGAAATATCCTCTGAGTTGCCTTGTACGTTATTCACTTGTCGCGGGTCAAGAGGGGGACCATGACCATATTCTTCTCTTCGCGCAGTGGCTTGATCGCCGAAGACAGTGAGTACTCCCGCTTGCGTGGGCATCTTCATACATAAATAGTTATGGTTCGCCATGAATCCGAACTGATTTAACAAGCCCCTTCTGAAGATAACATTATATGCATAAGGGGCATCTAAAACATCGAAGATTACTTCCTCTATCCTAGCTAGGAGCCCCTCTCTGAAAGCAACCTCAAGACCTATTTGGCCGAGGGCATCAAGAGGAGGTCCTGCGAAGCCTTGCAGGGGATGAGCTGCAGGGAGGAGATGTTTCCTGGAGATACAGAGCTGATCGAAAGCTTGAACGAAGATGATATCTGCTGAACTCCCACCGTCGACCAGCACTCTCCGAACTTTAGTTCCTGCTATATCGGCAGTAATGACAAGGGGATCTGTATGTGGGAACTTTATGCCTGCTGCATCATCTGTAGAAAAAGATATAGGCGCATAGGACCACTCAGGCATTGTAGATGTAGACGAAGAAGTTCCAATATGACCTACTTCCCAGACAAATTCTCTTCGCTGCCTCTTTGACATACTGCGGAGGGTCCCAACACCGAAAATGGGGAGGACCACTCTTTTGCCCCAATATTGGCCATCGTCTTATTTCGGGGGTGGCATAATATTGACCACCGGAGGCTGCCTTGTGGGGTCGAAGTTGTCTACACGTGCGACAGCCTGCCACAGGTTCCGGGCGTGCCTCGGAGGGGATTCGGTCAGTAGTGCCTCGACCAGAAGTCCTTTCGAGGTACTCGCCTCTTAAAGCCAGTATAGACTTTGCGCGCATCAGTACCATGACTCTGATTTTCACCGTGAATGCATCAGAAGAAGGCTCGGCCTTTGCTAGCCGGCTTCCCTAGCGGCCTCCAGCCCAGGACCTTGTTCCCCCAAACTTGTGGATTTTTAGGGGAAAATTTCTGCGGAGAAGGAGCAATGTTCAGGACTTCGGAGCGATGGTGTTTTTGCCCCCGACTCCTATCATGCTGGATATCGAAGTTGGGCCCCTGTGAAGGTGTTGAAGTATTCACCCCGAGCTTGACTTCTTGTAGGATTGGTGGAGTTGAAGTTGTTCTTCGGAGCCATCCTTCTTCCGACCTAGCATATTCTTCGAAATAGGCCATCAGTTGTGCTACAGAGGATATTTGTTTCCTATGAAGTTTATCAAGGAGGCCCGCATGAGTAACTCCCTCTCGTGCTGCATCAACAACGGATGATGTAGACAACCCCCTTATTTGCGACTTCGCATGAGCGATGCACTTGAAAAACTGTCTTAAAGTTTCTCCAGGTTGCTGCTTCACCTGGAAAACACTTCCCGTAGACATAGGGGGTACGAAGGTACCCTGAAAGTTACTTATAAACTTTTTCCTTAGCTGCTCCCAAGTTCTAATTGATCCTGGCTTCAAAGACCAGAACCAACGCAAAGCAACCCCTTCGAGAGCAAGGGCGAAACACTTGGCCATGGTGTCTCAGACTCCTCCGCTGGCCTCAATTGCCAAAGCATACGAACGAGAGAACTCGCCCGGATCCTCTTCTCCGGAGTACTTACAGAGCTTTGAAGTTTTAAACTTAGGGTCGAAGCGCACTTTCTGTAAGTCGGGGTGTAGCGGAGACTCGCAATCGAAGGAAGCATTCTCTGGGGCTTCAGGTTAGAGAAGAGAGTCGTCGTCTTGAGGCACTTCGGGGATGACAGGGGTAACCTGAGGATGAGGCATATCTGCTGCCTCTTGCCTCCACCTTGTCACTTCAGCTTGGAGACTGGCCATCTGGGTCGCCATGTCGCCAAGGCTATCTTCATTTCTTCTAGAAGGATCCTCCAGGTCTTGGGAACTGAACATGTCAGTTCGGAGCACAGTCGGAGTTGGAGGAGGAGCTCCGTCTAGTCGAAGCATAGATGGAGTTGGAGGATGAAATCCGTATGTTCGAGGAAGAAAATTTCCTTCGGGGGTCTGAGGTGGAGGAACTACTAAAGGTCCTTCGACCTCGACTTTATTAAAAGATTTGGCTCCGGAGGTCCAAGGGGACCTCCGAGTAGTACTACCACCTGAACTCCGCTTAGGAGGCATGGTTCTAAAAACTTGGTAGAGAACGAAGTTTTTTGGACTAAGTTCCCCACGGACGGTGCCAACTATTGGCGTAAAAGATTACGCTAACAGGTTCTCGAAGATTAAGAACTAACAAACGAAGAGTTTGTGAAGCGTACTATTTCAAGCCTCCAAATTGGATAATAGCTCGAAGTAGTTCGAAGTTGTGTATTGAATAGCTGAGTATTCGATGATCATTACAGGGTGAGAATAGGGTATTTATAGGTAAAAATCTTAAGGAAAATACATTTTTACCCCCCAATTACAACCGACATAGTAGAAACTATTCGGTACCCCTAATAGGGTTAAAATGGTAAAAGTCCAATCTAATTAGAAATAAGATAAGTTTTCCATCCTCGCTGGCAGATAAACTCTCTAAAGATTGAACCTTTGAAGTCATACTCCGAACAGAAGCCTGCATGGATTCCCCGAGCTTGATCATGCGCGAGGTCGGAATTAATATTTGAAATTTGGTCTAGTAAATTGTCTTTGTCTTATAACTATAGAGACCCTGGGGATTAAGTATTTTCCCCCAACAGTGAGGCTAAAGGGCCAGAGCTAAGCACCAGTCCTTGAACGAGTCATCTATCAGGTACGATACACCTACATAAGTTAGTTTATTTAATGTACATACCATACTCACCTTGCTTTTTTTGACAACACATTGTTGTTACCCGTGCGACTACGACTTCCAATGAGCGTGAATGTAACTAGCTCAAAGATAATGTGACGGCCCTCCAAGAGAGCCTTGCCAACTCCAAGGGAAGGGTTTTATACTTGGAGGAGATAGTCCGTACAGAGTGGAGCACGAAGACAAAGCTGTAGGCTACGAACGAAGAGCTATTGGCTGAGCGGGTGGTACTCTAGGCCAAAGTTGAAAGACTTTGAGAGGAGCAAGTAATCTCCGGAGCTGAAGCCATATGGCTTCGGGAAGAGTGTCAATGCTCAGCCGACGAGGTACGACAACTGCTTGCTCAGAAGACTGTCCTCATGATGAAGACAGCCAAGCTCAACACTCTAATTCATGACATGCGGGCATCGTCAAAGGCCTTAGTTGCGGAAAGGGCAAAGTGCAGCAGTACGGCTTCTGAGACCATGGACGTCCTTCGAGCCATCTTGGAATAGTTCGGGACGTCTTGTGCCTCTTCCTCGTCGGCGAATGAACCTTTGGCCCTGAAGTTGAAGATGATCCAAGCAACGATGAAGACCATGAAGACTTCAGGGATTCGGTACGGAGAGTCCGTTGCGCTGGATGTGGGCATGGCACCGGCCAGTTTTGTGAGCAACCAGCTGTTGGCCCTTCGCTTGATGTCGCCGTAGCTTGGCTGGCTTTTCAAGCATCCTGGAAAGTTGAAGGTCGAACAACGGTGAAGGCATGGATCGATGAAGGCCACCGTCAAAAGCAGGCACGGATGCTGCCTCCAGCAATGCCTTTGACAAGCATGCCTCCTTCGGACCCAAAGGTCTATCTCTCCTTAGCACCCTATTATGTAAAAACTTGTATTCATGTCTTGCATTGAATGAAAAAGACTTATTTGGAATGCTTTTAGGATTTTTCGCACTTTCTAGATGATGACCTTGAAGTACTAGAGGTTAACGAAGGGCTATGTCAGTAGTGGGCTACCTTCAAAGCCTTAAGGCCTCATAGGCATCCTCGATTTTCTATTCCTTAGGGGAGTCACAAAGAGGTTGCACCTGATATTTGTAGCGAAGTGCTAGCTTATATTAAGGAAGAAAATGTGGAAGTTGTAAATTTAACATCCTCATCTTCGGAGGACATTGACTGGTACGAAGAAGAGTGGTCTGACGAAGACCCAATGGATACTAGCTCCGAAAGACTTCGGACCTAGGCCAAACTTCAACAAGAGCAAAAGGACTTCAGGGCTTCACAAAGAAGGAAACAAATTAAAAGAAAAGTTCTGAAGACTACAGGCTTAGGAACGAGTCGTCCTCGAAGTCGGGCGAACTCCGAAGCTAGTCTTAGGGATCGAAGGAGCCTTCGCTTCCTTCTTGGATTATACACCGATTTTTCATGATGTAATATAATTTATTGAGTACTATAAATTGAAATGCGTTGAAATTTGTGCCTTTACTTCCTAGCCCCTCTTTATGGGTGGGTGCCTTAGATTATAAAACGAAGTCGGTCACGCACAATGCCTGGCATGCTTATCCATGCTTAATGCACAATTTTTATGAGTTTTTTGACCTTACGCAATCGAAGCCCCTATTGTACTGAATAGATAATTCAAACTAGTGGTTCAAAATCCAAATAGATGGTCGTTATGGGCCTCTTAGGACTCTTCGATCCTAATGGCTCAGAACCCAAAAATGGTAGCTTAGTACTCTTTTTCGTATTTATTGGAATCTTGTAACTTTAGTCGCATTCGACTCTTTTACGGATGCTTTCAAGCCAATGGCTCGGAATCTGTTTTTTATGGCCGCCTTCGACTCTTTTCCGGATGCTTTCAACCAAATGGCTTACAATACGTTTTTTATGGTCACCTTCGACTCTTTTCCAGATGCTTTCAAGCCAATGGCTCTGAATCCATTTTTATGGTGCTTTCCCACTGTGATGGATGCTTCGAGTCGGTGGCTCGAAGTCCATTGATTGGGTTCGTATGAATGATGCTTACCTCCGCAATTAGCTCCGTTCCCCTAGTGCGTCCACTAGGGGTAGGAATCATTTTGAGAGGTAGGAATAATTGAAGCCATAAGCTTTATTTATTTTGAAAGGTGTTTACAACCCATTACAAGGAGCCCCTCAGCGAAATATTGTTTAAGGTGCTCCTCATGCCATGCATGTTTTAATTCTTCCCCTTCTAAATTAGCTAATTTAAAAGATTTGAGGCATCCTGAATGCAAGATGATGTACGGTCCTTCCCATTTAGTTCCCAATTTTCCTGGAGAAATTATGCTTCATAGTACCAAATGACCTGGCTTAAGTTCATTAAGCTTTACCTTCGGGTCGTACCATGTCTTCGTCTGGTGTTGGTACTTCATCGGATTGGTAACGGCTCGAAGCCTTGTTTCTTCAATCAAGTCAAGCGAAGTCTGCCTTTCATTGTCAACTTCTAGTTCCAAGGTGTGGAGGGAACCTCCTTTTAGCTCCGTTGGCATCATGGCTTCATCTCTGAACAATAACCGGAATGGGGTGAAACATGTAGACCTAGCTTGGGTGGTCCGTATGGACCATAAAATCTTTGGGAGTTCTTCGGTCCACAACCCTTTTGCCAATCTTACTATCCTCCTATTTAAGCCGGACAAAATATTACCGTTGGCTCGCTCGACGGCTCCATTGGATTGGGGATGACAGACAACTGCAAAGCACATTTGGATACCAAGGCCTTCGCAGAATTCTCTAAAAGGCTTGGCATCGAACTGGGTGCCATTGTCAATTGTAAGTTTCCTAGGTACTCCGAATCTACAAATAATATTTTGCCACAAAACAGTTTGTACATTTTTAGAAGTGATAGCGGTGTGGGTCTCGGCTTCAACCCATTTAGAAAAATATTCAACTGCCTTTTGCCATCGGGAATGGGCTAATGAGATCCATTCCCCATCGGGCCATTGGCCATACCGGAGTGATAACCTGAAGAGGTGTCGGGGACTGATGGCTCTATCTTCCCATCCATTGACAGCCCTGCCAAGTGTGGACTAATGACTCAGCGTCAGCTACTATAGTAGACCAATAAAGCCCTTGGCTAAGTGTTTTGCCTACTAGAGCTCGAGGGGCTAGATAACTACCACATAAGCCTTCCGTGAATTTCCCGAAGTATATCTTGTCCTTCGGATTGGGAAATACATCGGATCAGGGGAGAGCAGACTCCGGCCTTGTATAATATACCATTGATAATATGATAATTTCGCACCCTCGACTACAGCCTTAACAACTTTGGGCCTTCGGGCAAATTAACTTCGTCTTATAATAAGTTCATTATTGGACCCCGCCAATAACTGCTCGGTATGCTAAGTACTTCAGCAGAAGGGAGTTGTGGCAACAAAGGGGAGTTTAGTTCTTCATAAAAAGCCCCTTCTGGGATATCTATGGCTCCAGCTACAGCTTTGGCCAAGACGTCCGTTTGCTGGTTGTCGGCTCGTGGAATGCTCCAGATAGAAATCCCTTTAAATACTGCTTCATTCTTGTGAATTTATTCCAAATATTTGGCAAGATGTGGATGACGAGCCTGAAAATTTTTATCAATATGCCCTGTAACAACTAGAGAGTTTGTTTTTATGATAACCCTTGTGGCGCCAAGTGCTTGCGCTTTGCGAAGGCTAAGAAGGATCCCTTCGTCCTCCGCAATATCGTTGGTGGACTTAAAGTTGAGCCTGTCAGAGTACATCGCTTTTTGCCCTGAAGGCGAGATTATGACTGCTCTGGTGCCTGCTCCGGATGCCTGGAAAGCCCCATCAGAGTACACGGTCCACACACCTTCATTTGATTCTTCCGGAGCCCATACTGTAGATGGGGTCCACTCTCTACGAAGTCAGCCATCACTTGTTATTTAATTGTTGTTCTTGCTGTGAAAGAATGCCAAAGGGGGCTAGCTCGACAGCCCATTTCCCAATTCTCTCCGTGGAGTCTTTGCTTCGGAGCATATCTCCAAGGGGGTATGAGGATGGAAAAATTACATTGTGTGCCAAAACAATAATGCCACAGCTTCCACAAGGCCATTACCAAGGCGTAAGTGAATTTCTCGAGCTGTGAGTACCGTCTTTTTTGGCTCCGAACAAAGCATTTGATGATAAGTATATTGGATTCTAGCAGCAGCTTTCCATCGAACAAGTACTGCACTAATAGCGAGCCTGTTGCTGCAAGATAAAGAAGGAGAGTTTCGCCTACTATGGGCACAGTAAGTGTTGTAAGATAGCCATGGTAGTCCTTAATTTCATTAAAGCTCTTCTGACACTCTGGCATCTAGGCAAAACTTTTGAACCCTTCAAAGATTTGAATATCGGGAGGCTCCGCTCTGCGGACCTTGCCAAAAATCTGCTAAGGGTTGCGAGGCGTCCGACAAGCTTCTAGGCTTGCTTCAAATTTTCTAGCGGAGCCATCCTTTGTAGCGCACTTATCTGTGTTGGGCTAGCTTTGATTCCTCTGCTCGAATCTAAATATCCTAACAATTTTCTTGCTTGAGCCCCGAAGATACATTTCTCAGGGTTGAGGCGAACTCCACATGCACGAGGCTCTCAAAAGTTTCTGCTAATTCTAGACTATGCTGGTGCTTCAAAGCACTCTTTATTATAATTTCATCCTATATGGTGACCTAGAGACTTAGCAATTAGTCTTGGAAAATTTTCCCCGGCATTCCTTAAGCCAAAGGGCATTCTGACGTAACAAAAGACTCCCAAAGGAGTTATGAAGCATGTCTTGGCTTCGTCTTCGCGTTTTAACCATATTTGATGGTATCCGGTGTACGCGTCGAGGAAACTCAAGAGTTCGGAGCTAGTTGTAGAATCAACGAGCTGATCAATGCGGGGCATGTGGTAGGGGTCACGTGGGCATGCTTTATTCAGAGACGTGAAGTCGATGCACATGTGCCCTTGCCGGAGACCTTTTTCTTGATGTAGATGGTGTTGGCAAACCACTCTGTGTGGACCACTTCCCTGATGATCCTAGCTTTTAGTAACTTTTCTACCTCCGCCATGGCGAGATCTGCTCTTTCTATTGACAACTTGTGGAGCCCTTGGCGAACTGGTAAAACCCTTGGGTTAACGAGCAGACTGTGCTCGATAATGCTCCTGTTGACTCCGGGGATATCTTCGTTTGACCAGGTGAATACATCCAGATTATCTTGAACCACTTCTTCCAGCGAAGTGGCAATTTCTGAGGGAAACTCCTTACCGAATTGGATGGGATAGTCCTTGACCTCCTTGATGATGATCTTCATTACAACTTCGCCTTCTAGGCTCGGCTTAAGGAAGGGGATCTTCGAAGGGTCTCTTGACACTAAAGCATCCTCTGAATGCTCCTGCACATTATTTACCTGCCTGGAAACAAGGGGTGGGCCATGGCTATACTCTGCCCTCCGCGCTACTACTTGGTCACCGAGGGCCGCAAGTACTCCTCCTTGCTTGGGCATTTTAGGCATAGATAATTATGAAGTGCTATAGCCCCGAACTGGTTCAACATTCCCCTTCCAAAGATAACATTATAAGCATAAGGGGCATCGACAACGTCGAAGATAACTTCCTCTGATCTCGCCAGGTGCCCCTCCGAAAGAAACCTCAAGGCCTATCTAGCCAAGGGCATCGAGAGGAGGGCACATGAGACCACTCGAGCATTTCTGCCACTGATGACGAGGTCCAAATGTGACCCACTTCACGTACATATTCCCTCCGCTGACGCTTCGACATGCCGCTCAGGGTCCCTCCTCCGGAGATGTGCAGGACTACCTGTTTCCCGTGATCTTGGGTGTCTTCTTGCTTCGGTGGGGGCATAACACTGGCCACCGGAGGTTGTCTTGGGGTTTCAAAACTGTCCACATGCCCGATAGCGTGCATTGGCTCTAGACGTGTTGTGGGAGGGCCTCGGTAAGTAGTGCCTCGACCAGAACTCCTCTCGAGATATTCGCTCCGTCGAGATAATATGGACATGCATGTGTCAGTGGTGTGGCTTCGATTTTCACCATGCATGAAGCAGAAGAAGGTCTGGCCTCGACCAGCTGGCTTCCCTGACGGCCTTGAGCCGCTAGCCTTGTTGCCCTAAGCTTGCTGATATTTAGGAGGCAATTTCAAAGTAGAAGGGGCAATATTTAGATCCTCGGAGCAGGGATACTTTCGTCCTCTTCGTCCATCATGCTGATGATTTTACAAGAGAGACACTTGTGGTGGACTTGAGGCCTTCAGTTCAGCTTTGACTTCTTGGAGGAAGGTCGATGAAGATGAAGCAGTCCTCCAAATCCATCCTTGTTCTGACTTGGCATATTGCTCAAAGTAGGCCATTAATTGTGCCACCGAGGAAATATGTTTTCGGTGAAGCTTGTCGAGGAGGCCCGAGTTCATAACACCTTCGCGCGCTGTGTCGACAATGGATGATGTAGGCAGTCCCTTTATCTGAGACTTCGTATGAGCGAAGCGCTGGAAGAATTGTCGCAAAGATTCTCGGGCTGCTGTTTCACCTGAAAAATACTTCCTTTAGACATTGGGTCCACAAAGGTCCCTTGAAAATTTCTCACGGACCTTCTCTTTAGTTTCTCCCAAGACTTAATCGATCATGGTTTTAGGGACCAGAACCAACGGAGAGCCACCCCATCAAGCGCAAGGGGGAAACACTTGACCATCGTGTCTCGAACCCCTCCACTAGCTTCGATTGCAAGAGAATAGGAGCGGGAGCATTCTTCGGGGTCGGCCTCTCAGGAGTACTTGCACAACTTCGAGGCTCGAAACTTTGGGTCAAGCGCACCTTTTGTACATCTGGGTGCAATGGAGATTTGTCATCGAAGGAGGCATTCTCGGCGCCTCTCTGGACCTCAGAAGCTATGGGATAGTAGACAGGGTCATCGTCTTGAGCCGTCTTTGAGATGACGGGGCTAGCTTGAGTGCGAAGCCTATTAGTAGCTTCTTGCCTCCACCTTTCTACCTCAGCCTGAAGCTGAGCCATCTGGGCCGCCACGTCGTCTGAATGGCTTTCATTTCCTCCTCTAGAGGGGCCCTCCGGGTCTTGAGAACTAACGAAATCAGTCCGGAGCACAGGACGGAGCCATAGGAGAGGCTCCGTATGCTCAAGGGTTAGTGGTCACTTTGGGAGTTTCAGGTTGGGGGACCACAGAGGGTCCCACAACCTCGTGGGTGTTCGATGATCCTAATCCGGAGGTCCGAAAAGACCTTCGGAGGGGACTAGTGCCTAGGCTCTATCTAGGAGGCATTGCTTTAGGAAAGGATTGGTAGAGAACGATGTTTTTGTACTAGGTTCCCCACGGACGGCGCCAACTATTGGCGCAAAAGATTACGCTAACAGGTTTTAGTAAACTCAAAGATTTGACAAACGAAGTGTTGGTTATGCTGACTGTTCTAAGACTCCGAATTGGATAATAGCTCAAGACAGTTCGAAGTGTGTATTGAATACCTGAATATTTGATGTCCCTTACAGAATGAAGAGGGGTATTTATAGACAAGATATATTAGGAAAAGTCCTCTTTACCCTCTAATTACAACCGACCTAGAAGATACTTGTTGATAGAAAAAATGGCATTAAATGGTCAAGATTGTCAAAACATCTGTTTTGGTAATTCGGGCAAAAAAATACACATGTCCTAGACCGGGCCGAAACCCTACAGGGCCGAAGGAGCATTGAGCTATAGGCTTTGGAAGCTGTCCAGCAGGACTGCCAGCTTATGCACGAAGGCCTTCAGAGGCCTGCCTCGCCGATGCTTCGACCCGAGGAGCAGGCTTCGGCGGGCTTCGCTGAAGGCCCACATCGGGCTGATTTCTAGAGATAGAGTTTGAGTCCGATTCTGACTAATTTTATCCCTAAGCTTGATTAGGACAAATCTTAACAGATTAATCTTAGAGATTAGAATGACTAGCACCTATAAATATTGGGGTGAGGCTGGTTCATTAAAACCCCCAACACAAATCAACCAAAAAGCCCTAGCTTTGAACTATACCTTTACTTTTATCTTTACTTTTCTGCAACCTTCGTGGGTTTGCGTGGAAGTCCTCCACCGGCCACTTCGAAACAGTGGTAATCCTTGTTACTTCGCCTATGAAGTATCCGTTAATCTACATAACAGATTGCTATCGCCTTCTTACTTCGCCTGTGAAGTACCTGTTAATCTACGTAACAGATTGCTACCTTCGTTCCCCTACTGCAACACTTAGCAGATTTGGTCTCTACGGCCGAATTGGCACTTGATCTCTATTCTGTTGAAGGTTTTCATGCTTGGAGCCAGTTCACTGGAGGTGTCCGAAGCCAGGAGACTAGTTTCAGAGGCCACCAGAACACCCTTCGTCGAGGATACTTCTTCGACTACCCATGCCGGACTGTCACCCTGTTGTCGGTTTGAACAAGTCCTACGCACCAGTACGCTCTGCAGCAGGATTCGTCACGTCAGGCTTCGCCACGCCCATACTTCGCTCCGAACGAAGTCACGCCAGTGCGTTGCGCTAGGATATTTTGTATCGTGTCGGAGACATCACGCCAAAACCTGCTGTTCGGAGGTGATTTCACGTCGAGATCTATTCGGAGCCCACCTTCCACAAGATTAGTCCGAACGCCAAAGGTACCCTTCGGCGGGACCCTTCGCATCAGATGCCGAAGGTACCCTTTGGCGATACCCTTCACACAGTACCCTTTGAATCAGTCAGGCTCTGTTCAGCTGGCTGATTTATTTTATCTAATATATTTCTTTTGGGTTAATTGGATTAAATCTGTGTGATCTGATTACCTGGTGACTCCACCCCCCCGTTGATAGCCAAAAATGGCATTAATGGCTAGATTGTCAAAATATCAATTTTGGTGATTTGGGCCGAAAATAAACATATCCAGGGTCCGTCCGAAGCCCTACAGGGCCGAAGTCCGAAGCCTCTAGCCAGCCCATGGGATTCGGCCGGGAAGCCTTCGGACCAAAGCTTCGGCCCGAGGAGCAGGCCTCGACGGGCCTGGCCGAAGCCCACTTCGGCAGAGGTAGAGTTGTATGCGTTTCCAGCTCAACTTTTATCTCTATCTAGCCGGGCTAATAGCAGATTAGATAGAAGATTAAGCCCCTATAAATAGAGAGGCGAGGCCGGCGTAGAGCCCCCCCCCCCAACTCAAACCAAACCAAAGCCCTATGCTTTGATCGTATTTACTTTACCTTTATTTTCATGTACCTCTTCGTGGGTTTGCCTGGAAGCCCTCCGCTAGCCACTACGGAACAGTGGTAACCCTTGTTACTTCGCCTGTGAAGTATCCGTTAATCTACGTAATAGATTGCTATCGCCTTGTTACTTCACCTGTGAAGTATCCGCTAATCTGCATAACAGATTGCTACCTTCGCTACTAGTGCAACACTTAGCAAAATTCGGATCCTCAAGCCGAATTGGTACTTCAAATCGCCTTTGTTGCAGGTTCTACATTCGGAGCTACTTCGTCGGAGGTGTCCGGAGCTGAGAGATCAGTTTCAGAGGTCACCAGGACACCCTTTGGCAGGACTGTAGGCTTCGGCAACAGGCTTCGCCAGCATACTTCATCACCACGGGCTTCGCCACGACCATACTCCGCACCGGACGAAGTTGCGCTCGCACGTGGCCTCGCGTCATTATTCCGTAGTTCGCTGTATCGGAGATCTCACGTCGAACCCCGTTGTTCGGAGGTGATCATCACATCCAGATCCATTCGGAGTCCATCTTCGGCCGGATCAGTCCGAACGCCAAAGCACCCTTCGGAGGAGTACTTCGCACCAGACGCCGAAGGTACACTTCGGTGGCCCCTTCGCACCAGACTTCGAACTAGACAGGCTCCGACTGGTTTGCTAATTTTATTCGTTTAATCTATCTCTTTCGGCTAATTGGATTATTTTGTGTGATCTAATTGCCTGGCAACTCCACCCCCCTTATCACGACTAAGGGAAGTCGAAACACGACGTCGGTGCTACGTCATGCTTAGGCTTGTCCCTATGTATCCGTGCACTTTTGGATCGTCGAACTGACCCAAGTGAGGGGGCACGTTTCCGTGTCAACACACTTTTTGGCGACTCTGCTGGGGAAGGCTACGCCAACATGACAAGTACATCTACATCAGCCATCAGTACATCTACGTCGACTACTACGTCTACACCGCCGATGGACACAATAGGAGGCGCCGATATCGACAACCGCAACATATTGTCACCTACACTTGAAGATATCCCCGTAGAAGACCGAGCAGAGATCGAGGCAAAGTTAAAGGCGCTCCAAGACATGATGCTTGGGGGCTATGTCAAGACACATGCGGGCTTCGTCAAGCGCGACATCATCACCCCCGACCTCGCTCAGGTCTAGGTAACACCTGTGTCGCCTCGTTTATCTTCTTTAGAAATTGAGCAAAAAATAGTCGCATTGATAGATCAAGCCGTTAGCGCTTCACTGGCCAACCAGTTTTGATTCAGGCAGTCAGCTCCCAAGTGGAGGCAACTCTTAGGAGGTTCGGATTTACTGAGGCCATACCCCCAGTTCCTATTGCTAGTGCACCTCCGACAAACCCGCGCTGCCCGCACCACACGCACAGACGCCCGAACACGAGCACATCATACAAATAGCGCGTAGGGAAGAGGCCCATGGCCGACACGCCGATATCCCACCGAGTGTCGCGCCCCCGCATGAGAGGCGCACACAAGCAACATACCAAGATGATATAGAGGAGCGGGTCCGCACATTATTTAGAGAGTGCATCGGCTTCGTGCCCAAGGGACGGGTTAGGGTTTACCGTAAGCCATACACCGACCATCTTGATACAGTGCCCTACCCCCGCGGCTATAGAATCCCTAAATTCACTAAGTTAGATGGCGAGGGTAGCAAGACTACACTAGAGCACGTTAGTCAATTTTTGGCACAGTGTGGAGAAGCTAGCGGGATAGATGCTCTAAAGGTTAGATTATTTTCTCTCTCGCTATCCGACACCGCTTTCACTTGGTTTTCGGTGCTCCCACCGAACTCCATCCAAACGTGGGATGATTTAGCGCGGAAATTCCATGATTATTTTTACACGGGTGAAAATGAACTCAGGCTTTCGCATTTGACATCGGTTAAGCAGAAATCTAACGAGAACACCTCTGAGTACATCAAGTGTTTTAGGGATACTAGAAACCGATGTTTTAGCCTTAATATTTCGGAAAGGGACTTGGCGGAATTAGCTTTTAACGGGTTGCGTTCTGAAATTAAAGAGAGGTTAGATAGCCAAAACTTTTTAGAAGTTAGCCAATTTCTGCAGCAGGCTCTGGTCCAAGAAGGGCGAACCAAATATAAGAAATTTATTAAGATATTTAGCAAGCCTAGGGCTGAAATCCACATCATGGAACGTTCTGATGAGGAAGAATTGCAACAGGAGGATCCGGCCGACATGTATGCGGCCGAATGGGTGTGGAACGCTAAGAATAAACCTGTCACCTGCTCCGAGTTACGACCATCCCCCACAAAGAATCGACTTAGTGAGGTCAAGTACTCGTTTGATATAACTAAATGTGATAAAATATTTGATTTTCTCTTAAAATGTCAGCTTCTCAGGTTACCTAAGGGTCAAGTCATTCCACCTGCCGATGAGTTAAAGAAGCATCCATACTGTAAGTGGCATGATTCACATTCGCATAATACTAATGATTGCAATGTTTTTCGACGGCAGATACAATTGGCCATAGAAGAAGGATGATTGAAGATAGACCATGATCCAAAGATGAAGCTGGATAAAGATCCTTTTCCCGTCAATGCCGTCAACCTCGGCGAAAAGAAGGTGTTGATTTGGCCAGAACAGGCCGAGTCGGCTAAAGGGAAAGATGTAATTGTTGGAGGACCACACACTCGCACACTCGTACCAAAGAATCCCGAGGTAGGAGTGTGGAAAAAGAACATTATACCCCTTCGGCTAAGGCTCACAAGAGGCCGAAGGTGACGTATAACATGCTGTTGAACAAGCATCGAAGAAGGGCCAGAAAGACTGGTCCACACGCTTAGAAGCTAAAACAACCAAAGTCTCCGGGACTCTCGGAGGGTAGCTTCGGACCGAAGTAGCCGAACCCTCCGCACGGAGGCTCCGGGCACAATGGCCTGACACTCCGCATGGTGGTTTCGAGCCACAGTGGCCGAACCCCCGGTACTGTAACTTCGGTCCCCAATGGCGAACCCCACACCGTGTTGGACCTCTCCGATGGGAGGCTTCGGCTCGCACTGGCTGAACATACCTCCGCCCTGGCAGGACCCTTCGCTGGTGTGGTCTGAGATACCTTCCACATTGGCCAAACCCCCCTCCTCGTAATGAGTTCGGCTCACAGTGGGCGAGGCCACTAGAGCCACCGATGCCTCCACCGTATGACTGGGCGGGGACCCCGTGGGCTCCGTACGTATCCGGGTCAGGGTACCCTCCGCAACCTAACACTATGCCTTGTTTTCCTTCAGAGTATTATGGATGGCTGGGGCAAACAGACGCAGCGGAGGGCGACATCGTCCACAGACTGTCCGTGGTGTCGGACCATACAGAGCGAAGATGAAGGGTGCGAGTACATGGAGGCCGAGGTCCTAGAGTCCGAAGCCATCACCATCAGAGTTGGGTCTCAGGAAGTCCCAATCCCGAAGACTTTGTCACCGAGGTCTGACGGAGGTAAGTCTCATGCTTCGGCCGAACTCTGTGCCGAAACCTGGTTCGGTCGGCCGAAAGAGGCCTGTCCATCTATTGGTGTTCGCAGCGAAGCCCCCTCCGAACACAAGACGCACAAGGCCGAAGGGCACAGTACCACTTTGGCCAGAGTTAATGAAAGTCGAACAGTAGCACCCGGCACCAAGCCGTAGCCGTCTTGGGCCCCTCTAGGCATGTCCAAATCACAGAAGAGACGCCTGCAAAGACAACAGGCATAGGAGATGCGTGAGAAGAAAGCTGAGGCCAAGCGCGACGCTATCTTCGAAGAAATCTGCCCTCGTCCAGCTACAAAACAGGTATGGATGGAGAAGCCGGTTGAGATAACCAACTCGGCTCCTAGTCCGAGCGACGTTGACGACGACATGCTCGATGATGATTACTCGCCCATCTCTGAAGGGCCCACACCCCAGGTGATGGACATCAACATCGTCACGCTGCCCGCCGAGTTTGCACTACCACAGGACGAGGCTGAGGTCGCCCAATTGAACCTCAGCCCGCGCAACGCCATCTTCGAGAAGCCCGAGGACTCATCTCGCCATCTGAAGCCTCAATACGTTAGAGGTCACATCGATGGAAAGCCGATCTCCCGAATGCTCGTCGATGACGGCGCCACTATTAATTTAATGCCTTACTCGTTGTTGAAAAAACTTGGCAGGGACGAAGATGACCTGAAGAAGACAAACTTGATGCTCAACGGCTTCAACGGCGAGAGCTCTGAGGCCAAGGGAGTACTCTCCATAGAGTTGACGGTGGGCAACAAGTCGTTGCCAATCGCATTTTTCGTCATCGACGTACAAGGTAACTATAGCGTACTACTCGGGCGCGACTGGATTCACGCAAACTGTTGCATTCCCTCTACTCTACACCAGTGCCTGATGTAGTGGGACGACAACGAGGTAGAAGTCATTCCAACGGATACTTCGGCCCAAGTAGCACTGGCCGATGTATCGGTTGATGCCGTCCATAACAAAGTAGAGTGTCTGTCAGGTAGAGATCTCTCGGATTACGATTTTGTTAGTGTACCCGGAGGACGGTTTTTACCAGTGTCTGTGAAGCCGGCTGGAGTAGCACGGCTATTTTTGTATTAATAGTCATGTCTAGCAAGAGTAATCTAGATTGGCTAAAGTCTCGTGTGGAGCAATATTGGTCTAGTAAAGACGATATTGCCGAAGCCATCAGGGACTTTAGCGAAGTAGAGAAATTAGGACAAGGTTTTGCGTCGGCCGATCCCTTGGAGGAAGTCGATATAGGTGATGGTAGCATCCAAATGCCGACTTTTGTAAACCAACATTTACAGCCCGATGAAAAGGCTGAAGTAATAAAGTTACTTCGGTCCTTTGTCGATTGTTTCGCATGGGAGTATAGCGAGATGCCATGGCTAAGCCGCGAGCTTGTAGAGCATCGGCTGCCCATTAAGTCCGGATTTAGGCCTTATAAACATGCTGATCAACGATGCTTAAGGACACAAGGTACTAAGTTTTCTTGATGGCAATGCTAGGTTATAATCAAATCTTTATGGCCGAAGAGGACGTCTACAAGACTGCCTTTCGATGCCCTGGTTTTGTCGGTTTGTTCGAGTGGGTCGTCATGACTTTTGGTTTGAAAAATGTTGGCGACACATATCAGCGCGCCATGAATTTAATCTTTCATGACTTGTTAGGAGTTATGCTAGAGGTCTACATCGATGATGTCGTAGTCAAATCGGACACCATGGGAAACCATTTAGCCGATTTGACGGTTGCTTTCAATAGGATGCGACAATATGTGTTGAAAATGAACCCAGTCAAGTGTGCTTTTGGTGTGTCGGCGGGTAAGTTCTTAGGTTTCATGATTCACGAGAGGGGCATAGAAATTGATCCTAAGAGACTTGAGAAGATTAGAAACATTGCGGAGCTGACATGCAAAAGGGATGCACAAAAATTGCTAGGCATGATGAACTATTTGCGTCGCTTTATATCCAACTTGTCCGGCAAGATTGATGCCTTTGTCCCCATACTCCGGCTAAAAAACGAAGCCGAGTTCACTTGGGGGGCAAGCCAGCAAAGTGCTTTTGAGAAGATCAAGGAGTGCTTGTCATCACCACCAGTGGTGAGAGCACCAAAGCTGGGATTCCGTTTTGGCTATACATATCTGCTGAAGATAGTGTGATCGGGGCCGTGCTAACCTAGGAGGTAGAAGGGAAGTAGTACATCATCGATCACATTCTTGATTCGCCGCCTGCTGGACGCCGAAACCAGGTACTGTGTTTGTGGAACGATTGTGTTTACCACTTTTATATTTGTTGGGGGAAAATATTCCATCTTCAGGGTTATTGAAGTAACAGGACAAAAGTTGGTGATTAAGTCCAAGATTTCCAGCATATGACTCCGGGGATGCTTTGAGTCAAGTTCGAAGTATGATGACTGACTCCAATTCGGAGTATATCTTCGAACTTGAACTCTTCGAGAGCTTCCTTGCCAGCTAAGATGGAAGACTTATCTTTTTTCTCATTAGATTAGTCTTTTACCATTTTAGCCCTATTAAGGGTACCGAATAGTTTCCACTATGTCGGTTGTAATAGAGGGGTAAAAGGGTCTTTTCCTTAATGTTTGGGCCTATAAATACCCCCCGTTTTACCCTGTAAGAGGGACCGAATACAAGTTATTCAATACACACTTTCGAACTATTCTAAGTTATTATCCTTTCGGAGGCTTGGAATAGTTTTCTTCGCAAACACTTCGTTTGTTAGTTTCTAATCTTCAGAAACCGGTTAGCGTAATCTTTTACGCCAACAACTTTATTACGCGTGCACCAAACTACACCATTATCTTCTCCCTACTACATGTGTTGTCGTTTGCCAAACCGATGTTATAAAACACCTGTTAAAGAAGTTGATTCTAAGTGGAAGAATCAGAAAATGGGCTTACTCGTTGATTGAGTACGATTTGGCCTACGAACCCCTAAGAGCGATTAAAGGCCAAGTCGTAGCCAACTTTATAGTTGATCATCACATAGATGTCAGCTGGAGTGATAATATTGCT
Source organism: Zizania palustris (assembly GCA_019279435.1). Taxonomy (NCBI): domain Eukaryota; kingdom Viridiplantae; phylum Streptophyta; class Magnoliopsida; order Poales; family Poaceae; genus Zizania; species Zizania palustris. The sequence goes on from JAAALK010000288.1 coordinate 58,483,197, forward strand.
CTAGTTGAGGTAGTGCCATGGAAGCTTTACTTTGATGGTTCGGCTTGCAAGAGTGGCCAAGGTATTGGAGTGGTTCTCATATCACCTAATGGGATGCACTTTGAAACTTCGGCCCGACTAGAATTTTCTTCCACTAACAACCAATCTGAATACGAGGCTTTATTGCTAGGTCTTGAATTACTAGGATCTGTAGGTGCTAGACATGTTCACGCATACGGTGGTTCTTTGTTAGTAGTGCAATAAATAGCTAAGAATGCTCAATGTTTTAATGGCTTTCTAAATAGTTACATGGATAAATGTCTAGACATAGTTGCCACTTTCGATGACTTTCGATGATTTGGCTCAGCAAGCATCTGGTTACCAAGTCAGGAGAGGAAAATTTTCTATATTGGAGAAGCTGATGCTTGGTTTCACTACTGAAGCAAGTAATGGTGGGTAGGCACATGCTCCGGGTCGAACCCCTCGGGTCGCCGAAGGCCACCGCACGCCGAGGCCCCTGGACCGGAGTGCTTTGCCAACCAAGGGCATCTGGCACGTCGGAGCCCATAGTCCGAAGCCTCCCGAATGGAGAAGGCTCCTCGGAGTCCGAAACCTCCGTAGGGCTTTGGCCCAGCACACTCCGAACGGCCACCCCGGCCAGGCTTCGGTAGGAGCTGGAATGGCTCGGTGGGCACCCCGAAGTCAGTAATTTAGAAGTTTGTTTAGAAGATGGACCAGCAAAACCCTTTGAAACCTATAAGGGCGATTGGAGAGTCCCAATCGTCCAATATTTGAGAGACCCTAGCCAAAGGGTTGATCGGAAGGTTCGGCGACAAGCGTTCAAATCCGTGTTGATAGACGACACATTGTATCGCTGAACCATCGACGGAGTGGTATTGAAGTGTTTAGACCATGAGTAGTCCCAGGTGGCTACAGGAGAAGTCCATGAGGGGCTTTGCGACACTCATCAGTCGGCCCATAAGTCCACCTGCATGAGCTTCCTGCACGAGTAAAATTCAAACAGAGCAATCTGGAATACAAAGTTTGTTAGCGCAAAATAAAAATCCATCATGCACATGATACTTTTCCCATCCTTTGCCATTACCATACATGGCATATGGTTCAGCAAAGTATGAATCAGTGGACATATAATTCCTTTATACTTTCCAAGCCGAGAATTTTAGCATCCAGTTGTGTGACCAAAGCATGATGTCGAGATAAAGCATCAGCTCCAATATTGTCTTGACCTTTCTTATATTTGACAATATAAGGAAAGGACTCAATAAATTCACTCCACTTAGCATGTTGTTTATTCAGTTTTAGTTTTCCCTTAAGATGTTTCTAATGATTCATGGTTTGAATGTATCACAAATTCTTTAGGATAAAGGTAGTGTTGCCAAGTTTCTAGACTTCGAACGAGAGCATATAATTCTTTATCATAAACTGAATAATTCAAAGATGGACAACTTAGCTTTTCACTGAAGAATGCAATTGGTCTCTTTTCTTGCATCAGCACGCCTCCAATCCCAACTCCGCTTGCATCACATTCAACTTCAAATGTCTTATTGAAATATGGAAGTGCAAGGACTGGGGCTGTTGTGAGCTTCATCTTTAATTCTTCAAAAGCCTTTTGTTGTGCTTCTCCACATTTGAAAGGTACGTCTTTCTTGGTCAGCTCATTGATTGAATGTAGCGATTGTGCTGAAATCTTTCACAAATTGCCGGTAGAAACCATCAAGTCCAAGGAAGCTTCTCACTTGGCTCACATTCTGTGGTGGCGTCCATTCGTGTACAACCTTGACTTTCTCAGCATCCACCTCCACGCCTTGTCCCGAAACAACAAAACCAAGGTAAACTACCTTGTCGGTGCAGAAGATGCACTTCTCAAGGTTAGCGTACAATTTTTGTTCACGCGGGACAACAAGCACGCTCTGGATATGTGCAACATGTTCTTCAAGAGTCTTGCTGTAGATTAGGATGTCATCAAAATAAACCACAAAAAATTTACCAATGAAAGTTCTAAGCACATGATTCATTATCGCATAAATGTACTAGGTGCATTGGCTAAACCGAAGGGCATCACTAACCATTCATACAATCCAAATTTTGTTTTAAAGGCTGTTTTCCACTCATCTCCTTCTTTCATACGAATCTGATGATAGCCACTTCTTAAATCAATTTTAGTGAAAAAAATAGCACCACTAAGTTCATCAAGCATATCATCTAAGCGAGGAATGGGATGCCTATATCTTACTGTGATGTAGTTAATTGCGCGGCAATCCACACACATTCTCCAAGACCCATCTTTCTTAGGCACTAAAAGAACAGGGACAACACAAGGGGAAAGACTTTCCTGTACATATCCTTTTTTTCATCAATTCCTCCACTTGGCGCTGAATTTCTTGTCTCCTCTGGGTTGGTGCGGTATGCAGCTGTTGGACCGGAAACAGCGACCAGAGGGGGGGGGGGTGAATGGGAGCTTTTAAAATTTCAGACTAAAAATAGCCTTCTGTTTTAATTCTGTCTTCTACGGAACAGGCTTCGAACACACCCTTCGAAGTTCAGGTTCGGAGGTATTTGATGGCTCCGAACACAGGATTCGCAAGGAGCAAAAGTTCGAAGCCCAGAAGACTTCGCTCCACCCACAACGCCTAAAAATCAGCTCTGCTAAGTCAGTGCAGGCTCCGCACACAGGGTGCTTCGAGCAGGCTTCGCACTACAGCCTCCGCAAGAGCGGACCTCCCTCTGAGGACTTTGACCAAATACTTAGCGACAGCAACTGGTGCTGGGCTTCGTACTTCGAAGATCAAAACGCACACAAAGCAGACTTCGCTAAGGGCTTCGTCATGGGAAGAAAGATGGGCTACAATCAGTGCTTCGCTAGTAAGCAGCGAGGTGTAGCATCCAGTTTACATAGAGCGAACACACACTGAAAAACACACTTCGCTCAAAACACACTTCGCTCAAAACATACTTCGCCCAAACAGGCTTCGGTGCACTGCCTCAAATAAATCGAAGTGACACACAAAATATCGAAGTATGCAGCGAGGTATGCAAACAAGCTCAAGCAGAAAATGAACACAGATTCAAGGCTTCGCTGCTTGAACAGGGAACATAAAAATTGAACTCACAGGAAGAATACAAAGTACGTGGTGGCTAGTACAGGAGCTCAACAATAAATGCTCAAAGTGTTAAATGTGACCTACCCAGCCTCCACTATTTATATCCAATATTCACCCATGTGAAATGACTATTTTACCCCTAGGGTTTACATTGGTTTTGTATCATGAGAACAGAGGGGTACAAAAGGTAGTCTACTTTATTTGGAGGCTTCTTTTGTAGCTTTGCAGAGGGGACAGCGTCAGCTTTTTGCAGAGCAGACACTGTCAGCCTTTACAGTCTTGGATCCTTCTGAAGCCCCCCTTCGCACGCGAGGGGTGCGGTAGCTTCGGTGAGAAGCCTTGAGCCTGATGGCCTTCGCTTCACCGAAGTCAGCCTTCGACACAGTGACGGTTTTGAGCCGAAGCCGTCAAAGCCCTTGGGCCTTCGCACCAACACCTTTGGAGTGGACCACCACGGCTTCGCAGCTTCTCCCAGCTCGAACTCCATCAGTCCGTGTACCGAAGCCATGCATGGCCGAAGTACCTCAAGTCAACCTCACTTCGGAGCTAGCCTCGCTCCGAAGCCTGCTTCACTCCGAACCCCCACCTTCGGAGTACCACCCTTCGAAGTCCCTCCTTCGTCCAAGGCCTCCACATGAAGCATTCCATGAGCACTTCGTCGTATGGTCTCTCCCCGAGCACACTCCTCGACGAGCCTCACCCGGACCATGCCTTCGATGCACCTCGACTTCTGAGACCTTCGTCGGGTATACCTTCGAGTGTCTCCCTCCGGAGCATACTTCGAACACCTTGCCTCATTGCTGAGGACTTAATCCACCATACTCCGAAGTCACTCCATTCGGAGTACCCTTCGAAGTGCCTCGCCTGCGAGGACTTCGTCTCGGGGTACCTTCACCCGGAATCACACTCCGCACTTACTGCCTTCTCCTCGCGCACCCCGACCCGAGGTCCGACCTCGACCCCTTCGCAGCCTCCGTGACGGAGCTCCCTGCTCCCGTGGCATCAAGCCTCCCGCTTGACCCAGGTTCACTTGCTACGAACCGTTTGTCGCCTCCGAAGTCCAAGCGCACCACAGACAAGTAGACAAGTGTATACAGTACCCCAGAGACCTCTCCGAGTAAACAACTTTCGATACACACTTCGGTGTACCGCCCAAAATATCGAACCCTTCGGTACAACCAATCATCGTGTACTGTCGGACCCCTCCGACAGGCACACTCCGCTGCAACAGCTGCAGCAACCAGACCCACCGACCCCTTCAGTGAAACAACCTCCGAACCCCTTCAGAGGAACCCCTTCGAAACAGAGGGTAAAACTTGTCAATCACTCATCACAGTCTCCGAAACCAACCCTTGGTTTCTCAATCTCCCCCTTGATGAGTGCATTGACAACCAAATTCAAGTTCAAGAAAATTTGAAGAATTTCAGCACACAAGTGACCATAAAAACTCAGAAACGAGCCAAAACATGTCACTTGACAAAAGAATGTTCCTCCCCCTTTTTCAATAGAGTGAAAGCCCCTTTGGCATTCAACAGAGTTAATATTTCCCCTGAGATAATATTTCCCCCTTTGCGGCAGAGAATTCAGCAATTTCTCCCCCTTTGGCAATGCAAGCATCAAGGAGCATGAAAAAGATGCATAGTTTCGAAATGGGCAGAATTCCAAAGACATATAAAGAAAAAATATGCCAATATTAATACCAAATATCATGTGCTCAGCTCAATTTAACATTCTCTAAAAAACATGATGACAGCATGTGATTTTATCATTTTGAAATAAAAGCATCACCACTCAATCTAGATAACTAGACAAGTGAAAACAGGGGACTGCGCAAAGCTAGTCAATTTCTACTCAAGACAGACAAGTCCAGTTCAAATAGAGCAATTAAAAGCAAACTTGATGACCAATAAATTTTGTTGTTTTTGTCATAATGCCAGGGGTTATTTGTTTGTCCACCTTATACTTTCCAATCAGGCCAAGCATAGGCATGAAAGCCATCAAAAGCTTAAGGCAGCGATTTTTGCATACACTACACTATCCCAGTTCAGACCAATGTGCAATGGTAAGCAGTCTAGAATAGGTTAGTGCGACAAACAAACCCACCTGGATCTTTTTGCTTTGAAGCATGCAAATCATGGATTTTTTGGAATTTTTATTAAGTAAACAAATTGTTTAGCACTAGATGAATATCCATGAGTATGTAGAACAATTTTTCAAGTTGCAATGTTTAGCATCTAGAGAAAAGGAGTCTTGCTATCAAGCAGATAAAGGATAGCTAAAGCAGTCCTGCCATGCTAGATTCAAGACTAAGCAGTGAGCATGATTTGATTTTGGAAAGAAACATCATGCACATTGTATTTTAGATATATTAAATAGAGCTGAGCTGACATGATTCATGAATTATAATCAGGCATATAAGTGCAAAAGATGTAAATGCAATTTTACACACACTTAGCATGTGCACACCAATCTAAATCTGCTCCCCCTCAAAAAAAATGTCGTAAGGGTGACAAATACCAAGTTCCCCACGCAAGTAGGCAAATCATGAAGCATCGAGGGGTTTTGTGAAAATATCGGCTAGCTGGTGTTGGGTATCAACATATTGAAGTTCAATATCACCCTTCTCATTATGATCTCTGAGAAAATGATATCGCACATCAATGTGTTTGGTTCTGGAATGCTGAACCGGGTTGTTTGCAATACAAATAGCACTGGTGTTATCACAGAAAAGTGGAACACTCTTATAATCTAAGCCAAAATCCCTCAAAGTGGAAACCATCCACAAAATCTGAGAGCAACAGCTAGCTGCAGCAACATATTCGGCCTCAGCCGTCGATTGTGTAACACTAGACTGTTTGCGGGAAGACCAGCAAACCAACGAAGTACCCAGAAAATGACAGGTACCAGAGATACTTTTCCTATCAATCCTAGACCCAGCAAAATCCGCATCGGAATAACCTCGAAGACAAAAAGAGGAAGACGCTGAATACCAAATGCCGAATTCGAGGGTATGTTTGAGATACCTGAGAATGCGCTTTACCGCTTGGTGGTGCGAAGCTCGTGGTGAAGCCTGAAAACGAGCGCACAGACACACTGCGAAGTGTATGTCTGGCCTTGTAGCAATCAAGTAGAGGAGAGAGTCGATCATGCTTCGGAACTCCTTCTGATCTGTGCCTTCTCCATCTTCGTCAGGATCCAATGCTACAGATGTAGCCATTGGAGTGGCGAGTGGCTTCGCATCAGCCATGTTGAACTTCTTGAGCAGTTCCTTGGTGTACTTCGTCTGGTGCACTGAAAGTACCTTGTTTGCTTTGCTTGATTTGCAAACCAAGGAAAAATGTGAGTTCGCCCATCATGGACATCTCGAACTCCCTGGTCATGGCATCTGCAAACTCAGCAACCAAAGCATGAGAAGAGCCACCAAAGATGATATCATCCACATAAATCTGAACTAGGAGGAAATCTTTGCCATGCTTGAGAGTGACAAGGTTTTATCAACAGATCCCATCAAATACCCCCGCTCAAGAAGAAAAGACTTAAGTCTGTCATAACATGCCCGAGGGGCCTGCTTGAGTCCATAAAGAGCCTTATGAAGTTTAAGGACTTTATGCGGGTATATGGGGTTTTCGAAACCAGGGGGTTGTTTTACATAAACATCTTCACCTATGAAACCATTAAGAACAGCACTTTTGACATCCATTTGATAGAGTTTGAATCCCCAGGATGTCGCAAAGGCAAGCAAAATCCTAATGGCCTCAAGACGAGCAACAGGTGCAAAAGTTTCAGTAAAATCAATCCCTTCTAATTGAGAATAACCCTAAGCTACAAGTCTAGCCTTGTTTCTAACTATAGTCCCATCCTCCCCTTGTTTGTTTTTGAAAATCCATTTTGTTCCAATGAAATGAACATTTGGTGGAGGATCAACTAAAGTCCAGACTTGGTTTCTATAAAAATTTTCAAGTTCTTCATGCATGGCATTGATCCAACTATAATCAGAAAGTGCATGACTAACATCTAAGGGCTCAAAAGAAGCAACAAAAGCGGAATCAATGAAATGAGCATGAGAACGTGTTACCCTTTGATCAAGCTCACCAATGATCTCCTCGGGAGGAAGAATCCTTTGAACATGGTGAGGAGCCTCACGGCGGGATGCAGTCTCCCCCTCGACTTGTGCGTTGGAGTGGTCCAAGATGACCGATGTCGAGGTAGTTGCTTCGAGATCTTGTGCCGAAGTGGTCGTAGCGGGGTCGGCTTCGGGGGTTGATGTCGAGGGTAGTAGGAGTTCATCCTCGAAATCTCCAGGATCTTCTTCTTCGAAGATAGTCTGTTCCATATCGTGTTCATTTGCATGTTCAAGAGCAGAACTAACAGAGGGGGTTGATTCATCAAAAGTCACATCACATGACTCGATGACAGTGTTAGTCTCCAAATTATAAACACGATAAGAATGACCATGTGTAGTGTAACCCAAAAAGATCCCGTCAGAAGAACGCGACTCGAATTTATCCAAATTACCACGTTTTAGGATAAAGCAACGACAACCAAAAACTCGAAGATGAGTAACCTTGGGCTGTCTCCCAAAATGTAGCTCATAAGATGTCAAATTCAAAATTGAGCGCAAGAAGATTCGGTTTGAGATGTAACAAGCAGTGTTCATGGCCTCAGCCTAGAATTTTCTAGGAGTCCTATGCTCATCGAGCATCATCCTAGCCATCTCAACCAAAGTGCGGTTCTTCCTCTCAACAACATCGTTCTGTTGAGGAACCCGCGGAGCAGAGAATTGATGTTCTATGCCATGCTCCATGCAAAAGTCAACAAAGAGACTGTTCTTGAACTCAGTGTCATTATCACTTCGAATGAATTTTAATGCACCAGGGAGTTCAGTGAAAAGTCTCAAAGCCAAGCTTCGAAAGTGTGAAAACACTTCATCCTTGCTGGCAAGAAAGAAGACCCAAGAGTAGCGAGAGAAATCATCGACAATGACTAGAACATACCACTTGCCGCCTAAAGAACTAACCCGAGAAGGACCTACAGTGTCCATGTGGAGAAGTTCTCCGGGTTGTTCAGTCATCACAGTGGTGACTAGCGAGTGCGAAGAGGCAAGCATTTTTCCATGTCGACAAGGAGTGCAAACTAAATTCTTCTCAAACTTGAGCTTGGGCAATCCTCAGATCAGACCTAGGGCACTCAGATGAGCGAGCAACTCAAAGCTCATATGCCCTAGTCTCCTATGCCACTTCCAAAGCTCAGAGGTACAATGTGCAACAAGACAATGAGAAGAACCAGATGACTCAGAAAAATCAGCTCCAAAAACTCTCCCAACTCTAAAGATCTTACAAACCACAACGCCATCAGAATTGAGTACTTGCGAAGTATCGCGATGGAATCGCACTTCGAAGCCCTCATCAAGCAATTGAGATACAGAAAGCAAATTGTATCCCAAATTCTCAACCAAAGCAACATCTTTGAGATTAAAATTCGAGTTAATTCTTACCACACCTTTACTGTTGGGGGAAAATATCTCATCTTCGGGGTTATTGCCGAAGCAACATAAAGGCAGACAGCAGATTCGAAGGTTCCCAGACGATCATCTTCGAAGATGCCCAGACCCAAGTTCGAAGTATGAAGATAGGCATTGGTTCGGAGTACATCTTCGAACTAAGGCTTTTCAAGATCTTTTCTGCCAGCTAAGATGGAAGACTTATCTTCTTTCTCATTAGATTAGTCTTTTACCATTTTAGCCCTATTAAGGGAACCGAATAGTTTCCACTATGTCGGTTGTAATAGAGGGGTAAATAGGTCTTTTCCTTAATGTTTGGGCCTATAAATACACCCCATTTCACCCTGTAATAGGGACCGAATACAAGTTATTCAATACACACATTCGAACTATCCTAAGTTATTATCCTTTCAGAGGCTTAGAATAGTTTGCTTCACAAACACTTCGTTTGTTAGTTTCTTTTTCACAGAAACCTATTAGCGTAATCTTTTACGCCAACAGTTGGCGCCGACCGTGGGGAGCCTAGTCCGAAAAACTTCGTTCTCTACCAACTTCTTACATCATGCCTCCTAAGCGGAGCGCACCCCGTAATCCCACTCGGAGGTCCTCTCGGATCTCCGGAGAAATACCCTTCGACACAGTTGAAGTCGGAGGTCCTTCGACATTCCCTCCACAAACTCCGGAAGGGCCTTCCATCCCTCGAACATACGAAGCTTCTCCGCCAACCCCTTCCATACTCTGACCGCCCAGAGTCCCTTCTCCACCCTCCATCCCGATTCGAATTGATCTGACCAGTTCTCAAGACCCGGAAGATCCTTCCGGAGGAAATGAAAATAATCTTGGAGATATGGCCAGTCAAATGGCCAACCTTCAAGCTGAAGTGGCAAGGTGGCGACAGGAGGCTACGAGCAGGCTTCGCTCTCAAGCCACCCCAACCATCCCAGAAGTGCCCGAAGACGACGATCTTGATTATCCCGAAGCCCCGGAGAACGCCTCCTTCGACAATGAATCTCCGTTGCATCCTGAGCTGCAGAAGATTCGCTTTGATCCAAAGTTCAAAACTTCGAAGCTCTGTAAGTATGCCGGAGATGAAGATCCCGGAGAGTTCGTTCGGTCTTATGCCCTAGCAATTGAGGCTAGCGGAGGTGTTCGAGACACCATGGCGAAGTGCTTCCCTTTGGCTCTTCAAGGAGTGGCATTGAGATGGTTCTGGTCCTTGAGGCCAGGATCAATCAATTCATGGTCGCAGCTAAAGAAGAAGTTTATAAGCAACTTTCAGGGCACCTTCGTGCCTCCTATGTCAACAGGAAGCCTTTTCCATGTGAAACAGCTCCCCGGAGAAACATTGAGGCAGTACTTTAAGCGCTTTGCTCATACGAAGTCGCAAATTCGGGGGCTGTCCGCATCTTCAGTGGTTGATGCAGCTCGGGAAGGCGTCAGTCATCAAGGCCTTCTGGATAAACTGCATCGGAAAAGCATCTCCTCGGTCTCTCAGTTGATGTCATACTTCGAGGAGTATGCGAGGTCAGAAGAGGGTTGGCTTCGGAGGACTGCTGCTACTACGTCCATATTGCAAGAAGTCAAAGTAGAAGTGAAAACTTCGACACAGCCGCAGGAACCAGTCTTCGAAGTGCAACATGATCGGAGAAGAGGGCAAAAGCACCCTCGTTCTGAAGTCATGAATATTGCACCCCCACAGAAGTTTGCACCAAGAGCTCCACAGTCTACGGGGAACAAGGCCAGCGACTGGAGGCCGCCAGGGAAAACGGCTGGCAAGGGCCAGACCCTTTTCTGCTGCATTCACGGAGAAAATCGAAGCCATGCAACTGACACTTGCAAGGCTATACTTACCCTAAGGGGAGAGTACTTAGAGAGAACTTTGGGTCGAGGTAGTACCAACCGAGTTCCAGCTGCAGCGCGCCCCGAGCCGGTCCAGGCTGTGGCGCGGATAGAAAATTTTGATGCTGCAAGACACCCTCCGGTGGCCAACGTTATGCCACCTCCGAAGCAAGAGGAAGGGCAAGATAGAGGAAAAAGAGTAGTTCTCCCTATCTCCGGAGGAGGTACCCTCGGAAGCATGTCCAAGAGACAGCGAAGAGAGTACGTTCGGGAAGTAGGTCATATTGGGACTTCGTCATCTGCAGCTGCAATGCCGGAGTGGTCTCATGTTCCGATATCTTTCTCTGCGGAGGATGCAGCTGGTATTAAGTTCCCGCACGCAGATCCATTGGTTATCACTGCTGATATTGCGGGCACTGAAGTCCGAAGGGTGCTGATTGACGGAGGTAGTTCGGCAGATATCATTTTTGTTCAAGCCTTCGATCAGTTATGCATTTCTAGGAAGCATCTCCTTCTAGCGGCTCGTCCTCTGCAAGGCTTCGCAGGACCCCTCGCTTGATGCACTTGGCCAGATAGGCCTGGAAGTTACCTTCAGGAGAAGGTTTATTAGCCCGGACTGAAGAAGTAATTTTCGATGTGATAGATGCCCCGTATGCTTACAATGTCATCTTCAGAAGGGGCATGCTGAACCAGTTCGGAGCTGTGGCGCATCACAATTACTTGTGCATGAAGATGCCCACACAAGCAGGAGTCCTTACAATCTTCGGAGATCAAGCCATTGCTTGGAGGGCGGAATATGGTCATGGCCCCCCTCTTGATCCGAGGCAAGTAAACAGTGTGCAGGATAATGAAGAAATTTTTTCAGCCTCCTCCGAAGCTTCGAAGAAGTCTTTTCCGAGACCAAGTCCCGAAGGAGAGATTGCAACGAAGGTCATTGTTAAAGATGGTAAAGAATACACTTTTCAATTTGGTAAAGATTTACCTCCTGAAGTTGCAACCTCCTTGGAAAAGGTGGTGGAAGAAAATTTGGATGTCTTCGCTTGGTCTGACGAAGATATCACCGGAGTCGATCGGGATATCATTGAACACAGTTTACTTGTAAACCCGAAGGCCCGGCCTGTTCGGCAAGGACTCCGGAAGATGTCCGCAGACAGAGCTGCTCTAACTAAGGACGAAGTTGAAAAACTGTTGAAGGCTGGGATTATCAGAGAAGTGGCTCACACAGAATGGTTAGCCAACCCAGTCTTCGTCAGAAAGAAGTCTTCCGGGAAGTGGCGCATGTGCATTGATTTCACATCCTTGAATAAAGCATGCCCACGTGACCCCTACCCCATGCCCCGAATTGATCAACTAGTTGACTCCACTGCAGGTTCGGAGTTATTAAGCTTCCTTGACGCGTATTCTGGTTATCATCAAATATGGTTGAAGCGCGAAGATGGAATCAAGACAAGCTTTGTAACTCCTTCGGGAGTCTTCTGCTATGTAAGAATGCCCTTCGGCCTAAGAAATGCTGGGGCTACTTTTTCAAGATTAGTTGCTAAGGCTCTAGGTCATCAATTAGGTCGCAATGTGGAGGCCTATATGGATGATATTGTAATAAAGAGTGCTTTAAAGCACCAACATAGCCTAGACTTAGCAGAAACATTCAATAGCCTTCGGGCATGTGGGATCCGTCTTAACCCCGAAAAATGTATATTCGGAGCTAAGGCTGGAAAATTGTTAGGCTATTTAGTTTCAAGCAGGGGAATTGAAGCTAGCCCTACTCAAATAACTGCGCTGCAGAAGATGGCTCCTCCGGAAAATTTAAAGCAAGTGCAGAAGCTGACTGGGCGTCTGGCCGCACTTAGCATGTTTTTATCAAGGTCTGCGGAGAGGAGCTTGCCTATATTCAAAGCATTGAAAGGGTCCGAAGATTTTGCATGGACACCGGAGTGTCAAAAAAGCTTCGAAGATATTAAAGAGTATCTCAGTAATCTTGCTACACTCACGGTGCCTACTGCGGACGAAACCCTACTCATGTACCTTGCAGCTACAGGTTCAGCTGTCAGCGCAGTCCTTGTCAGAGAAGTGGATTTCAATGGGAAGTTGGTCCAAAATCCTGTTTATTTTGTATCCGAAGCAT
>JAAALK010000288.1:58503659-58627936 GCA_019279435.1 Zizania palustris
AATATTGTAGAGCGATACAGTTTCTCACGGAAACTTGGATATCAGGCTGACTATTGATCTTCTGAATAGTCTGCACCAAAAGCAATCGGCTGCCAAGCTGGAAGCTCTAAAGCACTCGGCACTTAGTGGAATTAGAAAGTTGACTTCAACACCTTTCCAACAAGTACTCATGGACCTTCATAGCTTCTATGAATCAAGAGATATGATTGTTTCTTCATGACAGTTCTGCTAGGCCGAACTGGTTCGACATAGTTCTCCTCTCTGGTTCGGTCTCGGCGTGTCCTTGTCATCCTCCTTGGTGAACCTGAGTAATAGAAACATGCACGATTTAGGAAGTATATAATTCTCATTAATAAATGGAATTTCACAAAGTAGCGCGTGCACCTCTTGTTGTAGCTGTTTAGCTCGGCTACGAGTAATTGGTCCATCGAAGACATGAGCTGGTGCAGCTTGACTTGATGATTGTTCCATCTTGCTTGCTGTAGTCGGTATACTTGATGGTGTGGTCGGCGTGGGCATATCACCTCCTGCAAAGAAAATTCCTCCCAAGAAAACAACTCAGCAAAAGCCCAAGGATCCTGTGAGGACTGCTCCTATGACCCATGAGAGTGCCCGTAGGAGAGTTTTTCATTGCTCATACTGTCAGAGGGTGGGTCATTTGGTTGGGTTCTATTTTCGTCGCATCAAGAATGAGCGACGCTCTCAGGCGATGAGGTTCCAGAACATGCACTACCCATCTTTAGGTATGCATGAGTCTGAGTTTTACTATCATCCTATTTTCGAGGCTCCTCGTACTTCTCGGAGAGGTTTTGCTCCTCAAGGTGTTCACCATGTTCCATATGGTGGTAGACCACGGGCGAGTAGCTTTGTACCTCATCAGAGTAGGAGACCTCGTCATGCATTTGGGTCACAGCTTGTAGGTAGACCTCGCACTTTGCATCATTCTAATTATCATGTGCGTGGATGGTCTATTTTTACTGTGCTTACTACTCGTATCATTCAGTGCTGGATACCTCGTCGTATATTCACTCACCCCAGCACTGAGCAATCGAGACTTTCTTATCGTGTAGGCGCCAGACCGAGGCTTGGAGGGCACGTGGATCATGGACTCCGGTTGTTCGCGCCATATGACCGGAGATGCAGCATGGTTCTCCATCCTCACAACAACCAAACAAAAGGAACATATCACCTTCGTCAACAATCAAAGGAGTAGAGTGAAAGGTAAAGGTGTGGTAAGAATCAACTCGAATTTCACTCTCAAAGATGTTGCTTTGGTTGAAAACTTGGGATACAATTTGCTTTCTGTATCTCAATTGCTTGATGAGGGCTTCGAAGTGCGATTCCATCGCGATACTTCGCAAGTACTCAATTCTGATGGCATTGTGGTCTGTAGGGTCTTTAGAGTTGGGAGTGTTTTTGGAGCTGATTTTTCTGAGTCATCTGGTTCTTCTCATTGTCTTGTTGCACATTCGACTTCTGAGTTTTGGAAGTGGCATAGGAGACTAGGGCATATGAGCTTTGAGTTGCTTGCTCATCTGAGTGCCCTAGGTCTGATCCGAGGATTGCCCAAGCTCAAGTTTGAGAAGAATTTAGTTTGCGCTACATGTCGACATGGAAAAATGATTGCCGCTTCGCACTAGCCAGTCACCACGGTGATGACTGAACAACCTGGAGAACTTCTCCACATGGACACTGTAGGTCCTTCTCGGGTTAGTTCTTTAGGTGGCAAGTGGTATGTGTTAGTCATTGTCGATGATTTCTCTCGCTACTCTTGGGTCTTCCTTCTTGCTAGCAAGGATGAAGTGTTTTCACACTTTCGGAGCTTGGATTTGAGACTTTTCACAGAACTCCCTGGTGCATTGAAGTTCATTCGAAGTGATAATGGCACTATGTTCAAGAATAGTCTCTTTGTTGACTTTTGCATGGAGCGTGGCATAGAACATCAATTCTCTGCTCTGTGGGTTCCTCAACAGAACAGTGTTGTTGAGATGGATAGGACGATGCTCGATGAGCAGAGGACTCCTAGAAAATTCTGGGTTGAGGCTATGAACATTGCTTGTTACATCTCAAACCGAATCTTCTTGCGCTCAATTTTGAACTTGACATCTTATGAGCTACGTTTTGGGAGACAGTCCAAAGTTACTCATCTTCGAGTATTTGGTTGTTGTTGCTTTATCCTAAAACGTGGAAATTTGGATAAATTTGAGTCGCGCTCTTCTGACGGGATCTTTTTGGGTTAGACTACACATAGTCATTCTTATTGTGTTTATAATTTGGAAACTAACACTGTCATCGAGTCATGTGATGTGACTTTTGATGAATCAACCCCCTCTGTTAGTTCTACCTTTGAACACGCAAATGAACATGGCATGGAGCTGACCATCTTCGAAGAAGAAGATCCCGCAGATTTCGAGGATGAACCCCTACTACCCTCGACATCGAGCCCCGAAGCCGACCCCGCTTTGACTACTTCGGCACAAGGTCCCGAAGCAACTACCTCAACATCGGTCATCTTGGACCACTCCAACGCATAAGTTGAGGGGGAGACTGCATCCCACCGTGAGGCTCCACATCACATTCAAAGGATGCATCCTCCAGAGCAGATCATTGGTGAGCTTGATCAAAGGGTAACACGTTGTCAAGCTCATTTCATTGATTCCGCTTTTGTTGCTTCTTTTGAGCCCTTAGATGTTAGTCATGCACTTTCTGATTCTAGTTGGACCAATGCCATGCATGAAGAACTTGAAAATTTTTAGAGAAACCAAGTGTATACTTTAGTTGATCCTCCACCAAATGTTCATTTCATTGGAACAAAATGGATTTTCAAAAACAAACAAGGGGAGGATGGGACTTGTTGATAGATAAAAATGGCATTAATGGCTAGATTATCAAAATATCAAATTTTTGGTGATTTGGGCCAAAGGTACACATGCCCAGGGTCTGTCCGAAGCCCTACAGGGCCGAAGTCCATCGAGCTATGGTCTCCGAAAGCCTCTTGCCAGCCCATGGGCTTCGGCCAGGAAGCCTTCCGAGGCCCACGCTGCCGAAGCTTCAGAAGTATTCGGAGGCCCACACTAACGAAGCTTCGGCCCGAGGATCAAGCCTCGATGGGCCTGGCCGAAGCCCACGCTACTGAAGCTTTGGCCCGAGGAGCAGTCCTCAACAGGCCTGGCCGAAGCCCACGCTGCCAAAGCTTCGGCCCGAGGAGCAGGCCTCGACGGGCCTGGCCGAAGCCCTCCTCGGCAGAGATAGAGTTGTACGCGTTTCTAGCTCAACTTTTATCTCTATCTGGCTGGGTTAATAGCAGATTAGATCAGAGATTAAGCCCCTATAAATAGAGGGGCGAGGCCGGCGTAGAGGCCGCCCCCCCCAACTCAAATCAAACCAAAGCCCTATGCTTTGATCGTATTTACTTTACCTTTATTTTCATGTACCTCTTCGTGAGTTTGCGTGGAAGCCCTCCGCCGGCACCTACGGAACAGTGGTAACCCTTGTTACTTCGCCTGTAAAGTATCCGTTAATCTATGTAATAGATTGTTATCGCCTTGTTACTTCGTCTATGAAGTATCCGCTAATCTGCGTAATAGATTGCTACCTTCGCTACTAGTGCAACACTTGGCAAAATTTGGTCCTCGGGCCGAATTGGTACTTCACATCATCTCTGTTGCAGGTTCGCACGTTCGGAGCCACTTCGCGGGAGGTGTCCGGAGCTGAGAGATCAGTTCCGGAGGTCCCGAGGACACCCTTCGACGAGACTGCAGGCTTTGGCAACAGGCTTCGCCAGCAGACTTCATCACCTCAGGCTTCGCCACGACCATACTCCGCACTGGACGAAGTTGCACTCGCGCGTGGCCCTCGCGTCACTATTATGTAGTTTGCTGCATTGGAGATCTCACGTCAAACCTCGCTGTTCGGAGGTGATCACCGCGTCTAGATCCGTTCGGAGCCCATCTTCGATTGGATCAGTTCGAACGCCGAAGCACCCTTCGATGGAGTACCTCGCACCAGACGTCGAATGTACCCTTCGGTGCCCCTTCGCACCAGACTTCGAACCAGACGGGCTCCAATTGGTTTGCTGATTTTATTCTGTTTAATATATCTTTTTTGGCTAATTGGATTATTTT
This sequence comes from Zizania palustris, assembly GCA_019279435.1. Classification (NCBI taxonomy): domain Eukaryota; kingdom Viridiplantae; phylum Streptophyta; class Magnoliopsida; order Poales; family Poaceae; genus Zizania; species Zizania palustris. Next base: position 58,507,784 of record JAAALK010000288.1, read on the forward strand.
GTGTAATCTGGTTTCCTGGTGACTCCACCCCCCTTATCAATATTAAGGGTAGTCGGAACGCGACGTCGGTGCCACGTCATGCTTAGGCCTATCCCTAAATATCCGTGCACTTTTGGATCGTTGTACTGACCCAAGTGCAGGGGCACGTTTCCGTGTCAACACACTTTTTGGCGACTCTGCTGGGGAAATCTACGCCAACATGATGAGTACGTCTACATCGGCCACATGTACATCTACATCGGATACTACGTCTACACCACCGATGGACACAATAGGAGGTGCGGATATCGACAACCACAACATATTGTCACCTACACTTGAAGATATCCCCGCAGCGGACCGAGTAGAGATCGAGGCAAAGTTAAAGGCGCTCCAAGACATTATGGTTGGGGGCTACGTCAAGACACGCGCGGGCTTCATCAAGCGCGACATCATCACCCCCGACCTCGCTCATGTGTAGGTAACACCTGTTTCGCCTCATTTATCTTCTGTAGAAATTGAGCAAAAAATAGCCACATCAGTAGATCAAGCCGTTAGCGCTTCGCTAGCCAACCGTTAAGATTCGACAGTTAGCTAGTGCACCTCCAGCAAACCACGTGTATGGTAGAGCTAGCAACAACACTAGCGCAATCATGTCTCCGGCCTCATCACTTATGGCCGAGACCAATCTTTATACCTACGGTCAAACTAATACTGCATACCACACATCACCTATGCCAATACCCGCGCTGGCCGCACCACACGCGCAGGTGCCCGGACACGAGCACGTTGTACAAATAGCACGTAGGGAAGAAGCACATGGTCGGCACGCCGACATCCCACCGCGTGTCGCGCCCCCGCATGAGAGGCGCGCACAAGCAACATACCAAGATGATATAGAGTAGCGGGTCCACGCACTATTTAGGGAGTGTGCTGGCTTCGTGCCCAAGGGACGGGTTAGGGTTTACCGTAAACCATACCCCGACCACCTCGATACAGTACCCTACCCCCGTGGCTATAGAATCCATGAATTCACTAAATTCGATGGCGAGGGTAGCAAGACTACACTAGAGCACATTAGTCAATTTTTGGCGCAATGTGGAGAGGTTAGCGGGATAGATGCCCTAAAGGTTAGACTATTTTCTCTCTCGCTATCCGGCACTGCTTTCACTTGGTTTTAGGTGCTCCAACCGAACTCCATCCACACCTGGGATGATTTAGAGCGGAAATTCCATGATTATTTCTACACGGGTGAGACAGAACTTAGGCTTTCGCACTTGACATCGGTTAAACATAAATCTAGTGAGAGCGCCTCTTAGTACATCAAGCGTTTCAGGGATACTAGAAACCGATGTTTTAGGCTTAATATTTCAGAAAGGGACTTGGCAGAATTAGCTTTTAACGGGTTGCGTTCCGAACTTAAAGAAAGGTTAGATAACCAAAACATTTTAGAAGTTAGCCAAGTTTTACAGCAGGCTCTGGTCCAGGAAGGCCGAACCAAAGACAAGAAATTTATTAAGACATTTAGCAAGCCTAGGGCCGAAATCCACATCATGGAACGCTCTAATGAAGAGGAGTCAGAGGAGGAGGATTCGGCCGACATGTACGCGACCGAATGGGTCTGGAACACTAAGAATAAACCCATCACCTGCTCCGAGTTACGAGCATCCCCAACAAAGAATCAACTCAATGAGGTCAAGTACTCATTTGATATAACTAAGTGTGATAAAATATTTGACTTTCTCTTAAAAAGCCAGCTTCTCAGGTTACCTAAAGGGCAAGTGGCATGATTCACATTCTCATAATACTAATGATTGCAATGTTTTTCGACGGCAGATACAATCGGCCATAGAAGAAGGACGATTGAAGATAGACCATGATCCAAAGATGAATCTAGATAGAGATCCTTTTCTAGTCAACGTCGTTGACCTCGGCGAAAAGAAGGTGTTGATTCGGCCAGAACAGGCCAAGTCTGCTAAAGGGAAATATGTAATTGTTGGAGAACAGCACACTCGCACACTCGTACCAAAGAACCCCGAGGTAGGAGTGTGGAAACAGAACGTTAATACCCCTTCGGCTAAGGCTCGCAAGAGGCCGAAGGTCACATATAATATGTTGTTAAACAAACATCAGATAAGGGCCCACGAAACAGAACCGCACGCTAAGCTAAAATAGCCGAAGGGTCCAAGACCTTCGAAGGGTGGTTTCAGTCCAAAGCCAGCGAACCCTCCGCGCGAGGACTTTGGGCTACAATGGCCTAGTGCTCCGCACGGTGGCTCCAAGCCGCAATGGCTGAACCCCCCGTACAACAGCTTTGAGCCCCAGTGGTTGGGTCCCCTATAAAACAACTTCGTCCCCCAATGGCTGAACCCCGCACCGCACTAGACTTCTCCGATGGGAGGCTTCGGCCCGCACTGGCCGAACATATCTTCGGGATGGCAGGACCCTTCGCTGGTGTGGTCGGAGAGACCTTCGACTTGGCCGAACCCTCCTCCGGGTGACGGGATCGGCCCATAGTGGCCAAAGCCACTAGAGCCACTGGTGCCTCCGACGTATGACTGGGCGGGAACCCCGTGGGCTCCGTATGTATCTGGGTCAGGGTAGCCTCCACAGCCTAACTCTATGCCTTATTTCCCTTCAGAATATTATGGATGGCAGGGGCAAATAGACACAGCGGAGGGGGGCATCGTCCACACACTATCTGTGGTGCCTCCGAACTGGACCATGCAGAGCGAAGCCGAAGAGTGTGAGCACTGCGGAAGCCGAAGTCAAGGAGTTCGAAGCCATAACTATCAGAGTTGGGTCTCAAGAAGTCCCAATCCCGAAGACTTTGTCGCCGAGGTCTGACGAAGGTAAGCCACACGCTTCGGCCAAGCTCCGCACCGAAGCTTGGTTTTGATGGCTCGGCTTGCAAGAATGGCCAAGGTATTGGAGTGGTTCTCATATCACCTAATGGTATGCGCTTTGAAACCTCGGCCCGACTAGAGTTTTCTTCCACTAATAACCAAGCCGAATACGAAGCTTTGTTGCTAGATCTTGAACTACTAGAGTCTATAGGTGCTAAACATGTTCACGCGTATGGTGATTCATTATTAGTAGTACAACAAGTAGCCCAGAATGCTCAATGTTTTAATGGCTTGCTGAATAGCTACTTGGACAAATGCCTAGACATAGTTGCTACGTTTGATGATTTCAAAATATCTCACGTGTCAAGAGAAGCCAATTCAATCACCAATGATTTGGCTCAGCAAGCATCTGGCTACCAAGTCAAGAGAGGGAAATTTTCTGTATTGGAAAAGCCGATGTTTGCTCTCATTGCCGAAGCTAGTGATGCTAGAAAGGCGCACCCTTCGGGTCGAACCCCTCGGGTCGCCGAAGGCCACCGCACACCGGAGCCTCTAGATTGGAGTGCTCTGCCCACCAAGGGATCCGGCACGCCGGAGTCCATAGTCCGGAGCCTCTCGGACGGAGAAGGCTCCCTAGGGCCAGAACCCTTCGAAGGGCTTCGGCCCAGCACACTCTGAACGACCACCTCGGACTAGGCTTCGGTAGGAGCTGGAATGGCTCGGGGGGCACCCCGAAGTTAGTATTGTAGGAGTTTCTTCAGAAGGTGAACCAGTAAGGCCCTCTGAAACCTGTAAGGGCGATTGGAAGGTTGGGGTTTAGACTTCATCGGCCAAATCTACCCTCCTTCCTCAAAGGGGCATCGGTTCGTGTTGATGGCAACAGACTACTTCACCAAATGGACCGAGGTCGTACCTCTCAAGAATATGACTCATAATGAGGTACGCGATTTTATTTTAAAGCAGATCATACATAGATTCGGCATCCCTCAAACTCTTACTACGGACCAAGGTAGTTCATTTGTTTCTAAAGAGGTAAGGGACTTCGCCGAATACTACGGCATTAAGTTGATAAAATCTTCACCTTACTACGCTCAGGACAATGGTCAGGATGAGTCTAGTAATAAAACTGTGATTAAGCTTATTAAGAAGAAAATTGAAGAGTTTCCTAAAAGGTAGCATGAAGTGCTTTCCGAGGCGCTATGGGCTTGTAGGATTGCAAAGCACGGTGCTACCCAAGTTAGTCCATATGAACTGGTATATGCACAAGAAGTTGTTCTACCTATAGAGGTAGATCTTGGCTACTTAAGGTTGTCAAAGGAAGATGGCTTATCGGTCGATGTTGGGGAATATATTCCATATTCAGGGTTATTGCTGTGACAAGATCAAGACAGATGATTTAATCAAAGGTTTCTAGCATCTGACTCTGGAAGTGTATTGGGTCAAGTTCGAAGGATGGAGGCGAACTTTAGTTCAGAGTATATCTTCGAACATTGACTCTTCTGAGAGCTTATTTGCCAGCTAGGATGGAAGATATATCTTCTTTCTCATTAGATTAGTCTTTTACCAGTTTTAGCCCTATTAAGGGTACCGAATAGTTTCCACTATGCCGGTTGTAACAGAGGGGCAAAAGGGTCTTTTCCTTAATGTTTGGGCCTATAAATACCCCCCGTTTTACCCTGTAATAAGGAGGAAAAAACCAAGTTATTCAATACATATCTTCGAACTGTTTGAGCTATTATCCACTTTGGAGGCTCGAAATAGTTTACTTCACAAACACTTCGTTTGTTAGTTTCTAACTTCTAGAAATATGTTAGCGTAATCTTTTACGCCAATAGTTGGCGCCGTCCGTGGGGAACCTAGTCCAAAAAGCTTCGTTCTCTACCAAGTTCCCAACCATGCCTCCCAAGCAGAGTTCAGGTGGTAGTCCTACTCGGAGGTCCCCTTGGACCTCCGGAGCAGGATCTTCAAATACAGCTGAGGTCGGAGGACCTTCGACTTTTCCTCCACCTCAGACTCCGGAAGGGATTCCCCTTCCTCGATCATACGGAGTTCCTCCCCCTACTCCATCCATACTTCGGCCAACTGGAGTTCCTCTTCCACCTCAAGTTCCACTTTTAACTGATGCATACAGTTCTCAAGACCCGGAAGGTCCTTTCGGAGGAGATGAAGATGGTCTTGGCGATATGGCCGCTCAAATGGCCACTCTCCAAGCTGAAGTAGCAAGGTGGCGGCAAGAAGCCGCAGATAGGCTTCGTTCTTAGGCCACCCCAGTGATCCCCGAAGTACCCGAAGACGACAAACTTCTTTATCCTGAAGCCCCAGAGAATGCTTCCTTCGACACCGAATCTCTGCTGCATCCTGAGTTACAGAAAGTGCGCTTTGACCCTAAGTTCAAAACTTCAAAGCTTTGCTAATATTACAGAGATGAAGACCCTAGGGAGTTCTCCCGCTCTTATGCATTGGCAATTGAAGCCAGCAGGGGAGTACGAGACACCATGGCCAAATGTTTTCCTCTACCTCTTGAATGAGTGGCACTGCGGTGGTTCTGGTCCTTGAAGCCAGGGTCAATCAGAACATGGGAGCAATTAAGGAATAAGTTCATAAGCAATTTTCAGGGTACCTTCGTACACCCAATGTCCACAGGAAGTCTTTTCCAGGTGAAGCAGCTTCCCGGAGAGACCTTAAGGCAGTATTTCAAGCGCTTCGCTCATACGATGTCGCAAATTCGAGGGTTAACTACATCCTCTGTAGTTGATGCAGCTCGAGAGGGAGTTACCCATGCGGGCCTCCTTGATAAACTTCACCTGAAAGTAGATATCTTATGTTCCTCAGTTGATGTCTTATTTCGAAGAGTATGCAAGGTCAGAAGAGGGGTGGCTTTGGAGAACTTCCACAACTCCATCAATCATGCAAGAAGTCAAGCTGGAATTGAAGACTTCAACACAGTCGCACGGGCCTAGCTTCGAAGCTCAGCATGACAGGCGTCAGGGGCAAAAGCATCCTCGTTCAGAAGTCTTGAACATTGCACCTCCACAGAAATTTGCCGCAAGGACTTCGCAACCTTCAGGAAGCAATACCAGTAGCTAGAGGCCGCCAGGGAAGCCGGCTTGCAAAGCCCAGGCCTTCTTCTGCTATCTCCATGGTGAGAATCGAAGTCACGCGACTGATGCGTGTAAGTCTATACTCACTTTAAGAGGCGAGTACCTCTAAAGAACTTCAGGTCGAGGTACTACTAACCGAGTTCCGACCGAGATGTGTCCAGAGCCTGTCCAGGCTGTGGCGCGTATAGACAACTTCAACCCTGCAAGACAGCCTCCAGTGGTCAATGTTATGCCACCTCCGAAGCAGGAAGATGGTCAGGATCGAGGGAAAAGAGTAGTCCTCCCCATTTCTGGGGGAGGGACCCTCGGAAGTATGTCGAAGAGGCAGAGAAGAGAATATGTCCGAGAAGTGGGCCATATTGGAACTTCTTCGTCCGCAGCTGCTATGCTCGAATGGTCCCATGTGCCGATATCTTTTTCTACAGAGGATGCAGCTGGCATAAAGTTTCCGCACTGCAAACCCACTTGTCATCACTTTCTACATAGCAGGGACTGAGGTCTGGAGAGTATTGATCGACGGAGGGAGCTCAGCGGATATTATCTTCGTCCAAGCTTTTGATCAACTCTACATCTCCAGGAAGCATCTTCTCCCTGCAGCTCGTCCTTTGCAAGGCTTCGCAGGACCCCCTCTTGATGCCCTTGGCCAAATAGGCCTGGAGGTTACTTTCGGAGAGGGGCTACTGGCTAGGATGGAGGAAGTAATTTTTGATGTTGTGGATGCCCCATATGCATACAATGTTATCTTCAGAAGGGGCATGTTGAATCAATTCGGGGCTGTGGCGCATCATAATTATCTGTGTATAAAGATGCCCAAACAAGCAGGAGTGCTTACTATTTTCGGAGATCAGGCCACTGCACGAAGAGCGGAATATGGTCATGGCCCTCCCCTTGACCCGAGACAGGTGAACAGCATGCAAGACAATCCGAAAGATTTTTCAGCTGCAGGCGAACCTTCGAAGAAGTCCTTCCCAAGGCCAAGCCCTGAAGGGGAGATTATAATGAAGGTTATTATCAAGGACGACAAAGAATATTGATTTCAGTTTGGCAAGGACTTGCCTCCAGAAGTCGCTACTTCGTTAGAAAAAGTAGTTGAGGAGAATTTAGACATCTTTGCTTGGTCCGATGAGGACATTACCGGAGTCAGTCGAGATATTATTGAGCATAGTTTACTTGTGAACCCGAAGGTTTGGCCTATCCGTCAAGGACTCTAGAAGCTATCTATGGAGAGGCCTATTCTTGCTAAAGATGAAGTGGAAAAGTTGCTAAAGGCTGGGATTATTAGAGAGGTAGCTCATACGGAGTGGCTAGCCAACCCAGTCTTCGTTAGGAAGAAATCTTTCGGGAAATGGCGCATGTGTATTGATTTTACATCTTTGAATAAAGCATGCCCCCGTGACGCCTATCCCATGCCCAAATTGATCAATTGGTTGACTCTACCGCTGGTTTGGAGTTATTAAGCTTCCTTGACGCGTACTCCGGCTATCATAAAATTTGGCTAAAGCGCGAAGATGAAATCAAGACAAGCTTTGTAACTCCTTCGGGAGTCTTCTGTTATGTAAGAATGCCCTTTGGCTTAAGAAATGTCAGGGGCAACTTTTTCGAGGTTAATTGCTAAGGCTCTAGGTCATCAAATAGGCCGCAATGTAGAGGCCTATATGGATGACATTGTAATAAAGAGTGCTTTAAAGCACCAACATATCCTAGACTTAGCAGAAACATTCAATAGCCTTCGGGCATGTGGGATCCGTCTTAACCCCGAAAAATGTATCTTCGGGGCGCAGGTTGGAAAATTGTTAGGGTATCTAGTTTCAAGTAGAGGGATCGAATCTAGCCCCACTCAAATAACTGTGTTGCAAAGGATGGCTCCCACGGAGAATCTAAAGCAAGTGCAAAAGTTGACTGGTCGTCTTGCAGCACTTAGCAGATTTTTGGCAAGGTCTGCGGAGAGAAGTTTGCCCATTTTCAAAGCATTGAAGGGGTCCGAAGATTTTGCATGGACACTGGAGTGTCAAAGAAGCTTCGATAATATTAAGAATTATCTCAGTAACCTCGCTACACTCACGGTGCCTGTTGCAGACGAAACCCTACTCCTTTACCTTGCAGCTACTGGCTCTGTTGTCGGCGCAGTAGTATTGTTAGAGAGGTTGATTTTAATAGGAAGTTGGTACAGAATCCAGTCTATTTTGTATCCGAAGCATTGTCCGTAGCAAAAACAAGGTATTCCGAGCTTGAGAAGTTCACCAATGCTCTGATAATGGCTTCGAGGAAGTTAAGGCATTATTTCTTGGCGCACAATGTAATTGTACCAACTTCATATCCCTTAGTAGATATGCTCCGAAGTAAAGATTCCACAGGAAGAATTGGGATGTGGGCTGTTGAGATAGCACCCTTCGACATCTCCTTCATGGCAAGGACAACAATTAAGTCACAAGTGTTGGCAGATTTTGTGGCAGAGTGCACTCCCCCTGCAGCATGGGCTCCGGGGAAGCCAAGCGAAGGAATTTGGACCATATACTCCGATGGAGCTTTCCAAGCATCTGGAGCAGGTGTCGGAGCGGTGATAATTTCGCCCTCAGGGCAAAAGGCAATGTACTCCGCAAGACTCAACTTTAAGTCTACCAATAATACAGCGGAGTATGAAGGAATTCTCTTAGGACTTCGAAAGGCACGTGCTTTGGGAGCTACAAGAGTTGTTATTAAGACAGATTCTCAAATTGTAGCAGGCCACCTAGACAAAAGTTTTCAAGTTCGACATCCACAACTTGCAAAATATTTGGAAGAGATCCGTAAGATTGAAGGAGCATTTCAAGGGATTTCCATTCGAAGTATACCCAGAGATGAAAATGTGCAAGCTGATATCTTGGCAAAAGCTGCGGCCGGAGCTATGGACATTCCAGAAGAAGCTTTTTACGAAGAGCTCAGTACACCTTCGGTAACACGGATCCCTTCTGCCAAAGTTCTTTGCATTCCAAGTACAGATTGGCGAAGTTCAATTATGGAATTATTGCATGGAGAAGCAAATTTGCTTGAAGGGCCGCAGCTTTCGAGGTTGAAGCTCAGAATCCAGAATATCATATAATCAACGGTATTTTGTACAAGGCCGGAGTATGTTCCCATCTGCTCCGGTGCATATCTAAAGCCGAAGGTCGAGAGATTCTTCGAGAAATTCATGAAGGAGTTTGCAGTAGCCATCTGGCCCCTCGAGCTTCGGCAGGAAAAACACTTCAGCAGGGGCTTTATTGGCTTACAATAGTAGCTGGTGCGGAGAGCTTACTCCGCACATGCCAAGGTTGTCAATGGATGGGAAGACGAAGTCATCGCCCGCCAACAACTCTTCAAGTCATTGCCCCAGTATGACCCATGGCCAGATTGGGCATGGACCTTATTGGCCCCTTTCCAGTAGCAAAAGGAAATTTGAAATTCACAGTGGTAGCAATTGAGTATTTTTCCAAGTGGGTTGAAGCAGAACCCCTAACAGCTATCACTTCGAATAATGTACATAATTTTTTTCTGGAAAAATATCATATGCCGGTTCGGAGTGCCTCGGCAACTCACAGTTGACAATGGGACACAATTTGATGCAGAGCCCTTCAGGAAGTTTTGTGAAGATCTTGGCATACAACTATGCTTCGCTGCAGTAAGGCATCCTTAGTCTAACGGAGCTGTTGAAAGAGCCAATGGTAATATCTTGTCAGGCTGAATCAAAGAATAGTGGGATTGGCAAAAGGATCGTGGACTGAGGAGCTCCCGAAGATTCTATGGTCAATACGGACCAGTCAAACATGGTCCACGGGTTTTACTTCTTTCAGACTATTGTTCGGAGACGAAGCCATGACGCCAACGGAGCTTAAAGGAGGATCCCTTCGCAGCACCGAACCAGAAATAGAAGCAGAAAGGCAAACTTCGCTTGATTTAACTGGAAAAACAAGACTTCGAGCTATCGCCAATTTATCAAAGTATCACCAGCAGACGAAGACTTGGTTTGATCCGAAGGTTAAGCTTAACGAACTTAAGCCGGGTCATCTTGTTGTACGAAGTGTTATAGCACCAAGGAAACTAGGGAATAAGTGGGAAGGTCCATACATAATTCTTCGTTCAGGACGCCCTGGTTCTTTTAAGTTAGCTACTTTAGAAGGTGAAGAGTTAACACATACATGGCATGCGGAGCACTTAAAGCGATATTTCGCATAGAGGCTCCTTGTAATCATTTGTAAACACCTTCTGAGTCAATAAAGTTCATGGTTTAGATAATGCCTACCTCTCAAACACTTCTTACTTCTCGGTGGACGCACTGGAAGAACGAAGTTGGCTGGGAGGGAAGTGCCATTAATTTGAACCAATTTTTTGGACTTTGAACCACTAGTTCGAAGCTTCCGACGAGGTGGGAAAGTCAGTGAAAAATGGATTCCAAGCCACCGGCTTGAAAGCATCCGTAAAAAGAGTCCAAGGAGACCAAATAATGCGGATTCCAAGCTCCGGCTTGAAAGCATCCGTAAAAAGAGTCCAAGGAGACCATTTCGAATTCCAAACCACCAGTTTGATAGCATTCGCAAAAAGAGCCGTAGGAGGCCAAAACAAAACAGAGTTTGAGCTGATAAGCTTCGAATATCTGAGAAAAGAGTCCAAAGTGACCAATCGTTTGGGACATTAAAATGTCCGGAAAGTTTGTCCAAAGTGATTTCTTTCAAACAAAAGGTACTAAGTTACCAGTTTTACCACTCCAAGTAGTCAGACATTTTATAATATTTTAATCAATCTTTAAATTGCTGAGGGGCTCCGAGCCTCCAAAATCGTACTCCTATGTTTTTCTTTGCGCCTAACCATCTCGAGTATAGTTCGAAGTTGCTTACGCCCAAAGAGGGGCTAGAAAGTAGGGAGACAATTTTAATAAATCAATCTTTATTATTCTAACAAATCACAATTACATCATGAAAAATCGGTGTCTATGCCGAGAAGGAATCGAAGACCCCTTCGATCTCTAGAGTTACCACTAAACTCAAAACGACTAGTTCCAGAGCCGGGAGTTATAACAACCTTGCGTTTAACTGTTCTACCTCCCTTCGAAGCTCAAAAATCTTTTTGTTATTGTTGAAGTTCAGCCCAAGTTCGAAGTCGTTCGGGGCTTCTTTCCCAGCTTCGAAGTTCTTCAGGTTTTTTCCCTTGATCTTCAAGCAATACATTCGTCCTCGGACCACGTAATGTCTTTAGAAGATGATGTTTCCAAGTTAACCTCATTTTCTTAATCCTTAATATAAGATAATATATCTTTACATATTTCGGGTGCAATTGCACCAGAGTTATCTCGAGGAATCAAAAATCGAGGTCGTTTATGAAGTTTTAAAAGATCGAAGGTAGCCCATAGCAGGCGGAGTTCTTCGGTAACGTTTAACACTTCGACATCATCCATACGGGGTTGAGAAGCCTAAAAACATGATAAGTAAATTATCATTCATAATGTATGAAAGCATGATTTTTTACATAGTCGGGATGCTAAAACAAAGCTAGACCTACGGGTTTGGCGGAGGCTGGCTGCTCGAGGCTTGAGACTGAGCTTGCTTCTGGCGATGCCCTTCATCGATCCAAGCCTTGATCGCAGTACGACCTTCGGCTCTCCATGAAGTTTGGAAGGCTTGCCAAGCTACGACCACATCTTCAGAAGGATTAAGAAGTTGGTTCTCAGTCTAAGGTAATGGGAGCCGCCCCTGAGTCTGGCGTTATCAATAGCCCTAGATCTTCGTAGTAGCGAAGTACTCCGAGAGCAGCCACTTGGCCGGAGATTTCTCTATACCGAATGCCTGCTGTCTTCATCATCTTCACAGCTCCTTGGATCATCTTTAGCCGTCGGACCAAGGGACGTTGTCGCTAGAAGGTAGTGTCTAGTGAGTACCAAAGTACTCTAGAACGCCTAAGAGATTGTCCAAGACCTCTGCAGCTACCTTCTCCGATTTGACCTTATCTTCATTCAAAGCATCCTTTGATGAAGTCAACACATCCACCACAGCGGAGAGCCTAGCTGCCTCAGTAGCCAGAGAACTCTTCTGGCTAAGTAAGTAGCTAGCCTCCTCCACGGCTGTAGATTTTTCTTCTTGGAGCTTAACTAGCTCAGCCCCCGCTTGTAGCGTGCTTAGCCAGCATTCTTTCTATCTCAGCCCGAAGCACAATTTGTTCATCTTTGAGCTTTTTATTGCAGCCTCCAGATTTTGTCTAGCCCTCCTCTCCGCTGAAACCATTTCGTCCAAGCGGGAAACTCGAACTTTGGAGACGTTAAGACTCCTCTGAAGAGGAGTGACCTTCTCCTGAAGACGAAGACTTCCGTGCTCGTTCGAGACAGCTGCGGCTCGAGCCAAAACTATTTGCTGCAAAGAGAAAGAAGCAAGGTGAGAAACTATTTGTAAGATGGAATTAATCTTGTTTTGCAGATACTTCGTACCTGGTATGCTGCTCGTTCCAAGGTGGCGTTGAGCTCCGAACCCTCATCTTCGCTCAGGATGGCCACCAAATCCATTTCCCCAACTTCGCGATTAGCTCGATCCAAATGTTTGAGCAAGGTCCGAAGTCTGGTCCTGCGCTCCAAGAAAGGAGCTATGAGGGGGAGCATGGACAGGGCCCTTTGATCGTGTTCATTCGGCAAGGGGTCAGAGCGATGGGCCACGTCTTCGGAGACTTCGGTAGATTGGGCCCCCTCCGTAGATTGACCTCCGTCTGTTGATTCAGACGGAGTTAATCCTGAATTCGGAGCAGGGAAGGGGTCCCATCTGCGCGACTTCTGGAATCTGCATCGGAGAGGTTGAGGTCCCAGGGGCTGCATCTCCGGTAGGAGTCACTTCCATAGGAGCGGACCCTGCCAAGACAAAAGGTATTATGTATTGCACAATTTTGCAGGAAAAAAGAACAAAGGGTTTATACGAGGTTTACCTCCGAAGTCTTGTCGGCGGGTGAGTATGGGGATGCTTGGAGGGTCAAAGGCTACCTCGAAATCCTCATCCGAGTCGAAGCCTACGACCGAAGGGTTGACTGTTAAAGCCTCTCTTGGAGCTACAGTCGTTGCTTCGTCCGGATTCGAAGCTGGCTCAGCAGCAACTTCGACTCCACCTTCAGTCATAGGGACCTCTTCACGCGGCAAGTCTGGCTGGATTGCCGAAGTCCTAACCTGCTCGGAGCTACTCGGAATATCTAGCGTGTTTGCGGCGTCGCTAGTGTTTGCACCTGCCTAGTTTTCATCCTCGTCGATCAGGTTAACGAGGATTCTTCCTTCGTCTTCAGAGGAATCCGAGACCGAAGCCACCGGACTTAAAGGCGCCACATTCTTTGTCTTTCGGGCTACCTTCTTTGACGGAGTCTTAACAGGAGCTGAAGTTCCAGCTTCCGCCATCCTCTTCTTCGGCCCTTGCTCTCAAGGTTCCCAGTATAGAAGAGGGGGAGGAGCAACTCCGAGTGCGCCCCATACTCAGTTGAGCCGCTCCTAATTACCCACTAGTTTCATTCTCCACTCCTTCTCAGCCGGAGTTGGAACTCCTAGAATCTTCTCCGAAGCTCGAATAAGTTGCTCCAATGTCATGGGGGCTTGAGAAGCTGAAAGATAAGTTGGTATTAGCCATTTCGTAACAAATATATATAGAACATTTTGTTTTCGAAGCTACCTGTAGGACTCGAATTTGAAGAGATTTTTCGGAGTCCGCCCTACGAATCTTCTTCGAAGGTGATAGGCCAGTCGGTCATCAGGGGAGGAATTTGAAGTCCGATGAACTCCTCCGCTAGGTCCCGCATGCTCATGCAGCGACTAATTCTTTGAAGCAGACTGAGGCGAGCTTTGAGCTGGTCAGGATTTGGGTGAACAAGGGCTTTCCTTCAGAAGTTTATGTCTTGCAGGGGTCCAGCCAGACGACTGCTTGCCCCAACTTCGGCATAGAACCACCGGAGGATCCAATCTGTATACCATCTGGCATTGATGGCCTTTGCTAGAAATCTTAGTTGAAACTCATCCCGAAGCCGGAAGTTAATGCTCCTGAAGGCTACCACAATCTTTTCTCCTCCGGGGCCTAGTAAGTCTTTGGTTGGCAGGATGCCCTGTGTAGTGCTACGAAGATCTCTGCTCTTCCTTCGCAGCACTCAGCTCGCAGCGCCCATTCGAAGATGGCCAGGTGCGCTATGGCATTCGGAGATAATTGAGGAAGGGTGGCGTGGAATAAATCCAGTACCTCCGATAAGAAGTCGACTGCTGGGAGTCCTAACCCCGCTTCGAAGAAAGCTTCAAAAACTACCACTTCTCTAGGCCTTGGCGAACGGATGGCCTCCTTTCCAGGTTTGCGGATTATGATCTCCAAACTAATTTTTCCTTCCACTACTGCTGCGAGCTGATTCCCTTTTGTAGGTAGATGGCCCCAGTTGATAAGACTGGTCCGAATACTTAGACGATGCGGGGAGGAGATCATGAGGACCAACATTTTGGGGATTTCTTGTTGGCGCCGCCACTAGTGCTGCTTCTGCTACCACCGGAGTCGCCGTCGCTGAGGGCATCACTGATGCTGCTGTCGTCGCTGCTGGCCACAGCCTGCTGCCGGGCTAAGATCGAGGCCACCCCAGGGACCTTGAAGCTTGTCTTCGCCATGAAATCGCACGGATTGGTATGAAGGAATTTTGAGGCTAGGGCTTGTTTGCACGAAAGCGGTGAGAAGGGTATTCGAGAAGGGTTTGGGTCCCCTATTTATAGCCCAGGCCCACAATTTTTTACCGTTTACGTTTGCCGTTTCACATTCTTGACTGTTACCCCTTGCGGAGTTAACGCATCGCATAACTTTCGAGCTCATTAAGTTAATTCCAAGATAGTTCGAATGTAACTTTCTTATAAGTTGGTTCGAAGTTTTGAATCTCCGCATATTTTGGAGGTTGATTAAATCTGTTAACCCCTGCACATGATTATTTTTCTTGCGTATACTGCTCTCCTAATGATTACAGATCAAGCGGAGAAGCATATTCGAGGGGCTACTGTTGGGGAAAATATTCCATCTTCATGGTTATTGCTATGACAAGATCAAGACAGATGATTTAATCAAAGGTTTCCAGCATCTGACTCCGGAAGTGTATTGGGTCAAGTTCGAAGGATGGAGGCGAACATTAGTTCAGGAGTATATCTTCAAACATTGACTCTTCCGAGAGCTTCTTTGCCAGCTAGGATGAAAGACTTATCTTCTTTCTCATTAGATTAGTCTTTTACCATTTTAGCCCTATTAAGGGTACCGAATAGTTTCCACTATGTCGGTTGTAACAAAGGGGCAAAAGGGTCTTTTCCTTAATGTTTGGGCCTATAAATACCCCCCGTTTTACCCGGTAATAAGGAGGAAAAAACCAAGTTATTCAATACATATCTTCCAACTATTTGAGCTATTATCCACTTTGGAGGCTCGAAATAGTTTACTTAACAAACTCTTTGTTTGTTAGTTTCTAACTTCTAGAAACCTGTTAGCGTAATCTTTTACGCCAACAGTCGACGAGTATGAGACTCTTCTAAAGGATAATCTAGAGGAAGTGACTGATAAGAGAATAAGGGCTTTAGAAGCCATTGAAGTAGACAAGAAAAGAGTAGCTAGATCCTAGAATAAGAAGGTTAAACCAAAATCGTTTCAAATAGGAGACTTGGTATGGAAAACGATTTTGCCTTTAGGCACGAAGAGTCCTAAATTTGGCAAATGGTGACCCAGTTGGGAAGGTCCTTTTAGGATAGCCAAAATCGCTCCCGGCAACGCATATGTGTTGGAATCCCTATAGGGGGAGCGGTTTCGAAGAGCTTTGAATGGTAGATACTTGAAAAGGTATTTCCCAAGTGTGTGGCAAACATCATAAAAATGTCGAAAAGCCGATACGAATGGTATCGTATTCAACTCGTTGTGCTTTTAGTTCACTAGTTCACTAAAATGCAGGGGGCTTGTGTTGATAGCAAAGAATGGCATTAATTGCTAGATTATCAAAATATCATATTTTTCTGTGATTTGGGCCAACGGTACACATGCCCAGCGTCTGTATGAAGCCCTACAGGGCCGAAGTCCATCGAGCTATGGGCTCTGAAAGCCTCTAGCCAGCCCATGGGCTTCGGCCAGGAAGCCTTCGGAGGCCCACGCTGCCGAAGCTTCGGAAGTCTTCGGAGGCCCACGCCGACGAAGCTTCGTCCCGGGGAGCAAGCCTCGATGGGCCTGGCCGAAGCCCACTCTACCGAAGCTTCCGCCCGAGGAGCAGGCCTCGATGGGCCTGGCCGAAGCCCAGACTACCGAAGCTTCGGCCCGAGGAGCAGGCCTCGACTGGTCCTGGCCGAAGCCCACCTCGGCAGAGATAGAGTTGTACGCGTTTCTAGCCCAATCTCTATCTCTATCTGGCCGGATTAATAGCAAATTAGATTAGGAGTTAACCCCTATAAATAGAGAGGTGTGGCCGGCGTGGAGAGTCCCCCCAACTCAAACCAAACCAATGCCCATGCTTTGATCGTATTTACTTTACCTTTATTTTCGTGTACCTCTTCGTGGGTTTGCCCGGAAGCCCTCCGTCCGCAACTACAGAATAGTGGTAATCCTTGTTACTTCGCCTGTGAAGTATCCGTTAATCTACGAAATAGAATGTTATTTCCTTGTTACTTTGCACGTTCGGAGCCACTTCACCGGATGTGTCCGGAAGTGAGAGATTGGTTCCGGAGGTCCCCAGGACACCCTTCGACGAGACCGCAGGCTTCGGCAACAGGCTTCGCTAGCAGACTTCGTCACCTCAGGCTTCGCCACGACCATACTCCGCTCCAGACGAAGTTGCACTCGTGCGTGGCCCTCGCATCACTATTCTGTAGTTTGCTGTATCGGAGATCTCACACCGAACCCCGCTGTTCGGAGGTGATCACCGCGTCTAGATCCGGTCGGAGCCCATCTTCGATCGGATCATTCGAACACCGAAGCACCCTTCGGTGGAGTACCTCACACCAAACGCCGAAGGTACCCTTCGGTGCCCCCTTCGCACCAGACTTCGAACCAGACGGGCTCCGATTGGTTTGCTGATTTTATTCTGTTTAATATATCTTTTTTGGCTAATTAGATTATTTTGTGTAATCTAGTTGCCTGGCGACTCCACCCCCCTTATCACTATTAAGGGTAGTCGAAACGCGACGTCGGTGCCACGTCACGCTTAGGCATGTCGCTAAGTATCAGTGCACTTTTGGATCGTCGGACTGACCAAGTGCGGGGGCACGTTTCCGTGTCAACAGGACTGTAGTTAGACACAAGGCTAGACTTGTAGCTCAGGGTTATTCTTAATTAGAAGGGATTGATTTTACTGAAACTTTTGCACATGTTGCTCGTCTTGAGGCCATTAGGATTTTACTTGTATTTGCGACATTCCGGGGATTCAAACTCTATCAAATGGATGTCAAAAGTGCTTTTCTTAATGGCTTCATAGGCGAAGATGTTTATGTAAAATAACCCCCTGGCTTTGAAAACCCCAAATACCCACATAAAGTCCTTAAACTTCATAAGGCTCTTTATGGACTCAAGCAGGCCCCTCGGGCATGTTATGATAGACTTAAGTCTTTTCTGCTTGAGCGAGGGTATTTGATGGGATCTGTTGATAAAACCTTGTTCACTCTCAAGCATGGCAAATATTTCCTCCCAGTCCAGATTTATGTGGATGATATCATCTTTGGTGGCTCTTCTCATGCTTTGGTTGCCGAGTTTGTAGATACCATGAGCAGGGAGTTCGAGATGTCCATGATGGGCGAACTCACATTTTTCCTTAGTTTGCAAATCAAGCAAAGCAAACAAGGTACATTCTTCTACCAGACGAAGTACACCAAGGACCTTCTCAAGAAGTTTGACATGGCTGATGCGAAGCCCCTCGCCACTCCGATGGCTACTTTGATAGCATTGGATTCTGATGAGGATGGAGAAGCCGTAGATCAGAATGAGTTCCGAAGCATGATCGACTCCCTCCTCTACTTGACTGCTACGAGTCCGGACAGACACTTCACAGTGTGTCTGTGTGCTCATTTTCAGGCTTCACCATGAGCTTCGCACCGCCAATTAGCGGTAAAGCGCATTCTCAGGTATCTCAAATATACCCTCGAATTTGGCATTTGGTATTCTGCATCTTCCTCTTTGTGTCTTCGAGGTTATTCCGATGCGGACTTTGCTGGGTGTAGGATTGATATGAAAAGTACCTCTGGTACTTGTCATTTTCTAGGTACTTCACTTGTTTGCTGGTCTTCCCGCAAACAGTCTAGTGTTGCACAATCGACGACTGAGGCCGAATATGTTGCTGCAGCTAGCTGTTGCTCTCAGATTTTGTGGATGGTTTCCACTTTGCGGGATTTTCCCTTAGATTATAAGAGTGTTCCACTTTTCTGTGATAACACTAGTGCTATTTGTATTGCAAACAACCCGGTTCAACATTCCAGAACCAAACACATTGATGTGCGATATCATTTTCTCAGAGATCATAATGAGAAGGGTGATAGTGAGCTTCAATATGTTGATACCCAACACTAGCTAGCCGATATTTTCACAAAACCCCTCGATGCTTCTCGTTTTGCCTACTTGCGTGGGGAACTTGGCGTTTGTCACCCTTACGGCATTTTGTGAGGGGAGCAGATTTTGGTTGTCTTGCATATGCTCATTGTGCGTGAAATTGCATTTACAGCTTTTGCACTTATATTCCTGGTTTTAATTCATGTAGTCATGATAGCTCAGCTCTTTTTAACATGTTTGAAACATGCTGAGCATGATTTTTCATTCCAAAATCAAATCTTGCTGACTGCTTGGTCTTGGATCTGGCATGTTTATGAAGGACTGTTTTAGCTATCTTTTATCTGCTTGATAACAAGACTCCTGTTCTCTGGATGCTAAACATTGCAACTTGAAAAAATGTATTACTTAATCATGGATATTCATAAAGTGCTAAACAATTTGTTCACTTAATTAAAATTCTAAAAATCCATGATTTGCATGCTTCAAATCAAAAAGATCTAGGTGGGTTTGTTTGTCGCACTACCCTATTCTAGACTGCTTACCATTGCACATTGGTCTGAACTAGGATAGTGTAGTGTATGCCAAAATCATTGCCTTAAGCTTCTGATGGTTTTCGTGCCTAGGTTTGGCTTGATTGGAAAGTATAAGGTAGACAAACAAATAACCCCTGGCATTGTGAAAAGAACAACAAAATTCATTGTTCATCAAGTTTGCTTTCAATGCTCCACTTGAATTGGACTTGTATGTCTAGAGTAGAAATTGACTAGCTCTGCGCAGTCTTTGCTTTTACTTGTCTAGTTACCCTGATTGAGTGGTGATGCTTTTATTTCAAAATAATAAAATCACATGTTGTCATCATGTTTTAGAGAATGTTAAGTTGAGCTGAGCACATGAAATTCAGTATTAAAGTTGGCATATTTTTGCTTTATATGTCTTTGCAATTCTGCCCATTTCAAAGCTTTGCATCTTTTAAATGCTCCTTGATGCTTGCATTGCCAAAGGGGAAGAAATTTTTGAGTTCTCTGCAGCAAGGGGGTAAAATAACTAAGGGGGAGTTTTATCTAGCAAAGGGAAATATTTGCCAGAGGGGGCTTTTAATCTTTTGAAAAAGGGGAGAGGAAAATTCTTTTGTCAAGAGACATGATTTGGCTCGTTTCTGAGTTTTTATGGTCACTTGTGTGCTGAAATTTTTCAAATTTTCTTGAACTTGAATTTGGTTGTCAATGCACTCATCAAGGGGGAGATTGAGAAACCAAGGGTTGGTTTCAGAGTCTGTGATGAGTGATTGACATATTTTATCCTATGATTCGAAGGGGTCCCTCCGAAAGAGTTCGGAGGTTGTTTCACTAAAGGGTTCGGTGGGTCTGTTTGCTGCAGCTGTTGCAGTGGAGTGTGCCTGTCAGAGGGGTCCAACAGTACATGATGACTGGGTCGTACAGAAGGTCTCGGTACTTTGGGCGGTACACCGGAGTGTGTGCGGAAGGTTGTTTACCCGGAGAGGTCTTTGGGGTACTAGATACACTTGTTTGTCTATATGTGGTGCGCAAGTGACTACGGAGGCGATGAACGGTTCGTAGCAAGTGAACTTGGGTCAAGCGGGAGGTTTGATGCCAGGTGAGCGATCAGCTCGGTCACGAAGGCTGTGAATGGGTCAAGGTCAGACCTCGGGTCGAGGTGCGCCAGACGAAGGTAGAGAGTGCGGAGCATGGCTCTAGGTGAAGGTACTCCGAGACGAAGTCCTCAGAGGTGAGGCACTTCGAAGGGTAATCCAAATGGAGTGACTTCGGACTATGGTGGACGAAGTCCTCAGCGATGAGGCAAGGCTTTCGAAGTGTGCTCCGGAGGGAGGCACTCAAAGGTATGCCCGACGGAGGTCTCAGAAGACGAGGTACATCGAAGGCATGGTCCGGGTGAGGTTCATCGATGAGTGTGCTCGGGGAGAGACACTGCGACGAAGGGCTCACGAAATGATTCATGCGGAGACCTTGGACGAAGGAGGGACTTCGAAGGGTAGTACTCCGAAGGTGGGGCTTCGGAGTGAAGCTGACTTGAGGTACTTCAGCCATGCATGGCTTCGGTGAGAAGCTGCGAAGTCGTGGTGGTCCACTCCGGAGGTGTTGGTGCGAAGGCCCAAGGGCTTTGACGGATTTGGCTCAAAACCGTCACTGTATCGAAGGCTGACTTCGGTGAAGCGAAAGTCGTCAGGCTCAAGGCTTCTCACTGAAGCTACCGTACCCCTCGCATGCGAAGGGGTCCTTCAGAAGACTCCAAGACTGCAAAGGCTGACCGTGTCTGCTCTGCAAAAGCTGATGCTGTCCCCTCTGCGAAGCTGTCAAAAGAAGCCTCCAAATAAAGTAGACTACCAGCTATACCCCCTGTTCTGATGAGACAAAATCAATGTAAACCCTAGGGGTAAAGTAGTTTATTCACAGGGTTGAATAGTGCCTATAAATAGTGGAGGCTAGCTAGGTCATAGTAACACTCTGAGCACCCATTGTAGAACTCTTATGCTAGCCGCCACACTCTCTGTATTCATCCTGTGAGTTCATTTTGTGTTCCCTGTTCATGAAATGAAGTTTTAATTTTGCCCTTCTTTCACTGCTTGAACTTGTATTGTGTGTTGCACTTCATGTTTTGATTTCTCTGTGCACCATCTTCTTCTGAGTTGAGTTTGTGCACTAGATCTCTTTTGGAGAAGTGTGTGAGAAGTCTGTTCATGTGAAGTGTGTGTTTTTCAGTGTCTATTCACTCTGTGTAAACTGGAGGCAAGACCTCTCTTATTACTAGCGAAGCACTATTCAAAGCCTGTTTTCTTCCCTTATCGAAGTCCTCGGCGAAGTGTGTTCAGTGTGCGAATAGACCTTCAAAGTACGAAGCCTAGCACCAGTTGCTATCGCTGAGTATTTGGTCGAAGTCCTTAGAGAGAAGTCTGCTCGTGCGAAGGGTGAAGTGCGAAGCCTGTGAGGAGCCATGCTGAATAGCGTGGGCCTCATGGCTCCAGATGTGATGAGTCATTGTCAACGATAGTCAAAGAGGACAGAAGAAGAAAGGAGATATGCTGGTTCATGGTCTGCGTGTGACTCAGGTACACGGGCAGCGAGCGACTGTCGGGCTGAGAGAGCTGTGAAGTCGGGCTGGCCCAATCCGGGTACATGGGCTATAAGCAGTAGAAGACCCACTGGCTGTTGTCCAGGATTGACTCAGGTACACGGGCGGTGAGCGATTGCCGGGCTGAGAGAGCTGCGGAGTCAGGCCGGCCCAATCCGGGTACCTGGTGCAAAGTCGGTGGAGGCTTTATCAGTTTAGGCGCAAAACTGATATCCGTTGATCTTGTATCCGACTGTCTAGAAGAGAAGCCGTAGTCGCTACGAAAGCTCAGCTTCCGGATAAGTCATCTGTGTCTCTAGGCCCACAGTCAGTCAGTCGAGTCTGTAAAAAATCCTAAGGGCAGTTGAGTGTTTTCCTTTATTTTAGCATCTGTAAAAAACCCTAAGGGGCTGGTGGAATATTCTAGGTCATTGGGCAGCCTATAAATAGGGCCCCAATCCCTAGGATTGGACTACCCTTCTATAATTCACTTTTGAATCCATTGGGTCATTTTATTCCTGCATGTTTGTCTCTCTCTCCTGTGTGCACCGCCAGGCTAATCGTTGTTGTTCATCTATTTTGTTCCCTGCTTTTGGATGATTCTATTCCTTCTGTTTCGTGTGTAGCATCTCATTTAATGGCTTTGCAGTATACGGTTTGCTCACAGCAATTTTATTCCTTGTTTTGAATGCTTCGGTTGCTTCTGTTCTTCACGAGAAGAGTACTAGTTCTTGCTGGTTGCAAGTAGTACTACTACACTGTAGCAATTGTACACTAGTACTAGCTTTGCTTTTCCTGCGTACCCTTTTTGATCGTATAGACAGGGTCAAGTGACTTTTATGGCTGTTCTTTGGCGAAGCCCCTTCTCTGTTCGAAGCCCCTCAGCTCCGTGAGACAGGCTTCGATCTGACATCCTCGAGGGCTTCGCTTGAACTTCGACTTCGCTCTTGTCCTATGAATCTAGCTTCGAAGTATGTGTTGCACTTAGTCTGTTGGCTTGTCATACTTCGATTGTCTTTACGAAGGTGAACTCCAACTTTGGCTATTCGAAGTTCATACTTCGATAGGCTTCAGAGTTAGTTTTGAAGCTGGCCTGTGGTTCGAAGGTCATACCTCGCTAGCGCTAGCTTCGAACGTAGTCGTGTAGGCTTCAAATTAAACTTGCTGTCGTGTGTCGAGCTTCGCTTATCCTTCGCAGGTTGCTTTTCTGTGAGACTGTTCGAACCTTTGTTCGAAGTCTAGGCTTCGAAGTACTTTGTTCGAAGTAAGCTTCGATACTCTCATATTTCGCTTCGAAGCATACTTCGCTCCCTGCCACCTCAAACTAGGCTAGACCAAACACACCTTCGGCATTTTCACAACACCCTTCGACAGACTTCGACACTGACCTCTGAAGCAGGCTTCGTCACTGACCTCCGAAGCAGGCTTCGGCATAGCGAAGCAGGTTTCGACACAGTGGAGCAGGCTTCAGCGAGTTCCGAACAGGAGACAAATCTGAACAGTAACTTCTCATCTCACTTTATTCATACTTAGATCATCCATTGAGACAGTTTAACCTACCATGTCTTGAATATCCTTGTTTATCTTCCTAGTAGCACTGCTTTGGTGTTTCTTTGTGTTAGACTTAGGCAATTTGTTCATACTTTGCTGCTCAGTCTTTTGAGGTGCGTTGGGTATTGGGAGCAGGCCATTGATTCGAAAGAATTTTAGGCGCCCATTCACCCCCCTCTGGTCGCTACTTTCGGTCCTACAAGTGGTATCAAAGCCTGGTTAGGGTTTTTCCATACCTTAACCGGTTCTAAACCCTAGTAGTGATCATGACTTCTCCTGGAAAGGTCCCGTCCTTGGAAGCCTATGGCTATAACTATTGGAAGACTCGCATGCGAGCCTATCTCATGAGCCAGGGCTCAGACATCTGGGACATTTGTGTTCACGATACATTTGTCATTTTGCCAGTTGCTGAGCATGGTACTCCTGGTACCATTGCCCAGCATCTGAGCAATAGTAAAGCCGTGAACATTCTGTTTTCTGGTCTAGGTCCCACTGAGTTTGAGCGTGTGAGCCATCTCTCCATTGCGAGAGAGATCTGGGCTACCCTCAAGGCACACCATGAGGGAACAGCCCAGGTCAAGGCTCGGCTCTATCAGACCTACCGGCGTGAGTATGAGAACTTCACACAAAAGCCGGGTGAGTCTGTTGAAGCTTTGTTTGGTCATTTTCAATCGATCATTAACAAGCTTCGCGACAACAAGGCTGATGGTGCTAAGTTAGTGTCAGATCACGAGCAGGCGCTCAAGGTTCTTCATACCTTGGACCCAAAGATCTGGGAGATCAAGGTATCCTCTATCGTTGAGAGCACTTCTTACGACACCTTGACCATTTCTGAGTTATTTAGCAAGCTGAAGGCCACTGAGGTAGATATCTAGTTGAGATCAAATCTCACTGGTTCTAGATCAAAGTCCCTGGCCCTTGCTACACCTTCTGTTGATCCCTCTTCTGTGAGCTGTGCTGGGTTCTCTTTGATGTCTATCACTGAGGACCAGCTTGAGTCTTTGGGAGATGATGATTTGTGTCTTTTTAACAACCGGGTGCGTCGTGTCTATGACAAAAGAATGTTTAAAAGATATGGCATGAAATCTGGGTGCTTTGAGTGTGTTGATCCAAGACACTTTATCGCCGACTGCCCCAAGCGCAATGGCCACAAGAAGGGCACCAGTGGTGGCTTCCATGACTCCGGCAAGCACGAGAGCTCCTCCTTCAACAAGGGCAAGCCGAAGACCAGATTCTTCAAGAAGGCCCTGAAGGACTATCGGCGAGAGAACAAGAAGCGTGACAAGGCCTTCTTCGCCGAGATGGAGAAGAGCTACTCCAAGCAGTCCATGACTTCTTCCTCTTCATCGAGCTCAAGCGATGAGGAGATCATCATCAGGAAGGGGAAGGACAAGGACGATCCGGCGGGCCTTTGCTTCATGGCTTTCGGGGACAGACCGAAGATCTGTTCACACCAGCGCCGAAGATCCCGCAAGAGCTTCTACTCAATGGCTCTTGGGGATAAGGGAGAGAAGAGCTCCTCCGATGACTCCGATGACGACGACAATGAAAAGGTATTATCTTATGAGCGCGAAATCATTGATTTACTTGAAAGTAATCATCAGGAGTTAAAATATCGGGAAAAACTGCTTAGGGGTGCCAAGAAAAGGATAGATGAATTAGAGAGTGAGCTTGCCGTGGCCAACAGCAGAATTGAGAGTCTATCTTCTTCCCCCTGCTTGGGTGATAGCAGTGAGTGCTCGAAATGTGAGGTGCTTCTGTGTGACTTGTCGATTCTGAAGTCCAAGTACATAGAAAGGGTTGATGAAAGGGATGCTTTGGCCACTGAGCTTGAAAGCGCTCAGCTGGAGCTGAAAAATGCTCAAGCCACTGTCATCGCACCCTGTGTTGATTGCCCATCTCATTTAGCTGCCTTAGCTGAGCTGAAATCCAAGGGCGATGAACATTTGGGTGATTTGGAGAGGTTGAGAGCTGAGCTTGCACAGACTAGGCTAGAGCTTGAGACATTGTCAGTTCCACCCACTGTCTGTGAGAACTGTCTGTCTCTTAGACTTGAGTTGATTAAGCTAAAAGCTGAGAAGTCTGTCTAGATAGATAGCGAGTGTGAGACCTGCTTGTCTCAGGTGGAGGTACTAGCTTCCTTGAGAGAGGAGCTAGCTGATTCTCAGAATGAGAACTTTTACCTCCGTTCTATCCTGAGTTGGATCAGTGCCAGAGAGCCACAGCTCGGCATGATGATCCAGCAGTTCAAGAGGTAGGAAGGGTTTGGGGTAGGTTACACCTACACCAAGGCTGACTTTGAGAGTGCCATTAGCCGGGCAGTGGAGTGGAGTAAAATGACTCCTGAGCAGAGATACCCTAAGACTCACTCCACTGAGTCCTCCCAGGCTTGTCAGCCCAAGGATGGAGTAATCCATGAACCACCAAAAGCTCCACCCAAGAAACCTATCTGGGTTCCCAAGCCCAAACACCTCCACACCCCTCTAGACTCTCTTCCTGGACCCTCTCAGCCTAAGAAGACAACACCAATCATCACTAAGCCCAAGAATCCCAAGCCTCAACCACATCCCAAGAAGCCCACCTACCATTGTGAGTACTGTTAGAGAGACGGGCATCTTGCGGAGTTTTGCTTCAGGAGGAAGCGGGTTGAGAGAGTAGAGAGAGCTCGTGGTGGTCAGGAGCAGTTCTACCAGCAGGGTGGTAGACTGCGTGTTCCTCGACGCTGGGGAGAGGCTGGAGGCCAGGCCGCGTCGTGTAGGTGGTGGTAGAGGCGACGGCTTTCTTGCCCGTGCTACAGTTGGTGGTGTCCGTTCCAGCAGAGCTCCAAGCCGTTTTGGCTACGATCCTGGACCTCGTGGCCGAGGCTTTAGGCAGAACCGAGGACCGCGCTTTGAGCCGCGTTTTGGTCCGGACTCTCATTATGATTTCTGCTTTCCGTCTTTTGAGCAGATGGCTCGACACTGGTTTAGCTCTTTTGCTAAACCTGGTGCCGGACCATTTGCTCCCACTTACAGCCACTGATTGTGCAGGATCGGGGACTGGAGGACGTTTGGATCATGGACTCAGGGTGTTCTCGCCACATGACGGGACATCGCTGGTGGTTCTCCAGTCTCACTCCCCCGAGCTCCAAAGAGTACATCACCTTTGGCAACAGTGGTCAAGGGAAAGTAAGTGGCATTGGCTCAATTCGCATTTCTGACCATTTTTCTTTGAAGAATATTGCTTTAGTTAAAAATCTGAACTTTAAGTTGATTTCGGTTTCGCAACTTCTTGAGGATGGTTTGGAGGTGCGTTTTAAGAAGGGCAATTCTTCTGTGATTGATTCTAGAGGGTCTTTGGTTTGCCAGATTTTACCCTTCGGTAAAGTTTTTCAAATTGACTTCTCTAGTTCTTTTGGCCCTTCTCGCTGTTTGATAGCTGGATCTTCTTCTGAGCTCTGGAAGTGGCATAGGAGGTTAGGTCATTTGAGTTTTGATCTGCTAGTCAGGTTGAGCTCTATGGACCTAATCCGAGGATTTCCCAAGCTTAAGATGGAGAAGGATCTAGTTTGTCATCCCTGTCGTCATGGGAAAATGGTTGCCGCTTCTCACTCACCTATGACTCAGGTGATGACTTCGTATCCAGGCGAGCTTTTACATTTGGACACTGTTGGTCCAGCTCGGGTACGTTCAGTCGGTGGGAAGTGGTACGCGCTTGTGATTGTTGACGACTTTTCTCGTTTCTCGTGGGTTTTCTTTTTGGAGTCTAAGGATGAAACTTTTCAGTTTGTTCATGACCTGATTTTAAAGCTGAAGAATGAGAACAATGGTCGGATGCGAGCAATTCGCTCCGACAACGGCTCTGAGTTCAAGAACTCTCAGTTCGTTAGCTTCTGTAATGATCAAGGTCTTGACCATCAGTTTTCTGCTCCTTACACTCCCCCACAGAACGGTGTTGTGGAACGAAAGAACCGCACGCTAGTCGAGATGGCCAGGACGATGCTCGATGAGCACAGGACTCTTAGGCGTTTTTTGGGCTGAAGCCATGAACACGGCTTGCTATCTGCCCAACCGCATTTTTCTTAGAGCTTACCTAGGTAAGACCTCATATGAGTTGCGGTTTGGCAGACAGCCCAAGGTGAGCAACTTGCGAGCGTTTGGCTGCAAGTGCTTTGTGCTCAAGAAGGGAGGGCACTTGGACAAGTTTGAGTCTCGTTGCTTGGACGGTGTTTTTCTTGGCTATGCTTTGCATTCTCGAGGCTTCCGTGTTTGGAACCTCGAATCCCAGCAGCTTGTCGAGACTTGCGAAGTTTCATCTGATGAGTCCATGCCTTCTTTGACTCCTTCTTTTGAGCTTTCTGGTGATGATGAGCTCGGAGAGTCCATCTTCGAGGAAGATGAGGATACTCCAGCTACTGATGAGGGTGAACCTTCTGCACCCCCTGCAGAGCCCACACCTTTTGAGACTTCGACTAAGGACTGAGGGCGGACCTCTGATCACTTCTTCCACTTCGATCGAGCCCCCTCAGTCGAGTCTAGAGGTGCCAGCTGCTGACTCCGGTGAGGTGACTTCAGATCACCAGTGAACCCGAGCAGTTTAGTGTGATAACCCTTCAGAGCTCATCATCGGTGAGTTGACTGAGAGAACTTTGCGTTCATCTAGTGCCTCTCTTGCTGTGTTTGCTGAATCTGCTTTTGTTGCATCTTTTGAGCCTAGAGATGTTTCTCATGCTCTTTCTGATACTAATTGGATTAATGCTATGCAAGAAGAGCTTGAGAGCTTTGTCCGCAATCGGGTTTGGACACTAGTTGAGCCGCCACCGGGATGCAACCCCATAGGCACCAAGTGGGTGTTCAAGAACAAACAAGGTGAAGATGGGGTTGTGGTGCGCAACAAGGCTCGATTAGTAGCCCAGGGTTTTTGCCAAAAAGAGGGTATTGATTTTGAATAAACTTTCGCCCCTGTTGCCCGTCTTGAGTCCATTCGCATTCTCTTAGCTTTTGCCGCTTCGAAGGGTTTTAAGCTTTTTCAAATGGACATTAAGAGTGCTTTTCTGAACGGGTTCATAGAGGAGGAAGTTTATGTTAGGCAGCCCCCCGGTTTTGTGACCCCAAGTTTCCTCGACATGTTTTTAAATTGCAAAAAGCTTTATAGGGGTTGAAGCAAGCCCCCAGGGCTTGGTATGACCGGTTGAAGCAATTTTTGTTGGGGAAGGGCTTTGTGATGGGTTCTGTGGATAAGACTCTCTTTCTGCTCAGAGTTGCTTCAGATTTCTTAGTTGCTCAGATTTACGTGGACGATATTATTTTTGGCGGTACTACTGATTCTCTTGTGTCCAAGTTTTCTGAGCAGATGCACAGTGAGTTTGAGATGAGCCTCATGGGTGAGCTCAAGTACTTCTTAGGGCTCCAGATCAAGCAGACCAAGGACGGCACCTTCATCCACCAAGGTAAGTACACTCGTGACATGTTGAAAATTTTGACTTTGGTGGTGAATTGAAGCCGCAGATGACCGCAATGGGCACGTCTGGAGGATTGGACAAGGATGAGAGCGGCGTCAAGGTCAACGAGAGGGAGTTTCGAGGGATGATCGGTTCGCTGCTGTACTTGACGACAACAAGACCGGATATTCAGTTTGCCGTGGGGCTGTGCGCGCACTTCCAGTCTTCACCTCGCGCGTCTCATCGGTAGGCTGTCAAGCGCATCTTTAGGTATCTCACTTATGCGCCTGATCTCGGTCTTTACTATTCAGCATCATCATCTCTTGATTTATCTGGCTTTTCGGATGCCGACTTTGGTGGGTGCCAGTTGGATCGTAAGTTGACTTCCGGTACTTGCCAGTTTCTTGGTTCTTCTCTTGTCTCTTGGTCGTCTCGAAAGCAATCTGGAGTTGCTCTTTCGACCACTGAGGCTGAGTATGTGGCTGCTGCTAGCTGCTGCTCACAGTTAGTTTGGATGATTTCCACTTTGTGAGATTTTGGGTTGTTTTTTCCTTCCAGGGTTCCATTGTTTTGCGACAGCACTAGTGCAATTAGTGTAGGGAAAAACCCTTGTCTCCACTCAAAAACCAAACATATTGATGTGCGCTTTCACTTTCTGTGGGATCAATATGAAAAAGGTGTCATTGACCTTGTTCATGTTGATACCCATCATCAGTTGGCTGACATTTTCACCAAACCCCTAGATCAGACTACCTTTGAGCGTTTACGAGGGGATTTGGGTGTTGTGTATCCTTTCTAGGATATTTTGCGTCAGTTTTCTTTCTTCTTTACTCTTTTCTTGAGTCTTTTTGTGTGTGTTCATACCTTGCATATTCACATGTCACACTTTAGAGCTGCTTCTGTTATATGATTGAACAGTTTTACTTATTCTTGCTTGTACATGCTTTTGAGTATTTGTCAATGATCATGTTTTGATTCAGTTCACTTGATATGTCTGATATCTGTCATATGCATGGCTTTTATGTTTTAAAACTTGAAAAATGATCACCATTGCTTCTGGTAACTAGCATGCGTAGGCTGAATGTTCTTGCTATCTGTTACATGCCTTGTAGCTAGTTCCTGACTTAGATGCAAACATGCAACTTGGACATCTTTCTGCTTTAAAACATGAATATGTGCTATAAAAATGATGAAAAATCAAGAGAAATGAAAATTCCATGCCTTTTTATGCATAACCTGAAAAGATCCAGTTGGGTTTGCTTTGTCGCATTGCATTGTTCTGTACTGCGTACCATAGCACTTTGGTATGAACTAGGACAGTGTAATGTATGCAAGGACCAATGTCTTAAGCTTCTGATGGTCCAGTTCTGGCCTAGGCTTGACTTGGTCGGTCAGCATAAGGTTTGACACGCAAATAACCCCTGGCAAAAATGAAAAACGAAAAAGAAAAAGCTTAAAAATTGAAATATTAACAAGTTTGCTGAAGCACCTTGTTTTGGATAATGCTTATCTTGGTAGATATCAGATAGCTTTTGCATCTCATGCTTTACCTTGCTTGTCAACTGGAAAATGTGGTGATGCTTTTGTTTGCAAAAATTGAAAATGCGTGCTAGTGACTTTCTTTAGATATCATCTGTTGCACTGATCATGCCATGTATCTTAGAAAGTATGTCTTTTGCTGTATCTGTTAGATGTTGTATTTGCAGTCAATCATATTTGAGAAGCATGCTTTACTCACTCCACCTGCACCCCAGTTGCATTCATTGCATATTTTGAGGGGGAGTTGCATTCCAGGGGGAGTCTGTGTCTCTTTTGAGTGCTTGATGAGTTCACTTGTCAACAAGGGGGAGAAATCTTGGAATGTGAGTTTAAGGGGGAGATTTTGTCCCGTTTGTCCTTACTCTTTCGATATCCTTGTTGATGTTTCTGAGATCACACTCATTTTGAGCTTTTACATTTTGGTTAACCATAATGACCGCTTCTTTCTTTTGTTCGACTTTTGGTCATTAGGGTTAAACTTTTACTATATTTTTCTTCTTTTTGTTTTCTTGTGCTTTGTTTTCGTGTTTCCACAGTTGTTCGCGAGTTCTGAAAAGCTGAAGAAGTGAAGTGTTGACAATGCACTCATCAAGGGGGACATTGAGGAGCCATGCTGAATAGCGTGGGCCTCATGGCTCCAGATGTGATGAGTCATTGCCAACGATAGTCAAAGAGGACAGAAGAAGAAAGGAGATATGCTGGTTCATGGGCTGCGTGTGACTCAGGTACACGGGCAGCGAGCGACTGTCGGGCTGAGAGGGTTGAGAAGTTGGGCTGGCCCAATCCGGGTACATGGGCTAGAAGCAACAGAAGACCCACTGGGCTGTTGACCAGGATTGACTCAGGTACACGGGCGGTGAGCGATTGCCGGGCTGAGAGAGCTGTGGAGTCGGGCCAGGCCCAATCCGGGTACCTGGTGCAAAGTCGGTGGAGGCATTGTCAGTTTCGGCACAAAACTGACAACCGTTGATCTTGTATCCGACTGTCCAGAAGAGAAGCCGTAGTCGCTACGAAAGCTCAGCTTCCGGATAAGTCATCTATGTCTCCAGGCCCACAATCAGTCAGTCGAGTCTGTAAAAAATCCTAAGGGCAGTTGAGTCTTTTCCTTTATTTTAGCGTCTGTAAAAAACCCTAAGGGGCTGGTGGAATATTCTAGGTCATTGGGCAGCCTATAAATAGGGCCCCAATCCCTAGGGTTGGACTACCCTTCTAGAATTCACTTTTCAATCCATTGGGTCATTTTATTCCTGCATGTTTGTCTCTCTCTCCTGTGTGCGCCACCAGGCTAATCGTTGCTGTTCATCTATTTTGTTCCCTGCTTTTGGATGATTCTATTCATTCTGTTTCGTGTGTAGCATCTCATTTAATGGCTTTGCAGTATACGGTTTGCTCACAGCAATTTTATTCCTGGTTTTGAATGCTTCGGATGCTTCTGTTCTTCACGAGAAAATTACTAGTTCTTGCTGGTTGCAAGTAGTACTACTACACTGTAGCAACAGTACACTAGTACTAGCTTTGCTTTTCCTGCGTTGCCTTTTTGATCGTATAGACAGGGCCAAGTGACTTTTCTGGCTGTTCTTTGGCGAAGCCCCTTCTCTGTTCGAAGCCCCTCAGCTCCGCGAGGCAGGCTTCGATCTGACATCCTCGAGGGCTTCGCTTGAACTTCGACTTCACTCTTGTCCTGTGAATCTAGCTTCGAAGTTTGTGATGCACTTAGTATGTTGGCTTTTTATACTTTGATTGTGTTTACGAAGGTGAAATCCGACTTTGGCTATTCGAAGTTAATACTTCGACAGGCTTCAGAGTTAGTTTTGAAGCTGGCCTGTGGTTTGAAGGTCATACCTCGCTAGCGCTAGCTTCGAACGTAGTCGTGTAGGCTTCGAATTAAACTTGCTGCCGTGTGTCGAGCTTCGCTTATCCTTCGAAGGTTGCTTTTCTGTGAGACTGTTCGAACCTCTGTTCGAAGTCTAGGCTTCGAAGTACTTTGTTCGAAGTAAGCTTCGATACTCTCATATTTTGCTTCGAAGCATACTTCGCTCCCTGCCACCTCAAACTAGGCTAGACCAAACACACCTTCGGCATTTTCACAACAGCCTTCAACAGACTTCGACACTGACCTCCGAAGCAGGCTTCGTCACTGACCTCCGAAGCAGGCTTCGGCATAGCGAAGCAGGCTTCGACACAGTGGAGCAGGCTTCGCCGAGTTCCGAACAGGAGACAAATCTGAACAGTAACTTATCATCTCACTTTATTCATACTTAGATCATCCATTGAGAAAGTTTAACCTGCCATGTCTTGAATATCCTTGTTTATCTTCCTAGTAGCACTGCTTTGGTGTTTCTCTGCATTTGTCATCTGTTGCTTCTAGGCTAGATATATTTAGACTTAGGCAATCTGTTCATACTTTGCTGCTCAGTCTTTTGAGGTGCGTTGGGTATTGGGAGCAGGCCATTGATTCGAAAGAATTTTAGGCGCCCATTCACCCCCCTCTGGTCGCTACTTTCGGTCCTATAGCCTGCTCGAAGGCACCCAGTGTGCGAAGCCTGCACTGACTTAGCAGAGTTATGTTTTTGGTGTGTGGGTGGAGCAAAGTCTTCTTGACTTCGAACTTTTGCTCCTGGCGAAGACTGGTTTTGGAGCTGTGAAATACCTCCGAACCAGAACTTCGAAGGGTGTGTTCGAAGCCTGTTCCGCAGAAGACTGAATTAAAATAGAACGCTATTTTTAGTCTGAAATTTTAAAAGCTCCCATTCACCCCCCTCTGGTCGCCGTTTTCGGTCCAACAGAAGCCTCACACACGCATGCTCATACCGAAGAACACTGAGGTAGGAGTAAATGTAGACAAACCATCTTCGGCTAAATCCCACAAAAAGCTATTGGTAACTTTTGGGATGCTTCTCCAAAGGCATAGGAGAAGGGCCGAGGACAAACACCCTCGGCCACCCTCGCCAAAGAGGTCAAACCCTCAATAGGAGCATGAGTTCGGCCCGCAGGTAGCTAATGTCATTCTAGGTACACCCGGTCGGCTGAAGGTTTTGGGAGAAAATTTATGACGCCCAGAACAAAACCGCAAGCTTCATGGGCGCTTCCCGGGATGACTAAGTCCCAAAAGAGGCGATTGCAACGTCTTCGTGCCGAGTATCTTAGAGAGAAAGAGGCTGAAGAATGCAAAGGTAGCCCACCCGGCGAGTCCACAACTGTAGCTAGGACACAACAGGTGTGGAGACCGAAGTTGGCAGGCAAGCCAGCTTAGGAACCACGTCCTCACAAGGGACCCGGGGGTCAAGACTAGTAAAATAACCAAAGGTCGATTTGATGAAAAATCCGGCGCTTAAGTCCCCTAGTCATATTAGTGAGTCGTACAAATCGTCCTCATCAAATTCAAATGTCTTGAGTTATAAAATGGACGATTTGGTAGGTAAACAAATAGAGAGTATCGCCCATGGCTCATTGTGCTTTTAGCTCACTAAGTTTGCTAAAAGGCAGGGAGCATGTGTTGACACTCGAATTTGGCATTAATGGTTGAAATTGTCGAAATATCAATTTTGGTGATTTGGGCCAAAAATATGCCATGTCCGACATAGGACGGAGCCCTGAAGTGTCGAAGGCACGTCCTATGTTGGGCTTCGGTAGCACCTTTGGAGGCCTGCTTCGCAGGCAGGCTTCAGCCCAGTGGGCCCATCGGTGGCGTTTAGGCTTCGGCCTGACAGACTAGCTTCAGCGAGGCCTGCGGAGGCTCACTCCGGTCGGCAGAGTCGTATTCAGATTAGTATAATTCATATGTTTTTGCTCTCTTATCCAAATCTTAACCACCTGGCTGAATCCTACTCAGATTAGGTGAGATATGTTATCCAAATCTTAACCACATGGCCGAATCCTACTCAAATTAGGTGAGACCGGCCCCTATAAATATAGGGGTGAGGCCGATTCAAGAGGCCCCCTGCTTTCATATCAACACAAAGCCCTCGCTTTGAATCATTATTTTACCTTTCAATCTACTTCCTTGCCCTAGGATTAGCTAAGTAACATCCGTCTTCATGGGTTTGCATTGAAAGCCCTCCGTCCGCCGCGTCGAAATCACGGTAACCCTTGTTGATTCACTCGTTTTATCGTTTTATCAGGTTTTCTTCTGCTATTCTTGGGAGTTTGGCCTCTAGGCCAGATTGCATTTGATATTTTATTGTTTTGCAGGGAAAAATACCATCAAAGTCATTGCCAAGGAGTTTCGGGATAATTGCTATTCATCTACAAAGTCGCTAGAGCCCTTAGGTGATCAAATCGAAGACTACCGGTTCGACCGATAGGGCTTCGCTTGGCCATCAGGTTGTTATCAGCACGGTCTTCGAGACCCTTTGCCATTACGCCGAAGCCCTCTTCGGCGAAAATCTCATCGCAGTGAACCACTACGCGCCAGAGCACCCTTCTCCGTCACGCCGAAGCCCTCTTCGGCGAGATCCCTCCACAATAAACTGCTCTGCACTGGACTCTGCGGTGCTGAAGCCCCGCTCTGATTGAAGCTTCGCTGTCGGTCTGACTGGGTACCCTCCTTCGGTCTGGCCGCCTAGAGACCGATTCACACCAGAACGCAGAAGCCACCTTCGGTGACCCCTTCGCACCAGAATGCTGAAGCCCTCTTCAGCCACTCCTTTGCGGGCGTCGGTCTGACCGAGAGTCCTACTCTGGTCCTACTTATCAACAGGCCGAAGCCCCCTTCCGGATGCTTCGGACTCCCTTCGTTACAGATATAAATCGGCCTTTGGCTGGCCAGTTTGCTTTATTATTTTTTACTCACATTGGCTAATTAGACTTTATTTCTTAATATTTGTTTGATTACCTGGTGATTCAGTTACCCTTACGACCGTTAAGGATTTGTTGGAACGCGACGTCGGCGTCGCGTCATGCTTAGGTTTATCTCTAAGTATCCGTGCACTTTTGGATCGTTGAACTGACCCAAGTGTGGGGGCGCATTTCTGTGTCAACAGGTAGATATTAGCTAGCACTACAACAAAACAGAATATTTTCGTCGGCCAATATAACTTTCGTCAGCTTCTCGGTTTGACGGCACTTCGAGGGTCAGGCAGGTTAACCAGATATTGGGTAACCTTGTGTCATCTGCACTACCCAGGGGTGCTGACAATGCCGACCGGTGAGCGGGTTCTATGCCAGACATGGGACCAGTACCGGTTTGCTCCTGACGGGCACCACGGAACTGCTCAGGGGGCGGTGTCTCATGACTTCTAGGTATGCATGTGTTTTTTCAATCTTCTTTTAGTTCTAACACAAAGCTTTTTGAGTTACAACACTTTACTAATCATGACTTTTGCAGTTACGCTTTTGATTGCTAGAAGTCGACAATCACCATAATCATGCCCTTCAAGTCTTCAACAACAATGCACATAAGGTGGTGAAGGACGCCATTTCGTATGCCCGCATTCAATCGAACAATGCTTACTACAAGGAGAAGCTAGGGCAATGAATGAGCAAGGCGACGAGCGCATCGTCAATATATTTGACTAAAGAACAATACCGTTCGGTAAACAATTCTAACTTTTTAAATCTTCGATTGTTGAGATTTGTTGTCATATAATACAAATAGCATCTCTGTTCAGGTGAGGATTCCGTGGTTTGCAAACCGTGAGGACGCATATTTTGAATTCTGCAAGATTCGGTCTTCAGCTGCATTTAAGAAGACTTCCGAGCAGAAAAGACAATGCCGCGGGACGGATCCAAAGCACAGATATGGTGCCGATGGACATATTCACCACGCTAAACGCATGGTAATACCTCCTTCTGTCACTCTCTAGCTATAGATACATTGTAATGCGACTAACTCATTTCTATTGTACAGGAAGCTAAATCTGGTAACGTGCCAAGTGACATAGAGGTGTATACCTCTGGTCACAAAGGAAGCGATCCTACACAGCCAGATGTCTTGTGTAGCCAGACAGCCACGGACCATTTGGTGAGATGTTAGCAATGTTAAGAGTTTGCTTAATTTCATTTTTCTCCGTCTAATCGGACATGTTTTTTGCAGGCGCAGTATGGTGAACACATGGTTCGACTCCATGGAGAGGACTATGATTGGCGGAGAGAACCTGTCGACCAAATGGTCGCGTACTCCAGCGGAGGTGGCAAAAGCCATGGACGGTGAGACAATGTTTTTATTAATGTTTTGTAATGGTATTGTAATGGTAACTAACTAATTCAATGTTGCAGGTACTCCATGTTCATTGGAGTTATTGACTCGAGAGCGGTGAGAGCTCAGAAGTCAGCTCAGTCATCGCAGAGCTCCGTCAGAGTTGGCTCCAGCCGTCGTCGCTCAGAAGAGACCTCAGAGATGGTTCGGATGAGGGAGGAAATGAGGCAGCGCGAGGAGCACAACAGGAAACAACAAGAGTACTATACTGCCTGCTTAGCACAACAGCAGGCGATGATCCAAGTAAGTTTAGTTTAGAGTGTTGCCATTCAAAAGTATTAAGAAATAGGTTTAGAACTAACTGATTACATTACAACATGTGTAACAACTAGCCTAGCAAAATATGGATTTGACATGTCCATGTTCCAACCACTACCTCCCCCGCCACCACCACTATCTCCTACATCACCTGAGGTACCTCCTAGATACATAAGTTAGTGTTTAGAAGGGTAGTTGAGTTTGTTCACTAATTTTGTCTATTTCTTTAGAGTTTCCGTACGCCTGGTCAGGATGGAGCCTCTGGGGCAAATGTGGATGAAGCGGGAGGCAGCGGTGACACCCACGACCCAAATGTGGGCGATCAATGAGTATATGGACAAATGTGACTTTGTATGTGGCTCTCGCTGTGTTATGTGAATTTGTATGTGAATTTGGATGTTATATGTGAATTCAGATGTGTACTGTGACTTTGTATGTGAATTCAGTTATATTATGTGATTTTGGATGTGATGTGTGAAGTGTGGATGTGAATTTGGATGTGAGATTGATTTTGGATGTTATATGTGAAGTTTGAATGTGTTTTGGATGTTATATGTGAATGTGATTGAAATTGTGGTTGGATGTGAGTGTGAGTAGGGGAACCAGGAAAAAACAAAAAAAAATACCAGCTAACTTCCGTCGGCTTTGACCATAGCCGACGGAAGTTAGCTGCTTTCGGCCACATGGGTAGAAAGGCTAACTTCCGTCGGCTAGGGTCAAAGCCGACGAAAGTTAGGGGCCCTAACTTCTGTCGGCCTGACTGGCCGACGGAAGTTAGCGCCCCTCTGCTGATGTGGCAGAGTTCGGTGCTAACTTCCGTCGGCCACGTGAAGCCGACGA
This sequence comes from Zizania palustris, assembly GCA_019279435.1. Taxonomy (NCBI): domain Eukaryota; kingdom Viridiplantae; phylum Streptophyta; class Magnoliopsida; order Poales; family Poaceae; genus Zizania; species Zizania palustris. The sequence continues at coordinate 58,545,091 of JAAALK010000288.1, forward strand.
AGGTTAGCTAACTTCCGTCGGCCAAATACCGACGGAAGTTAGCCTTTTACCGACGGAAGTTAGCTTCTTCCGTCGGGAAAGGGCTATCTTCCGTCAGCTTTGGCCGATGGAAGTTGCCTGGATTGTTGTAGTGTAGCTTCTGCATTTTATGCTTTACCTTGCCTGTCTGCTAGAAAATGTGGTGATACTTTTGTTTGCAAAAATATAAAAATGTGTGCTAATGACTTTCTTTGGATATCATCTATTGCACTGATCGTACCATGTGTCTTAGACAGTATTGTGTGCTATACTTGCTAGATGTTGTAATTGCAGTCAATCAGATTTGAGAAGCATGCTTTTTACACTCCACTTGCACCCCAGTTGCATTCAATGCATATTTTGACGAGGAGCTGCATTTCAGGGGGAGTTTGTTTTTTGTCTCTTTTAAGAGCATTTAGTATAACTTGATGCATCCAATTGTCAACAAGGGGGACAAATTTAGGGTTACTTGATCTTTTAGAAGAGTTTTGGGGGAGTTTTGGCTTTCTTTAAGATTTATTTCAGGGGGAATTTTAGTCTCTTTTGCCTTTATTCTTTGGATATCCTTGTTGATGATACAGAGATTGCACTCATTTGAGTTTATTTGAAATTTTTATTGATTTCTTTTCTGTTTAACCATAATTACTATTTTTCTGGCTTTTGTTTGGCTTTTGGTCATTAAGGTTAAACCTTTTATTTTATTTTCTTCTTTTTGTTCTCTTGTGTTTTGTTTTCATGTTTCCACATGTGTTTGCAGGTTTTGAAGCATTAATGAAGAAGGTGTTGACAATGCACTCATCAAGGGGGAGATTGAGGAGCCATGTTGAAGATCATGGGCCTAATATCTCTAGAAGTGATGAGTGATTGTCAACGGAACTCAATGAGAAGAATTAGAGATGACGAAGAGGAAACGAGACCTATCATGTCTTGGACCACGTGTGACTCAGGTACACGGGTGGCGAGCGACTGCTGGGCAGAGGGGCCGCAGAGTCGGGCCGACCCATTCCTGGTACATGGGCCAGGAATGGTAGGGGATCTGCTGGTCTGTAAACTGAGTTTGACTCGGGTAAATGGGCGGCGAGCGATTGCTGGGCTGAGGGAGCTGCGGAATCAGGCCAGCCCAATTCGGGTACCCATTGGAAGATAGCAGACGCTTTGTCGATTTCAGCGTAAAACCAACACCCCAATCTGGACCGTTGATCTGAGATCAGACTGTCCTGAAGCTAAGCCGTAAATGCTATGAAAGCTCCGCATTAGGACAATCTACCTTTAGTTAGGATTTTACTATTTTACCCTTTAGGCTCGCGTCTGTATTTCAGAGTCTATACCCTAGGGGTATTTGTGTCATTTCCAGTTTTTGAACTGCCTATACAAGAGCATGTATACCTAGGGTTTCACCAACTCTTCAAAAATGAAAAATCTAAGTTCACTTTACCTATTTTCCCTATCTTCTTCCTCATGAGAAATTTTTGTCGTGCCTTCTCCCACTGCGCGCGTCGCCATTCATCTGCACAGTCTACAGGTTTTCTGTCGCCATGACTGTGTACCTTAGGAAACCGGGTTCAGTTTTCGTCGAGAGTTCCTGTTTCCGGCTCTGGCGCTTGATTCCTGGCGACGGAGTACTCATCATGAACATCGAGTTTCACGTGGAGTGCTGTAGTAGATGCCGCGAGCACGCGCGTTGTTCTGCTGGCGGATGGTTTTCACAGCGGTCGGCGCTTGCGGGTACAGGGAGCGGCGTAGCTGGTCCAGGTGTCTTCGGTGACGGGACGCATAGCGCGAGGCTGCATACGGCTGGACCATACGACGCTAGGAAGCAGAAGTACAAGGACGGACGCATAGGGATGGATATGGATGTCAGAATATCCGAATTATTCGTATTCGTATTCGAATTACTGTAAATATGGTTATCCGTATTCGTATCCGAATTAAATATAGATGACATTCGGAAATATCCGAATTCGTTTTACAAATGTGGATATGGAAACAGATATCCGAATTCTACTTAATGTGGATATGAAAATGGATACATCCGTATTCGTTTTAGGATTTCACACAGATTAAATTTAGACTCAAGATAATATATTATCACTATATTAATGGTTTATTTATTATTTATATAATTATGGAATACTTAAGTTAGTAAATATTAATAAAAAAATAAATTGATGGTTAAATATTTGTTTGAAATTTATTTTTTTTATAATCAAAATACAACATATCTCATTTCATATAATTTTTTAGATAAATTTGCTATTTTTAACTCATTAATTGCGTTTCTAGGATTTAAATTGAAATATGTGAAATTTGAAATGCAAGTACCTAAAATAATGCACTAAAATTTATAGAAAAATTGCATTCACTATTTTTTGTCCATTTTTAATTCTCATCCATGAAATTTAAAGAAATATTAAAAAAAAATTTACGACACTTCATCCGTAATGTGGAGCTTAAGGGTTTTTTAATTATAAAAAAATCAAATAAAGTCTGAAAAATACGAGACTTATCACAGTGTTATAATATTATACGTAGATACAATGATAAAATTTTGAAAATGTTTCAAGAAATTTATCATATAGAATGTCAAGAAATCTGAGATTCACTTAAAAGGAAATAGAGTTTTAAGAAGGAATAGGTTATGGTTTAAAGTAAATTTATGGTTAAATATTTGTTTGAACTTGAATTTTTTTATATAATCAAAATACAACATATATCATACCATATAATTTTTTTTATTTTTCCATATCCATTTGCTATTTTTAACTCATTAATTGTGTTTCTAGTATTTAAATTGGAATATGTGAAATTTGAACTGCAAGTACCTAAAATAATACACTAAAATTTATCAAAAAATCACATTCACTATTTTGTGTCCATTTTTAGTTCATATCCACTAAATTTAAAGAAATGTTAAAAAAATTATGTTACGACACTTCATCGGTAATGTGGACCTTAAGGGTTTTTTAATTATAAAAAATCAAATAAAGTCTGAAAAATACGAGACTTATCACAGTGTTATAATATTATACGTATATACCATGATAAAATTTTGAAAATGTTTCGAGAAATTTATCATATAGAATGTTAAGAAATCTGAGATTCTCTAAAGAGGAAATAGAGTTTTGAGAAGGAATAGGTTGTGGTTTAAAGTAAATTTATGGTTAAATATTTGTTTGAACTTGAATTTTTTTATATAATCAAAATACAACATATATCATACCATATAAATATTTTGTATTTTTCCATATCCATTTGCTATTTTTAACTCATTAATTGTGTTTCTAGTATTTAAATTGGAATATGTGAAATTTGAAATGCAAGTACCTAAAATAATGCACTAAAATTTATCTAAAATAACATTCACTATTTTATGTTCATTTTTAGTTCTTATCCACTAAATTTAAAGAAATATTAAAAAATTTATGTTATGACACTTCATCGGTAATGTGGAGCTTAAGGGTTTTTTAATTATAAAAAAATCAAATAAAGTCTGAAAAATACGAGACTCATCACAGTGTTATAATATTATACGTAGATACCATGATAAAATTTTGAAAATATTTCGAGAAATTTATCATATAGAATGTTAAGAAATGTGAGATTCTATCAAGAGGAAATAGAGTTTTGAGAAAGAATAGGTTATGGTTTAATGTAAATTTATGGTTAATATTTGTTTGAACTTGAATTTTTTTATATAATCAAAATACAACATATCTCATTCCATATAAATTGTTTGTATTTTTCTAGACCCATTTGCTATTTTTAATTCATTAATTGTGTTTCTATGATTTAAATTGGAATATGTGAAATTTGACCTGCAAGTACTTAAAATAATCCACTAAAATTTATAGAAAAATCATATTCACTATTTTGTATCCATTTTTAGTTATTATCCACTAAATTTAAATAAATGTTAAAAAAATCATGTTACAACACATCATCGGTAATATGGAGATTAGAGTTTTTTAATTATAAAAAAATCAAATAAAGTCTGAAAAATCCGAGACTTTGTCATAGTATTATAATATTATACGTAGATACCATGATAAATTTTTTAAAATGTTTTGAGAATTTTTTAAAATGTTTAATTTTTAAAAATAATAAAATTCAGCCAATTATTTCCAAATTGCTGTATGATGAAATTTAGATTGTGTTGTTTAAAGACTCAATTTGTTTGTTCTTGTTGGTTGACATGTATGATGAATTTTAGTTCAAGACTTTATGTAGTTCTTGTTGGTTGTTGTGTATGATGAATTTTAGTTAGTGTTGTTTAAAAACTTAGTTTGTGCATGGTTTATTGTGTATCATTATTTCTTATTAATTATAATTCTAATTTGGTACATTGGACCCTTTGGATTTTTGGAAAATTTGTGAAACAACGAACATTTGGAGTTAAACCGAGTAAACATCCGAATACATATTCGTATTCGAAACATCCATTTTGTATTCGTATTCGAGAACATCCGAATCCGTATTCGTATTCGAATTAAAATGTGGTAAATAACGCTATCCGGATTCGTTTCCATCCGTATCCGATCCGAATCCATCCCTACCCACACAGGATTAAACATGAGTATTTATCTCGATCCTTGTGAGTATTTATCTCGATCCTTGTGTATTTACAGTAACTTCATCTGATTCTCCTGTGATTAATTTAATTGCTTCCAACACTTTATTTTTAAATTACACTATGATTGATGATTGATATACCTCTGTACCTTAGTGTATTTTGAATCATCTGTGAGCACCTTATATTCACTGCATTTATTTTGTCCTGATTAAATGCGTTAAATGTTGTGCTTTTCTCACGTCTATTGGACTGTTTGTGAGTTGTGGACATTATTTCTCAACACTTGATGATTTGCCTGCCGAGTCTATGATTCTCTTTAATCTTCCTTTAAGCACTTTTGTTGTGTCTTTTCGACTAGGACACCTTTTTTAGGCTAGAGTATTTTAGTTCTTATTGTCTCTCATATTTTCATATCACGTCATATTTGATAGGAGAGTGAGAAACCAAGTGGGGTTCACACTGTTGTTTTATCATAGTGATGAGTGTTTGACAAGTTTTCCTGATCTGATTGGATGTGCGGTTTGTGTATGATTGCCTGATTTGTTTGCCGATGGGATCGGTGTGCGTCGAGATTCGTGTTTTGCTTGTCTTATGTGTGCATGGTTGAGATGATAGTCAACTATCAACGGTGTGTGATCAGGGTCAAGTAGGGAGCTTGATGCCAGATGGTCAAGGAGGCCGGATGAAGTTGGGGATGATCTCAAGCGTACACGTTGAGATAAAGCAAGACATGGACAAACTGGTGATCAAGGTAGTGTGTTGACCAAGTTAGCGAAAGGGAGGCCAGGGCAAGTGACAAGGCGGCTCGAGGGTTCGAGAGTGGGAGAGACTTGCTGGCGGTCGAGTTCGCGGATTGGTGGCACATGTCGAAGATCTGGAGGGCTTTGTCGGTTTCAGTTATGTTGGACCGGAAAAGGCGATCGGAGGGGGGGGGGTGAATGGGAGCTTTTAAAATTTCAGACTAAAAATAGCCTTCTGTTTTAATTATGTCTTCTGCGGAACAGGCTTCGAACATACCCTCGCTCTACCCACAACCCTGAAAATTCAGCTCTGCTAAGTCAGTGCAGGCTCCACACACAGGTTGCCTTCGAGCAGGCTTCGCACTTCACCCTTCGCAAGAGCGGACTTCCGTCTAAGGACTTTGATAAGCTCTGCTCAGTCAGTTCAGGCTCAGCACACTGGGTGCCTTCGAGCATGCTTCGCACTTCGAAGGTCTAAACGCACACTGAACAGACTTCACTGAGGACTTCGACACGGGAAGAAAACGGGCTTCGACTCAAGTCAAACAGTGCTTCGCTAGTAATCAGAGAGGTCTAGCCTCCAGTTTACACAGAGCGAACAGACACTGAAAACACACACTTCTCACAAATAGGCTTCTCACACACTTCGCGAGAAAAGATTCAGAGCACAAACTCAACTCAAAAGAAGTGAGACACAGAGAGATCGAAGCATGCAGTGAAGTATTCATACAAGTTCAAACAGTAAATGAAAACAGAATCAAAACTTCATTGCTTGAACAGGGAACACAAAATGAACTCACAGGATGAATTAGAGAGTGTGGCGGCTAGCAAAGGAGTTCTACAATGGCTGCTCAAAGTGTTGATGTGACCTAGCCAGCCTCCACTATTTATAGGCACTATTCAGCCCTGTGAATAGACTACTTTACCCCTAGGGTTTACACCGGTTTTGTCTCATCAGAACAGGGGGTACAACTGGTAGTCTACTTTATCTGGAGGGTTTTTTTGTCAGCTTCGCAGAGGGGACATCACCAGCTTTTGTAGAGCAGACGCTGTCAGCCTTTGCAGTTTTGGACCCTTCAAAAACCCCCCCTTCGCACGCGAGGGGTGCGGTAGCTTCGGTGAGAAGCCTTGAGCTTGACGGCCTTTGCTTTACCGAAGTCAGCCTTCGATACAGAGACGGTTTTGAGATGAAGCCGTCAAAGCCCTTGGGCCTTCGCACCAACACCTTCGGAGTGGAACACCATGGCTTCGCAACTTCTCCCAGCTCGAACTCCGTCAGTCCGTGTACCGAAGCCATACATGGCCGAAGTACCTCAAGTCAGCCTCACTCTGGAGCCTGCCTCACTCTGAAGCCATCCTTACTCTGAAGTCAACCTTACTCCGAAGTCAGCATCACTCCGAAGCCAGCCTCACTCCGAAGTCATCTTCACTCCGGAGCCACCTCACTCCGAAGTCAGCTTCACTTCGGAGCCAGCCTCACTCCGAAGCCAAACCTTCGGAGTACCACCCTTTGAAGTCCCTCCTTCGTCCAAGGCCTCCGCATGAAGCATTTCATGAGCACTTCGTCGGAGTGTCTCTCCCCGAGCACACTCCTCGACGATCCTCACCCGGACCATGCCTTCGATGCACCTCGACTTCTGAGACCTTCGTCGGGTATACCTTCGAGTGCCTCCCTCCAGAGCACACTTCGAATGCCTTGCCTCATTGCTGAGGACTTAGTCCACCATACTCCGAAGTCACTCCATTCGGAGTACCCTTCGAAGTGCCTCGCCTCCGAGGACTTCATCTCGGGGTACCTTCACCCGGAGTCACACTCCGCACTTACTGCCTTCTCCTGGCGCACCTCGACCCGAGGTCCAACCTTGACCCTTTCGCAGCCTTCGTGACCAAGCTCCCCGCTTTCCTAGCATCAAGACTCCCGCTTGACCCAGGTTCACTTGCTGCGAACCGTCCGTCGCCTCCGAAGCCATCTGCGCACCACAGACAAACAGACAAGTGTATCCAGTACCCCAGAGACCTCTTTGGGTAAACAACCTTCGGCACACACTTCGGTGTACCGCCCAAAGTACCGAACCCTTCGGTACAACCAAGTCATCGTGTACTGTCGGACCCCTCCGACAGGCACACTCCGCTGCAACAGCTGCAGCAACCAGATCCACCGAACCCTTCGGTGAAACAACCTCAGAACAACTTCGGAGGACCAACCTTCGAATCCCTTCGGAGGACCAACCTCCGAATCAGAGGGTAAAATCTGTTAATCACTCATCACAGACTCCAAAACCAACCCTTGGTTTCTCAATCTCCCCCTTGATGAGTGCGTTGACAACCAAATTCAAGTTCAAGAAAAATTGAAAAAATTGAGCACACATGTGACCATAAAAACTCAAAAATGAGTCAAATCATGTCACTTGACAAAAGTATTTTCCTCCCCCTTTTCAAAAGAGTAAAAGCCCCTTCGGCAAATCATTCCCTTTGCAAGATAAATCTCCCCCTTAGTTATTTTACCCCCTTGCTGTAGAGAACTCAAAAATTTCTCCCCTTTGGCAATGCAATCATCAAGGATAATGTAAAAGATGCACAACCTCAAAATGGGCAGAATTGCAAGGACATATAAAGCAAAATATGCCAACTTTAATACCAATTTTGATGTGCTCAGCCTCATTTTAACATTCTAAAAAACATGACGACAGCATGTGATTTTATCATTTTGAAATAAAAGCATCACCACTCAATCAAAGTAACTAGACAAGTAAAAGCAGGGACTCCGCAAAGCTAGTCAATTTCTACTCTAGACACACAAGTCCAGTTCAAGTGGAGCATTAAAAGCAAACTTGATGATCAATGAATTTGCTGTTCTTTTCATAATGCCAGGGGTTATTTGTTTGTCTACCTTATACTTTCCAATCAAGCCAAGCCGAGGCATGAAAGCCATCATAAGCTTAAGGCGGTGATTTTGGCATACACTATACTATCCCAGTTCAGACCAATGTGCAATGGTAAGCAGTCTAGAATAGAGTGTGCGATAAACAAACCCACCTGGATCTTTTTGCTTGGAAGCATGCAAATCATGGATTTTTTGGAATTTTGGTTAAGTGAACAAATTGTTTAGCACTTGATGAATATCTATGAGTATGTAGAGCAATTTTTCAAGTTGCAAAGTTTAGCATCCAGAGAAAAGGAGTCTTGCTATCAAGCAGATAAAAAATAGCTAAAGCAGTCCTGCCTAAACATGCTAGATTCAAGACTAAGCAGTGAGCATGATTTGATTTTGGAAAAGAGAATCATGCACATAGTGTTTCAGACATATTAAATAGAGCTGAGTTGACATGATTTCATGATTTAAAATCAGGCATATAATAGCAAAAGATGTAAATGGAATTTCACACACAATGAGTATATGCACGATAATAAAATCTCATCCCCTTCACAAAATGTCGTAAGGGTGACAAACACCAAGTTCCCCCCGCAAGTAGGCAAAACGTGAAGCATCAAGGGGTTTTGTGAAAATATCGGCTAGATGGTGTTGGGTATCAACATATTGAAGCTCAATATCACCCTTCTCATTATGATCTCTGAGAAAATGATATCACACATCAATGTGTTTGGTTCTGGAGTGCTGAACCGGGTTGTTTGCAATACAAATAGCACTAGTGTTGTCACAGAAAAGTGGAACACTCTTATAATCTAACCCAAATCCCACAAAGTGGAAACCATCCACAAAATCTGAGAACAACAACTAGCTGCAACAACATATTTGGCCTCAGCCATCAATTGTGCAACACTAGACTGTTTGCGGGAAGACCAGCAAACCAGGGATGTACCCAGAAAATGACAAGTACCAGAGGTACTTTTCCTATCAATTCTACACCCAGCAAAATCCGCATCGGAATAACCTCGAAGACACAAAGAGGAAGACGTCCGAATACCAAATGCCAAATTCGAGGGTATGTTTGAGATACCTGAGAATGCGCTTTACCGCTTGGCGGTGCGAAGCTCATGGTGAAGCCTGAAAACAAGCGCACAGACACACTGCGAAGTGTATGTCCGGCCTCGTAGCAGTTAAGTAGAAGAGGGAGCCGATCATGCTTCGGAACTCCTTCTGATCTATGGCTTCTCCATCTTCGTCAGGATCCAATGATACAGATGTAGCCATTGGAGTGGCGAGTGGCTTCGCATCAGCCATGTCGAACTTTTTGAGCAGGTCCTTGGTGTACTTCGTCTGGTGGACGAAAGTACCTTGTTTGCTTTGTTTGATTTGCAAACCAAGGAAAAAAGTGAGTTCACCCATCATGGACATCTCAAACTCCCTGCTCATGGCATCTGCAAACTCGGCAACCAACGCATGAGAAGAGCCACCAAAGATGATATCATCCACATAAATCTGAACTAGGAGGAAATATTTGTCATTCTTGAGAGTGAACATGGTTTTATCAAAAGATCCCATCAAATACCCCTGCTAAAGCAGAAAAGAATTAAGTCTATCATACCATGCCCGAGGGGCCTGCTTGAGTCCATAAAGAGCCTTATGAAGTTTAAGGACTTTATGTGGGTATTTGGGGTTTTCAAAGCCAGGGGGTTGTTTTACATAAACATCTTCGCCTATGAAGCCATTTAGAAATGCACTTTTGACATCCATTTGATAGAGTTTGAATCCCCGGGATGTCGCAAAGGCAAGCAAAATCCTAATGTCCTCAAGACGAGCAACAGGTGCAAAAGTTTCAGTAAAATCAATCCCTTCTAATTGAGAATAACCCTAAGCTACAAGTCTAGCCTTATTTCTAACTATTGTTCCATCCTCCCCTTGTTTGTTTTTGAAAATCCATTTTGTTCTAATGAAATGAACATTTGGTGGAGGATCAACTAAAGTCCAGAATTGGTTTCTCTCAAAATTTTCAAGTTCTTCATGCATGGCATTGATCCAACTAGAATCAGAAAGTGCATGACTAACATCTAAGGGCTCGAAAGAAGCAACAAAAGCGGAATCAATGAAATGAGTATGAGAACGTGTTACCCTTTGATCAAGCTCACCAATGACCAGCTCAGGAGGATGCATCCTTTGAACATGATGTGGAGCCTCGCGGCGAGATGCAGTCTCCCCCTCAACTTGTGCATTGGAGTGGTCCAAGATGACCGATGTCGAGGTAGTTTCTTCCGGACCTTGTGCCAAAGTGGTTGAAGCGGGGTCGGCTTCGGGGGTTGATGTCGACGGTTGTAGGGGTTCATCCTCGAAATCTCCGGGATCTTCTTTTTCGAAGATGGTTTGTTCCATGTCGTGTTCATTTGCTTGTTCAAAGGTATAACTAACAGAGGGGGTTGATTCATCAAAAGTCACATCACATGACTCGATGACAGTGTTAGTCTCCAAATTATAAACACGATAAGAATGACCATGTGTAGTGTAACCCAAAAAGATCCCGTCAGAAGAGTGCGACTCAAATTTATCCAAATTTCCACGTTTTAGGATAAAGCAACGACAACCAAAAACTCGAAGATGAGTAACTTTGGGTTGTCTCCCAAAACATAGCTCATAAGATGTCAAGTTCAAAATTGAGTGCAAGAAGATTTGGTTTGAGATGTAGCATGCAGTATTCATGGCCTCAGCCCAGAATTTTCTAGGAGTCCTGTGCTCATCGAGCATCGTCCTAGCCATCTCAACCAAAGTGTGATTCTTCCTCTCAACAACACCGTTTTGTTGAGGAACCCACAGAGCAGAGAATTGATGTTCTATGCCATGCTCCATGCAAAAGTCAACAAAGAGACTGTTCTTGAACTCAGTGCCATTATCACTTCGAATGAATTTTAATGCACCAGGGAGTTCAGTGAAAAGTCTCAAAGCCAAGCTTCGAAAGTGTGAAAACACTTCATCCTTGCTGGTAAGAAAGAAGACCCAAGAGTAGCGAGAGAAATCGTCGACAATGACTAACACATACCACTTGCTGCCTAAAGAACTAACCCGAGAAGGACCTACAATATCCATGTGGAGAAGTTCTCCGGGTTGCTCAGTCATCACCGTGGTGACTGGTGAGTGCGAAGCGGCAATCATTTTTCCATATCGACATGGAGCGCAAACTAAATTCTTCTCAAACTTGAGCTTGGTGAATCCTCGGATCAGACCTAGGGCACTCAGACGAGCGAGCAACTCAAAGCTCATATGCCCTAGTCTCCTATGCCACTTCCAAAGCTCAGAAGTAGAATGTGCAACAAGACAATGAGAAGAACCAGATGACTCAGAAAAATCAGCTCTAAAAACTCTGCCAACTCTAAAGATCTTACAGACAACAACGCCATCAGAATTGATCGCGATGGAATCACACTTCGAAGCCCTCATCAAGCAACTGAGATACAGAAAGCAAATTGTATCCCAGGTTTTCAACCAAGGCAACATCTTTGAGAGTGAAATTCAAGTTAATTCTTACCACACCTTTACCTTTCACTCTACTCCTTCGATTGTTGCCGAAGGTGATATGTTCCCTATGCTTGGTTGTGGTAAGGCTAGAGAACCATGCTGCATCTCTGGTCATATGGCGTGAACAACCGAAGTCCATGATCCTTGTGCCCTCCAAGCCTCGGTCTGGCGCCTACACATGATAAGAAAATCTCTATCGCTCAGTGCTGGGGTGAGTGAATATATGACGAGGCATCCAGCACTGAGTGATACGAGTAGTAGGCACAGTAAAAGTAGACTGTCTACCCATAGGATAATCAGAATGATGCAAAGTGCGAGGTCTACCTACATGCTGTGATCTAAAAGAATGATGAGGTCTCCTACTCTGACGAGGTACAAAGCTACTCGCATGGGGTCTACCACCATATGGAACATGGTGAACACCACGAGGAGCAAAACCTCTCTAAGAAGTACGAGGAGCCTCGAAAACACGACGAGAGTAAAACTCAGACTCATGCATTCCTAAAGGTGGGTAGTGCATGTTCTGGAACCTCATCGCCTGAGAGCGTCGCTCATCCTTGATGCGACGAAAACAAAACCCAACCAGATGACCCACCCTCTGACAGTAGGAACAATGAAAAACTCTCCTAGGGGCACTCTCATTGGTCATAGGAGCAATCCTCACAGGCTCCTTGGGCTTCTGCTGAGTGGTTTTCTTGGGAGGGATTTTCTTCGCCGGAGGAGTGGTTTTCTTTGGAGTCCGGGTAGGCTTTTTGGTTGATGTAGTGTCTAACAGAGCTCTCTCTTTCTCTAAGGTAGTGGGTGAGGAAAAACAGTTTTGTTCTCACAGTCTGAAGGAATCCTCTCAAAACCCAATCACAGAGCTAACCCTGCTCTGTCAAGCACACATCTTTGTTTTGGCCAAGAGCAAGTTCATCCTACCCTTTCCCTCAGTGCATTTGTTAACTATAGAAAGAAGGTACTCATTTTCAGTCATGAGGTTTTCAGCTCGCTCTCTAACTGTGCCTAGCTGGTCCTTAAGGGTTATGCAAGTGTCATACACAGGTTGCACATCCTTAGAACTATCGACCCTCTCCAATCTAGCCTCTAAATCCTGAACATGCTTATCACGTAAATCAATGCCCTCACGTAATAAGGGGCAGTTCATGCATTCAATTATATCATGAGGACTAGAATAAACCATCGAAAGCTGCTTCTGTGCAGTCTCAAGCTCAGATAGAGTTTGAGCATGTATAGAACGCAACTGAGCAAGCTCACCCATGACAACAGTACAAGATTCACATTCAGCATCATTAACCCTAGACTTAAGCATGGCATAATCAGTAGAAACAGATTCTAGCCTAAGTCTATGGTCTTTTCTATCTCTAGTGGCTTGCACAAGTAACCTATCCTGACCAAGAACTACTTCATTCAGCTCATCTAGTTTAATTGAAAGCTGGTCATAGGATAGTGGTACCTCAGATGAGTCAAGCTCATCGCCGCTGTGATCGATGTTGGCCATGAAGCAAAGGCCGGTGAAATCTTGTCTCTTCTTGTCCTTCTTCTCCTCCTTTCTTGGAGACTCCTCCTCCTCAGAGCTCGACTCCTTAGTTGAGGAAGTGTCGATGTCGCTGAGAGCAGCAACAAAAGCTCTGGAAGCGGCTTTGGCTACTCTCTTAGGCCACCTTGCCGCGCTTGCCCTTCACAATGGGTTTCCTCTCCTTCTTGTGGTATTTTGGGCGCTCACTCTCATCTCTCTTCTTGAGTTTAGGACAATTTGCCTTGATGTGAGAGGTGTCACCACACTCAAGACAACCACTAAAACCACTTCTCCGCTGATCCCTTCTCTCATGGTGAAAACATGTTAACCTTCTGGCAATGAGAGCAAGCTCATCATCATCCAGAGTATCCACCTGCTCCTTAGTGATGGAGACCAGGGAGGACAAAGATAAACCATCTACAAGAACACAAGTGCTAGATGTGCTTTGTTCTGCAGTGGTGCCATGGCTAGTGCTAGAAACTAGTGCCAATGGTATGGCAAAGAGTTTCTGTGCACTGCAAGAGATGCCTTGGCAATCTCTATGGACTTCAGCTTACTGAAGAGCTCATCACAGATCAATGTGTCATAACCTACGGACTCCTCAATGTTGGATATCTTTACTTCCCATATGCTACGATCAAGAGCATAGAGAAGCTTGATAGCCCTGTCATGATCATTGTAAGCAAGCGTCCCGTTGGACCACAAGTTACTAACTATCGCATCAAAGCGAGAAAACATGGCATCTATAGATTCACCAGGTGCCTGCACAAACAGCTAATACTATTGATTGTATGTGCTTTGGCTCCTGGCCTTAATCTGTGTAGAGCTCTCATGAAAAATAGTGAGAGTGGTCCAAATTTCCCTAGCTGTCCTAAGGTGTTGCACCCTATCAAACTCACTTCTACTCAAACCAATGAACAATATATTTCTAGCCTTGGAGTTGGCATTATACTGATCCTTCTCTGTTTGAGAGGTCCGAGTTTCAGGGATGGAGTATTGTGAGTCCACAATCTCCCAAATTGCATTTCCTTGGCTTAGCAAGTAAGCCTCCATGCGCACCTTCTAGTATGCAAAGTCTGTCCCATCGAACAGAGGTATTTTACTAACTCTGTCCATGTCGCCAATAGATCACAAAACCGGTTAAGGTCAACTGGTGATCTTAACCCGCTATGATACCAATTGTTGGACCGGAAAAGGCGACCGGAGGGGGGTGGGGTGAATGGGAGCTTTTAAAATTTCAGACTAAAAATAGCCTTCTGTTTTAATTATGTCTTCTGCGGAACAGGCTTCGAACACACCCTTCGAAGTTCTGGTTTCAGAGGTATTTTACAGCTCTGAACATATGCTTCGCGAGGATCAAAAGTTCCAAGCCAAGAAGACTACGCTCCATCCACAACACCGAAAATTCAGCTCTGCTAAGTCAGTGCAGGCTCCACACACAGGGTGCCTTTAAGCAGGCTTCGCACTTCACCCTTCGCAAGAGCGGACTTCCCTCTGAGGACTTTGATCAACTCTGCTAAGTCAGTGCAGGCTCAACACACTGGGTGCCTTCGAGCATGCTTCGCACTTCGAAGGTCTAAACGCACACTAAACAGACTTCGCCGAGAGTATGCAGTGAACAGACACTGAAAAACACACACTTCTCACAAACAGGCTTCTCACACACTTCTCCAGAAAAGATTAAGAGCACAAACTCAACTCAAAAGAAGTGAGACAGAGAAATCGAAGCATGCAGTGAAGTATGCATACAAGTTCAAACAGTAAATGAAAATAGAATCAAAACTTCATTGCTTGAACAGGGAACACAAAATGAACTCACAGGATGAATACAGAGAGTGTGGCGGCTAGCAAAGGAGTTCTACAATGGCGGCTCAAAGTGTTGATGTGACCTAGCTAGCCTCCACTATTTATAGGCACTATTCAGCCCTGTGAATAGACTACTTTACCCCTAGGGTTTACACCGGTTTTGTCTCATCAGAACAGGGGGTACAACTGGTAGTCTACTTTATCTGGAGGGTTCTTTTGTCAGCTTCGCAGAGGGGACAACACCAGCTTTTGCAGAGCAGACGTTGTCAGCCTTTGCAGTTTTGGACCCTTCTGAAGCCCCCCCTTCGCACGCGAGGGGTGCGGTAGCTTCGGTGAGAAGCCTTGAGACTGACGGCCTTCGCTTCACCGAAGTCAGCCTTCGATACAGAGATGGTTTTGAGCCAAAGTTGTCAAAGCCCTTGGGCCTTCGCACCAACACCTGTAGAGTGGACCACCATGGCTTCACGGCTTCTCCCAGCTCGAACTCCGTCAGTCCGTGTACCGAAGCCATGCATGGCCGAAGTAGCTCAAGTCAGTCTCACTCCGGAGCCAGCCTCACTCCGGAGCCTGCCTCACTCCGAGGCATCCTCACTCCGAAGTCAACCTTACTCCGAAGTTAGCTATACTCCGAAGCCAGCCTCACTACGAAGTCAGCTTCACTCCGGAGCCACCTCACTCCGAAGTCAGCTTGCACTCTGTAGCCAGCCTCACTCCGAAGCCCCACCTTCAGAGTACCACCCTTTGAAGTCCCTCCTTCGTCCAAGGCCTCCGCATGAAGCATTCTATGAGCACTTCGTCGCAGTGTCTCTCCTCGAGCACACTCCTTGACGATCCTCACCCGGACCATGCCTTCAATGCACCTTGACTTTGAGACCTTCGTCGGGTATACCTTCAAGTGCCTTCCTGCGGAGCACACTTCGAACGCCTTGCCTCATTGCTGAGGACTTTGTCCACCATACTCCGAAGTCACTCCATTCGGATTACCCTTCGAAGTGCCTCGCCTCAGAGGACTTCATCTCGGGGTACCTTCACCCAGAGTCACAGTCCGCACTTATTGCCTTCTCCTGGCGCACCTCGACCCGAGGTCCGACCTCGACACCTTCGTAGCCTTCGTGACCAAGCTCCCCGCTTGCCTGGCATCAAGCCTCCCACTTGACTCAGGTTCACTTGCTGCGAACCATCCGTCACCTCCGAAGCCATCTGTGCACCACAGACAAACAGACAAGTGTATCCAGTACCCCGGAGACCTCTCCGGGTAAACAACCTTCGGCACACACTCCGGTGTACCGCCCAATGTACCGAACCCTTCGGTACAACCCAGTCATTGTGTACTGTCGGACCCCTCTGACAGGCACACTCCGCTACAACAACTGCAGCAACCAGACCCACCGAACCCTTCAGTGAAACAACCTCCAAACAACATCGCAGGACCAACCTCCGAATCAGAGGGTAAAATATGTCAATCACTCATCATATACTCCGAAACCAACCCTTGGTTTCTCAAGTTAAAAACTATCGTATCAAAAATGTTTTTAATATTCCATGAAATAGGAGTTTATTTTTAGTTTAGTATTTTAGATTAAGTGTAATCTTTTAGTATTTTTCTGAATTTTTAATTTAGAAAAAATACCAAAAGAATAGGTATATTCTTTGTGTATTTTTTCTGAATTTTAATTCTGAAAAATACCAAAGGGTATTTAGGTTTAATTAGTTTTAAGCATTAATTTGTAATTAAACCCTAGCGGCATTTTGGGGTTTTTCTTTGTAGGGATGCCTATAAAGGACCCTACGGCCTTTGGGGTTGGGTTGAGAATTTTGGGACAAAATTTAATCCAGAAATCTATTCACTTCGTTTGCTTTTGCTCTGCCGTGATGTTTTATCCTTCCTTTGGTTCGAAGCACCACCGCTAGCAAGTTTCTTAGGTCAGCACTGCAATTTCACATATCGCTATGTGTACTGCTATTGCCGGTTCTTTTTTGCTATCTTGCCAAGCATGCAAAATGCATCTGGTTGGTTTTTCTCTTTCTTGCATTTGGATTTAGCCGAGTGCTTTGCTCCATCGTACATGAAGCTTTCTGCCGTTCCTGCATGACTACTCATGACTAGAGAATAGCAGCAGGCATAGCAAATGGTTTTTTAGTTAATCTGTTTACGGGGGCGTTTCAAGGAGCTTTGATTGCATCAGTTAGCTGTGTGTGGTTTTTGTGTAACAGGCCGGTGCTGTGTTCTTGAAAGGAGTTCTTTCATCCTGATTGCCATAGGGCAAGCACTTTGATTCAAGTTTTATTTCCTGCTCGTTCTTTTATTGTTCTACTATGTGCACTGTTCCTGGAAACCAACGTTTGGCTGAATGCATTTTATGAGTTTTATTTTATCACTGGACATGCATGCAAATTGATTTTTCATTTCAAAATCGATTGAAATTATTGAGTACTGAATGTTTTGTACTGATAACACTCATCTACTTCTTCTATGATTATGTGCTAATTGATTCTCCACGCTGCTGGTGCCTTAGTTGATGTGCAGCACGAGAACATAAATTGGTTTAGTTGTTGTGGTTTGATTTGTTGCTCAATCCAGAAGCCTACGATTTCAGTTTTAATCTAAAACAGATTTACTCTTTGTGTTTCAACTATTCATAATCCGACAATGCTGTTTTTGTTGTCAGCTATTCATTTTTCATTTAGTAGAACAATTGATTGTCTATTGCAAAGTGGCTTTTATCTACTGTTGTTGTACAAGATAGCCATCATATGTTGTTTTCTGTTCTATCGGAGTATCAGAGTCCGACAAACATTTCAGTCCGTGACTAAAAGTCCGACTGAAAGGGTGTCAGTGACCTATAGTCCGATCTGAAGCAAAACTCAAATTGCATTCTGTATTTGTCGTTCAATCACATATGCTTCCATTGTTTATTTAGAGGTGTGTTGGGTGATTTGAAAATGCTATCAATTCGCTAGAATTTATTGAGGCGCCTATTCACCCCCTCTCTAGTCTCCTATTCTGAGCCTACAATTGGTATCAGAGCTGGACAATTTTGTGATCCCTAGGCGATATGGACAAAAATAACAAGATTCTGCTGTTCGATGGTCGTGATTTAGCTTATTGGAAGGTGCGCATGGAGGGTTACCTACTAAGCCAAGGAAGTGATATAATGGACATTGTTGATTCCCAACAATATGTCATCCCTAAAACTCGCAGCACTCAGGCTGAAAAGGAACAATACGATTGTAACAACAAGTAAAGAAATATACTGTTCATTAGTCTGAGTTGCAATGAGTTTGATAGGGTCCAGCACCTGATGGAGGAGGGGTTGCCCGATCTTCCGTCGGGTGAGGAATAAACAACGATTTGTGGAGAACTCGACGTTGACGATCCGGTTTCTTATCCACGAGATCAGCCCTTGCAATCGCTACACCACTGCTCCGTTGGTTATCAACCAAGCACAGTCTGATTGACCTCGCCAAGAAGGCTAATCCTTGCATGCGAATCAAAAAACACAAGTAAGAATGCAGAAAACACAATCGAACTTAAAATTCTATTGGAATACGCAAATTGGGGTTCAATTACAAATCTGGTGAAGCGGTGGCTATCAAAGAAACATGTAAACTAAACCAAAAAACCCTAGATGTCTATAGAAACACCTTATATAGTAGCTCAGGACGCACCCCTAATGGGCTCAACTGGATACATGGCCCAAAGGCACAATAACGCATAAAACAGCATGCCGACAGATTTTGGACCCTATCTTGTTTTGACGATTTCCGTTGATCTAGTAGGAATTTTGAGATGAAACCTGTGGCATTGGAAAGGTTCTGAAGTTATCTTTCCGTGTCTAGGTGGAACGTCAAAAACTGATTCTATATGCGGCCTGGGCGATAATTTTAGTGCATACTGCTCCTGGATTCCAAGTTGGACACGGATTGTAGTTGGATTAGACTCTCAAATTTGCTTGGACGTCCTTCCTAGTTCTTCTCCAACTCTTTGTTTATCTCCAAATGATTTTCATCATCTACATGGTTCCTAAGAATAATAATAATATTAGGTAGTAATTTATTCCCAAGATAATATACTAAGATACTTAGAAATGAGTTGACCTAGAGATTTAATATTCGTGTTCGAACTTTAATAATTAGATCTTGGTATTCATGTATGGTTGTATCATTGGTAGGGATATCATCATCAACTTTAATAATTGGATCTTGGTATTCATGTATGGTTGTATCATTGGTAGGGATATCCTCATCATACTCCCCTTCTTGATTTGGAGTCGCCATCGACTCAATGTCTATTGGTCCCCAATCAACTTCCATGATAATACAAGAGTTCCATCACTACTACAAAGCGATACTGTAGCGGCGGGCAAAAATGACATGTAGTGGCGAGCATCCAGTCTGCCACTGCTTTAACGCCACTGCTAATCATGGTTAGCAGTTGCAGGCAGCGCGCCCGCCACCGCTGTGTCAACAGCAGTAACGGGCGCGCTGACCTCATCTGCACGCTACTGCTATGTATAACCCATTACACAGAATGTTGTGAACCTTAATTCACAGTCCCACAAACCAAAACACAAAAATTATATGACTTCACACAACCATCCACATACACAACAGCAAAACATCCACATATCCACATACACATCCACAACAACAACACATCAACACAACAACCATCCATCTCATCAATTTACAAATTTACAAAGTTTACATTATATGCTTCACACAGTCATCTACATACACAGCAACATAACATCCACATATCAATATACACATCCACAACAGCAACACATCAACACAACAACAACACATCTCATCAATTTACAAATTTACAAAGTTTACATTTCATCACACATAAAGTTTAAAAAGTTTACATCTATCAAAATTTAAAAATTAACCATTATTTCACAAATACATGCTCATGCGGTTTATGTTTTCTTGGAAGGCCAACTCATATCTTGCGTATCTTTTTTTCTTCTCAGCTTCAAAATTCTTATCGATTTGTTGTGCTTTGCCTTTTCATTCTTCCGGCCCAATCATACAGAGTTGGATGCTTGGCCACTTCACTCCCAGGATCGAACAATACTCCAAGCTCATAAAGAATCTCATGCATCGTGAAGCGGCATATCCTTGATACGATTTCGTACATTTGTGATTCTGAGAGTTGGCTCTTCTGGGCAACGGTTGATGGACCTGACGCCTGCATACGTAACATATAAGTACATATGCTGCAAGTTATATTAGATTAACACACAAGAAATCAACTTACTTCTTTAGTATCCTCAGATACTATCCGCGCAAACTTTCCTAAGTTATTGCTCATGAAATCACAAGTATAATAGCCGCAATGCACCGAACCAAGAGATTGTTTGTGACACTTCAAAATAGACAAAGTTAGAATGATATATAGTTTGGCTTTATCAATTGATTTAAGAAATTTAAAAATATAATATTACCGGATAGTTGGTTCTGATAAGCATATCTTTCGGCCTCTGTGGATCATGTGGGCCACCTAACTTTTCCACGTAGTATTTGTATGCACTCTGAATAACATTTAAAATATCTTGATATTCTTTTTTGGGTTTGTCGAGCGAGTCGAGCACATAAACCCTTGAGCTCTTCAGGTATATCAGAAGTGCAATCCAATGATAACTATCGAAAGAAGTAATATGTGATTATGTTAGTTTCATAATCGATAAAACGTGATTAAGTGGATATAGTGGGTATACTTACTTAATGTTATATGCCCCACTTATCACTTCTCTGTCCTTCCATTGATCCAAGCACCGCGCAATATACAACGCGGCACAATTCCTTTTCTTCTTCTTAAGTCCGTCTTGGTCTTTATTGAACATCTTCCTTTGAAATTTTTTCTGACCCGCAGTCCAGTACTTGCTATCGTTCTGGTTTAGTGTCGGGTTCAGCGCACTTTGGCTTATGAATGACGGGTTCAAGTACCCATACATATTAGACGCGTCACAACATGAATTACAACTGCATAGGTTATGAAACAATAGTCAATATAAGACATGATTGATTTTTGCTTTGTATTGACAAAGTATAAAGTACTTACATGCACCAGAGCATCATGCTTGTGATATCAGTTCGCTGAAACATCCGATGGAAGTCGTCGAAAAATAGTGCAAGCTTAAACTCTGGGCAGTTGAATATTTATTTTGGAACCTTCAGTTCTATTTGTGTAATTCCTAACGAAGATGCCTCGAGGTACCAGTCATGAAATGTTTTCATCTGCCAAGGCATACTCTTAAGTACTCATTGGCGTAATAATGGTTTGCCTGGTTCGTATTCGATATAATCCTCGTCTCCGTAGGTCCATTTATCAACAGAAAGTGATCCCGCCTGCTTTTGTACTAGAGCCTTTATGGGAGCCGCTTCGGGCGTAGAACATGTTTGCCCCATAGTAGTAAAAAAATTAAGCATCTCAGATTTCGGCGCAGAACACTGCCCAGCTTGAACAATTATCTTGTGGATTGCTTGCTTTGGGCGTGCATCTTGTTTTTCAGGCTCGGCCACTAGTACTGGCACTTTTGTTATGGGCTTGGCCACTGGCACTTGAGACTCGGCCGGAACTGGCACTGGCATTTGATCTCGCTCTGGCACTTTTGTGTTGGGCTCATCAGTGGGCTCAAGCACTGGCATTGGCTGTCAATTGATGATCAGGCTCAGTAACTTTCGATTATGTCACTTCTGCCACTTTATCGGGCACTGGCTCTTCCTCTGCCTCTTCCTCTATCTCACGCTCATCAACAGGTGATAAAGATCCTATATTTTGCACATCCTGAGATGAAAGATATGTGGGGGATTGTGATGAGACAATAGGCGATTTACTCTGAGAACTTGTCTATAGTAATTTGATATCTCGGCTCGCCCATAGGACAAAGTTATTCAGAGCATCTCCGATTGTCTCAATCCCCTCATCAGCATTGGAAGATCCAAGGGGTTATTAATAAATCTGTCATTGGTGATCTCATTGACCCGAACCTTGGTATACTCAGCAGGAATAGGCCGATTGTGAAATAAATCCCTAGGCATAGCAATGCCTCGTGCAGCCTCTTGGGAATGCCCTTTGCGCCCTATCGGTACATGCATGCTGCATGGTGTGTCCTCTTTAATATAATTTATAGGAAATTTGTCTTGTACTGAGCCAACACTGCTTGGTACGTCGAGTCATACCTCTGGCACAATTATTTGTCCCGCTGTAGCCTGCATTATGTTTGGATTCTCATTAATAAATTCAAAAAAGTGTTCGCTCCCACTCTACACGGCGCTCTACGAGGTCGTCTGTGCGTGCTTGAAAGTATTTTTCCAGGGTGCTATAGAAGAGACACCTCGGGTGCGCCCTCGATGTTCCTCGTTTCTAAGAGCAGATGTAAGCTGGTCATTACATCTCTTGGGCTTGAACTTTCCAGTCTTCTCCAACTCAGCGATTTCCTCTGCTTTCTGGAATACTTCACTAGTCCGTGAGTCGGAGAGCATATATTGGCCCTCAGGTGTTTTTTAGCTCGACCTAGGAGCCATCTCTTAGTGCGCTGATCAGCACCTGAAAACTGTTCAGGTAACCTAGCCGCACGGTCCTCCTCCTCCTTTCTACTCCACTCATCATCCTTGGCCTTATATCCACCTGGCCCAAGTTTATGTGGGAACTTATTCTTCTTATTAAGTTCTTTGAACATGATGCTCTCTTGTTTGGCTTCTTCCGAGCAATGCTGCATTTTGAATTCGTTCTATTCATTTGGCGTTATAAAGCTGTAGTCGTTGAGCGGTGACTCATCTTTCTGAAGGTATTGTGTGTTCAGTTTAGTCCTAAATGTACGGAGAGCCTTCCCGATAGTCTTCAATGTGGCAGCTTTAGCGTCTTCTAAGCGGTCTTCCGGGAATTTATATTGCTCTTTTATATGCTGCCACAATTTGTTCTTTTTAGCTTTAGGGACACTCTTCCAATTTTTCCAAACTATCTTACATCACTCCCTGGCGAGACATCCACAGTCGTTACGCCACTTAGCTGTGATTTCTTTTTGCTTCTTTGGAGCCCCATCAACATGCACTTCTTCAACCTCATAGATAGCTGTATGCAGCTTGTTCTTCTCCCGATTCCCTCTCCTCTTCACATTTGCAGAGGATGTTGTGGCAGCGGGCTCAACATCTGTTCGCTCAGCTGACTCAACAGCTGGGACAATAGTTGTTCTTTTCTCGACTTGGAATAATCGACTCTTGCTTCCTCGCTTTGGACGATCCAATGATGATAGACAATTTGAGCTTCAGGAATGTAATCCTCGGTTAGAAGCTGCTCTGACCTGTTACTAACGTAATAATTACCTCCGCTTGAGCTTCGGGAATGTAATCCTCATCGGCATCTTCTCTCGTTCTCTTCTTCCTAGGCTCCATTAGATGTTCATTCTCCAGAGAGTGGTACGAAGATTCGCTATCGGAGGATCCTTCAGATGAACCCTCTTTATTTGTTTTTGCGGGAGACTCGTAGATGAGCTCCTCGATGGAATGTCCTTCTTCTGCCATAGATAAACTATTCATAGTTAAGAGGGTAATGTATCAGAATTTTGGTTATGCAAAAAAGGTCTGCTGTCATATTTTCATAGTTAAGAGGCTATTACTTCTGAAGCCACTATACTAATCTAAAGTTATGAGATTGTGTTGTTCACTCTCTCTAGTGTTGTTGAGGCCTTAGCATATTTTGTGTTGTTTTTCAAAATGTTCATGGCTGCCATGGAACCATGTGCACATCCATTCCCTGTCAGCAACACGAGAAAGAAGAAGTTGTTGATGGGAATTGATGTGTCACATGGCTTGATGACATACATGAGATAACTCATTAACAATTTGCATCATAGGCCTCTAAAAGGAATTGTGGAATCTAATGTTGGTCTTCAGCCGGATGAACTTGAGGATTAGTATAGTAGCCTTAGAAGTAATAGCAGTAGTAAACTGATCACAGTGTCAAAGGTGGGAAATGTATGAAAATTCTTCTTGGCTACAGTAGTGAGCTATTACTTCTGAAGCCACTATATTAATCCTCAAGTTAGGAGATTGTGTATTCTCTCTCTCTAGTGTTGTTGAGGCCTCAGCATATTTTGTGTTGTATTTCAAAATGTTCATGGCTGCCATGGAACCATGAGCACATCCATTCCCTGTCAGCAGCACGAGAAAGAAGAAGCTGTTGATGGGAATGGATGTGTCTCATGGCTTGATGACATACATGAGATAACTCAATAACAATTTGCATCATAGGTCTCTAAAAGGAATTGCAGAATCTAATGTTGGTCTTTAGCCGGATGAACTTGAGGATTAGTATAGTAGCCTTAGAAGTAATAGTAGTAGTAAACTGATCAAAATGTCAAAGGTGGGAAATGTATGGAAACTCTTCTTGGCTACAGTAGTCAGCTATTACTTCCGAAGCCACTATATTAATTCTCAAGTTAGGAGATTGTGTTGTTCTCTCTCTCTAGTGTTGTTGAGGCTAATGTATCAAAATTTTGCTTATCCAAAAAAGGTCTGTTGTCATATTTTCATAGTTAAGAGGCTATTACTTTTGAAGCAACTATACTAATCCTCAAGTTAGGAAATTGTGTTGTTTTCTCTCTCTAGTGTTGTTGAGGCCTCAACATATTTTGTGCTGTTTTTCAAAATGTTCATGGCTGTCATGGAACCATGAGCACATCCATTCCCTGTCAGCAACACGAGAAAGAAGAAGTTGTTGATGGGAATGGATGTGTCCTATGGCATCATGACATACATGAGATAACTCAATTACAATTTGCATCATAGGCCTCTAAAAGTTGTTCTAAAAAGTGGTAATGTGGTATGTAATATTTCTCATGGCATAACTTAGATATTGGAGACTTCACCCAAAATCAATGCCAAAATCAATGCCACTTCACAGTACCAAAATCAATTCCCAAAAAAGTGGTAATGTGGTATGACATACATGAGATAACTCAATGCCAAAATCAGTGTTAATAACATAGAGTACCACTTCACAGTGGATGAATGGTGCAATCAGGAATCATTTTAAGCTTTTTGACCATATTCAGAATAAACTGCAAAATTTACCAACTAAAACAGTTTATATTAATATAATTGAAGATGGACTAACACACATATAAGTTCAGGAATGAACATAGTTAGGACAATCCTGTTTTCAAGGTCAAAAACTCACAACACAATCAAACAAACTTTCAACACACTTAAATCACAGTTAAGTAAATCTAGAGACTAAAAGTAGTAGGTTAATCTAGAGACTTAAAGCAGTAAGTAAATCTATCAAACTAGTACAAAGTTTAGCAACCTGAACGGGGACGACGACGTGTGCTCGGGGATGGGGATGGCGGCGACGGCTCCAAGACGGCGGCGCGGGGTCCGGGGACAGCGACGTGGGCTCCGGTGACAGGTGGAGTTCGGGGCGACGGCGGCGACGGGTTCCGAGGGTGGCGGCGTGGGCTCCTGGACGGGGATGGCAGCGTGCGTCGGGGACGAGTTCTGAGGGTGGCGGCGCGGGCTCTCGGACAGGGATGGCGGTGTGCGACGGCTCCGAGGCGGCGGCGAGGGGTCCGGGTACACCGACGCGAGCTCCGGTGACGGGCTTTGAGGATGACTGCGTACGGCTTCGAGGAGGTGGCGAGGGGTCCGGGGACACCAATGGCTCTGAGACGGCAGGCGACGGGCTTCGGGGACAACAACGACAATGGCGGCGTGGGCTCTGGGAGCGGCAGCAACTCGCGGGAGAAGATTAGGGCTTAGGGTTTTCAGACGGTGGGAGCGAAAAAATTATTTAGGAGGATTAGCAGTGGCGGGCATGCTGATGTCATCCTGCCCGCCACTGCTATTTTCACTTAGTAGTGGCGGGCGATGACATCACCAGCCCACCACTACTAATCCGCCCGCCGCTGGTGCTCGACTGTCCACTACTAAAAGGAACAGGAGTGGCGGGCTGGTGACGTCAGCATGCCCGCCACTGATTACACCCGACCGCCACTACTATGAGAGGTGGGCTTATTTAATATACGTTGTGTTTGCATTTCGAGAAAGACTTTGTATCGCAGTGGTGCGGGGGGTTGCTTTGGTGCCATGCGATTTGAGGTTCAAACCTTGCTGCCGGCAGGCGGTTTGAGGTTTGAACCTTGCTGCTAGCATCCAAACATTTTTTTCATTTATGTTCTAATTTTCATGACTTTTTTTATTGATGTTTAAATTCTAGTTTGAACTTGATTTTTTTTAACAATAAAAATACATCATAACTTATCAAATTTAAGAAATTGGTATTTTTCTGCCTCACTTTACTTTTTAAATTTCATTAAGAAACCTGAGATTCTCCGGGGATGCATTAGGGTTTAGAGATGAAATGACTGAGGTTTGAAAGCAAAATCTATAGTTGATTCTTCCTTTGAAATTGAAATTTTTTGTACAATAAAAATACAATACCAATATTCTAATTGCAAAAATTGGTATTTTTCTTCCTCAGTTTACTATTTTTATTTCATTAAGTGTGTTTTATGATCAAAGTCAAAATAAGTTCAATTTGAACTACAAGACATGAAATAATTCACCAAAATTTATAGAAAAACCATATTCATGTTTTGACTCTATAATTAGTTATTATCCAATAAATTTAAAACCATCATAAAAATGTAGGTTTCCACAACACTCGATCGACAACTTGTATTTTTATAGTTTTTTAATCCTCAAAAAATAAAATAAAGTTTAAAAAGATGATACTTGTCATGTTGTTATGACATGATCGATCCATAGATGTTGTAATAAAAAATAAAATTGTTTCGAGAAAACTAATCATGTAGGGCGTTAAGAAACCTAAGATTCTCCTGGAATGAATCAGGGTTTAAAGATGAAATGTCTCAGGTTTGAAAGCAAAAGCTATAGTTGATTCTTCCTTTGAACTTGAAACTTTTTGTACAATAAAAATACAACACCAATAGTCTAATTGCAAAAATTGGTATTTTTCATTAACACAAATTGGTATTTAAATGCAAAAAAGTCTAGGTAGAGGTAGGGATTATCTAGCATACACTGCACACATTGCCGAGAACTGACTTTGTAACGCAGTGGTGCGGGGGGTTGCTTTGGTGCCATGCGGTTCGAGGTTCGAACCTTGCTGCCGGCAGGCGGTTTGAGGTTCAAACCTGCTGCTGGCGCCAAAACTACATTTTTTTTCTGTTTTGTACTTTTTTAAATTTTCAGCACTTTTTTATTGATGTTTAAATATTCATTTGAACTTGAATTTTTTTTAACAATAAAAATACGTCATAACTTATCAAATTTAAAAAGTTGGTATTTTTCTGCCTCAGTTTACGTCACTCGACTTAGTGGTGGCGGGCCAATGATGTCAGCATGCCCGCCACTGATTACACGTGCCCGCCACTACTAATATGGGTAGTACGGATTATCTAGTATATAATACACTTCCTACAATGTCGAGAAACACTTGGTAGCGCAGTGGTGCGTGGGGTTGCTTTGGTGCCATGCGGTTTGAGGTTCGAATCTCGCTGCCGGCAGGCTGTTTGAGGTTTGAACCTTGCTGTTGGCCCCAAACATTTTTTTCATTTCTGTTCTAATTCTCAGCATGTTTTTTATTGATGTTTAAATCTTCATTTGAACTTGAATTTTTTTAACAATAAAAACACATCATAACTTATAATTTTTTTTAAAAAATGGCATTTTCTGCCTTGGTTTACGTTAGACATGTATCTTCATCGTTTTTTATTTCACTAAGTGTGTTTTTATGATCAAAGTCAAAATAAGTTAAATTTGAACTACAAGACATGTATCTTTATAGTTTTTTAATCCTCAAAAAATAAAATAAAATCTAAAAAGACAAGACTTGTCATGTTGTTACGATATAATCGAGACTTTGTAGCGCGGTGGTGCGGGGGCTCGCTTGACACATCACGTTTATTTGAAAGCAAGTAAACAAACACAAGTCCAGGCTAGGGATACCAGCTTACACATCGAAACGCACTACCGGTCAAACCCAGAAGAAAGATATGGTTTGGAGCTTCTTCTTCTTCCTCGGCACAAACCCAACCTATTTCTAGTTAAACAGATTAAAACCGCAACTTGCCAATCCTCAACCAACTCGGCATCATCAGGCAGTCTGAACTGCTCTCCATATTCCTGAACAAGAAAATACACGCGGCGGAGATAGTGAGAACAACTTATCAATGATTAAAAATATAAAATTGCATAAAAAGAGGATATTGCCTCCTACCTCCTCTTGCTGCCGCATTGCTCTACATGCTTCCCTTTTCCACCGCTAGCCTCGGCATGTTTCCCTATGCCACCGGTTGTCTCATCATTCTTCCGTCTACCAACACTTACCCTATCTGGTTGCGGCGACCGTGAGTCGTCCTCCGAGTCGGAGTCCATTATGAGAATCACTTTCTTCGCCAAACAACTGCAAACTATACCATGTACCTTAAGTTTACCGCATTTGCAAACCTCACACACGCCACTTGATGTAGAGTCTGAGGATCCACTGTTTGGTTCAATCTTAGGAGGAGCCATCGTGAACCGGGGAGGCGGGCGCTGTCGTCGAGGTTGGGGGTCGGGAATGGCTAGTGGGAAATTTGTGGGCAACATATATACTTTGGTTAATTAATCTCATGAATATATGGCAACATATATGGATCTGCAATTTTTTTGTCACATTGATATAACATTAAAAAACCCTAAGCTAATAATATTATAGTACATTAAAAACATTATTGTTATAGTGGAAATTTTTTTCTCAGAAATTTTTTATAGTACATTAAAAACATTATTGTTATAGTGCATTCTACTAGTAATATTATACTAAATTATATTACCATGCATAAATTAATATAACAATTAGAAATCATTTTAACCCTAAGCTCGAATAAAATAAGACCAAAGATAGGTTAATAATCATTTACTGACTGGCGGCGACGGGCGGCGGCGACGGGCTCTGAGGACGGTGGCAACGGGCGGAGGGCAGCGGCGACGTGCTCCGGGACGGTGGCGATGGGAGGAGGGGGGCGACATGGGAGTTTAGGATTTAGAAAATGAAACTAGGTTTTCGGATGACGGGAGTGGAGAGTATATATAGGTGTATTAGCTGTGGCGGGCATGCTGACGTCATCCTGCCCGCTACTTCTATTTTCTCTTAGTAGTGGCGGGCGATGATGTCACCAGCCCGCCACTACTAATAGAGGTAGGGATTATATATCTAGCATATAATATACTTCCTACAATGTCGAGAAACACTTGGTAGCGCAGTGGTGCGGCAGGCTCACTTGGGGCCGTACGGTTCGAGGTTCGAACCTCGCTGCCGGCAGGAGGTTTGAGATTTGAACCTTGCTGTTGGCCCCAAACAATAAAAATTTTAAAACTTTTCTATTGATGTTTAATTAAATCCTCATTTGATCTTGAACATGTTTTAACAATAAATGACATAATTGATTTTACAAATACGCACGCTAAACATAAATGATCTAGCCTTGCACTAATTTTCCATCGCCATTGGTGCGTAGATAAGGAATCACACTGCCAAATGACAGTTTTGCTTCAACCACATTGATCCTTGATATGTCAACGAAAAACGACACCTCATCAAACTAATTGTATTCTTCTTCGTCTTCGACTCCATCAACTCCAACAATTCTTTGTTTTCCTAGAGCAACGATGTATTTTTTCTCATCTTTAGGATCAAGTATGTAAAATACTTGTGCCACGGATTGAGCGAGTATCCAAGGGTCATCTTTATAAGCCACCTTATTAAGGTCAACTATCGTAAACCCGTAATCATCCACCTCCACACCTTCTGGATGTCTGACCCACTGGCACTTAAATACAGGGATTTCTATAGAGTTCCCGTAGTTAAGTTCCCATATTTCTTCGATGTATCCATAGTAAGCATTCTTTTGTCCAGTGCTATCTTCTGCATCTGCTCTAACACCACCATTTTGGCGCTGACTCTTTTGATCCTTTGCACTGGTATAGAATGTGAAACCATTGATGTCATACGCTTGCCATGTTTTAACCATGCTCAATGGACCGTAAGACAATTTATTTATCATCATCTCTTCATCGGTTTCTCCAATCGAAAGGTTTAGATCCCTCAGCCATGATGTGAAATGAATTTTGTGTTCTTTCATAATCCATTGTTCATCGCGATCTTCATTCTTTTCACGAAGCTCTTGCAGGTGTTGTTCAACATATGGTCTCATAATCGCCAACTGATGCATTACACTGTAATGTGATTCTCTTATTGTTTGGTAGCTATTTTCTCGTATGATTTTGCTGCCTTTAGTTCCTTTACCGGTGAGTATTCCATGGTGCCGGGACACGGGAACTCCTATTGGTCTTCCATCTCTTATGTAATTGCGTAGCACTCAATGACTTCCTCAGTCGTGTATCCCTCTATCATGGAACCCTCTGGATAAGCACGATTTCGTACGTAACCCTTGAAGATAACCATTAGACGCTCGTACGCATACATATTGTGCAGGTACGTTGGACCGAGAACAAAGATTTGGTCTCCTATATGTATCATATAGTGCTCCATAATTTCAAAATATGAAGGAGGAAATCACATCTCAAGCTGACACATAGTCGTCCTCATTTGTTTATGTAATTCATTTAACTCTTCAGTGTCGATCACCTTCTTTGATATGACATTGAAGAAGTGACACATGCGTGTTATCACCATCTTAAGAAATGAATGTTTGATTCCTCTTACTGCGATGGCGAGGAATAGCCCAAGCATAACATGACAATCATGAGTGTTGTAGCCGCTCATCCTCAAATCTGCTACGGAGACAATATTCTTTATATTCGTTGAGAATCCTGTTGGAACTCTAATTCCATGTAGACACCTGCAGATTGATCTTTTCTCGTCAATTGTGAGGTTATAGCTAGCAGCCAGAAGGAAAAATTTTCCATTGGCCCTTTCCTGTGGATGAAGCTCGGGTCTAATTCCGAGAGTTTGAAGGTCCCTTCGTACTTTGAGTCCATCTTATGATTTGCCCGGTATGTCTAACAAATTACCGATGGTGCTTTCGAAGACATTCTTCTCAACGTGCATTGTATCGATAGCATGACCAATCTCCAACTCCTTCCAATAGGGCCAATATCTAAAGAAGATTGACTCTTTTTAAATGGAGCATCCTTTGAAATTTTTTCAGATTTCTTCCTCTTCTTTCCGAAAACAACTTTGATATTCTTTACCATTTCGAATAGAAATTTGCCATCTCGATGTCGTGGAGGCTGTCCAAGCTCGATTGTACCGTCGAAATGGTTCCTATTTCTTCGATATTTGTGGTTTTTTGGTAAAAATCTGCGGTGTCGCATATATATCGTCTTAATGAATGATGGAAGATGCATAGATTCTGTCTGGTCCACACACACTACACATGCTGTCTTTCCTTTAACCTGTCCTGTTAGGGACATGCGTCCTGGGTTGTCAGCTATGGTGCAAAAGATCATGGATCTTAGATTGAAGTGCTCTTTCTTGTGCTCATCCCACACAGACACCATGTTCCCATAGACATTTCATATCCTCCATCAAAGGTTCTAGAAAGATATCAATGTCATTGCCAGGTTGTTTTGGACCAGAAATTAGAGTAGTGAGCATAAGGTATTTTCTTTTATGGCACAACCATGATGGAATGTTTAACAAGCATAGAAAGACCGACCACGTACTATGTGGGTTCCTCATCTCACCGAATGGATTCATTCCATCCGTGCTAAGTCCCATCCTGATATTTCTAGGATCATCCGAGAAATCTGGATGGGCCAGGTCAAATGATTTCCACTGCCTAGAATCCATAGGGTGCCGATGTTTTCCGTCCTTCGTTCTCCCAGCGAAATGCCAGATTAATAGTTCAGCACCTCTGGGATTAGAGAACATATGTTTCAAGCGATCAATCACCGGTAGGTACCACATTACTAAGGCTGGAACTTTCCTCTCCATCTTTTTTCTAGGATGGTCTTCAATAACATTTTTATTCCTCTTTGCAACCTCTTATTATTCTTCTTCTGGTGTTCATTGTAGTCCTCCACACAGTCATTTGGACATTTGTATCCACTTGCGTTGCACTGCCAACATGTCTCTAACAATCCATACTCTTTTCGATATAGGATACAGTGGTTCGGGCAATCATGAATCTTCTAAACGCCCAAAGTCAACAGACAAATCATCTTCTTTGCTTGGTACGTATCAGATGGTAGACCATTAGGTTTCAGCAAAACCTTTTTTAGGAGTTGTAAAAGATCTGAAAAACTAGTGTCAAACCATCCATTGCTGGCCTTCAGTTTCATAAGCTCAAGAATTGTGTACAACACAGTATACTGCTTATCGCATCCATGGCGTTCCTCGTAAAGAAGGTTTTTTGATGCTTTGTCAAGTGCTTCAAAGTTATCGTATCCTTTGGTTGTAGTTCTCTGCAACAGCACCTCAGGCGGAACATTTCGCATCAGTTCCTCCACATCAAAGGCGTCATCATCATCATGTTGATCAACATCATCATGTGTTATGTTGGATGTATGATCACAACCTCTTCTATGTTGATGAGCATCTTGCGGCACATCAGAATCTTCAGGAGGATTTTGGCCCATCTCAGCATGTTTCGTCCATATATAATAGTTCTTCACGAAACCATTTTTCAACAAGTGAAATCGTATGGTTTCATGATCTAAACACGGATACATCGCTTCGTTTTTACAAACTTTACAAGGACAATATATTGCCACTTCACTCTGACGGGAAGCATATTGTGCGGCAGCTTCAGTAAATTCAGTTACTCTGTTAAAATATGCCACCACATCTCCGTCGTTTGATGAGTACATCTAGGACCTGTGCTCCATCTAAAACATATATTATTTGAAAAAATATTAATAAATTCATTATTGTTAATTTTAGTAATTTACAAATTGAAAATATATTGATTTATTATCGTTCATAACAACATTAATTAAAAATGCTTTAATTCAAACTATGTATTAAGCAGAAAAAAATTATTAAATAAATTAACTATATTGGTTTCTCTCTCTCTCCAAACAACATAACTCTAGATATATAATCATAAATCAAATTAAAAAAGAGATTAAAATGACGTAAATCAATATACAAGTGATGAATAATTGTGAGGAGGGTCATATTTGTTCATTTGGGAGAAGGAAACACTGTAAATGAAAGATTATTTGAAAATTTCTATTCACAAACCCTAAATTAGTAAAACGCTAATAACTCATTGTATACATGATTAAATATAAAATAAATGTCAGATTCGGCATGGATTTACCTCCTAGAATGAAATCCTTCAAAAGAAACGAAAACAAAGCCTCCCCCCTCTTTATCTAGATTTTTGTCGCCATTGTACGGACAAAATTAAATGCGAACTCCGGTAGAGCTCGGGGAGGAAGAATATGTGCATTTATAGCTAGAATAGTAGTGGCGGTCGCAAGTGATGTCATCAATACTTTAGTGGCGGACAGCTTAGCAGCGGTGGGCAGCACCAGCGCCCGCCACTTCTAATGGTAAAATAGTGGCGGTCCGGGATGACGCCAGCACCGACCGCCACTACTTTACCAATAGTAGTGGCGGGCGCTGGTGCTGCCGTCAGCACCAGCAACTGTAGTGGCGGGCATCTAATGGCCCGCCACTACAGTGGTTTTGCCCAACGCCACTACAGTAGCGATTTGTAGTAGTGCATATACATGCATCTCTTCTATTGATTCAAGAAAGTATTTCTAAAATTGAAAATGAATGCATCTCATGGTGTAGCATCTGAGGTTCAAATATATAAAAATTAAATCTAACATAGAAAGCATGCACCTTAACTTATTTCCTCACAATCATGATCCTATCCCAACTGGTGATGTTCATATCAGCACCTACGAACTGCGCGTGAAATTTGGACCACTATGACAACTTTTCATGAGGACACTACTTAGATTAAGGCTAGGCCCCAAAGCACATATAATCAAGAATATCAAATGTTTGTGCAAGCCCCTAGTGAATCTGTAGATGCCATGTTTGCTCGTTTCGATGGGATTGTGAGTAATTTGCGCTCCACTGGGATTTTAGCTTATTCTGATCATGATAGAGCTATCAAAATTCTATATGCTCTCGATTGTAGCACATGAGAGGTGTAGATCTCTAGTATTGAAGAGTCGGCAAGTTACGACATGTTATCTTGCGACGATCTATTCAGTAAGCTTAGTTCACCGATATTGCCAAGGCATCTCATTCTTGAATTGGGAACTCTTTGCCACCATCCATGGCACTAGTTTCTAGTTCTAGCAGTGGCACCTCATCTTGAGGTAATTTTTCTAATGGTTCTCGAGTTTGTGCCTTTTCTAGAGGTTTTGCCTGGTCTTCTTTGGTCTTTGTCACTAAAGAGCAGGTGGACACATTGGACGATGAGGATCTTGCCCTCATAGTCAAAAAGTTCAGCTGATTCTATAATGATAGATGGGATCAGAGGATAGGAGGGTCTCGGGGATGTTTTTAAATGTGGAGATTTTTCTCACATTAAAGCTAATTTCCCAAAACTAAAAATGAAAATGAAAATGAGCACAAACACGAGAAAAGGGACAAGAAACCTTTCTTCAAAGGGATGCGCAGAAAAGTGGCTAAAAAGGTAGCCAGAGCTTTTGTGGCCACCCTCAGTGACATCGACAGTTCATCAAGTGAGGAGCCAAGCTCGGATGAGGAGGAGCCTCCCAAGAATGAGGAAAATAAGGAGAAGAAGAAAAAAGACTTCACCCACCTTTGCTTCATGGCCGACAGCATCCATAGCGGCGATGAGCTAGAGTCATCTGAGGTATATCTGTCATGTGACTAACTCCTTGTTAAAAATGATGAATTACATGATGTTGTCATTTCTCAGGATAGATTACTTAAACAAGTTGCTAAAAATGAAAGGAACTAAAATTCAGGCTAGAATCTATTTTCACTGAACTTATCATGCTAAAATCTAAGTCTGAAAATGCTAAATATGAGTCTTGTCTTGTTGTAATGAGTGAACTTGCTCACCTGCATTTGATTCATGCTCAAATTATTGAAAAACTTGAAATTGGTCAAAAGCAACTTTTGGAGGTGGAGTCTAGTTCTGTTGTCATCAATGAATGCATGAACTGTCCCTTACTCATTGAAATCATAAAATTGAGGGATAAGCATGTTGATGAACTTAAGGGTAGATTGGACAGTGTCGAGTGTTCTAATGATGTGCAGCCGGCTTGTTCCACCTATATCAACGTTAAGGATCAACTCAACTTTGCTAGAGTGCAAGTCGAAAACTCAAGTGTGAAAATGATTACCTTCTTTCCATGGCGGATAAATGTACCGAAGGAAAGTGTAAAATGGATTTGTTTTTGGCTAGAACTAAAATGTGTGCTGACAGGACAGGGTTAGCTCCACGGTTGGGTTCTGAGAGGACCACACAAAACACTCTGAGTAAAGCTTTGTTCACTCCACCCCTACCCTTGGGAAAGAGAGAGCCCAGTTAGACACCACTAAAAAAGCCAAGAATCCTACCCAACCCACAAAGAAAACTCTACCGCCACCAAAGATAGACCCTAAGCAGAAAACCAGAAAGTTTGTGCGATTTGCACCTGAGACCCATGCTCTTACTCCCAAGAAAGTGTATCATTACTCCTATTGTTAGTGAGTAGTTCATTTGGTTTGTTTTTGTTATCGCCGTATCTGTTGACACTAAAACGTGCCACCGCACTTGGACCGATTTGACGATCCAAAAGCATCTGGATACTTAGGAATAAGCCTAAGCGTAACAAAACATTGATGTCACGTTCCGACTACCCTTAACAGTAGCAAGAGGGTGGAGTCGCCAGGTAATCAGATTGCACAGAAATAATCTAATTAGTCGAAGTATATAGATAAAATAACCCAATCGGCCGAACGGAGCCTGATTGGTTCGAAGTATACCATGTTGTTGGGGGAAAATACTTCATCCTCAGGGTATCTACAGTAACAAGACAAAGGCAATCTACAAACTGAAGTTCCAGTATTAACTATGGTTTAGTACGTGATCAAGTTCGAAGAATCAGTGCAGACTCCCGTTCGGAGTATAAC
Organism: Zizania palustris; assembly: GCA_019279435.1. NCBI lineage: Eukaryota > Viridiplantae > Streptophyta > Magnoliopsida > Poales > Poaceae > Zizania > Zizania palustris. Next base: position 58,581,247 of record JAAALK010000288.1, read on the forward strand.
TTCGAACGTCGAATCTTCAGAGAGCTTGTCTACCAGCAAGGATGGAAGACTTATCTTCTTTCTCATTAGATTAGTCTTTTACCATTTTAACCCTATTAGGGGTACCGAATAGTGTCCACTATGTCGGTTGTAATTGAGGGGTAAAAAGGTCTTTTCTTTAAGATTTTTACTTATAAATACCCCCCATTCTACCCTATAATGAGGATCGAATACTCAGTTATTCAATACACAACTTCGAATTACTTCAAGCTATTATCCAATTCGGAGGCTTAAAATAGTTAATTTCACAAACACTTCGTTTGTTAGTTTCTAATCTCTGAAAACCTATTAGCGTAATCTTTTATGCCAACAGTTGGCGCCGTCTGTGGGGAACCTAGACCAAAAAACTTCGTTCTCTACCAAGTTCTCAAAACCATGCCTCCCAAGCGGAGTTCAGGTGGTAGTCCTACTCGGAGGTCCCCTCGGACCTTCGGAGCAAGATCTTCGAACACAGCCGAGGTCGGAGGACATTCGGTAATTCCTCCATGTCAAACTCCCGAAGGGCTTCCCCTTCCTTGAGCATACAAAGTTCCTCCTCCAACTCCATCTATACTTCGGCCAGTCGGAGTCCCTTCTCCAGCTCCGATTGCGCTTCGAACTAAGGTGTACAATTCTCAAGACCCGGAAGATCCTTCCAGAAGAAATGAAGACGGTCTTGGCGACATGGCAACCCAGATAGTCAGTCTCCAAGCTAAAGTGGCGAGGTGGAGGCAAGAAGCCGCAGATAGGCTTCGTTCTCAGGCCACCCCGGTCATTTCCGAAGTGCCTCAAGACGATGATCTTCATTATCCAGAGAGGAGGACCCCGGGGAGTTCTCCCGTTCTTATGCTTTGGCAATTAAGGCCAGTGGAGGAGTGCGAGACACCATGGCCATGTGTTTTCCTCTTGCTCTCGAAGGGGACATTTTGCGTTGGTTTTGGTCCCTAAAGCCGGGATCAATTAGAACCTGGGAGCAATTAAGGAAGAAGTTCATAAGTAACTTTCAGGGTACCTTCGTACCCCCAATGTCTACGGGAAGTCTTTTCCAGGTGAAGTAGCTGCCTGAAGAAACTTTAAGACAATTTTTCAAGCGTTTCGCCTATACGAAGTCGCAAATACAGGGGCTGACTATGTCCTCCATAGTTGATGCAACTCGAGAGGGAGTTACCCATGCGGGCCTCCTTGATAAACTCCATTGGAAACAGATATCCTCTGTAGCCCAGCTGATGGCTTATTTTGAAGAATATGCTAGGTCAGAAAAAGGGTGGCTCCGAAGAACTGCTTCAACTCCGTCAATCCTGCAAGAAGTCAAGTTCGAAGTAAAGAGTTCAACACCTTCGCAAGGGCCTAACATCGAAGTCCAGCATGACATACGTCGGGGGCAAAAGCATCATCATTCCGAAGTCCTGAACATTGCTCCTCCGCAGAAATTTGCCCCTAAGACTTCGCAAGCCTCGGGAAGCAGGATCAGTGGCTGGAGGCCGCCAGGGAAGCCGGCTGGAAAGGCCCAGGCCTTCTTCTGCTGCGCCCATGGTGAGAATCAGAGTCATGCTACTGATGCGTGTAAGTCTATACTCGCTTTAAGAGGCGAGTACCTTGAAAGGACCTCGGGTCGAGGCACTACTGACCGAGATCCTTCCAAGGTACGTTCGGAGCCTATTCAGGTTGTGGCACGTATAGACAACTTCAACCCTAAAAGGCAAGCTCCGGTGGTCAATATTATGCCACCTCCGAAGCATGAAGATGGTGAAGATCGGGGTAAAAGAGTAGTCCTCCCAATTTTCGGAGGAGGGACCCTCGGCAGTATGTTGAAGAGACATCGAAGAAAATATGTCAGAGAAGTGGGCCATATTTGAACTTCTTCGTCCGCAGCTACCATGCCCGAGTGGTCCCATGTGCCGATATCTTTCTCTATAGATGATGCAGCTGGCATAAAGTTTTCGCATGCAGATCCCCTTGCTATACTACCGATATAGGAGGGACTGAAGTCCAAAGAGTGCTGATTGACAGAGGGAGTTCAACAGATATCATCTTCGTTTAAGCCTTCGATCAGCTCTGTATCTCCAGGAAACATATCCTCCCTGCAGCTCATCCCTTGCAAGGCTTCGTAGGACCCCCTCTTGATGCCCTCAGCCAGATAGGTCTGGAGGTTGCTTTTGGAGAGGGGCTACTGGCAAGGACGGAGGAGGTAATTTTCGATGTTGTAGATGCCCCTTATGTATATAATGTTATCTTCGGGAGGGGCATGTTAAATCAGTTCAGAGTCGTGGCGCATCATAACTATTTATGCATGAAGATGCCCACGCAAGCGGGAGTACTCACTGTCTTCGGAGATCAAACCACTGCAAGAAGAGCAGAATATGGTCATGCCCCCCTCTCGACCCGAGACAGGTGAACAATGTACAAGATAATTCGGAGGATATCCCCGCTCCGGGTGAATCTTCGAAGAAGTCCTTCCCAAGACCCAGCCCCGACGGAGAAGTTATAATGAAGGATATTGTCAAAGACGGCAAAAACTATTCTTTTTAGTTCGGCAAAGATTCATGTGTCGAAAAGGTAGTTGAAGAAAATTTTGATGTCTTTGCCTGGTCTGATGAAGACATTCCTAGAGTCAGTCGAGATATCATTGAGCATGGCTTGCTTGTGAACCCGAGGGTTCGACCTGTTCGACAAGGACTTCGGAAGTTATCTGCGGAGAAGGCCATCCTTGCTAAAGCGGAATTGGAAAAATTGTTGAAGGCTGGGATTATCAAAGAAGTAGCTCATAAGGAGTGGTTAGCCAACCGAGTCTTCGTCAGGAAGAAATCCTCCAGGAAGTGGTGCATGTGTATTGATTTTACATCCTTGAATAAAGCATGCCCCCGTGACCCCTATCCCATGCCCCGAATTGATCAATTAGTTGACTCCACTGCTGATTCAGAGTTATTAAGCTTCCTCGATGTGTATTCTGGCTATCATCAAATCTGGTTAAAGCGCGAAGATGAAATCAAAACAAGCTCTGTAACTCCTTCAGGAGTCTTCTTCTATGTAAGAATGCCTTTCGGTTTGAGAAATACCGGGGAAACTTTTTCGAGGTTAATTGCTAAAGCTCTAGGTCATCAAATAGGCCGCAATGTAGAAGCCTATATGGATGATATTGTAATAAAGAGTGCTTTAAAGCACCAACATAGCCTAGACTCATCAGAAACGTTCGATAGCCTTCGGGCATGTGGAGTCCGTCTCAACCTCGAAAAATGTATCTTCGGGGCTCAGGCTGGAATGTTGTTAGGGTATCTAGTTTCGAGTAGAGGGATCGAAGCTAGTCCTACTCAAATAACTGCATTACAAAGGATGGCCCCTTCGAAAAATTTAAAGGAGGTGCAAAAGCTAACTGGCCGCCTAGCAGTACTTAGTAGGTTTCTAGCAAGGTCTGTGGAGAGAAGTTTGCCCATTTTCAAAGCATTGAAAGGGTCCGAAGATTTTGCATGCACACCGGAGTGTCAAAAGAGTTTTGATGATATTAAAAATTATCTCAGTAACCTCGCTACACTCACGATGCCTGTTGCGGACGAAACCCTACTCCTCTACCTTGCAGCTACTAGCTCCGCTGTCTGTGCCGTCCTTGTTAGAGAAGTTGATTTCAATGGGAAGTTGGTACAAAATCCAGTCTATTTTGTATCCGAAGCATTGTCTGGAGCAAAAACAAGATATTCTGAGCTTGAGAAGTTCACCTATGCTCTGATAATGGCCTCGAGGAAATTGAGACATTATTTTCTAGCACATAATGTGATTGTACCAACTTCGTATACCTTGGGAGATATGCTCTGAAGCAAGGATTCTATGGGAAGAATTGGAAAATGGGCTGTTGAACTAGCACCCTTCGGCATCTCCTTCGTGGCAAGGACAAGCGATCAAGTCACAGGTGGTGGCAGATTTTGTGGTAGAGTGGACTCCATCCGCAGTATGGGCTCTGGAGAAATCAAATGATGGAATTTAGACTATATACTCCGACGGAGCTTTCCAAGCATCTGGAGCAGCCATCGGAGCAGTAATAATTTCGCCTTCAAGGCAAAGAGCAATGTACTTCTCAAGGCTCAACTTTAAGTCCACCAATAATACAGCGGAGTATGAAGGAATTTTGTTAGGACTTCGAAAGGCGCGTGCTTTGGGTGCTACAAGAGTTGTTGTTAAAATAGATTCTCAAATTATAGCAGGGCACGTTGATAAAAGTTTTCAAGTCCGTCACCCCCAACTTGCAAAATATTTGGAAGAGATCCGTAAGATCGAAGCAGCATTTAAAGTGATTTCCATCCGAAGTATACCAAGAGCTGAAAATATGCAAGCCGATACCTTAGCAAAAGCTGCAGCCAGAGCTATGGACATTCCGAAAGGAGCTTTTTACGAAGAGCTTACTTCACCTTCAGTGCCACATATCCCTTCTGCGAAAGTTCTTTGCATTCCAAGCACTGATTGGTGGAGCTCAATTATGGAATTGTTGCAAGGTGAAGAAAATTTGCCTAAAGGGCCACAACTTTCGAGGTTGAAGCTAAGAGTTCGAAATTATCATATAATCAACGGTATTCTTTACAAGGCTGGACTATGTTCCCCTCTGCTCCGATGTATATCTCAAGCCGAAGGTCAAGAGATGCTCTAAGAAATTCATGAAGGCCTTTGTGGTAGCCATCTGGCCCCTCGGGCCTTGGCAGGAAAAACACTTCGCTAGGGGCTTTATTGGCCTACAATAGTAGCTGATGCGGAGAGCCTAGTTCGCACATGCCAAGGTTGTCAATGGATGGGAAGAAGAAGTCATCGTCCGCCAACAACTCTTCAAGTCATTGCTCCAGTTTGGCCCATGGCCAGATGGGGCATGGACCTTATTGACCCCTTCCTAGTAGCAAAAGGAAATCTGAAATTCGCAGTGGTAGCAATTGAGTATTTTTCCAAGTGGGTCGAAGCAGAACCCCTCACACCTATCACTTCAAATAATGTACAAATTTTTCTGGAAAAACATTATATGCAGGTTCGGAGTGCCTCGACAACTCACAGTTGACAATGGGACACAGTTTGATGCAAAGCCGTTCATGAAGTTTTGCGAAGATCTTGGCATACAAATATGTTTTGCTGCTGTGCGCCATCCTCAGTCTAATGGAGCTGTCGAAAGGGCCAATGGTAATATCTTGTGAGGGCTGAATTGAAGAATAGTGGGGTTGGCAAAGGGGCTACGGACCGAAGAGCTCCTGAAGATTTTATGGTCCATTCGGACCACTCAAACAAGGTCCACAGGTTTTACTCCTTTCAGACTATTATTCGGAGATGAAGCCATGACGCCAATGGAGCTTAAAGGAGGATCTCTTCGCAGCACCGAACCTGAAATAGAAGGCGAAAGGCAAGCTTCGCTTGATTTAACAGAAGAAACAAGGCTTCAAGCTATCGCCAATTTGTCAAAATATTAGCAGCAAACCAAGACTTGGTTTGACCCGAAGGTTAAGCTTAATGAACTTAAACCAGGTCATCTAGTTTTGCGAAGCATTATAGCACCAGGGAAATTGGGAAATAAGTGGGAAGGTCCATACATTATTCTCCTTTCAAGACGCACTGGTTGTTTTAAGCTAGCTAATTTAGAAGGCTAAGAGTTAAAGCATGCCTGGCATGCGGAGCACATAAAGCAATATTTCGCATAGGGGCTCCTTGTAATCATTTGTAAACACCTTCTGAATTAATAAAGTTCACGGTTCAGATAATGCCTACCTTTCAAACACTTCCTACTTCTAGTGGACGCACTAGAAGAACGAAGTTGGTTGTGAGGGAAGTGTCATTCATTTGAACCAATTTTGCGGACTTCGAAACACTAGTTCAAAGGTTCCGACGAGGTAGGAAAGTCATAGAAAAATGGATTCCAAGACACCGTCTTGAAAGCATCCGTAAAAAGAGTCCAAGGAGACCAAATGATGCGGATTCTAGGCTCCGGGTTGAAAGCATCCGTAAAAAGAGTCCAAGGAGACCACTATGCGAATTCCGAACCACTGGTTTGATAGCATTCGCAAAAAGGGCCGAAGGAGGCCAAACAAAACATATTTTGAGATGATAGCTTCGAATATCTGTAAAAAGAGTCCAAAGTGACCAATTGTTTTGGATGCTAATGTATCCGAAAAATTAGTCCGAAGTGACTACATTCAAACAAAAAGGGACTAAGTTACCAAGTTTCAGACTCCAAGTAATCGAAGACATTTTTTGAGATTTTAATCAATCTCTAAGTTGCTGAGGGGCTCTGAGCCTCCAAAATTGTACTCCTAACTAAGGCATTTTCTTTGCGTATAACCATCTTCGACCAAACTTCGAAGTTGCTTACACCCAAAGAGGGGCTAGGAAGTAGGGAGACAATTTTAAAACTTTAATCTTTATTATTCGAACAGATTACATTACATTACGAAAAGTCTATATCTATACCAAAAAGGAAACGAAGACCCCTTCAATCCCTAGAGCTACCACTAAAGCCAGAACGACTAGTTCTAGAGCCGGGAGTCCTAATAACTTTACGTTTAACTCTTCTCTCTCCCCTCGAAGCTCGGAAATATTTTTTTCCTATTGGAGTTCAGCACAAGTTCGAAGTTGCTCGGGGCTTCTCTCCCAACTTCAAAGTTGTTCAGGTTTCTTTGTTTGTTCTTCAACAGTATTCTCTTCTTTGGACCATTCAACGTATTCAGAAGATGAAGTTTCCAAGTTAACTTCTTTTTCCTCCTCATTAATGTAAGATAATATATCTTTGTATATTGCGGGCGCAATCGCCCCGGAGCTTTCTCGAGGAATCAGAAATCGAGGTCATTTGTGAAGACTTAGAAGGTCGAAGGTATCCCATAGCAGGCAATGTTCTTCGGTAACGTCTAATACTTCGAGATCATCCATAAGAGGTCGGAAAGCCTAAAAACATTTCCAAATAAGTCTTCATTCATAACAGATGAAAGCATAATTTTTTACATGTTCGGAGCCCTAAACAAAACTAGACTTGCGGGTCTGGCGGAGGCTAGCTGCTCAAAGCCTACGACCGAGCTTGTTTCTGGCGAAGACCTTCATCAATCCAAGCCTTGATCGCTGATCGATCTTCGGCTCTCCAAGATGCTTGGAAGGCTTGCCAGGCTGCGGCCACATCCTCAGAAGGGTTTAATAGCCTACTATCGTCGAAGGTAATGGGAGCCGCCCCCGAGTCTGGTGCTACTGATAACCCTAGATCTTCGTAGTAGCAAAGTATTCCGAGAGCGGATACTTGGCCGGAGATTTCCCCGTACCGAATATCTGCTGTCTTCATCATCTTCGCTGCTCCTTGGATCATCTTCATTCGTTGCAGCAAGGGGACGTCGCCAGTCAAAGGTAATATCCAAGAAGTCCCGAAGTATTCTAAGACACCTAGAAGGTTGTCCATGGCCTCCGCAGCTACCTTCTCAGACTTCACCTTGTCTTTGACCAAAATATCCCTTGACGAAGACAGCTCGTATATCAAAGAAGATAGCTTGGCTGCCTTCATGACCAAGGAGTTCTTCTGGCTAAGCAAGTTGTTGGCCTCCTCCATTGACTTCGTTTGCTCTTCTCGGAGCTTGACCAGCTCAGCCCCTGCGGTTGCTTACTCTGTTCGCATTCTTTCTATTTCAGCTCAAAGCAAGATTTGTTCGGCTTCGAGCTTCTGATTTGCAGCCTCTAGACCAAGTCTAGCTTTCCTCTCCGCTGCTACCATCTCGTCCAAGCTGGAAATTTGAATTTCGGAGCTCTCAAGACTCCCTTGCAGGGCAGTAATCTTCTCCTTAAGATGAATGCTTTCCCGCTCATTCGAAACAGCCGCAGCTCGAGCCAAGACTATTTGCTGCGAAGGAAAAAGCGATGTGAGAAACTATTTATAAGCTGAAACTAACCCTGTTTTTGCAGATACTTCATACCTGCTATGCTGCTCATTCCAAAGCTGCATCCAGCTCCGATACCTCAGCCTCCCCGAGTATGGCCACCAAGTCAGTCTCCCCAACTTCACGATTAACTCGAGCCAAAGGCTTCATCAGAGTCCGAAGTCCGGTCCTTCGCTCCAGAAGAGGAGCTAGGAGGGGAGCATTGACAAGGCTCTTTGGTCATCTTCGTTGGGTGAAGGGTCGGAGCGATGGGCCGCATCCCTGGAAGCTTCGGTGGACTGGCCCGCCTCCGCAGATTGTCCTCCGTTTGTTGATTCTGACGGAGTTAATCCTGAGTTCAGAGCAGGAAAAGGATCCATTTTCCCTTTACCTTTTCCGGGCCCCATCTTTGTAACTTCCTCCGAAACTGACTTCGGAGATGTCGAAGTTCTAGGCGCAGTCTTCGCAGGAGGAGTCGTCTCCATGGGAGTAGACCCTGCAAAACCAAAGGTATTATATATTGCATAATTTTGCAGGACATGAAGAAAAAGGTGCTTTAAGGAAGTTTACCTCCGAAACCCTGTCGACGAATGAGTATGGGGCTACTTGGATGGTCGAAGGCCCACTCGAAATCTTCGTCAGATTCGGGATCATGAACTGAAGGTTTAGCTGTTGGAACCTATCTTGGAGAAACAGTTACCACTTCGTCCGGAATCGAAGCTTGATCAGCTGCTACTTCAACTCCTCCTTTAACACCAGGGGCTTCTTGGCTTGGCAAGTCTGGCAGGACATTCGAAGTCCCAGCCTATTTGGAGTTGTCAGGCGCAGCCAGCACACCTGCTGCATCACCGGTGGCTACGACTTCGGCATCCGCTAGCGCCTCTTCATCCCCAGTAATAAGGTCTATAAGGACCCTTTGCATTTCTCTTTCTCCTTCATCTTCAGATGAACCTGAAGACGAAGCGGCGGGTTTGGAAGGAGCCACGTTTTTAGGTTTATGGGCTAACTTCTTTACGGGAGTCTTGGCTGGTGCCGAAGTCCCAGCATCAGCTTTTCTCTTCTTCGGACCAAGCTCGGAAGGCACCCAGTCTAGAAGAGAAGGGGCTACGACTCCGAGTATGCCCCAAACCCGGTTGAATCGGTCCCAACTGCCTACCAACTTTATCCTCCATTCTTTTTCAACGGGGGTAGGGGCCCCGAGAATCTTCTCTGAAGTCCTAATTACTTGCTCCAAAGTCAAAGAGGCTTGTGGAGTTGAAAAATAAGTTTTATTAGTCATCTTTTTATGAAATAATCATATATGAAGCATGTTGTAGTTTTCGAAGTTGCCTGCAAAGCTCGTATTCAAAGAAAGTTTTCAGAGTCCACCCTCCAGATCCTCTTCATAGTTAACAGTCCAGTTGGCCATCAGAGGCAGAATCTGGATCCCGATGAACTCTTCCGCTAAGTCTCGCATGCTCATGCGGTGACTGATCCGTTGGAGCAGGTTAAAACGGGCTTCAAGCTAGCCGGGGTTTGGATGGACTTCGGCTTCCCTTCGAAAATATATGTCTTGTAGAGGCCCGGCTAAACGGCTGTCTGCTCCAACTTTGGCATAGAACACCCTAAGAATCCAATCTGTATACCATCTGGCATTGATGGCCTTCGCTAGAAATCGCAGTTGGAATTCGTCTCGAAGTCTGAAGTTGATGGTGCCGAAGGATACTATGATCTTTTCCCCTCCGGAGCCCTGGTAATTCTTCGACTGGCAGGAGGCTTTGTGCAGCGCTGCGAATATTTCTGCTCTCCCTTCACAGCCTTCGGCCCGCAGCGCCCACTCGAATATAGCGAGGCACGCTATTGCGTTCGAAGACAACTAAGGAAGGGTAACGCGGAAAAGATCCAGTACCTCCGACAGGAAGTCCACCGCTGGAAGTGAGAAAGGTATTTTGGATGCTCCTGGGTCCTCTATTTATAGCCTAGACTCTCGATTTTTTACTGTTCAAACTTGGCTTTCTAGCTTCTTGACCGTTACTGCTTACGAAATCAACGCAGTGTTATAGCTTCTTCTGAAAGGAAAAGGTTAACGACTATTTTTCTAAGTTTAGAGATCTTTTAGACTTCATAGGAATTGATTTCTGAGTTGTTCGAATAGAACTCTTTTAGAAATCGATTCGAAGTTCTGAACTTTGCATATTCCAAAGGTTGATAAATTTTATTAACCCTTACGCATGATTATTTTTCTTGCGTATACTGCTCTCCTAACCTTATAGATCACATGGAGAAGCGTATTCGAGGGGCTACTGTTGGGGGAAATACTTCATCCTCAGGGTATCTACAGTAACAAGACAAAGGCATTCTACTAAACTGAGTTTCCAGTATTAACTCCGGTTTAGTATGTGATCAACTTCGAAGAATCAGTGCAGAACCCGTTCGGAGTATAACTTCGAACGTCGAATCTTCAGAGAGCTTGTCTCCCAGCAAGGATGAAAGACTTATCTTCTTTCTCATTAGATTAGTCTTTTACCATTTTAACCCTATTAGGGGTACCGAATAGTTTCCACTATGTCGGTTGTTATTGAGGGGTAAAAAGGTCTTTTCCTTAAGATTTTTACCTATAAATACCCCCCATTCTACCCTGTAATGAGGATTGAATACTCAGTTATTCAATACACAACTTCAAATTACTTCAAGCTATTATCCAATTTGGAGGCTTGAAATAGTTCATTTTACAAACACTTCGTTTGTTAGTTTCTAATCTCTGAAAACCTGTTAGCGTAATCTTTTACGCCAACACATTTGAAGGGTCACCGAAGGGGGTCTTCGGCATCTGGTGTGAAGCATGCGCTGAAGGTGACCTTCGGCATTTAGATCGGTTTGGCCCAAGATTGGCTTCAAACAAATCACGACGCGAAGTCGCCTCTGAATGACAGGGTTTGGAGCGAAGCCTCTGGCACGATGAAGTCCGGTGTGGATCATTCTGGTGTGACGAAGTCCGGTGCAGAGCATTCTGGTGTCACCCCAGTGTGAAGCAACCCCGATGCAAAGTGGCTCTGGCCCGCGGAATCTGACCAAACCTACAACGGCATGACGGGTCTGGCACAGACGGACGAAGCAAAGTCCCACCGAAGGGTGCTTCGTCAGCCTCCGAAAACAACCTCCTATCTCTGGAAATCCTTGGCGAAAGGGACTCTGAACGTGAATCGTACATAACACAATGATTAAGTGCCAATTCGGCTTGGAGACCAAATTACCAAGTGTAGCCGAAGGAAACAAATAAAACGAATGTCAACAATCTGTTACGTAGATTAACGGATGGTTCACAAGCGAGCCAACAAGGTGATCACAATCTATTACATAGATTAACAGATGATTCACCGGCAAACCAAAAAGTCTTACCACAATTATGGCATGGCCGATGGAGGGCTTCTAGCGCAAACCCACGAAGTTATACTGAGCTAATGTGGAAAGTAGATGAAAGTAAAGGTACAATTCAAACTAGGGTTTGAAGTGTTGATGTGTGTCGTGGGGGCTTTGAATTGGCCTCACCCTTGTATTTATAGGGGCTAGTATTCTTATATCTAACTCTAATCTAATAAGAGTTTGGCTAGAAATAGTTAAGATTGGACAATAGATTAAAAACAGTCGAGCTCTATTAATTTGATTCGCACTCTGCTGGCCGGAGTGGGCCTTCTCAGGTCTCACCACAACCAACCCATCGGGCGGAAGCTTCTCGCGGAGCAGGCCTCCGAAGTGGCCTTCGGGCCGAAGCCATCCTCCGAAGTAGGCCACTGAAAGGCCACCAAGGTCCCATGCAGATGGGCCTCCGGTACTTCAGGCTTTGCCCTATACTAGGAGTTGCATATTTTTGGCCCAAATTACCAGCAATTAATATCTTGAAAAATTTGACCATTAATGCCATTTTTTACTATTAACACATGCCCCCCTATCTTTTAGCAAACTAAGTGAGCTAAAAACACAACAGGCTAAGGACGATATACTCCATACTGGCCTTTCGACACTTCAAGCACTTTGCCACACACTTGGGAAATACCTTTTCAAATACCTGCCATTCAAAGCTCTTCGAAATCGCACTCCTTGCAGATACTCTAATAAATATACATTTCCTAGAGCGATTTCAAGTACATTAAAAAGACCTTCCCAACTGGATGACCATTTACCAAATTTGGGGCTTTTAGTTCCTAAGGGCAAAATAGTCTTCCAAACCAAGTCACTAACTTGAAACGATTTTTCTTTGACTCTTTTGTTGTAGGCTTTATCCACTCTCCTCTTATCTTTTTCTATAGGATATAGAGCCCTTATCCTCTTATCGATCACTTCTTCCAAATTATCCTTCAAAAGAGTTTCATATTCGTCGACCGATAAACCATCTTGCTTAAGAAATCTTAATGTGCCAAGATCTACCTCCACTGGTAGAACGGCTTCTTGTCCATATACTAACTCATATGGAATAACTTTGGTAGCAACATGCTTGCAACTCTACAAGCCTATAATGCCTCAGAATGCACTTCATGCCACCTTTTAGGGAACTCTTCAATTTTCTTCTTAATGAGCTTAATTACAGTTTTATTACTAGACTCGGCCTGACCATTGGCCTGAGCATAGTATGGTGAAGAGTTTATCAACTTGTTGTCGTAAAAGATTACGCTAACAAGTTCTGGAATGTTAAGAACTAACAAACAGGAAGTTTGTGACGAGAACTATTCCGAGCCTCCGAATAGGATAATAGCTCGAAGTAGTTCGAAAGTGTGTATTGAAGAGCTGAGTATTCGATGCCAATTACAGGGTAAGAAGGAGAGTATTTATAGGCAAAAAGTCTAAGGAAAAGACCTGTTGGCATAAAAGATTATGCTAACAGGTTTCTGAAGGTTAGAAACTAACAAACGAAGTGTTTGCGAAGTAAACTATTTCAAGTCTCCAAAAGGATAATAGCTTAAAACAGTTCGAAAATGTATATTGAATAACTTGTATTCGGTCCCCATTACAAGGTAAAACGGAGGGTATTTATAGGCCCAAACATTAAGGAAAAGACCCTTTACCCCTCTATTACAACCGACATAGTAGAAACTATTCGGTACCCTTAGTAGGGCTAAAATGGTAAAAGACTAATCTAATGAGAAAGAAGATAAGTCTTCCATCCTAGCTGTCAAAGAAGCTCTCGGAAGAGTCCTAGTTCGAAGATATACTCCGAACTAGAGTTTGCCTCCATACTTCGAACTTGATCCACTGTATTCCCGGAGTTATATGCTGGAACCCTTTGATTCAATCATCTGTATTTGTCTTGTTACAACAATGGCTCTGAGGATGAAGTATTTTCCCCCAACAGTAGCCCCTCGAATACGCTTCTCCGCTAGACCTGTGATGTTAGGAGAGCAGTATGCGCAAGAAAAATAATCATGCACAGAGGCTAACAGTTTAATCAGCCTCCGAAATATGCGGAGATTCGAAACTTCGAATCAACTTATAAGAAAGTTATGTTCGAACTATTTTTTAGAATTAACTTAAAAAGTCTGAAAGCTTTTTCAGGCTTAGAAGAAATAGCCGCTGGCTTTTTTCTTCTAACGGAAGTTACGCGATGCGTTAACTCCGCAACAAGATAACAGATAAGAATGCGAAATGGCAGATACAAACGGTAAAAAATCATGGTCTGGGCTATAAATAGAGGGCCCAGCCCCTTCTCGAGTACCTTTTCACCGCTTTCGTGCAACCAACCCAGCAAACAAACCCTAGCCTCCGTTTTTTCTCTTAAGCAACTCGTGTGATCCCAAGGCAAAAACCATCTTTAAGGTTCCTGGAGTGGCTTCAGCCTTGGCTCAGCAGCAGGCTGCGGCTGCAGTGGCGGCGGCGACATTAGTGATGGTGACTCCGACGGCTACAGTAGCAGCAATGCCGGCACTAGGGAGAAATCCCCAACGCGATGATCCTCATGATCTCCTCCTGGCGTCGACGAAGTATGCAGATCAGTCCTATCAGTTGGGACCTTCAATCTGCAAGAGGGAATCGCTCACAGCAGCGATAGAAGGGAAGATTAGTTCGGAGATTGTGATTCGCAAACTTGGGAAAGAAGTTATTCCATCGCCAAGGCCTAGAGAAGTGGTTGTCTTTGAAGCCTTCTTCGAAGCTGGATTAGGGCTTCCGGCTGTTGACTTCCTGGCCGAGGTACTGGATTTATTCCACATTACTCTCCCCCAGCTCTCTCCGAACATGATAGCACACCTCTCTATCTTCGAGTGGGCGTTGCGAGCCGAAGGATGTGAAGGCAGAGCGGAAATCTTCGCAGCTTTACATCGAGCTTCGTGCCAGCCCAAGACCTTCGTAGGCCCCGGAGGTGAGAAGATGGTGGTGGCCTTCGGGAGTATTAATTTCCGACTTTGAGACGAGTACGCTCTTCGGTTTCCAGCCAAGGCCATCAATGTCAAGTGGTACACTGATTGGATCCTCCGATGGTTTTATGCCGAAGTTGGGGCAGGGAGTCACCTAGTTGGACCTCTTCGGGACATAAACTTCCGGAGGGAAGCTCTTGTCCATCCAGATTCGGGCCAGCTCGAATCTCACCTTAGCCTACTTCAACGCATCAGCCATCGTCTAAGCATGCGGGATCTGGCCGAGGAGTTCATCGGACTTCAGATCCCCCCTCTGATGGCCAACTGGCCAATCACCTTCGAGGAAGATCCGGAGGGCGGCCTCCACAAGATTTCTTCAAGCTCGAGTCCTGCAGGTAACTTCGAAAAGAACATATGTCATGTATATTTATTCGAAGAAATAACCAACGTCAACTCATCTTTCAGCTTCTTCAACTCCTATGACTTCGGAGCAGATTGTACGAGCTTCGGAGAAAATTCTGGGAGTCCCGACTCCAGCTGAGAAGGAATGGAGGATTAAATTGGTAGGTACTTGGGAGCGGTCCAACCGAGTATGGGGGCTACTCGAAGTTGTTTCGCCTCCTCTTTTGGATTGGGTGCCTTCGGAGCAAGGGCCTAAGAAAAGGAAGGCCGAAGCTGGAGCCTCGACCTCTGCCAAGACTCCATCTAAGAAGGTAGCCCGAAAGCCAAAACCTGCGGCGCCTCCAAGCCCAATAGCTTCGGTCTCCGATTCCTCGGAGGATGATGGTAGAATGCTTGTCGACTTGATTGACAAGGATGCAGCCCAAACAGATGCAAACATTGATGATGCTGCGAGCCTGCCGGAGTCTCAAGGCAACCTTGAGCAAGTGGGGACTTCGGTTGCTCAAGAAGACTTAACGCGAGTTGAAGCCCCTATGGATGAAGGTGGAGTCGTAGTTGCTATAGAATCAACTTCGATTCCGGGTGAAGCAACGACGGCCGCTCCCGAAGAGGCTCCAACAGTCGAAGATTTAACTGTGAATTCTGACTCCAACGAAGACTTTGGGGTAGCCTTCGACCCGCCAAGCAGTCCGATGCTCACTCGTCGACAAGACTTCGGAGGTAAACTTCACATAATTCTTTTGTTCCTTTTTCCTGCGAATTATACAATGTATAATACCTTTGCTTTATCAGGATCTGCTCCTACGGAAGAGGACCTTCCCGAAGATACCAATCCTGGGACTTCGGCTACTCCGGAGCCAATTCCAGAGGTCGCTCAAATGGGACCTGGAAAAGGTAAAGGCAAGGTAGACCCCCTTCCTGCTCCGAGCTCAGGATCAACTCCGTCTGAATCGATAGACGAAACCCAATCTACAGAGGGGGGCCAGTCTTCCGAAGCCCCAAAAGATACGGCCCAGCACTCCGGCCACTCGCCGAACGAAGACGACTAGTGGGCCTTGTCTATGCTCCCTCTTCAAGCTCCTTTCTTGGAGCGAAGAACCGGACTTTCGGCTTTGCTCGAGCCTTTGGATCGAGCTAGCCGCAAAGTCGGGGAGACAGACTTGGTAGCCATCTTGAGCTAGGCTGAGGGTTCAGAGCTCAACGCTGCTATGGAACGTGCAGCGTACCAGGTACGAAGTATCTGCAAAACAGAATTAATCTTATATACAAATAATTTCTCACCTTGGTTTTTCCCTTTGCAGCAAATAGTTTTGGCCCGAGCTGCGAAAATTTCAAACGAACGCGGAAGCCTTCGCCTTCGAGAGGAAATCACCACTCTTTAGAGAAATCTTAACATTTCCGAAGGTCGAGTTTCCCAATTAGATGACATGGTCTCAGCAGAGCGGAGAGCGAGGCAAAGCTTGGAAACTGTGAATAAGGAGCTCGAAGCAGAACAAATTGTGCTTCGGGCGGAAATAGAAAAGATGAGGGCGGAGCATGCTACGGCAGGGGCTGAACTTGTCAAGCTCCAAGAGGAAAAAACCAAAGCTGCAGAGGAGGCTAGCAACCTGCTTACACAGAAAAATTCTCTAGCTACGGAGGCAGCTAGGCTCTCCGCTGTCGTAGAGGAGCTGACTTCGGCGAAGGACGCTTTACATGAAGACAAGCTGAAGTCGGAGAAGGTAGTTGCGGAGGTCATGAACCAACTCCTAGGTTTCCTAGAGTACTTCGGTACTACTGGGACACTTCCTTCAAATGACAACGTCTCCTTGCTTCGGTGGTTAAAAATGATCCAAGGAGCTACGAAGACGATGAAGACGGCAGGCATTCGATACGGAGAACTCTCCGGACAAGTTGCTGCTATCGGCATACTTTTCTACTACGAAGATCTGGGGATAACGATAACTCCAAACGCAGAGGCGGCTCCTATTACCTTCGATGAAAACCAGCTTCTCAATCCTTCTGAAGACGTAGCTGCTGCTTGGCAAGCCTTCCAAGCTTCATGGAGAGCCGAAGGTCGCACTACGATCAAGGCTTGGATTGATGAAGGGCAACACCAAAAGCAAGCTCGGTTGCAAGCTTCGAGCAGCCAGCCTCCGCCAAACCCGCAGGTCTAGATTTACCTTAGGATCCAGACTATGTAAAGAATCATGCTTTTGTACATTTATGAATGAAAATTTGCTTATCGTGTTTTTAGGCTTCCCCTCATATGGAAGATGTCGAAGTGTTAAACATTGACGAAGAACTCCGCCTACTATGGGCTACCTTCGATCTTTTAAAAGTTCACAAGCGCCCTCGATTTTTAGTTCCTCGAGATAGCTCCGGTGCAATTACGCCCGAAGTAAGCAAAGATATATTATCTTATATTAAAGATGAAGAAAAAGAGGTTAACATGGAAGCTTCATCTTCCGAAGACATTGCATGGTCCGAAGATGAAGATGAAACTCAAGGTAAAAAGCCTGAAGAACATGCAAGCTGGGAAAGCAGCCCCGAACGACTCCGAACTTGGGCCGAGCTTCAACAAGAACAGAAAGACTTTAGAGCTTCGAAGGGAGGTAGGAGAGTTAAACGCAAAGTTGTTAGAACTCCCAGCTCTGGAACTAGTCGTTCGAACCTTAGCTCTAGAGATCGAAGGGGTCTTTGATTCCTTCTCGGTATAGATACCGATTTTTCATGATGTAATCATAATTTGTTCGAATAATAAATATCGATTTAAAATTGTCTCCCTATTTCCCAGCCCCTCTTTGGGCGTAAGCAACTTCGAATTATATTCAAAGATGGTTAGGCGCAAAGAAAAACTTAGGAGTACAATTTTGGTGGCTCGGAGCCCCTCAGCAATTTAAAGATTGGTTAAAATCTTACAAAATGTCTTCGACTACTTGAAGTCTGAAGATTGGTAACTTAGTACCTTGTGTTTTGGAAGAAATCACTTTGGACAACTTTTCGGACACTTTAGTGTCCCAAATGATTGGTCACTTTGGACTTTTTTCACAGATATTCGAAGCTCTTGAGCTCAAACTCTGTTTGTTTTGGCCTCCTTCGGCTCTTTTTATGAATTCTATCAAACCGGTGGTTTGGAATTCGTAGTGGTCTCCTTGGACTATTTTTACGGATGCCTTCAAGCCGGTGGCTTGGACTCCGCATTATTTGGTCTCCTTGGACTCTTTTTACGGATGTCTTCCAACCGGTGGCTTGGACTCCGCATTATTTGGTCTCTTTGAACTCTTTTTACGGATGTCTTCAAGACGGTGGCTTGGACTCCACATTTTTCAGTGGCTTTCCCACCTCGTCGGAAGCTTCAGACCAGTGGTCCGATGTCCGAAAAATATGATTCAAATTAATGACACTTCCCTCTCGGTCAACTCCGCTATTCTAGTGCGTCCACTAGAAGTGGGAAGTTTATGAGGGGTAGGCATTATGTGAACCATATGCTTTATTGATTTGAAAGATGTTTACAAATGATTACAAGGAGCCCCTATACGAAATATCGCTTTAGGTGCTCCGCATGCCATGTATGTGCTAACTCATCACCTTCCAAATTAGCTAACTTAAAAGAACCAGGACGCCCTGAGCGAACAATTAAGTATGGACCTTCCCACTTATTTCCTAATTTCCCTGGCGCTATGATACTTCGCAAAACGAGATGACCCGGCCTAAGTTCATTAATCTTAACCTTCGGGTCGAACCAAGTCTTCGTCTGCTGCTGATACTTTGACAAATTTGCAACAGCTCGAAGTCTTGTCTCTTCTGTTAAATCAAGCGAAGTTTGTCTTTCTGCTTCTATTTCCGGTTCGGTGCTGTGAAGGGATCCTCCTTTGAGCTCCGTTGGTGTCATAGCTTAATCTCTGAATAATAGTCTAAAAGGAGTGAAGCTGGTAGACCTTGTCTGAATTGTCCGGATGGACCATAGGATCTTTGGGAGCTCTTCGGTCCACAATCCTTTTGCCAATCCCACTATTCTTCGATTCAGCCCTGACAAGATATTACCATTGGCTCATTCAACAGCTCCATTAGACTGAGGATGTCTTACTGCAGCAAAACATAGTTGGATGCCTAGGTATTCACAGAATTTCCTGAAGGGTTCTGCATCGAACTGTGTTCCATTATCCACTGTCAGCTGCCGAGGCACTCCGAACCGACATATAATATTCTTCCAGAAAATTTTTGGACATTATTCAAAGTGATAGCTGTTAGGGGCTCTACTTCGACCCACTTTGAAAAGTATTCGATTGCTACCACTGCGAACTTCAAATTTCCTTTTGCTACTGGGAAGGGGCCAATAAGATCCATACCCCATATGGCTATGGGCCATACTGGAGCAATGACATGAAGAGTAGTTGGTGGGCGATGACTTCTTCATCCCATCCACGGACATCCTTGGAAAGTGCGGACTAAGCTCTCCGCATAAGCTACTATTGTAGGCCAATAAAACCCCTGGCGAAGTGTTTTCCCTGCCAAAGCTCGAGGGGCTAAATGGCTACCACAGAGTCCTTCATGAATTTCTCGAAGAATTTCTCGACCTTCAGCTTGAGATATACATCGGAGCAAAGGGGAACATACTCCGGCCTTATATAAAATACCGTTGATTAAATGGTAATTCCAAATTCTGAGTTTTAACCTCGAAAGTTGTGGCCCTTCGGACATATTTGTTTCTCCTTGCAACAATTCCATAATTGAACTTCGCCAGTCTGTACTTGGAATGCAAAGGACTTCCGCAGCAGGGATTTGTGGCACCGAAGGTGTACTGAGTTCTTCATAAAAAGCTTCTTCTGGTATGTCCATAGCTCCGGCTGCAGCTTTTGCTAAGATGTCAGCCTGTGCATTTTCTGCTCTAGGTATACTCCTAATGGAAATCCCTTTAAATGTTGCTTCAATCTTACGAGTTTCTTCCAAGTATTTTGCAAGCTGTGGATGCCGAGCTTGAAAGCTCTTGTCTACGTGCCCTGCTACAATCTGAGAATCTATCTTAATAACAAGTCTTGTAGCCCCTAGAGTGCGTGCCTTTCGAAGTCCCAATAAAATTCCCTCATACTCAGCTGTATTATTCGTAGACTTAAAGTTGAGTCTTGTGGAGTACATTGCCTTTTGCCCTGAAGGTGAAATTATCACGGCTCCGACGCCTGCTCTAGATGCTTGGAAAGCTCCATCAGAGTAAATAGTCCAAATCCCTTCACTTGGCTTCTCCGGAGCCCATGCTGCAGGGGGAGTCCATTCTGCCACGAAGTCCGCCAACACTTGCGACTTAATTGCTGTTCTTGCCACAAAGGATATGCCGAAGGGTGCTAACTCAACAGCCCACTTCCCAATTCTTCGTGTAGAATCCTTACTTCGGAGCATATCTCCCAAAGGATATGAAGTTGGTACAATTACATTATGTGCCAAGAAATAATTCCTTAGCTTCCTCGAAGCCATTATCAGAGCATAAGGGAATTTCTCCAGCTCGGAGTATCTTGTTTTTGCTCCAGACAATGCTTCGGACACAAAATAGACTGGATTTTGTACCAACTTCCCGTTGAAATCAACCTCTCTGACAAGGACTGCACTAATAGCAGAGCCAGTAGCTGCAAGGTAAAGGAGTAGGGTTTCGTCCGCAATAGGCACCGTGAGTGTAGCAAGGTTACTGAGATTATTCTTAATATCTTCGAAGCTCTTTTGGCACTCCGGTGTCCATTAAAAATCTTTGGACCCTTTCAATGCTTTAAAGATGGGCAAACTTCTCTCCGCAGACCTTGCCAAAAACCTGCTAAGTGCTGCAAGACGACCAGTCAGCTTTTGCACTTGCTTTAAATTCTCTGGGGGTGCCATCTTCTGCAACACAGTTATCTTAGCAGGGCTAGCTTCGATTCCTCTGCTTGAAACTAGATACCCTAACAATTTTCCATCTTGTGCCCCGAAGATACATTTTTCGGGGTTGAGACGGATCCCACATGCCCGAAGGCTATTGAATGTTTCTGCTAAGTCTAGGCTATGTTGGTGCTTTAAAGCACTCTTTATTAAAATATCATCCATATAGGCCTCTACATTGTGACCTAATTGATGACCTAGAGCCTTAGCAATTAACCTCGAAAAAGTAGCCCCGGCATTTCTTAAGCCAAAGGGCATTCTTACATAACAGAAGACTCCCGAAGGAGTTACAAAGCTTGTCTTGATTTCATCTTCGCGCTTTAGCCAGATTTGATGATAGCCGGAGTACGCGTCGAGGAAGCTTAATAACTCCGACCCGGCAGTAGAGTCGACAAATTGATCAATTCGAGGCATGGGGTAGGGGTCGCGGGGGCATGCTTTGTTCAGAGATGTAAAATCAATACACATGCGCCACATCCCGGAAGATTTTTTCCTAACGAAGACTGGGTTGGCTAACCACTCTGTATGAGCCACTTCTCTGATAATCCCATCCTTCAGCAGCTTTTCCACCTCGTCTTTGGCAAGGATAGCTCTCTCTGTGGATAACTTCCGGAGTCCTTGTCGGACAGGCCGAGCCTTTGGATTCACAAGTAAACCGTGTTCAATAATATCCCGACTGAGTCCGGTGATGTCTTCGTCAGACCAACCAAAGACATCTAAATTTTGCTCAACTACTTTCTCTAATGAAGTAGCGACTTCTGGGGGCAAATTTTTGCCAAATTGAAATGAATATTCCTTGCCATCTTTAACAATAACCTTCGTTGCAATTTCTCTTTCGGGGCTTGGCCTTCGGAAGGATTTCTTCGAAGATTCGTCAGGAGCAAAGGAATTCTCCAAGTTATCTTGTACACTGTTCACCTGTCTCGGGTCAAGAGGAGGGCCATGACCATACTCCGCTCTTCGCGCAGTGGCCTGATCTCCGAAAACGGTGAGCACTCCCGCCTGTGTGGGCATCTTCATACATAGGTAATTATGATGCGCCACAACTCTGAATTGATTCAGCATGCCCCTTCCGAAAATGACATTGTATGCATATGGAGCATCCAGAACATCAAAAATCACTTTTTCTGTCCTGGCTAGTGGCCCCTCTCCGAAAGTAACTTCCATGCCAATTTGGCCGAGGGCATCAAGAGGGGGTCCTGTGAAGCCTTGCAAAGGACGGGCTGCTGAGAAAAGATGCTTCCTATAGATGCAGAGTTGATCAAAAGCCTGAACAAAGATAATATTCGCCGAACTCCCTCCGTCAATTAGCACTCTCCGAACTTCAGTTCCTGCTATGTTGATAGTGATGACGAGTGGGTCTGCATGTGGAAATTTTATACCAGCTGCATCATCTGCAAAAAAAGATATTGGCACATGGGACCATTCGGGCATAGCAGCTGCAGATGAAGAGGTTCCAACATGGCCCACTTCTCTAACATATTCTCTTCTCTGCCTCTTCGACATACTTTCGAGGGTCCATCATCCGGAGATGTGGAGGACTACTCTTTTCCCTCGATCTTGCCCCTCTTCTTGCTTCGGAGGTGGCATAACATTGACCACCGGAGGCCGTCTTGTAGGGTCGAAGTTCTCTATTCGTGCCACATCCTGGACAGGCTCCGGATGCACTATGGTCAGAACTCGGTCAGTAGTGCCTCGACCCGAAGTTCTTTCCAAATACTCTCCTCTTAGAGCAAGTATAGATTTGCACGCATCAGTTGTGTGACTCCGATTTTCACCATGGATACAGCAGAAAAAGGTCTGGGCTTTGCCAGCCGGTTTCCCTGGCGGCCTCCAGCCGCTGGTCTTCCTTCCTGAAGGTTGCGGAGCCCTTTGGGCAAACTTCTGCGGGGGTGCGATGTTCAAAACTTCTGAACGAGGATGCTTTTGCCCCCGACGCCTGTCGTGCTGAGCTTCGAAGCTAGGCCCTTGCGGCTGTGTTGAAGTTTTCACTTCCAACTTAACTTCTTGTAGTATCGACGGAGTTGCAGCAGTTCTCCGAAGCCATCCTTCTTCTGACCTTGCATACTCTTCAAATTAAGACATCAACTGAGAAACAGAAGATATCTTTTTCCTTTGAAGTTTATCAAGGAGGCTTGCATGAATAACTCCCTCTCGAGCTGCGTCAACCACAGAAGACGTAGTTAACCCTCGAATTTGCGACTTCATATGAGCGAAGCGCTTGAAATACTGTCTTAAAGTCTCTCCGGGGAGATGCTTCACCTTGAAAAGGCTTCTTGTTGACATTGGGGGTACGAAGGTACCCTTAAAGTTGCTCACGAACTTCTTCCTCAACTGCCCCCATGAACTGATTGATCCTAGCTGCAGAGACCAGAACCACCGCAATGCCACTCCTTGGAGAGCTAGGGAAAAACATTTGGCCATAGTGTCTCACACTCCTCCGCTGGCTTCAATTGCTAATGCATAAGAACGGGCGAACTCTCCAGGATCTTCATCTCCGGAATACTTGCAAAGCTTTGAAGATTTGAACTTAGGGTTGAAGCGCACTTTCTGCAACTCAGGATGCAGCGGAGACTCGGTGTCGAAGGAAGCGTTCTCTGGGGCTTCGGGATAAGGAAGTTCATCGTCTTCGGGCACATCAGGGATGACTGGGGTGGCCTGAGAACGAAGCCTATCTGCGGCTTCTTGCCGCCACCTTGCTACTTCAGCTTGGAGACTGGCCATTTGAGCGGCCATATCACCAAGACCGTCTTCATCTCCTCCGGAAGGATCTTCCGGGTCTTGAGAACTGTAGGCATCAGTTCGAAGTGGAACTTGAGGAGGAAGAGGGACTCCGGCTGGCCGAAGTATAGATGGAGATGGCGGAGGAACTCCGTATGCTCGAGGAAGGGGAATCCCTTCGAGATTTTGAGGTGGAGGGAAACGTCGAAGGCCCTGCGACCTCAACTGTGTTTGAAGATCTGGCTCCGGAGGTCCGAGGAGACCTCCGAATAGGACTACCACCTGCACTCCGCTTGGGAGGCATGGTTTGAGAACTTGGTAGAGAACGAAGTTTTTTGGACTAGGTTCCCCACGGACGGCGCCAACTGTTGCCGTAAAAGATTACACTAACAGGTTTCTGAAGGTTAGAAACTAACAAACGAAGTGTTTGCCTCCATACTTCGAACTTGATCCACTGTATTCCCCGAGTTATATGCTGGAAACCTTTGATTCAATCATCTGTCTTTGTCTTGTTACATCAATGGCTCTGAGGATGAAGTATTTTCCCCCAACAAGACCTATGTACCCCTCAATTATAACCGACATAGTGGAAACTATTCGGTACCCGGAATAGGGCTAAAATAGTAACATCTATCCGGAGAAGGTAGATAAGGCAGACGTCTTATCAATCTAGCTATTTTCCACTGTAGCTTCGGAGCCTTCGGAGAATGCCTTTGAATCATAAGCTGAAGCATCCTTCGGCTTAGAAACTTCATCACCTTCGAAGATGAGTGCAAACTTTGATGCTAATAAGTTATCTTTGACTGTCAATCTCTAAACCCTAAGGATGAAGTATTTTCCCCCAACACAACTTAATACCATAAAATTCGACAAAAGTTTCTCACTTCCTTAGCAATAAATAAAGTACGTTGATTTGTAGTGAGAGTTTGGGGAATACCGAATCTATGTATAATGCACTTCAAGATGAAATCAGTTACCTCATTATGAGTCAAGTTCTTGAGACGCACGAGCTTGGTCCACTTAGTGAAATAATGTGCTACCATCAACATGAACCGATGCCCCTTTGAAGAGGGAGGGTCAATTTGGCCGATGAAGTCCAAGCCCTAACCCCAGAATGGCCATGGTTTGATAATAGGGTTAAGTAGTGATGCGGGAGCCATCTTAATATTACCAAACTTTTGACATGCTTCACACCCTCTATAATACTTAAAACAATCCTCAGTCATAGTCTACAAATAAAAACCCGCTCTTTTGAGCATCCAACTCATTTTCTGAGCCGACTGATGAGTGCCACAAAGTCCCTGATGAACTTCCCCTATAGCCACTCTAGATTGATCGGCATCCAAGAACTTTAGAAGTACCCCATCAATAGTTCGGCGATACAACACATCGTCAAGTAACAAAAATTTAAATGCATGTCGCTCAACTTTCTAATCAACCATTTGACTGGGATCTTTTAAATACTGGATGATTGGAATTCTCCAATCATCCTTATGGATTCCCCAAGGGTTCGCCAATTCTTTTCCTAAAGTGGCGTCTAATTTTTTCATTTCCAAGTGCCCCCCGAGCCCTTCCTGTTTCAGCTGAGGGTTGGTCAAATCAGTCGTGCAGAGCCGATCACACCGAAGCCCTTCAATGGAGGGGTCCGACGTGTGAATGCCCCCGACGCTTGGAGGGCCTCGGCACGAGAGGTTGGTGTAGGACCAAAAGTAGCGACCAGAGGGGGGTGAATGGGCGCCTAAAAAAATCTTCTGAATAAATAACCTAATCCCAACACCCTACGCACCTTGACAGACAACCAATAGTAGCAAAGCAGATTGCAGGAACTAAAAGTTGTCTAGCCTAAAAATCACCGGTGTCCTAAATAAAATGATATTTACAACTAAACTAAATAAAAATAACTGCAGTAAATAAAAATGTGTTCTCAAAAATATTTAATGGCATAAGGAAAAATACCTAAATATATCAATAAATATTCACATTGTAGTCTAAAAATAAAATACTAATCAAATGAATAAAACAAGGATCATCGAGAAATTAATTCAGAAATAAACCTAAAATATTGCACGTAAATCTAGAATAAAAATATTATTGTGACTAATAATATTTTTTTTCTTTTTATACGAGCAGATTAAAAATACTTAAATAAATAATATGCGAGCACTAATAAAATTTTATTAGATAAAAATTAACCAAATTTGCATGCTAATCAAAAATAGGTAATTATTTATTTAAATAATCTAATAGAAAAATAGTAGATTAGATTAGAAAACTTACCTGCGTTCACGTCGCCACACGCCGTAGAAGATCAGGTCGGTCGTCAGCGTGCCTTGATCATGTGTGCTTCGTGCGCCGTGCCTCCGCGTGAGAAGCAACGCCAGCCGGTTGTCCTCCTGCTAGCTACGAGACTAGCTTCTGCTCTCCGCACCGAAAACATCACCTATGTCCTGACGCGCAGCCTCGGCTCCCGCGTTGGCTAGCTGCCGTGCTAGGCAGTGGCCTATGCTGCCTCTACTTGCGCACACTGCATGTCGCACGTGCTTGGTTCCTACCGCCTACATGCCATGCTGCCCAGGACGTAGCCGCTCGCTGCTGTTGCTGGCTAGGCTAGCTGCAGCACCATGTGAAGCTATGCCTACGCTGCGCAGAGAGACGCCGCCAAAGAAAAACGACGTGCTGCGCGAGGCCGCAATGCCACGGTGCGACGGCGCCGGGAAGGAAAAGCAATAAATTTTTCTTTGCAGATGGAAACAGTGCGGCGGAGTAAAAAAGAAAATGGACTGTAGATTAATCTCATAAAACAGTCAATCCTAACCCAAGGGGGTTGCGGCCTATTTATAGGCAGCCCCCAAATAAAGGGAAAATACTAATTTACCCTTAGGGTAAATTACACTAACTCTAAAAATAAAATTGGAAATTAATAAATTCCCTTAGAATATTCAACTGACTCGAATAACAAATATGTGGACTTAAATACTGAATATTAATATCCTAAATAAAAATAATCATCGGTTGTCAGTTTTGCGCCGAAACTGACAAAGCGTCCACCGTCTTCACACCGGGTACCCGGATTGGGCCGACCCGATCCGGTAGCTTCCTTAGCCTAGCAATCGCTCGACGCCCGTGTACCTGAGTCAAAACCCCAGTCAACAGACCAGTGGATCGTCTGCCACTCCTAGCCCATGTACCCGGATTGGGCCAGCCTGACTCCGCGGCTCCTCTGCCCAGCTGTCGCTCGCTGCCCGTGTACCTAAGTCACACGTGCCCTAGATACGGCAGGTCTTCATGTCTCCTCTTTGACTTCCGTTGACAATCACTCATCACATCTGGAGCATAAGACCCATGCTCTTCAACATGGTTCCTCAATCTCCCCCTTGATGAGTGCATTGTCAACGCCCTCTTCAGCAATTCTTTAGAACCTGCAAAACATGTGGAAACACAAAAACAAAAACAAAAGAAAATAGAATGAAGAAAAAAAAGTTTAACCCTACTGACTAAAAGCTAAATAGAAGCAAGAAAACGATCATTATGGTTAACCAAAAATAAAGACTCAAAACAAGTACAATCTCAGAACTCTCAACAACGATATCCAAAGAGTAAAGGCAAAGAGACTGAAAACTCCCCCTGAAATAAATCCCAGAGAAAGACAAAATTCCCCCTAAACTCTTCTAAAAGATCGAGTAACCCAAAATTTCTCCCTCTTGTTGACAATTGAACTCATCAAGTGAGACTAAATGCACTCTAAAGAGACACAGACAGACACAGTCTCCCCCTGAAATGCATCTCCCCCTGAAAATATGCCATGAATGCAAATGGGGTGCAAGTGGAGTGTAGAAAGCATGCTTCTTAGATATGATTGACTGCAATTACAACATCTAATAGGTAGAGCAAGAGATATAATGTCTAAGATACATGACCTGATTAGTGCAACTGGTGATATCTAAAAAGAGTCATTAGCACGCATTTTTCGATTTTTGCAAACAAAAGCATCACCACATTTTCTAATTGACAAGCAAAGTAAAGCATGAGATGCAAAAGCTAACTGATATCTACCAAGATAAGCATTGTCCAGAACAAAGTGCTTCAACAAACTTGTCATCTTTTTAAATTTTTCAGACTTTTTCTTTTTCATCTTTTTTTCTTTTCATTTCTGCTAGGGGTTATTTGCATGTCAACCTTATGCTAACCGACCAAGTCAAGCCTAGGCCAGAACTGGACCATCAGAAGCTTAAGACATTGGTCTTGGCATACATTACACCGTCCTAGTTCATACCAAAGTGCTATGGTAAGCAGTGTAGAACAATGCAATGCGACAAAGCAAACCCACCTAGATCTTTTCAAAAAAGCATAAAAAACATTAATTTTTCATTTTTCTGAATTTTTATCATTTTTATAGCACATTTTTCACATTTAAGGCATATAGATGTCCAAGTTGCATATCTGCATCTAAGTAAGGATCTAGCTACCAAGCATGTAAAAGATAGCAAAAGCATTCAGCCTACACATGCTAGTTACCAGAAGAAATGGTGATCAGTTTTCGATTTAAAGCATAAAAGCCATGCATATGACAAATATCAGACATATCGTGTGAACTGAAATGGAACATGATCATCGACAAGTAATCAAAAGCATATACTAGCTAGAGCAAGTAAAGCAAATCAATCATATAATAGGAGCAAGCTCAAAATGTGATATATGATTATGCATGATATGAACGCACACAAAAAGACTCAATAAAAAAGTAAAGAAGAAAGAAGAAAAAACTAACTCAAAGTATCCTAAAAGGGATACACAACTCCCAAATCCCCTCATAAATGCTTAAAAGTAGACTGATCTAGGGGCTTGGTAACAATGTCAGCCAACTGCTCATGGGTATCAACATGAACAAGATCAATGACCCCTTTCTCATATTGATCCCTCAAAAAGTGAAAGCGCACATCGATATGTTTGG
The DNA here is from genome assembly GCA_019279435.1 of Zizania palustris. Lineage (NCBI taxonomy): Eukaryota > Viridiplantae > Streptophyta > Magnoliopsida > Poales > Poaceae > Zizania > Zizania palustris. The sequence goes on from JAAALK010000288.1 coordinate 58,609,392, forward strand.
TTTTTGAATGAAGACATGGGTTTTTCCCTACACTAATTGCATTGGTGCTATCACAAAACAAAGGAACTCTGGAAGGGAAGAACAACCCAAAATCCCCCAAAGTAGAAATCATCCAAACCAACTGTGAGCAGCAGCTAGCAGAAGCTACATACTCAGCCTCAGTAGTAGAAAGCGCAACTCCAGATTGTTTTCGAGAAGACCAAGATACAAGTGAAGAACAAAGAAGTTGGCAAGTACCGGAAGTCGACTTGCGATCCAGCCGGCACCCACCGAAATCAGCATCGGAAAAGCCAGATAATCAAGAGATGATGATGTAGAATAGTAAAGACCTAGATTAGGAGCATAAGTAAGGTACCTGAAAATACGCTTGACAGCCTGCTGGTGAGATGCGGGTGGTGAAGACTGAAAACGCGCGCACAGACCTACGGCAAACTGAATGTCCGGTCTCGTCACAGTTAAGTATAGCAGCGATCTGATCATCCCTCGAAACTCTCTCTCGTTGACCTTGACGTTGTTCTCATCCTTGTCCAGGCCTCCTGATGTACCCACTAGGGTCATCTGTGGCTTCAGTTCTCCACCAAAGTCAAATTTCTTCAGCATGTCCCATGTGTACTTACCCTGGTGGATGAAAATGCCATCCTTGGTCTGCTTGATGTGAAGCCCTAAAAAGTACTTGAGCTCACCAATGAGACTCATCTCAAAGTCGCTGTGCATCTGCTCAGAAAACCTGGACACAAGCTCATTAGTAGAACCACCAAAAATAATATCGTCCACGTAAATCTGAGCAACCAATAAGTCTGAGCCAACTATGAGCAAGAAAAGAGTCTTGTCCACACAACCCATCACAAAACCGTTCCGCAACAAGAACCGCTTTAGGTGATCATACCAAGCCCTGGGGGCTTGCTTCAGACCGTATAAAGCCTTGTGCAACTTGAAAACATGTCGAGGAAACTTAGGGTTCTCAAAACCAGGGGGCTGATTAACATAGACCTCCTCCTTTATATACCCATTCAGAACGGAACTCTTGACATCCATTTGAAAAAGCATAAAACCTTTATAAGCAGCAAACGCCAAAAGAATATGAATGGACTCAAGACGGGCAACAGGGGCGAAGGTCTCCTCAAAATCAATACCTTCTTTCTAGCAAAAACCCTGTGCCACTAGTCAAGCTTTGTTGCGCACCACAACCCCATCTTCACCTTGTTTGTTCTTAAACACCCACTATTGATAGAAAAAAATGGCATTAATGGCTAGATCATCAAAATATCAATTTTGGTGATTTGGGCCGAAGATACACATGTCTGGGGTCAAGCCGAAGCCCTACAGGGCCAAAGGTCCATTGGGCTATGGGCTCCGAAAGCCTCTAGCCAGCCCACAGCCTTCGACCAGGAAGGCTTCGGAGGCCCACGCTACCGAAGCTTCGGCCAGAGGAGTCAGGCCGAAGCCCTATAGGGCCGAAGGTCCATTGGGCTATGGGCTCCGAAAGCCTCTAGCCAGCTCACGGCCTTCGGCTGGGAAGCCTTCGGAGGCCCACGCTGCCGAAGCTTCGGCCTGAGGAGTAGGCCTCGACGGGCCTGGCCGAAGCCCACTTCGGTAGAGATAGAATTTGATGCGTTTCTAGCTCAATCGTTATCTCTATCTGGCCGGATTAATAGCATATTAGATTAGGAATTAAACCCCTATAAATAGAGAGGCAAGGCCGGCGTGAGATGCCCCCCCAACACAAACCAAAACAAAGCCCTAGCTTTGATCGTATTTACTTTTCCTTTATTTTCCTATACCTCTTCATGGGTTTGCCTGGAAGCCCTCCGCCAGCCACTTCGGAACAGTGGTAACCCTTGTTACTTCGCTTGTGAAGTATCCGTTAATCTATGTAATATATTGCTATCACCTTGTTACTTCACCTGTGAAGTATCTGCTAATCTGCGTAACAGATTGTTACCTTCGCTACTAGTGCAACACTTAGCAAAATTCGGTCCTCAGGCCGAATTGGTACTTCGAATTATCTCTATTGCATGTTCGCCCATTCGGAGCTACTTCGCAGGAGGTATCCGAAGCTGAGAGATCGGTTTTTGAGGTCATCAGACACCCTTCGGCGAACTGAAGGCTCCGGCAACAGGCTTCGCCACGACCATACTCCGCATCAGACGAAGTTGCGCCCGCGCGTGGCCCTCGCGTCATTATTCCATAGTTTACTGTATCGGAGGTCTCACGTCGAACCCCGCTGTTCAGAGGTGATCACCGCGTCCAGACCCATTCAGAGTCCATCTTCGGCCGGATCAGTCCATTCCGTGTCAACAAACTTTTTGTGACTCTGCTGGGGAAGGCTACGCCAACATGACAAATACATCTACATCGGCCACCGGTACATCTACGTCTACTACTTCGTCTACACCGTCGATGGACACAATAGGAGGCGCGGATATCGACAACCGCAACATATTGTCGCCTACACTTCAAGATATCCCCGTAGAAGACCGAGCAGAGATCGAGGCAATGATAAAGGTGCTCCAAGATATGATGCTTGGGGGCTACGTCAAGACCCGCGCAGGCTTCATCAAGCACAACATCATCACCCCCGACCTCGCTCAGGTCCAGGTGACACCTGTATCGGCTCATTTATATTCTTTAGAAATTGAGCAAAAAATAGCCGCATCAGTAGATCAAGCCGTTAGCGCTTCGCTAGCCAACTGTTTAGATTCGGCAGTCAGCTCCCAAGTCGAGGCAACTCTTAGAAGGTTCTGCTTTACTGAGGCCATACCCCCAGTTCCTATAGCTAGTGCACCTCCGGCAAACCACGTGTATGGTAGAACTAACGACAGCACTGGCGCAATCACGTCTCCGGCCTCATCACTTATGACCGAGACCAATCATTACACCTACGGTCAAACTAATGCTACATACAACGCACCACCACCTGCGCCAATGCCCGCGCTGCCCGCACCACATGCGCAGACGCCTGGACACGAGCACGTCATAAAAATAGCACGTAGGGAAGAGGCCCATGGCCGACACGCTGATATCCCACCGCGTGTCGCGCCCCCGCATGAGAGGCGCACACAAGTAACATACCAAGATGACATAGAGGAGCGGGTCCGCGCACTATTTAGGGAGTGTGCTGGCTTCGTGCCCAAAGGACGGGTTAGGGTTTACCGTAAACCATACCCCGACCACCTTGATACAGTACCCTACCCCCGCGGCTATAGAATCCCCGAATTTACTAAATTCGATGGCGAGGGTAGCTAGACTACACTAGAGCATGTTAGTAAATTCTTGGCCCAGTGTGGAGAAGTTAGCGGGATAGATGCTCTAAAGGTTAGACTATTTTCTCTCTCGCTATCCGGCACCGCTTTCACTTGGTTTTCGACGCTCCCGCCGAACTCCATCCACACGTGGGATGATTTGGAGCGGAAATTCCATGATTATTTTTACACAGGCGAAACAGAACTTAGGCTTTCACACTTGACATCGGTTAAGCAAAAATCTAGTGAGAGCGCCTCTGAGTACATCAAACATTTTAGGGATACTAGAAACCGATGTTTTAGTCATAATATTTCAGAAATGGACTTGACGGAACTAGCTTTTAACGGGTTGCGTTCCAAAATTAAACAGAGGTTAGATAACCAAAACTTTTTAGATGTTAGCCAAGTTTTGCAGCATGCTTTGGTCCAGGAAGGTCGAACCAAAGATAAAAAGTTTATTAAGACGTTTAGCAAGCCTAGGGCCGAAATACAAATCATGGAAAGCTCTGACGAGGAGGAGTCAGAGGAGGAGGATTCAACTGACATGTACTCGGCCAAATGGGTCAAGAGTGCTAAAAATAAACTTGTCACCTGCTCCGAGTTACGACCATCCCCCACAAAGAATCGGCCTAGCGAGGTCAAGTACTCGTTTGACATAACTAAGTGTGTTAAAATATTTGATTTTCTCTTAAAAAGCCAGCTTCTCAGGTTACCTAAGGGTCATGTCATTCCACCTGCCGATGAGTTAAAGAAGCATCCATACTGTAAGTGGCACGACTCCCATTCGCATAATACTAATGATTGCAATGTTTTTCGACGGCAGATACAATCGGCCATAGAAGAAGGACGGTTGAAGATAGATCATAATACGATGATGAAGCTGGGTAAAGATCCTTTTCCTGTCAACGCCATAGACCTCGGCGCTAAGGGGAAGGACGTTATTATTGGAGAAGCGCGCGCTCGCACACTCGTTCCAAAGAACCCCGAGGTAGGAGTGTGGAAACGGAACATTAATACACCTTCGACCAAGGCTCACTAGAGGCCGAAGGTGACATATAACATGTTGTTGAGTAAGCATCGAATAAGGGCCAAGGAGACTGGTGTACACACTCAGAAGCTAAAGCAGCCGAATAGTCTGAGACCCTCGGAGGATGGCTTCGGACGGAAGCAGGCGGACCCTCCGCACGGAGGCTTCGGACCACGGTGGTCTGATGCCCCGCACTGTGGTTCCGAGCTACAATGGTCGAATCCCCCATGCAGTAGCATCGAGCCCCAGTGGTCGAGGCCCCTACACGACAACTTCGGCCCATAATGGCTGAACCCCACACCGTGTTGGACCTCTCCGATGGGAGGCTTCAGCCCGTACTGGCCGAACATACCTCTGGTCTGGCAGGACTCTTCGCTAGTGTGGTCCGAGATGGCTTCGACTTGACCGAACCCCCCTCCGGGCAACGAGTTCGGCTCATAGTGGGCGAGGCCGCTCAGCCACCGATGCCTCCACCGTATGACTGGGCAGGGACCCCGTGGGCTCCGTACGTATCTCGGTCAAAGTACCCTCTGCAACCTAACATTGTGCCTCACTTTCCTTCAGAGTATTATGGATGGTAGGGACAAACAGACGTGGTGGAGGGAGGCATCATCCATAGACTGTCCGTAGTGCCTCTGAATCGGACCCTGCAGAGCAAAGCCAAAGGGTGCGAGCACGCGGAGGCCGAAGTCAGGGAGTCCGAAGCCATAACCATCAGGGTTGGGTCTCAGGAAGTCCAAATCCCGAACGCTTTGTCACCGAGGTCTGACGAAGGTAAGACTCATGCTTCGGCCGAGCCCCGCGCTGAAGCTTGTTTCGGTCAGGCCAAACGAAGCCTGTTGTCTGTCAGGGTTCGCAGCAAAGCCTCCTCCGAATGCAAGGTGTGCAAGGCCGAAGGGCATAGTGCCACTTTGGCCAGAATTAAGGAAAGCCGAACAGTTGCACCCGGCACCAAGCAGCAGCCATCTTCGGCACCTCGAGGCATGTCCAAATCACAGAAGAGACGCCTACAAAGACTACGAGCACAGGAGATGTGCAAGAGGGAAGATGAGGCCAAGCGTGATGCTATATTTGAAGAAATCCGCCCCCAGCCAGCTACGAAGCAGGTTTGGAGGGCGAAGCCAGTTGAGATAAACAAACCGGCTGCTAGTCCAAGCGACGACGACGACATGCTCGACGACGATTACTCGCCCATCTCTGAGGGATCTGAACCCCAGGTGATGGACATCAACATCGTCACACTGCCTACCAAGTTCGCCTTGCCACAGGACGAGGCCGAGGTCGCTCAGTTAAACCTCGGCCCGCGCAGCGCCATCTTCCAGAAGCCCGAGGATTCGGCTCGCCATCTGAAGCCTCTCTACATCAGGGGTCACATCGATGGAAAGCCGATTTCCCGGATGCTCGTCGATGGCAGCGCCATCGTCAACTTAATGCCTTACTCATATGTTGAAGAAGCTTGGCAGGGATGAAGATGACCTGAAGAAGACCAACTTGATGCTCAACGACTTCAACGGCGAGAGCTCCGAGGCCAAGGGCGTACTCTCTATGGAGTTGACGGTGGGCAACAAGACGTTGCAAATAGCTTTTTTTGTCATCGATGTTCAAGGTAATTATAGCGTACTACTCGGGCGTGACTGGATTCATGCAAACTATTGCATTCCTTCTACTCTTAACGAGTGCCTCATACAGTGGGACGACGATGATGTGGAGGTCATCCCCGTGGATACTTCGGCCCAAGTAGCATTGGACGATGTAGCGGTCGACGTCGTCCATAACAAAGTAGAGTGTCTGTCATGTAGAGATCTTTCAGACTATGATTTTGTTAGCATATCGGGAGGGCGGTTTTTACCAGTGTTTGTAAACCCGGCTGGAGTAGCATGGCTATTTTTGTATTAATAGTCATGTCTAGCAAGAGTAATCTAGATTGGCTAAAGTCTCGTGTGGAGCAATATCGGTCTAGTAAAGACGGTATTGCCGAAGTCATCGGGGACTTTAGCGAAGTAGAGAAATTAGGACAAGGTTTTGCGTCGGCCGATCCCTTGGAGGAAGTCGATATAGGTGATGGTAGCATCCCAAGGCCGACTTTTGTAAACCAACATTTACAGCCCGATGAAAAGGCTGTTGTAATAAAGTTACTTCGGTCGTATGTCGATTGTTTCGCATGGGAGTATAGCGAGATGCCATGGCTAAGCCACGAGCTCGTAGAGCATCGGCTGCCCATTAAGTCCGGATTTAGGCCTTATAAGCATCCTCCCTGCCACTTTAACTCGGGCGTCTATGACCGAGTTAAGGAAGAAGTGGAGCGACTAGTCAAGGCTGAATTTATTAGGCCTTGCAGGTACGTGGAATGGGTTGCTAACATTGTGCCTGTAGATAAGAAAGGAAGCAGCAAAATACGGGTATGCATTGATTTCAGGGATCTGAATAGAGCCACTCCGAAGGATGAGTATCCAATGCCGATAGCCGACATGATGATCAACGATGCTTCAAGAAACAAGGTACTAAGTTTTCTTGATGGCAATGCTGGTTATAATAAAATCTTTATGGCCGAAGAGCACGTCTACAGGACTTCCTTTCGATGCCCTGGTTTTGTCGGTTTGTTCGAATGGGTCGTCATGACTTCTGGTTTGAAAAATGCCGGCGCCACATACCAGCGCGCTATGAATCTGATCTTTCGTGACTTGTTAGGAGTCCTGTTAGAAGTTTAAATCGATGATGTTGTAGTCAAATCAAACGTTGCGGGAAACCATTTAGCCGATTTGAAAGTTGCTTTTGATAGGATGCGATAGTATGGGCTGAAAATGAACCCACTTAAGTGTGCTTTTGGCATGTCGGCGGGTAAGTTCATAGGTTTCATGATTCACGAGAGAGGCATAGAAATTGATCCTAAAATGCTTGAGAAGATTAGAAACATTGCAGCACCGACATGCAAAGGGGATGTGCAGAAATTACTAGGCAAGATGAACTATTTGCGTCGCTTTATATCCAACTTTCCTGGCAAGATTGATTCATTTGTCCCCATACTCCGGCTAAAGAATGAAGCCGAGTTCACTTGGGGGGCAAGCCAACAGAGTACTTTCGAAAAGATCAAGGAGTGCTTTTCATCACCGCCTATGGTGAGAGCACCTAAAGTTGGTATTCCGTTTCGGTTATACATCGCTGCTGAAGATAGCATGATTGGAGATGTGCTAACCCAGGAGGTAGAGGAGAACGAGTACATCATCACATTCTTGAGCCGCCGCCTCCTAGACGCCGAGACCAGGTACACGTTTATGGAACGATTGTGTTTATGACTTTATTACACGTGCACCAAATTATGCCATTATCTTCTCCCTACTACATGTGTTGTCATTTGCCAAACTGATGTTATAAAGCACATGTTACAGAAGCCGATTCTAAGTGGAAGAATCGGAAAATGGGCTTACGCGTTGATTGAGTACGATTTAGGCCTACGAACCCTTGAAAGCGATGAAAGGCCAAGTCATGGCCAACTTTACAGTTGATCATTACATAGAAGTTAGATGGAGTCATACTATTGCTCTAGTTGAGGTAGCACCATGGAAAGTCTATTTTGATGGTTCGGCTTGCAAGAATGGCCAAGGCATTGGGGTGGTTCTCGTATCACCTAATGGGGTACACTTTGAAACATTGGCCAGTCTAGAATTTGCTTCCACTAATAACCAAGCCGAATACGAAGCTTTGTTACTAGGTCTTGAATTGCTAGAGTCTGCAGGCGCTAAACATGTTCACGCGTACGGTGATTCTTTGTTAGTAGTGCAACAAGTAGCTAAGAGTGCTCAATGTTTTAATGGCTTGCTAAATAGTTACTTGGATAAATGCCTAGACTTAGTTGTCACTTTTGATGACTTCAAAATCTTTCACGTGTCAAGAGAAGCCAATTCAGTCGCCAATGATTTGGCTCAGCAAGCATCTGGCTACCATGTCAGGAGAGGAAAATTTTCTGTATTGGGGAAGCCGATGCTCGGCCTCACTGTCGAAGCTAGTAACAGTGGGCGGGCACATGCTCCGGGTCGAACCCCTTGGGTCGCCGAAGGCCAACGCACGCCGAAGCCCCTGGGTCGGAGTGCTCTGCCGACCAAGGGATATGGCACGCCGGAGCCCATGGTCCGAAGCCTCCCGAACGAAGAAGGCACCTCAGAGTCCGAAGACTCCGGGGGGCTTCGGTCCAGCACACTCCGAACGGCCACCCCGGCCAGGCTTCAGCAAGAGCTGGAATGGCTCGGGGGTCACCTCGAAGTCAGTAACTTAGAAGTTTTTTCAGAAGGAGGACCGACGAGACCCTCTGAAACCTATAAGGGCGATTGGAGAGTCCCAATCATACAGTATTTGAGGAATCCTAACCAAAGGGTTGATCGGAAGGTTCGGCGACAAGCGTTCAAATTCGTGTTGATGGATGACTCGTTGTATCGCCGAAGTTTCCGAGGTGGTGGGCTGACATAATCCGGAGTCCAAGCCACCGGCTTGTAGGCATCCGTAAAAGAGCCCGAGACCATAGAATGCGGAGTCCAAGCCAACGGCTAGTAGACATCCGTAAAAAGAGTCCAAGGAGACCAAATGATGCGGAGTCCAAGCCACCGGCTTGTAGGCATCCGTAAAAAGAGTCCAAGGAGACCACTACGAACTCCAAACCACTAGTTTGACTGAATTCGCAAAAAGAGCCGAAGGAGGCAAAAACAAAACGGAGTTTGAGCCATGAGCTTCGATTGTCTGTTAAAGAAGTCCAAAGTGACAAATTATGTAGGACACTGAAGTGTCCGGAAAGTTATCCAAAGTGATTTCTTTCAAAAACATAAGGTACTAAGTTATCAGTCTTCAGACTATAAATAGTCGAAGACATTTTATAAGATTTTAATCAATTTTTAAATTGCTGAGGGGCTCCGAACCCCCAAAATTGTACTCCTAAGTTTTTCTTTGGGCCTAACCATCTTTGAATACAGTTCGAAGTTGCTTACGCCCAAAAAGGGGCTAGTAAATAGGGAGACAATTTTAAATCGATATTTATTAGTCGAACAAATATGATTACATTATGAAAAATTGGTATCTATACCAAGAAGGAATCGAAGGCCCCTTCGATCTCTAGAGCTAGGGTTGGAACGACTAGTTCCAGAGCTGGTAGTTCTAACAACTTTGCGTTTAACTCTCCTCCCTCCCTTCGAAGCTCTAAAGTCTTTTTGTTCTTGTTGAAGCTCGGCCCAAGTTCGAAGTCGTTCGGGGCTCCTTTCCCAGCTTCCAAGTTCTTCAGGATTTTTATCTTGAGTTTTATCTTCGTCTTCGGACCATACAATGTCTTCGAAAGATGAAGTTTTCAAGCTAACTTCTTTTTCTTCCTCTTTAATACAAGATAATATGTCTTTGCTTACTTCTGACGTAATCGCTCCGGAGCTATCCCGAGGAACTAAAAATCGAGGGCACTTGTGAAGTTTTAAGATATCGAAGGTAGCCCATAGTAAGCGGAGTTCGTCGTTAACGTCTAACACTTCGACATCTTCCATATGAGGCAAAGCCTAAAAAACATGATAAACAAATTTTCATTCATAAACGTACAAAAGCATAATGCTTTACATAGTCGAAGATCCTAAAATAATTCTAAACCTGCGGGTTTGGTGGAGGCTGACTGCTCGAAGCTTGGGACCGAGCTTGCTTCTGGCGATGCCCTTCGTCAATCTAGGCCTTGATCGCAGAGCGACCTTCGGCTCTCCATGATGTTTGAAAGGCTTGCCAAGTAGCGGCCACACCTTCGGAAGGAGTAAGAGCTGGTTGTCATCAAAGGTAATGGGAGCTAACCCTGCGCTCGGAGTTATCGATTGGCCCAGATCTTCGGAGTAACGAAGTATGCCGATAGCAGCCACTTGTCCGGAGATTTCTCCGTACCGAATGCCTGCTATCTTCATTTGCTTCGCTGCTCTTTGGATCCTCTTCAACCGTCGCAGCAGGGAAATGTTGTCATCCGAAGGAAGCGTCCCAGTAGTACCAAAGTACTCCAGAACGCCAACAATTGGTCCATGACCTCCACAGCTACCTTCTCCTACTTCAGCTTATCTTCAATTAAGGTATCCTTCATCGAAGTCAATTCTCTTACAACTCCAGAGAGCCTAGCTGCCTCCGTAGCTAAAGAATTCTTCTGATTGAGTAGCTGGCTAGCTTCTTCAGCAGCTTTGGCTTTTTCTTCTTGGATCCTAACAAGCTCAACCCCTGCAGTAGCGTGCTCCACCCGCATCTTTTCGATTTCCGCTCGAAGCACAATTTTTTCTGCTTCGAGCTCTTTGTTCACAGCTTCCAAGCCTTGTCTGGCCCTGCGCTCCGTTGAAACTATGTTGTCCAAGTGGGCCACCCGACCTTCGGAGATAGTAAGATTTCGTTGACGAGTTGCATTTTCCTCTCGAAGGCGAATGCTTCCACGTTCATTTGAGATGTTCGCAGCTCAGGCCAAGACTGTTTGCTGTGAAAAGGAAAAACCAAGGTGAGAAATTATTTGTATATAAATTTGATGTTGTTTTGTAGATACTTCGTACCTGGTATGCTGCACGTTCCATGGCTGCGTTAAGCTCTGAACTCTCCACCTCGCTCAAGATGGCCACCAAGTCCATCTCCCCGACTTCGCGACTAGCTCGATCCAAAGGCTCGAGCAAAGTCCGAAGCCCAGTTCTTCGCTCCAAGAAAGGAGCTAGAAGAGGGAGCATGCTCAAGGCTTGCTGGTCATCTTCGTTTGGCGAAGGCCCGGAGTGCTGAGCCATGTTTTTTGGAGCCCTGGTAGACTGGCCCCCTCAGTAGATTGGCTTTCGTCTGTTGACTCAGATAGAGTTGATCCTGAGCTTGGAGCAGGGAGGGGGTCCATCTTGCCTTTGCCTTTTCCAGGCCCCATTTGAGTGGTTCCTGGAATTGGCTCCGAAGTTGTCGAAGGACCAAGAACTATATCTTCGGGACGGACCTCTTCCACGGAAGTGGATCCTGTAAAAACAAAGGTATTATACATTGTATAATTTCGCAGGGAAAAAGAACAAAAGAATTATGCGAAGTTTACCTTCGACATTCTGGCGACGGGTGAGCATTGGGCTGCTTGGCGGGTCGAAGGCTACCCCAAAGTCTTCATCAGAATCAGCAGTCAAATCTTCGACTGTTGGAGCATCCTCGAGAGCAGTCGTTGTTATTTCACCCGGAATCGAAGCTGCAGTAATTTCGACTCCGCTTTCGTCCATAGGAGCTCCGTCTTGAGGTAAATCTTCTTGAGCAGCCGAAGTCCTCACTTGCTCGAGGTTGACTTGAGGCTCCGAGACTCTCGCAACATCATCAATATGTGCATCTTTTTGGGCTGCATCCTCGTCAATCAGGCCCACAAGCATCCTGCCTTCATCCTCCAAAGAATCAGAGATTGAAGCTCTTGGGCTCGAAGGCGCAGGAACTCTTGGCATTCGAGCCACCTTCTTGAGCGGAGTCTTGGCAGAGCTCGAAGCTCCAGCATCGGCTTTTCTCTTTTTGGGCCCTTTCTCCGAAGGCACCCAATCCACAAGAGGGGGCGGAACAACTTCGAGTAGCCCCCATACTCGGTTGGACCGCTCGCAAGTACCAACGAGCTTAATTCTCCATTCCTTCTCGGTCGGAGTTGGGACGCCGAAAATCTTCTCCGAAGCCCGTACAATCTGCTCCGAAGTTATAGGGGCTGAAGAGGCTGAAAAATGAGTTAAGTTGGTTAATTCTTCGAATAAATATACATGATATATGTTGTTTTCGAAGTTACCTGCAGGGCTCGAAGTTGAAGAAATTTTGCGAAGACCGCCCTCCGAATCTTCCTCGAAGGTGACCGGCCAGTTGGCCATCAGGGGAGGAATTTGAAGCCCGAGGAATTCTTCAGCTAAGTCCCGCATACTCAGGCGGCGACTGATTTTTTGAAGCAGACTGAGGCGAGCTTCGAGCTGGCCCGGATCCAGGTGCACAAGGGCTTCCTTTCGGAAGTTGATATCTTGCAAAGGTCCACCTAGACGACTACTCGCCCCAACTTCGGCATAAAACCACTTCAAGATCCAGTCGGTGTACCATCTGGCATTGATGGCCTTGGCAGGAAACCGGAGAGCATATTCGTCACGAAGTCTAAAGTTGATGCTTCCAAAGGACACCACCATCTTCTCACCTCCGGGGCCTACGAAGGTCTTCGGCTGGCACGAAGCTCTGTGAAGTGCTGCGAAGATCTCTGCCCTTCCTTCACAACCCTCGGCTCGCAACGCCCATTCGAAGATGGCGAGACGTGCTACAGCATTCGGAGAGAGTTGGGGGAGAGTGACATGGAACAAATCCAATACCTCTGCCAAGAAGTCGACTGCTAGAAGCCCTAAGCCAGCTTCGAAGAAGGCTTCGAAAACAACCACTTCTCTGGGTCTTGGTGACGGAATGATTTCCTTCCCAGGTTTGCGAATCATAACCCCAGAACTGATTATGCCATCTACTACGGCCGCAAGAGATTCCCTTTTGCAGGTTGAAGGCCCCAGTTGATAAGACTTGTCCGCGTACTTTGTCGACGCCGGGAAGAGGTCTTGAGGGCCAAGATTTTGAGGATTTCCTGCCGCCGTCGCCATTGTTGCCACTACTGGTGTCGGAGTCGTCGCCGCCAATGTTGCAGCCACCGCTGCTGCCGCAGCCTGCTGTCGGGCCAAGGTTGAAGCTGTTCCAGGACCCTTGAAACTGGTTTTCGCCATTAGATCTCACGGATTGCTTCGGAAGAAGAATGGAGTCTAGGGGTTGATTGATGGTCTGTTTGCACGAAAGCGGTGGAAAGGTACTCGAGAAGGGTCTGGGCCCTCTACTTATAGCCCAGACCCCGATTTTTTACCGTTTGCCTATGCCGTTTCACATTCTTAACCGTTACTTTGCTCCGGAATTAATGCATTGCGTAACTTCCGTTACAAGAAAGAAGCCAATGGCTATTTCTTCCAAGTCTAAAAAGCTTTCGGACTTTTTGAGCTAGTTCTAAGTTGCTTCGAATGTAATTTTCTTAGAAACTGATTCAAATTTACATCTCCACGTAGTTCGGAGATGGTTTAAATATGCTAACCCCTACGCATGATTATTTTTCTTGCGTATACTGCTCTCCTAACATTATAGATTTAGCGGAGAAGTGTATTCGAGGGGCTACTGTTGGGGAAAAATATTCCATCTTCAGGGTTATTGCAGTAATAGGACAAAGGTTGGTGATTAAGTCCAAGATTTCACGCATATGACTCTGGGGATGCTTTGAGTCAAGTTTGAAGTATGATGACGGACTCCAATTCGGAGTATATCTTCGAACTTGAACTCTTCCGAGAGCTTCCTTGACAGCTAAGATGGAAGACTTATCTTTTTTATCATTAGATTAGTCTTTTACCATTTTAGCCCTATTAAGGGTACCGAATAGTTTCCACTATGTCGGTTGTAATAGAGGGGTAAAAGGGTCTTTTCCATAATGTTTGGTCCTATAAATACCCCCCGTTTTACCCTGTAAGAGGGACCGAATACAAGTTATTCAATACACACTTTCGAACTATTCTAAGTTATTATCCTTTCGGAGGCTTGGAATAGTTTTCTTCGCAAACACTTCGTTTGTTAGTATCTAATCTTCATAAACCTGTTAGCGTAATCTTTTATGCCAACAACTTTATTACGCGTGCACCAAACTACACCATTATCTTCTCCCTACTACATGTGTTGTCGTTTGCCAAACCGATGTTATAAAACACCTGTTACAGAAGCTGATTCTAAGTGGAAGAATCAGAAAATGGGCTTACGCGTTGATTGAGTACGATTTGGCCTACGAACCCCTAAGAGCGATTAAAGGCCAAGTCGTAGCCAACTTTATAGTTGATCATCACATAGATGTCAGCTGGAGTGATAATATTGCTCTTGTTGAGGTAGTGCCATGGAAGCTTTACTTTGATGGTTCGGCTTGCAAGAGTGGCCAAGGTATTGGAGTGGTTCTCATATCACCTAATGGGATGCACTTTGAAACTTCGGCCCGACTAGAATTTTCTTCCACTAACAACCAATCTGAATACGAGGCTTTATTGCTAGGTCTTGAATTACTAGGATCTGTAGGTGCTAGACATGTTCACGCATACGTTGATTCTTTGTTAGTAGTGCAATAAGTAGCTAAGAATGCTCATTGTTTTAACGGCTTTCTAAATAGTTACTTGGATAAATGTCTAGACATATTTGCCACTTTCGATGACTTTCGATGATTTGGCTCAGCAAGCATCTGGTTACCAAGTCAGGAGAGGAAAATTTTCTGTATTGGAGAAGCTGACGCTTGGTCTCACTACCGAAGCAAGTAACGGTGGGTAGGCACACGCTCTGGGTCGAACCCCTCGGGTCGCCGAAGGCCACCGCACGCCAAGGCCCCTGGACCGGAGTGCTCTGCCAACCGAGGGATCTGGCACGTCGGAGCCCATAGTCCGAAGCCTCCCGAACGGAGAAGGCTCCTCGGAGTCCGAAACCTCTGGAGGGCTTTGGCCCAGCACACTCCGAACGGCCACCCCGGCCAGGCTTCGGTAGGAGCTGGAATGGCTCGGTGGGCACCGCGAAGTCAGTAATTTAGAAGTTTGTTTAGAAGATGGACCAGCAAAACCCTTTGAAACCTATAAGGGCGATTGGAGAGTCCCAATCGTCCAATATTTGAGAGACCCTAGCCAAAGGGTTGATCGAAAGGTTCGGCGACAAGCGTTCAAATCCGTGTTGATAGACGACACATTGTATCGCCGAACCATCGACGGAGTGTTATTGAAGTGTTTAGACCATGAGTAGTCCCAGGTGGCTACAGGAGAAGTCCATGAGGGGCTTTGCGGCACTCATCAGTCGGCCCAAAAGATGAGTTGGATGCTCAAAAGAGCGGGTTTTTTTTGGCCGACTATAACTGATGATTGTTTCAAGTACTATAGAGGGTGTGAAGCATGCTAGAAGTTGGCAATATTCAGTTGGCTCCTGCCTCATTACTCAATCCTATTGTCAAGCCATGGCCATTTCGAGGTTGGGGTTTAGACTTCATCAGCTAGATCCACCCTCCTTCCTCAAAGGGGCATCGGTTCGTGTTAATGGCAACAGATTACTTCACTAAGTGGATCGAGGTCGTACCTCTCAAGAACATGCACTACTACAAACCGTCACTGTAGTGGCATTGGGCAAAAACACTGCAGTGGTGAGCCATTAGATGCCCTCCACTACAGTTGCTGGTGCTGACGGCAGCACCAGCGCCCGCCACTACTATTGGTAAAGTAGTGGCGGTCGGTGCTGACGTCATCGCGGACCGCCACTATTTTACCAATAGCAGTGGCGGGCGCTGGTGCTGCCCGCCGCTGCTAAGCTGAACGCCACTAAAGTATTGATGACATCACTTGCGACTGCCACTACTATTCTAGCTATAAATGCGCATCTTCTTCCGCCCCGAGCTCTACCGGAGTTCGCATTTAATTTTGTCCGTACAATGGCGACAAAAGTCTAGATAAAGAGGGGGAGTCTTTGTTTTCGTTTCTTTTGAAGGATTTCATTCTAGGAGGTAAATCCATGCCGAATCTCACATTTATTTTGTATTTAATCATGTATTCAATGAGTTATTAGCGTTTTACTGATTTAGGGTTTGTGAATAGAAATTTTCAAATAATCTTCCATTTACAGTGTTTCCTTCTCCCAAATGAACAAATATGACCCTCCTCACAATTATGCATCACTTGTATATTGATTTACATCATTTTAATCTCTTTTTAATTTGATTTATGATTATAAATCTAGAGTTACATTGTTTGCAGAGAGAGAAACCATATAGTTAATTTATTTATTATTTTTTTCCTGCTTAATACATAGTTTGAATTAAAGCGTTTTTAATTAATGTTGTTATGAGCGATAATAAATAAATATATTTTCAATTTTACTATTACTAAAATTAAAAATAATGAATTATTAATATTTTTTCAAATAATATATGTTTTAGATGGAGCACAGGTCCTGGATGTACTCATCCAACGACAGAGATGAGGTCGCATATTTTAACAGAGTAACTGAATTTACTGAAGCTGCCGCACAATATGCTTCCCGTCAGAGTGAAGATGCAATATATTGTCCTTGTAAAGTTTGTAAAAACGAAACGATGTATCCGTGTTCAGATCGTGAAACCATACGATTTCACTTGTTGAAAAATGGTTCCGTGAAGAACTATTATATATGGACGAAACACGGCGAGATGGGCCAAAATCCTCCTAAAGATTCTGATGTGTCGCAAGATGCTCATCAACATAGAAGAGGTTGTGATCATACATCCGACATAACACATCATGATGTTGATCAACATGATGATGATGACGCCTTTGATGTGGAGGAACTGATGCGAAATGTTGCGCCTGAGGTGCTGTTGCAGAGAACTACAACCAAAGGATATTATAACTTTGAAGCACTTGACAAAGCATCTAAAAACCTTCTTTACGAGGAACGCCACGGATGCGATAAGCAGTATACTATGTTGTAAACAATTCTTGAGCTTATGAAATTGAAGGCCAACAATGGATGGTCTGACACTAGTCTTTTAGATCTTTTACAACTCCTAAAAAAGGTTTTGCCGAAACCCAATGGTCTACCATCTGATACGTACCAAGCAAAGAAGATGATTGTCCGTTGACTTTGGGCGTTCAGAAGATTCATGCATGCCCGAACCACTGTATCCTATATCGAAGACAGTATGGATTGTTAGAGAGATGTCCGCAGTGCAACCCAAGTCGATACAAACATCCAAATGACTGTGTGGAGGACTACAATGACCACCAGAAGAAGAATAATAAGAGGCTGCAGAAGAGGAATAAAAATGTTAGTGCAGACCATCTTGGAAAAAAGACGGAGAGGAAAGTTCCAGCCTTAGTAATGTGGTACCTACCGGTGATTGATCGCTTGAAACGTATGTTCTCTAATCCCAGAGATGCTGAACTATTAATCTGCAGGTGTTTACATGGAATTAGAGTTCCAACAGGATTCTCAACGAATATAAAGAATATTTTCTCTGTAGCGGATTTGAGGATGAGCGGCCACAACACTCATGATTGTCATGTTATGCTTCTGCTATTCCTCGCCATCGCAGTAAGAGGAATCAAACATTCATTTCTGAAGATGGTGATAACACGCATGTGTCACTTCTTCAATGTCATATCAAAGAAGGTGATCGACACAGAAGAGTTAAATGAATTACATAAACAAATGAGGGAGACTATGTGTCAGCTTGAGATGTGCTTTCCTCCTTCATATTTTGATATTATGGAGCACTATATGATACATATAGCAGACCAAATCTTTGTTCTCGGTCCAACGTACCTGCACAATATGTATGCGTATGAGCGTCTAATGGTTATCTTCAAGGGTTACGTACGAAATCATGCTTATCCAGAGGGTTCCATGATAGAGGGCTACACGACTGAGGAAGTCATTGAGTGCTACGCATATTACATAAGAGATGGAAGACCAATAGAAGTTCCCGTGTCCCGGCACCATGGAAGACTCACCGGTAAAGGAACTAAAGGCAAGAAAATCATACGAGACAATAGCTACCAAACAATAAGAGAATCACATTACAGTGTAATGCATCAGTTGGCGATTATGAGACCATATGTTGAACAACACCTGCAAGAGCTTCGTGAAAAGAATGAAGATCACGATGAACAATGGATTATGAAAGAACACAAAATTGATTTCACATCATGGCTGAGGGATCTAAACCTTTTGATTAGAGAAACCGACGAAGAGATGATGATAAATAAATTGTCTTACGGTCCATTGAGTATGGTTAAAACATGGCAATCGTATGATATCAATGGTTTCACATTCTATACCAAAGCAAAGGATCAAAAGAGTCAGCGCCAAAATAGTGGTGTCAGAGCAGATGCAGAAGATAGCACTGGACAAAAGAATGCTTACTATGGATACATCGAAGAAATATGGGAACTTAACTACGGGAACTCTATATAAATCCCTATATTTAAGTGCCACTGGGTCAGACAACCGGAAGGTGTGGAGGTGGATGATTATGGGTTTACGATAGTTGACCTTAATAAGGTGGCTTATAAAGATGACCCTTGGATACTCGCTCAATCCGTGGCACAAGTATTTTACATACTTGATCCTAAAGATGAGAAAAAATACATCGTTGCTCCAGGAAACAAAGAATTGTTCGAGTTGATGGAGTCGAAGACGAAGAAGAATACAATCAGTTTGATGAGGTGCCGTTTTTTCGTTGACATATCGGATCAATGGGTTGAAGCAAA
>JAAALK010000288.1:58628936-58700748 GCA_019279435.1 Zizania palustris
GAAGGCCCCTTCGATCTCTAGAGCTAGGGTTGGAACGACTAGTTCCGAGCCGGTAGTTCTAACAACTTTGCGTTTAACTCTCCTCCCTCCCTTCGAAGCTCTAAAGTCTTTTTGTTCTTGTTGAAGCTCGGCCCAAGTTCGAAGTCGTTCGGGGCTCCTTTCCCAGCTTCCAAGTTCTTCAGGATTTTTCTTGAGTTTTATCTTCGTCTTCGGACCATACAATGTCTTCGAAAGATGAAGTTTTCAAGCTAACTTCTTTTTCTTCCTCTTTAATACAAGATAATGTCTTTGCTTACTTCTGACGTAATCGCTCCGGAGCTATCCCGAGGAACTAAAAATCGAGGGCACTTGTGAAGTTTTAAGATATCGAAGGTAGCCCATAGTAAGCGGAGTTCGTCGTTAACGTCTAACACTTCGACATCTTCCATATGAGGCAAAGCCTAAAAAATGATAAACAAATTTTCATTCATAAACGTACAAAAGCATAATGCTTTACATAGTCGAAGATCCTAAAATAATTCTAAACCTGCGGGTTTGGTGGAGGCTGACTGCTCGAAGCTTGGGACCGAGCTTGCTTCTGGCGATGCCCTTCGTCAATCTAGGCCTTGATCGCAGAGCGACCTTCGGCTCTCCATGATGTTTGAAAGGCTTGCCAAGTAGCGGCCACACCTTCGGAAGGAGTAAAGCTGGTTGTCATCAAAGGTAATGGGAGCTAACCCTGCGCTCGGAGTTATCGATTGGCCCAGATCTTCGGAGTAACGAAGTATGCCGATAGCAGCCACTTGTCCGGAGATTTCTCCGTACCGAATGCCTGCTATCTTCATTTGCTTCGCTGCTCTTTGGATCCTCTTCAACCGTCGCAGCAGGGAAATGTTGTCATCCGAAGGAAGCGTCCCAGTAGTACCAAAGTACTCCAGAACGCCAACAATTGGTCCATGACCTCCACAGCTACCTTCTCCTACTTCAGCTTATCTTCAATTAAGGTATCCTTCATCGAAGTCAATTCTCTTACAACTCCAGAGAGCCTAGCTGCCCTATCCGTAGCCTAAAGAATCTTCTGATTGATGTAGCTGGCTAGCTCTCTTCAGCAGCTTTTGGGCTTTTTTCTTCCTTCTTTGGATCCCTAACAGCTCAACACCCCTTGCCAGAGTAGCATGCCTGCCCACCCGCATCTTTCGATTTCCCGCTCGAAGCACAATTTTTTTCCTGCTTTCGAGCTCTTTGGTTCGCAGCCTTTCCAAGCCTTGTCCTGGGCCCTGCGCTCCGTTGAAACCATGTTGTCCAAGTGGGCCACCCGACCTTCGGAGATAGTAAGATTTCGTTGAAGAGTTGCATTTTCCTCTCGAAGGCGAATGCATCCACGTTCATTTGAGATGTTCGCAGCTCAGGCCAAGACTGTTTGCTGTGAAAAGGAAAAAACCAAGGTGAGAAATTATTTGTATATAACTTTGATTGTTGGTTTTGCTAGATCCCTCCTTACCTGGTATGCTGCACGTTCCATGGGCTGCGTTAAGCTCCGAACTCTCCACCTCGCTCAAGATGGCCACCAAGTCCTCTCCCCGACTTCGCGACTAGCTCGATCCAAAGGCTCGAGCAAAGTCCGAAGCCCAGTTCTTCGCTCCAGAAAAGGAGCTAGAAGAGGGGAGCAATGCTCAAGGCTTAGCTATGGTCATCTTCGGTTTGGCGAAGGCCGGAGATGCTGAGCCGGTGTTTTTTGGAGCACCTGTAGACTGGCCCCCCTCAGTAGATTGGCTTTCGTCTGTTGACTCAGATAGAGTTGATCCTGACGCTGCGGAGCAGGGAGGGGGTCCATCTTGCCTTTGCCTTTTCCAGGCCCCATTTGAGTGGTTCCTGGAAATGGGCTCCGAAGGTTGTCGAAGGACCAAGAACTATATCTTCCGGGACGGACCTCTTCCACGGAAGTGGATCCTGTAAAAACAAAGGTATAATACATTGTATAATTTCGCAGGGAAAAAGACAAAAAGAATTATGCGAAGTTTACCTTCGGACATTCTGGCGACGGGTGAGCATTGGGCCTGGCTTTGGCGGGTCGGGAAGGCTACCCCAAAGTCTTCATCAGAATCAGCAGTCAAATCTCGACGTTGGAGCATCCTCGAGAGCAGTCGTTGTTATTTCACCCGGAATCGAAGCTGCAGTAATTTCGACTCCGCTTTCGTCCATAGGAGCTCCGTCTTGAGGTAATCTTCTTGAGCAGCCGAAGTCCTCACTTGCTCGAGGTTGACTTGAGGCTCCGAGACTCTCGCAACATCATCAATATGTGCATCTTTTTGGGCATCCTCGTCAATCAGGCCCACAAGCATCCTGCCTTCATCCTCCAAAGAATCAGAGATTGAAGCTCTTGGGCTCGAAGGCGCAGGAACTCTTGGCATTCGAGCCACCTTCTTGAGCGGTCTTGGCAGAGCTCGAAGCTCCAGCATCGGCTTTTCTCTTTTTGGGCCCTTTCTCCGAAGGCACCCAATCCACAAGAGGGGCGGAACAACTTCGAGTAGCCCCCATACTCGGTTGGACCGCTCGCAAGTACCAACGAGCTTAATTCTCCATTCCTTCTCGGTCGGAGTTGGGACGCCGAAAATCTTTCTCCGAAGCCGTACAATCTGCTCCGAAGTTATAGGGGGCTGAAGAGGCTGAAAAATGAGTTAAGTTGGTTAATTCTTCGAATAAATATGCATGGATATTGTTGTTTGCGAAGTTTACCATGCAGGGCTCGAAGTTGAAGAAATTTTGCGAAGACCGCCCTCCGAATCTTCCTCGAAGGTGACCGGCCAGTTGGCCATCAGGGGAGGAATTTGAAGCCCGAGGAATTCTTCAGCTAGAGTCCCCGCATACTCAGGCGGCGACTGATTTTTTGAAGCCGACTGAGGCGAGCTTCGAGCTGGCCCGGATCCAGGTGCACAAGGGCTTCCTTTCGGAAGTTGATATCTTGCAAAGGTCCACCTAGACGACTACTCGCCCCAACTTCGGCATAAAACCACTTCAAGGATCCAGTCGGTGTACCATCTGGCATTGATGGCCTTCGCAGGAAACCGGAGAGCATATTCGTCACGAAAGTCTAAAGGTTGATGCTTCCAAAGGACACCACCATCTTCTCACCTCCGGGGCCCTACGAAGGTCTTCGGCTGGCACGAAGCCTCTGTGAAGTGCTGCGAAGATCTCTGCCCTTCCTTCACAACCCTCGGCTCGCAACGCCCATTCGAAGATGGCGAGACGTGCTACAACATTCGGAGAGAGTTGGGGGAGAGTGACATGGAACAAATCCAATACCTCTGCCAAGAAGTCGACTGCCAGAAGCCCTAAGCCAGCTTCGAAGAAGGCTTTGAAAACAACCACTTCTCTGGGTCTTGGTGACGGAATGATTCCTTCCCAGGTTTGCGAATCATAACCCCGGAACTGATTATGCCATCTACTACGGCCGCAAGAGATTCCCTTTTGCAGGTATGAAGGCCCCAGTTGATAAGACTGGTCCGCGTACTTTGTCGACGGCCGGGAAGAGGTCTTGAGGGCCAAGATTTTGAGGATTTCCTGCCGCCGTCGCCCATTGTTGCCACTACTGGTGTCGGAGTCGTCGCCGCCAATGTTGCAGCCGCCGCTGCTGCCGCAGCCTGCTGTCGGGCCAAGGTTGAGCTGTTCCAGGACCCTTGAAATTGGTTTTCGCCATTAGATCTCACGGATTGCTTCGGAAGAAGAATGGAGGCTAGGGGTTGATTGATGGTCTGTTTGCACGAAGCGGTGGAAAGGTACTCGAGAACGGGTCTGGGCACTCCTATTTATAGCCCAGACCCCGATTTTTTACCGGTTTGCCTATGCCGTTTCACATTCTTAACCGTTACTTGTGCTCCGGAATTAATGCATTGCGTAACTTCCGTTAGAAGAAAGAAGCCAATGGCTATTTCTTCCAAGTCTAAAAAGCTTTCGGACTTTTGAGCTAGTTCTAAGTTGCTTCGAATGTAATTTTCTTAGAAACTGATTCAAATTTACATCTCCACGTAGTTCGGAGATGGTTTAAATCTGCTAACCCCTACGCATGATTATTTTTTCTTGCGTATACTGCTCTCCTAACATTACAGATTTAGCGGAGAAGTGTATTCGAGGGGCTACTGTTGGGGAAAATATTCCATCTTCAGGGTTATTGCAGTAATAGGACAAGGTTGGTGATTAAGTCCAAGATTTCACGCATATGACTCTGGGGATGCTTTGAGTCAAGTTTTGAAGTATGATGACGGACTCCAATTCGGAGTATATCTTCGAACTTGAACTCTTCCGAGAGCTTCCTTGACAGCTAAGATGGAAGACTTATCTTTTTTATCATTAGATTAGTCTTTTACCATTTTAGCCCTATTAAGGGTACCGAATAGTTTCCACTATGTCGGTTGTTAATAGAGGGGTAAAAGGTCTTTTCCCATAATGTTTGGGCCTATAAATACCCCCCGTTTTACCCTATAAGAGGGACCGAATACAAGTTATTCAATACACACCTTCGAACTATTCTAAGTTATTATCCTTCGGAGGCTTGGAATAGTTTTCTTCGCAAACACTTCGTTTGTTAGTTTCTAATCTCATAAACCTGTTAGCGTAATCTTTTACGCCAACAACTTTATTACGCGTGCACCAAACTACACCATTATCTTCTCCCTACTACATGTGTTGTCGTTTGCCAAACCGATGTTATAAAACACCTGTTACAGAAGCTGATTCTAAGTGGAAGAATCAGAAAATGGGCTTACGCGTTGATGAGTACGATTTGGCCTACGAACCCCTAAGAGCGATTAAAGGCCAAGTCGTAGCCAACTTTATAGTTGATCATCACATAGATGTCAGCTGGAGTGATAATATTGCTCTTGTTGAGGTAGTGCCATGGAAGATGGTTCGGCTTGCAAGAGTGGCCAAGGTATTGGAGGGGTTCTCATATCACCTAATGGGATGCACTTTGAAACTTCGGCCCGACTAGAATTTTCTTCCACTAACAACCAATCTGAATACGAGGCTTATTGCTAGGTCTTGAATTACTAGGATCTGTAGGTGCTAGACATGTTCACGCATACGTTGATTCTTTGTTAGTAGTGCAATAAGTAGCTAAGAATGCTCATTGTTTTAACGGCTTTCTAAATAGTTACTTGGATAAATGTCTAGACATAGTTGCCACTTTCGATGACTTTCGATGATTTGGCTCAGCAGCATCTGGTTACCAAGTCAGGAGAGGAAAATTTTCTGTATTGGATAAGCTGACGCTTGGTCTCACTACCGAAGCAAGTAATGGTGGGTAGGCACACGCTCCGGGTCGAACCCCTCGGGTCGCCGAAGGCCACCGCACGCCAAGGCCCCTGGACCGGAGTGCTCTGCCCAACCGAGGGATCTGGCACGTCGGAGCCCATAGTCCGAAGCCTCCCGAACGGAGAAGGCTCCTCGGAGTCCGAAACCTCTGGAGGGCTTTGGCCCAGCACACTCCGAACGGCCACCCCGGCCAGGCTTCGGTAGGAGCTGGAATGGCTCGGTGGGCACCGCGAAGTCAGTAATTTAGAAGTTTGTTTAGAAGATGGACCAGCAAAACCCTTTGAAACCTATAAGGGCGATTGGAGAGTCCACAATCGTCCAATATTTGAGAGACCCTAGCCAAAGGGTTGATCGAAAGGTTCGGCGACAAGCGTTCAAATCCGTGTGATAGACGACACATTGTATCGCCGAACCATCGACGGAGTGTTATTGAAGTGTTTTAGACCATGAGTAGTCCCAGGTGGCTACAGGAGAAGTCCATGAGGGGCCTTTGCGGCACTCATCAGTCGGCCCAAAAGATGAGTTGGATGCTCAAAAGAGCGGGTTTTTTTTGGCCGACTATAACTGATGATTGTTTCAAGTACTATAGAGGGTGTGAAGCACTACAGCAAACAACAAGAGTACTATACCGCCTGCTTAGCACAACAGTAGGCGATGATCCAAGTAAGCTTACTTTAGAGTGTTGCAGTTCAAAAGTATTCAGAAATAGGTTTAGAACCTAACTGATTACATTACAACATGTGTAGCACTAGCCCAGCAAAACAGTGGATTGACATGTCCATGTTCCAACCACTACCTCCCCGCCACACCACTATCTCCTACATCACCTGAGGTACCTCCTAAATACTTAAGTTAGCATTTAGAAGGGTAGTTGAGTTCGTTTCTAATTTTGTCCTATTTCTTCAGTGTTTCCGTACGCCTGGTCAAGATGGAGCCTCCGGGGCAAATGTGGACGAAGCGGGAGGCAGCGGCGGCGCCCACGACCCAAATGTGGGCGATCAGTGAGTATGGATGTGTATAATGAACCTGGATTGAATCTCGATATGTTATGTGACTTTGTATGTGAATTTGGATGGTATATGTTAATGCGGATGTGTATTGTGACTTTGATTGTGAATTAAGTTGTGTTATGTGATTTGGATCTGATGTGTGAAGTTTTGGATGTGAGATGTGATTTTGGATGATATATGTGAAGTTTTGAATGTGATTTTGGATGTGAAATGTGATTTTGGATGTGTATTGTGAATGTGATTGAAATTGTGGTTGGATGTGAGTGTGAGTAGGGGAACCAGGAAAAAAATATACCAGGTAACTTCCGTCGGCTTTGACCATAGCCGATGGAAGTTAGCTGGTTTCGGCCACGTGGGCAGAAAGGCTAACTTCCGTCGGCTTCGGCCCTAGCTGACGGAAGTTAGCTGACTCTAACTTCTGTCGGCCAGGCTGGCCGACGGAAGTTAGTGCCCCTCTGGTGACGTGGCAGTGTTCGGCGCTAACTTCCGTCGGCCACGTCACGCGACGGAAGTTAGCTAACTTCCGTCGGTGGCCGACGGAAGTTAGCTAACTTCCGTCGTGTCGCTTCCGTCGGCGATAGCGTTTTGCCGACGGAAGTTGGCTTCTTCCGTCGGGAAAGGGCTAACTTCCGTCGGCTTTGGTCGACGGAAGTTGCCTGTTTTGTTGTAGTGAGTTGGGCCACCAAGTCCCCTGCCTCCGCAGAAGCACAAGCCTCGCGGAAGCCGTGGATCGCCGCCTCCGTCACGCCCTCCCTCGGCTTGAAAGGGTGAACCACTGCCACCATCGCCTGCGCGGGCTTCGGCGAGGCGAGGCTCAAGCCCACCACGTCGACATCTTCGTCGCTTCGAGAACCTCGCGGCCTCCGCTGCCTTCGTCGTCGGACTAAGTACTCTCGGACTCCGAATCGCTATCGCTGCCGCTGCTACTGCCGCTGCTGCACGAAGCCTTCGTGGGCTTCGCATCGGCGGGATTCGATCCGGCTTCGCCTAACGGCTTCGCCATGGTGGGCCTCGCGTCGTCTTCATCCTCTTCAGGGAGCCAAGTCAAGATCCGCATATTGAAGAGAAGCATGCAAAAAGGGTTTACCTTCGTCGGAGATTTCTTGGAAGGAAGGAGGGGCTAAGTGTGCCCTCCAACTCCTTCACTGCGAGGCTGGCGCATCCACCTTCGCGCCCGAAGTTGTTGCCGCCGGAGCATCCGTGGCCTCCTTTGCGGCGGGAGTATGCGCGTCGGCCTCCGCCGCCGAAGGCTTCGCCGCCAGGGGCTTCGCTGCCCTCTTTGGGGTCGGAGTAGTTGCGGGCTTCGCCGCAACCTCCCCCGGGTTAGAGACTTCAGCCGCGGGGACCTCCCGCCGAGGCCCCGGAGCATCCGGTTCATCCTCGTCCCCCCTCTTCCTCTTGGCTCCGGCCGAGGAGGTAGTCAGGTGGGCGAAGTCCGGCAGAGCAGGGAGCCCTCCGAGGTCGAGCGCGGTCCATACTCTGTTCCAGCGCTCCCAGGACCCCACAAGTGCGAGGCACTGGGCCTGCTCCTCGGGGGTCGGAGTCCCAACGACTCGATCCGCCACCGCGGTGACCTCCTCCGGAGTCCTCATCTCGAGGTCGCCTGCATGAAAGGTTTAAAGTTAGAAGTGAAAAATCTACGAAATATAAAAGGCGAAAAGATTGCGAAGCCTTACAGAAGCGGTCGAAGGCCAACTCACTAAGTTCCCCTCGACCCGAAGCCTGGAAGAGCCCTTCCGGCCAGGAGCGTGCGAGGGGGCTGAGCCGGAGGGTGATGAACTCCTCCGCGAGGTCCCTCATACTCATCTTCACCGCCACTCTCCGGAGCAGCAAGATCCTCGAGCGAAGGATGTCTTCGCTGGTCTTCACCACCCCTTCGCGTCGGTACAAGACGTGGGCGTTGGTACTCCGAAGGGGGGAGTTCACGCCGACGGAAGAGTAGAACCACTCCTGATCCCACTTCGAGTACCACTTGTTGTTTACAGCCCTCGCTGGGAAGGCATCCTGGAACTCCTTCCGGAGTTGGAAGTTAGCGCTGCCGAAGGCCAGCGCCCTCTTGACACGGTTTGTCCCCTCCCTCGGCTTCGGTTGGCAGTTGGCATCGTGGAGGGCGACGAAGACATCCGCGCGGCCCTCGCAGCCCTCGGCCCTCATGGCCCATTCGAAGACAGCCAACCTCGCCACTGCGTTGGGCGAAAGTTGAGGAAGCTCAAGTTTGTAAGCCTTGAGCACTTCGCTCAGCATCCCCACTGCTGGCAGGCCGAGGCCGGCTTCGAAGAAGGCTTCGAAGACCACCACTTCGTCATCCCGAGGCCTCGGCACGGCCTCCGACTTCTCAGGGACCCGAAGCTGGATCTTCGCTACGACCCTCCCTTCGCAGGCCCTCCGGACCGACTCCTCCGTCGAGATCGAAGCCCTCATCTCCAAGGTCTGCTCGAACTTGTCGGAGGGCGTCCGAAGGTCCCTCGGTCCCAGCCGCCTAGGCAGAGGCTTCGCCGCTGCAGCCGCTACCGCTTGCAGTTGGGCGGAGCTCGAGCTCGGGCCCAAGGCCAAGGGCTTCGTCATGGCCCTCTTCGGCATCTCGGCGGAACTTCGGCGCGAAGGGCTAAAGCTGGTGAAGGGCTAAAGCTAGCGAAGGGTGCTCTGCGCGAAGCTAGAAAAAAGAAGAGAGCGAAGGATGTAAGGCAGTGAGAAGGAAGCAAATTAGAGCGTGCCGAAGCTGCACGCGGTAAACCTCTATTTATAGGCGCGGTAAGAATTCTAACAGTCGTGGGCCGAACCCACCGCCAAGTGGGCCTCCAGCGAAGGCAAAGCAGCCCAGCGCAGGGTAACGGTAACTTTCTAGCCGTTGCGGAGCCATTGGGCTCCCGAGGTCTTTCTGACAAACTAGAGCAGGCATTTATTTCCTGCAGTTTTTGAGGTCACCTTCGGTCCGAGCTCTGAAGGCATGTTTTATCCGAAGTTGTATTTTGCAGGTCATTTGTCCTAAGGGCGCGCACCCCTTCGTCCCGAAGGCCTACACGCGAGGGGCTACTGTTGGGGAATATATTTCCCTTGAACAGGGGCCAAATGATGTCAGCCTTCGGCCCAGAGCCCAGTGCTGTCGGAGCCTGTTTTTCTCTCTAAGAGTTGTTTTCAGGTACCAAGGTGCCCTTCGGAGCCTGCAGCTTAGAGCCTCCAGATCGGGGGGTCCGGCTCGGAGCCCCCAGTTCGGGCGCACCCTCCGGGAGCAGGTTGCCGGAGGCCACCCTCCGGGCGCAGGACGCCGAAGGCCGACCTCCGGGCGCAGAGTGCCGGAGGCCATCCTACGTGCGCAGAGTGCCGGAGGCCACCCTCCGGCGAAGGATGCCGGAGGCCGACCTTTGAGAGCCTAGTTCGGGGGACCCCGGTTCGAGGCCCCGGTTCGGAGGACCCGGTTCAGAGGCCCCCAGTTCGGAGGCCAGTTCGAGGTCAAGGCTCCGAGACCCCAGTTCGGAGCCTTGTTCGGAGCCTTGCTCGGGGCGTGCTTCTAAGCCCCATTCGGGGTGCACCTCGGAGCCCTCTTCGCAGCCTCTACCAGAAAGGCTCCGGCCCCTACTTCGAAGCTCAAGAAATATCTAAGTATAGGCCATACTGGGGGCCCCGCCGCCCCTGGTATGTCGTTTAGCTAGTCAAAAGCCTGGCGCAGCCTGACACGCCTGTAAAGCTGTAAAGCTGCAAAGTACCTTTGTACCGTAGCTAGCCCTTTTTCCCTCTCTGCCCCTGTGAGCCTAGGGCTCATAGGGGGCATCCCGGTCATTTCCTTTGGCCTGCGCCTATAAAAGCAGGGCCAAGCCCTTGTAACAGGGGGACACGCTCGAGGGGCCCAAGAGACCCTGGAATTATTGCTCTATACTAGGGCATACCATGCCAAATCCAACACAACTGGACGTAGGGTTATTATCTCCTAGGAGAGGCCCGAACAAGTATAAACCCTTTTCTCCCTCTGTTAGAACCCTTCGAGGTTCATTCTCCACATCACACTCCACCACATAAAAACCTGCTGGAACTAACGCAATTGTTCCAACAAGTATGTAAATACTTGTGCCACGGATTGAGCGAGTATCCAAGGGTCATCTTTATAAGCCACCTTATTAAGGTCAACTATCGTAAACCCGTAATCATCCACCTCCACACCTTCTGGATGTCTGACCCACTGACACTTAAATACAGGGATTTCTATAGAGTTCCCATAGTTAAGTTCCCATATTTCTTCGATGTATCCATAGTAAGCATTCTTTTGTCCAGTGCTATCTTCTGCTTCTCCTCTGACACCACTATTTTGGCGCTGACTCTTTTGATCCTTTGCTTTGGTATAGAATGTGAAACCATTGATGTCATACGCTTGCCATGTTTTAACCATGCTCAATGGACTGTAAGACAATTTATTTATCATCATCTCTTCGTCGGTTTCTCCAATCAAAAGGTTTAGATCCCTCAGCCATGATGTGAAATAAATTTTGTGTTCTTTCATAATCCATTATTCATCGCGATCTTCATTCTTTTCACGAAGCTCTTGCAGGTGTTGTTCAACATATGGTCTCATAATCGCCAACTTATGCATTACATTGTAATGTGATTCTCTTATTGTTTGGTAACTATTGTCTCGTATGATTTTCCTGCCTTTAGTTCCTTTACCGGTGAGTCTTCCATGGTGCCGGGACACGGGAACTCCTATTGGTCTTCCATCTCTTATGTAATCTGCGTAGCACTCAATGACTTCCTCAGTCGTGTAGCCCTCTATCATGGAACCCTCTGGATAAGCACGATTTCGTACGTAACCCTTGAAGATAACCATTAGAAGCTCGTACGCATACATATTGTGCAGGTACGTTGGACCGAGAACAAAGATTTGGTCTGCTATATGTATCATATAGTGCTCCATAATATCAAAATATGAAGGAGGAAAGCACATCTCAAGCTGACACATAGTCTCCCTCATTTGTTTAAGTAATTCATTTAACTCTTCAGTGTCGATCACCTTCTTTGATATGACATTGAAGAAGTGACACATGCGTGTTATCACCATCTTCAGAAATGAATGTTTGACTCCTCTTACTGCGATGGCGAGGAATAGCCCAAGCATAACATGACAATCATGAGTGTTGTAGCCGCTCATCCTCAAATCTGCTACGGAGACAATATTCTTTATATTCGTTGAGAATCCTGTTGGAACTCTAATTCCATGTAGACACCTACAGATTGATCTTTTCTCATCAATTGTGAGGTTATAGCTAGCAGCCGGAAGGAAAAATTTTCCATTGGCCCTTTCCTGTGGGTGAAGCTCGGGTCTAATTCCGAGAGTTTGAAGGTCCCTTCGTACTTTGAGTCCATCTTTTGATTTGCCCGGTATGTCTAACAAAATACCGATAGTGCTTTCGAAGACATTCTTCTCAACGTGCATTGTATCGATAGCATGACCAATCTCCAACTCCTTCCAATAGGGCAAATATCTAAAGAAGATCGACTGCTTTTTAAATGGAGCGTCCTTTGAATTTTTTAGATTTCTTCCTCTTCTTTCCGAAAACAACTTTGATATTCTTTACCATTTCGAATAGAAATTTGCCATCTCGATTTTGTGGAGGCTATCCAAGCTCGATTGTACCGTCGAAATGGTTCCTATTTCTTCGATATTTGTGGTTTTTTGGTAAAAATTTGTGGTGTCGCATATATATCGTCTTAACGAATGATGGAAGATGCATAGATTCTGTCTGGTCCACACACACTACACATGTTGTCTTTCCTTTAACCTGTCCTGTTAGGGACATGCGTCCTGAGTTGTCAGCTATGGTGCAAAAGATTATGGCTCTTAGATTGAAGTGAAATCGTATGGTTTCACGATCAGAACACGGATACATCGCTTCGTTTTTACAAACTTTACAAGGACAATATATTGCCTCTTCACTCTGACGGGAAGCATATTGTGCGACAGCTTCAGTAAATTCAGTTACTCTGTTAAAATATGCCACCACATCTCCGTCGTTGGACGAGTACATCCAGGACCTGTGCTCCATCTAAAACATATGTTATTTGAAAAAATATTAATAAATTCATTATTGTTAATTTTAGTAATTTACAAATTGAAAATATATTGATTTATTATCGCTCATAACAACATTAATTAAAAATCCTCAATGCTTTAATTAAAACTATTTATTAAGCAGAACAAATTATTAAATAAATTAACTATATTGGTTTCTCTCTCTCCAAACAACATAACTCTAGATCTATAATCATAAATCAAATTAAAAAAGAGATTAAAATGACGTAAATCAATATACAAGTGATGAATAATTGTGAGGAGAGTCATATTTGTTCATTTGGGAGAAGGTAACACTATAAATGGAAGATTATTTGAAAATTTCTATTCACAAACCCTAAATTAGAAAAACGCTAATAACTCATTATATACATGATTAAATCAAAATAAATGTGAGATTCAGCATGGATTTACCTCATAGAATGAGATCCTTCAAAAGAAACGAAAACAAAGCCTCCCCCCTCTTTATCTAGATTTTTGTCGCCATTGTACGGACAAAATTAAATGCGAACTCCGGTAGAGCTCCGGGAGGAAGAAGCTGTGCATTTATAGCTAGAATAGTAGTGGCGGTCGCAAGTGATGTCATCAATACTTTAGTGGCGGCCATATTAGCAGCGGCGGGCAGCACCAGCGCTCGCCACTGCTATTGGTACAATATTGGCGGTCCGGGATGATGTCAGCACCGACCGCCACTACTTTACCAACAATAGTGGCGGGCGCTGGTGCTGCTGTCAGCACCAGCAACTGTAGTGGCGGGCATCTAATGGCCCGCCACTACAGTGGTTTTGCCCAACGCCACTACAGTGACGGTTTGTAGTAGTGAAAATAAAGTTTCCATTGCACTACCTCAATTAGAGCAACATCGCTACCTCAATACATGTGCTAGGGAGAAGATAGTGATGTAACTTGGTACATGCATAATAAAGTGATAAACATAAACGTTCCACAAACACATACCTTCCCTCAGCGTCCAGTAAGCGACGACTCAAGAATGTGATGATGTATTCTTTTCCCTCCACCTCTTGAGTCAACACAACTCCAATCACGCTCTCCTCAGCGGTGACATATAGCCAAAATGGTATTCCGACCTTGGGCGCTTTCACCACTAGTGGTGATGACAAGCACTCTTTGATTTTTTTTGAAGGCGCATTGCTGAATTTCACCCCAAGTGAAATCGCCCTCGTTCTTCAGCCGGAGTATGGGGACTAAAGCATCAATCTTGCCAGACAAGTTAGATATAAAGCGACACAAATAATTCATCTTGCCTAGCAACTTTTACACATCTCTCTTGCATGTCAGCGCTTCAAAGTTCTTAATCTTTTCAAGCCTCTTAGGATCAATCTCAACGCCTCTTTCATGAATCATGAATCCTAATAACTTGCCCGCCGACATGCTAAATACACACTTGAGTGGGTTCATTTTTAAGCCATACTGACGCATTCTATCAAAAGCGACTCTCAAATTGGCTAAATGGTTGCCCATAGCATCCGATTTCACCAAAACATCGTCTATATAGACCTCTAGTATAACTCCTAGCATGTCATGAAAGATCAAGTTCATAGCACGTTGATATGTAGTGCCAGCATTCTTTAAACCAAAAGTCATAATGACCCACTCAAACAACCCGACAAAACCAGGGCATCGAAAGGCTGTCTTGTAGACGTCCTCTTCGGCCATAAAGATTTGATTATAACCAGCGTTGCGATCAAGAAAAAATAGTACCTTGTGTCCTGAAGCATCGTCGATCAACATGTCGGCTATCGGCATGGGATACTCGTCCTTCGGAGTGGCCTTGTTCAGATCCCTGAAATCAATACAAACTCGTATTTTGTCGTTACCCTTCCTCTCTACAGGCACAATGTTAGCAACTCATTCAGCATACCTGCATGGCCTAATAAATTCAGCCTTGAGTAATCGTTCTATCTCCTCTTTAACTTGGTCATACACAGCCGAATTAAAGCGACGAGGGGGTTGTTTATAAGGCCTAAACCCGGGTTTGCTATGCAGCCGATGCTCCACGAGCTCACGGCTTAGTCCGGTCATCTCGCTATACTCCCATGCGATACAATCGACATAGGACCAAAGAAATTTTATTACATCGGCCTTTTCACCAGCTTGTAAATTTTTGTTTACAAAAGTCAGCCTCGGAATGATACCATTGCCTATATCAACTTCTTCTCGGGGATCAGCCTACGCGAAACCTTGACCTAACTTTTCTAATTTTCTAAAATCTTCAATGGCTTCGGCAATACCGTCTTTAGACAACCGATATTGCTCAACACGAGACTTTAGCCAATCAAGAGTACTCTTACTAGTCATGAATTACTAGTTTAGAAATAATCGTGCTACACCAACCGGCTTCACAGACACGGGAATGAAACGTCTCTCTAATACGCTAACAAAGTCATAATCCGAGAGATCTCTCCCTGATAGGCACTCTACCATATCATCGATGGCGTCGATAGATACATCGACCAATGCAACCTGGGCCAAAGTATCAGCTGGTACGACCTCCACATCATTGTCGTCCCAGTGTATTAGGTACTAGATAGTGCAAAGTAGACGGAACACAACAATTTTTGTGAATCTAGTCACACCCAAGTAGCACACTGTAGTTACCTTGCACATCGATGGCATAGAATGTCATCGGCAACGTCTTGTTACCCACCGTCAAATCTATAGAGAGTACGCCCATTGCTTCGGAGCTCTCGCCTTTGAATCCGTTGAGCATTAGGTCGGTCTTCTTTAAATCCTCTTCGCCATTGTCGAGCTTCTTCAAGAGAGAGTAGGGCATAAAGTTGACAGTGGCATAAAGCTTTCCATCGATGTGCCCCATGACATATAGAGGCTTCAGGTGACGAGCCATATCCTCGGGTTTTTCAAAACAGCATCCCATGGGCTAAGGCTCAACTAAGCGACCTCATCCTTGTCTTATGGTAGCGCAAACTCTGTAGGGAGCATGATGACGTTAATGTCCATTGGTTGAGGTATGGGCCCCTCAGAGATGGGCCTATAGTCATCGTTGAGCATGTCGTCGTCGTCACTCGGAAAGGGAGCTAGGTTATTCACCCCAACCGGCTTGGGGTTCCATACTTTCTTAATGGCTGGCCGAGGGCGAATCTCCTCGAATATGGTGTCTCGCTCATCATCGGCCTTCTTCTCATGCATTCCTTATGACCACAAACGTTTTAGGCGCCCCTTCTGCGATTTGGACATACACGGAGGCGCCAAGATGGTTGTGGCTTAGTACCAGGTTACACCAACTTGTTCCTATGATTTTTGGCCGAATGGGAATTACCCGAGTCGGCCTCATAACCTTTCCTCTTGGCAAGAATCTTTCCCTGTACCAAGCCGACCAGACCAGACTCGCTAGGCCGATCGGACCAAGCCTCGGTGATGGCCTCGGATGGACTAGGGGACTTACCTCCGTCGTGCTTCGGTGAGGGAGGCTTCGGGATTGGGACCTCCTGAGACCCTACCTTGACTGTGATAGCTTTGGACTCGCTCTCCATCGCCTCTTCGTGCCATCCTCTTTGGCTTTGTCCTGCGTGAGTCGGCTTGGAGGCACCACAGATAGCCTATGGAAAACGTTCCCCTTCACAGTATCCATCTACCCCTGCCAATCATAGTACTCCGAGGGAAAAAAGGGGTAACAGTATGCTGTGAAGGGTACTCTGGCGATGAAGTGTAGTTTGGAGCCCACGGGGACCCCATCTAGTAGTACGGTGGAGGAATCAGAGGTTCTAATGGCTTCATCCACTAAGAGCTGAACCCGTTGCTCGGAGGGGGGTTCGGCCATGTCGAAGGTACTTTGGACCATATAAGCGAAGGGTCACACCAGGGCAGAGGTATGTTCAACCATTGCGGGCTGAGCACTGCCTCCGGGGGGTTTGCCCAGAGTGATGGTCGGTTCATCCACTACGGGCCAAGCTCTCCCTCTAGGGGGTTCACCCAGAGCGGAGGTGAGTTTGGCCATTGAGGTCCGAACTCACCCTTCGGAGGGTTCGACTATCGAGGTTCGAACTCGCCCCTCGGGGGGTTCCTCTTCTTTGGCCCCTTCGGTTGTTTTGGAACTTTTGGATGGGTGTCTATTTTCTCGGCCTTCTATTGGTGTTTATTCAATAGCATCTGGTATGTTACCTTTGGCTTCTTACAAGTCCTAGCCGAAGAAGACGTGTCGATGTTCTTTTTCCGCACTCCTACTTCAGGGTTCTTTGGTACGAGTGTGCACGTGCGGGGTTCTCCAATAACGACCGCTTTCCCCTTAGATGACTCATCATGTTCTGGCCGAATCAATACTTTATTATCATCAAGGTCGACGGTGTTCAGAGGAAAGGGGTCTTTGTCAAGCTTCATCTTCGAACTAGAATCTATTTTCAATCGTCCTTCTATGGCCGATTGAACCTGCCGACAGAAAACATTGCGAGCGTTAGTATAATGAGAATGCGAGTCATGCAACTTACAATAGGGGTGTTTCTTTAGTTCATTGACGGTCGGGATTACTTGGCCCTTGGGCAACCTAAGTAGTTGGCTCTTCAACAGGAAATCAAAAGAGTACTTAACTTTGTTGGGCCAACTCTTAGTGGGAGACGACCATAGCTTAGAACAAGTGACAGGTTTGTTCTTGGTTTTCAAAGCCCATTCGGCCGCATACATATTGGTCGAATCGTCCTCCTCCTTTGACTCTTCCTCGTCAGAGTGTTCCATGATGTGAACTTCAACTCTAGGTTTATTAAATGTTTTGATGAATTTTTTATCCTTCGCTCGGCTTTCTTGGACCAGAGCCTGCTGTAGGACTTGGCTAACCTCTAAATAGTTTTGGTTGTCTAGCCTCTTATTAATTTCTAAACGTAATCTGTTAAAAGCTAGATCTGCCAAATCTCTTTATGAAATATCGAGACTAAAACACCGGTTCCTGGTGTCCCTAAAGCGCTTGACGTACTCAGATACATTCTTACTAGATTTTTGTTTGACCGATGTCAAGTGTGAAAGCCTAAGTTCTGTCTTGCCTGCATAAAAATAGTAAGGGAACTTCTTTTCTAATTGGGGCCATGTTTGGATGGAGTTCAGCGGCAGCGCCAAGAACCATGTGACGAAGGTCTGACGAAGGTAAGCCGCACGCTTCGGCCGAGCTCCGCGCCAAAGCTTCGTTCGATCGGCCGAACAAGGCCGATCCGTTCGACGGGGTTCACAGTGAAGACCCCTTCGAACACAGGGTGCCCGACGCCGAAGGGCACACTTCGGCCAGAATTAATAGGAGTCGAACGGTAGCTCCAGGCACTAAGCCGCAACCATCTTGGGCTCCTCCAGGCATGTCCAAATCACAGAAGATACGCCTACAAAGGCTGCGGGCACAAGAGATGCGCGAGAAGGTAGCTGAGGCCGAGCGCGATGCTATCTTCAAAGAGATCCGATCTCGGCCAGCTACGAAGCAGGTATGGAGATAGAAGCCGGTTGAGATAACCAACCCGGCTCCTACTCCAAGCAACGATGAGGACGACATGCTCGACGACGACTACTCGCCCGTCTCTGAGGGACCCGCACCCCAGGTGATGGACATCAACATCATCACGCTGCCTGCCGAGTTCGCCCTACCACAGGACGAGGCCGAGGTCGCTCAATTGAACCTCAGCCCACGCAGTGCCATCTTCGAGAAGCCCGAGGACTCGGCTCGCCATCTAAAACCACTCTATGTTAGGGGTCACATCGATGGGAAGCTGATTTCCCGGATGCTCGTCGACGACGGCGCCACTGTTAACCTAATGCCTTATTCTTTGCTGAAGAAACTTGGCAGAGACGAAGATGACCTGAAAAAGACTAACTTGATGCTCAACGGCTTCAACGGCGAGAGCTCCGAGGCCAAGGGAGTACTCTCTATGGAGTTGATGGTGGGCAACAAGACATTGCCGACAGCATTCTTTGTCGTCGACGTACAAGGTAACTATAGTGTGTTACTCGGACGTGACTGGATCCATGCGAACTGTTGCATCCCCTCTACCCTACACCAGTGCTTGATACAGTGGGACGGTGATGAGGTGGAGGTCATCCCCGTGGATACTTCGGCCGACGTGTCGGTTGACACCGTCCATAACAATGTAGAGTGTCTATAAGGTAGAGACCTTTCGGATTATGACTTTGTTAGTGTATCCGGAGGACGGTTTGTACCAGTGTCTGTAAAGTCGGCTGGAGTAGCACGGCTATTTTTATATTAGTAGTTATGTCTAGCAAGAATAATCTAGATTGGCTAAAGTCTTGAGTGGAACAATATCGGTCTAATAAAGATGGTATTGCCGAAGCCATCAAGGACTTTAGCGAAGTAGAAAAATTAGGGCAAGGTTTTGCGTCGGCCGATCCCTTGGAGGAAATTGATATAGGTAATGGTAGCGTCCCAAGGCCGACTTTTGTAAACCAACATTTACAGCCTGATGAAAAGGCTGAAGTAATAAAGTTACTTCGGTCGTATGTTGATTGTTTCGCATGGAAGTATAGCGAAATGCCAGGGCTAAGCCGCGAGCTCGTGGAGCATCGGCTGCCCATCAAGCTCAGGTTTACGCCTTATAAGCAGCCTTCCCGCTGCTTTAATTTAGCCGTCTATGACCGAGTTAAAGAAGAAGTGGAGCGACTACTCAAGGCTGAATTTATTAGGCCATGCAGGTACACGGAATGGGTTGCTAACATTGTGCCTGTAGAGAAGAAAGGGAGCGGGAAGATACGGGTATGCATTGATTTCAGGGATCTGAACAGAGCCACTCCAAAATACGAGTATCCGATGCCTATAGCCGACATGCTGATCAACGACGCCTCGGGACATAAGGTACTAAGTTTTCTTGATGGCAATGCTGGTTATAATCAAATCTTTATGGCCGAAGAGGACGTCTATAAGACTGCCTTTGATGCCCTGGTTTTGTCGGTTTGTTCGAGTGGGTCAGTCATGACTTTTGGTTTGAAAAATACCGGCGCCACGTATCAGCACGTTATGAACTTGATCTTTCATGACTTGTTAGGGGTCATGTTGAAGTTTACGTCGATGATGTCGTGGTCAAATCAGATGCGATGGGAAACCATTTAGCCGATTTGAATGTTGCGTTCGATAGGATGCGGCAGTATGGGTTGAAAATGAACCCACTCAAGTGTTCTTTTGGTGTGTCGGCGGGTAACTTCTTAGGTTTCATGATTCATGAGAGAGGTGTAGAAATTGATCCTAAGAGACTTGAGAAGATTAGATACGTTGCAGCACCGGCATGCAAAAAGGATGTGCAAAAGTTGCTAGGCAAGTTGAACTATTTGCGTCACTTTATATCCAACTTGTCCGGCAAGATTGATGCCTTTGTCCCCATACTCCGGCTAAAAAATGAAGCCAAGTTCAATTGGGGGGCAAGTCAGCAAAGTGCTTTTGAGAAGATCAAGGAATGCTTGTCATCACCGCCCGTGGTAAGAGCACCCAAGGTCGGGATTCCATTTCGGCTATAGATCACCGCTGAAGATAGCGTGATTGGAGCCGTGCTATACATCACATCCTTGAGGTGCCACCTGCTGGGCGCCGAAACCAGGTACGCGTTTGTGGAGCGATTATGTTTATCACTTTATTACGCGTGCACCAAGTTATGCCATTATCTTCTCTCCACCACATGTGTTGTCGTTTGCCAAACCGATGTTATAAAGCACATGTTGCAGAAACCGATTCTAAGTGGAAGAATCGGAAAGTGGGCTTACGCGTTGATTGAGTACGATTTGGCCTACGAGCCCTTAAGAGCGATGAAAGGCCAAGTCATAGCCAACATTATAGTTGATCATCACATAGATGCTGGTTAGAGTGATGCCATTGCCCTAGTTGAGGTAGTGCCATGGAAAATCTATTTCGATGGCTCGGCTTGCAAGAATGGCCAAGGTATTGGAGTGGTTCTCATATCACCTAATGGTATGCGCTTTGAAACCTCGGCCCGACTAGAGTTTTCTTCCACTAATAACCAAGCCGAATATGAAGCTTTGTTGCTAGGTCTTGAACTACTAGAGTCTGTAGGTGCTAAACATGTTCACGCGTATGGTGATTCATTATTAGTAGTACAACAAGTAGCCAAGAATGCTCAATGTTTTAATGGCTTGCTGAATAGCTACTTGGACAAATGCCTAGATAGTTGCTACATTTGATGATTTCAAAATATCTCACGTGTCAAGAGAAGCCAATTCAATCGCCAATGATTTGGCTCAGCAAGCATCTGGCCACCAAGTCAAGAGAGGGAAATTTTCTATATTGGAAAAGCCAATGTTTGGTCTCATTGCCGAAGCCAGTGATGCTGGACAGGCGCACCCTTCGGGTTGAACCACTCGGGTCACCGAAGGCCACTGCACGCCAAAGCCTCTAGATCGGAGTGCTCCGCCCACCAAGGGATCCGGCACGCAGGAGTCCATAGTCCGGAGCCTCTTGGACGGAGAAGGCTCCCCAGGGCCCAAACCCTCCGAAGGGCTTCGGCCCTGCACACTCCAAACGGCCACCTCGGCCAGGCTTCGGCAAGAGCTGGATTTGCTCGGGGGGAATCCCGAAGTCAGTATTGTAGGACTTTCTTCAGAAGGTGAACCAGAGACGCCCTCTGAAACCTGTAAGGGCGATTGGAGAGTCCCGATCGTCCAATATTTGAGAGACCCTAGCCGAAGGGTTGATTAGAAGGTTCGACGACAAGCGTTCAAATTCGTGTTGGTAGACGCCACATTGTACCGCCGAACCATCGACGAAGTGCTATTGAAATGTTTAGACCATGAGCAGTCCCAGATGGCTACAGGAGAGGTCTGGCTTTGCGGCACTCACCAGTCAGCCCAAAAGATGAGTTGGATGCTCGAAAGAGCGGGTTTTTCTTCGCCGACTATGACTGAAGATTGTTTCAAGTACTACAGAGGGTGTGAGGCATGTCAGAAGTTTGGCAACATCCAGTTAGGTCCTGCCTCATTGCTCAATCCTATTGTCAAGCCATGGCCGTTTCGAGGTTGGGGTTTAGACTTCATCGGCCAGATCTACCATCCTTCCTCAAAGGGGCATCGATTCATGTTGATGGTGACAGATTACTTCACCAAATGGACCGAGGCCGTACCTCTCAAGAATATGACTCATAATGAGGTACGCGATTTTATTTTAAAGCACATCATACATAGATTCGGCATCCCTCAAACTCTTACTACGGACCAAGGTAGTTCATTTGTTTCTAAAGAGGTAAGGGACTACACCGAATACTACGGCATTAAGTTGATAAACTCTTCACCTTACTACGCTCAGGCCAATGGTCAGGTTGAGTCTAGTAATAAAACTATGATTTAGCTTATTAAGAATAAAATTGAAGAGTTTCCTAACAGGTGGCATGAAGTGCTTTCCGAGGCGCTATGGGTTTGTAGGATTGCAAAGCACGGTGCTATCCAAGTTAGTCCATATGAACTGGTATATGGACAAGAAGTTGTTCTACCTGTAGAGGTAGATCTTGGCTCCTTAAGGGTGTTAAAGCAAGATGGCTTATTGGTCGATGAGTATGAGACTCTTCTAAAGTATAATCTAGAGGAAGTGACCGATAAGAGAATAAGGGCTTTAGAAGGCATAGAAGTAGACAAGAAAAGAGTAGCTAAAGCCTACAATAAGAAGGTTAAACCAAAATCGTTTCAAATAGAAGACTTGGTATGGAAAACAATTTTTCCTTTGGGCACGAAGAGTCCCAAATTTGGCAAATGGTCACCTAGTTGGGAAGGTCCTTTTAGGATAGCCGAAATCGCTCCCGACTACGCATACGTGTTTGAATCCCTGCAAGGAGAGCGGTTTCGAGGAGCTTTGAATGGTAGATACTTGAAAAGGTATTTCCCAAGTGTGTGGCAAACATCATAAAAGCGTTGGAAAGCCGGTATGGATGATATCGTCTTTAGCTCATTGTGCTTTTAGTTCACTAGTTCACTAAAAGGCAGGGGGCATGTGTTGATAGCAAAAAATGGCAGTGATGGCTAGATTATCAAAATATCAATTTTTGGTGATTTGGGCCAAAAGTACACATGTCTAGGGTCTGTCCGAAGCCCTACATAGCCGAAGTCCATTGATCTATGGCCTCTGAAATCCTCTAGCCAGCCCATGGGCTTCGGCCAGGAAGCCTTCGGTGGCCCACGCTGCCGAAGCTTTGGACGGGGAGCAAGCCTCGATGGGCCTGGCCGATGCCCACGCTACCGAAGCTTCGGCCCGAAGAGCAGGCCTCGATGGGCCTGGCCGAAGCCCACCTCGACAGAAAGAGTTGTACACGTTTCTAGCTCAATCTCTATCTCTATCTGGCCGGATTAATAGCAGATTAGATTAGGAGTTAACCCCCTATATATAGAGAGGCATGGCTGGCGTGGAGAACCCCCCAACTCAAACCAAACCAAAGCACATGCTTTGATCGTATTTACTTTACCTTTACTTTTCTGTTCCTCTTCATGGGTTTGCCTGGAAGCCCTCCTTCTGCCGCTACGAACAGTGGTAATCCTTGTTACTTCACCTGTGAAGTATTCGTTAATCTACGTAATAGATTGCTATCGCCTTGGTACTTCGCCTGTGAAGTACCCACTAATCTGCGTAATAGATTGCTACCTTCACTACTAGTGCAACACTTAGCAAAATTCGGTCCTCAAGCCGAATTGGTACTTCGCATTCTTCTGTTGCAGGTCCGCACGGTCGGAGTCACTTTGTCGAAGGTGTCCGGAGCTGAGAGATCGGTTTCAGAGGTCCCCAGGATACCCTTTGGTGGGATTGGAGGCTCTGGCAACATGCTTAGCCAACATACTTTGTCGCAACAGGCTTCGCCACGACCATATTCCACACCGGACAAAGTTGCGTTCGCACGTGGCCCTCGCGTCACCTTTCTGTAATTTGCTGTATCGGAGATCGCACGCCGAACCCCGCTGTTCGGAGGTGATCACCGTGTCCAGATCCGTTCGAAGTCCATCTTCGATCGGGTCAGTCCGAACGCTAAAGCACCCTTCGGCGGAGTACTTCGCACTAGACGCCGAAGGTATCCTTCAGCCCACCCTTCGCACCAGACTTCGAACTAGACGGGGCTCCGACTGGTTTGTTGATTGTATTCTGTTTAATCTATCTCTTTCATCTAATTGGGTTATTTTGTGTAATCTGGTTGCCTGGCGACTCCACCCCCTTATCACTATTAAGGGTAGTCAGAACGCGATGTCGGTGCCACGTCACGCTTAAGCCTATCCCTAAGTATCCGTGCACTTTTGGATCGTCGGACTGACCCAAATTCGGGGGAACATTTCCGTGTCAATGATGCATGACTTCAAAATGATGAAAAGTGTGAAGACATATAGTGTCAAAATATGCCAAACCATAATGTTAGACTTAGATGCTCAGCGCAATGTTAACATATTCCAAATTCAATGTTGGATGCATGAATTTTTGAATTTGTTGAAAATAAAAGTATCACCACTTAGACTAGTCATCTAGACAAGTGAAAATGGGAACTACAAAATCTAATCACCTTCTACCTAGGAAAGCAAGTCTAATTTCATGGAGCATTTAGCAAGCTTGATAAGCAAATGATTCAGACTTTGCAATTCTTTTTATATTGTCAGCGGTTATTTGCTTGTCCACCTTATACTTTCCAACCAAGCCAAGCCTAGGTCTAGAAAAACCATCAGAAGCTTAAGGCTGTGATTTTGGCAAACAATAAGTTATCCCAGTTCATACCAAAGTGCTATGGTAAGCAGTCTCAAATAAGCTAGTGCGACAAACAAACCCACCTGGATCTTTTCATATTTAGCACATAAATCATGGATATTGATTTTTGTTTTGTATTAATTGTTGGATGATTCAATGAAAACTTAGTATTATTTTCAAGTTACAATTTTGCATCCAAAGTAAAGGATTCTAGCTACCAGGCAGATAAAGAATAGCAAAAGCAATTCTGCATAACACATGGTAGACACAAGACAAAGCAGTGATCAAGTTTTAGAATTTTGTAAATTAAAATTATGCTCAGGATGAAGTTAGACATATTAAACAGAGCTGAAAGCATCATGCTAACGACAATCATGTGAAGGCATATAAAAGTAACTAAATGCAACAACAATTAATCAAAAGGAAGTCAATGCAAAATAATTAAATCATGCTACCCCTCACAAAATATCGTAAGGATGACAAATAACAAGTTCCCCACGCAAATAAGCAAATCGAGACGAATCAAGGGGTTTGGTAAAAATGTCGGCAAACTGGTTCTGGGTATCAACATATTGACGCTCAATATCACCCTTCTCATTGTGATCTATGAGAAAATGATATCTCACGTCAATGTGTTTGGTTCTGCAATGCTGAACCGGGTTGTTTGCAATGCAAATAGCGCTAGTGTTATCACAAAATAGTGGAACACTCTTATAATATAACTCGAAATACCACAAAGTGAAAGCCATCCATAAAATCTGAGAGCAACAGCTAGCTGCAGCAACATATTCGGCCTCAGCCGTAGATTGTGCAACACTAGACTGTTTGCGGGAAGACCAGCAAACAAGAGAAGTACCCAGAAAATGACAAGTACCAGAGGTACTCTTCCTATCAATCCGACACCTAGCAAAATTTGCATCTGAATAACCACGAAGACAAAAATAGGAAGATGCAAAATAGCAAATGCCAAATTCTAGGGTATGCTTGAGATACCTGAGAATGAGCTTTACCACTTGGTGGTGCGAAGCA
The DNA here is from genome assembly GCA_019279435.1 of Zizania palustris. Classification (NCBI taxonomy): domain Eukaryota; kingdom Viridiplantae; phylum Streptophyta; class Magnoliopsida; order Poales; family Poaceae; genus Zizania; species Zizania palustris. The sequence continues at coordinate 58,653,991 of JAAALK010000288.1, forward strand.
CTAGGAGAAGCCTAAAAATGAGCGCACAGACACACAGCGAAGTGTATGTTCGGCCTCATAGAAGTCAAGTAGAGGAGGTAGCCGATCATGCTTCAGAACTACTTATGATCTATGGCTTCTCCATCCTCGTTAGGGTCCAATGCTACAGAAGTAGCCATCAGAGTGGCGAGAGGCTTCCCGTCAGCCATGTCGAACTTCTTGAGCAAGTCCTTGGTGTACTTCGTCTGATGGACGAATGTTCCCTATTTGCTTTGCTTGATTTGCAAATCAAGGAAAAATGTGAGTTCGCCCTTCATCGACATCTCGAACTCCCTGCTCATAGTCTCTGCAAACTCGGCAACCAAAGCACGAGAAGAGCCATCAAAGATGATATCGTCAACATAAATCTGAACTATGAGGAACTCTTTGCCATGCTTGAGAGTAAAAATGGTTTTATCTACCGAACCCATCAAATACCCTCTCTCAAGAAGAAAAGACTTAATTCTATCATACCACGCCCGAGGGGCCTCCTTGAGTCCATAAAGAGCCTTATGAAGTTTAAGGACTTTATGTGGGTATTTGGGGTTTTCAAATCTAGGGGGTTGTTTTACATAAACATCTTCACCTATGAAGCCATTTAGAAAAGCACTTTTTACATCCATTTGATAAAGTTTGAAACCACGGGATGCCGCAAATCCAAGTAAAATTCTAATGGCCTCAAGACGAGCAACTGGTGCAAAAGTTTCTGTAAAATCAATCCCTTCTAACTAAGAATAACCCGAGCCATAAGTCTAGCTTTGTTTCTAACTACAGACCCATCATGCCCTTGTTTGTTTTTGAAAATCCATTTAGTTCCAATGAAATGAACATTAGGAGGGGGATCTACAAGTGTACAGACTTGGTTTCTCTCAAAATTTTCATGTTCTTCATGCATGGTGTTGGGGGAAAATACTTCATCCCCAGGGTCTCTAAAGTTATAAGACAAAGACAATTCACTAGACCGAAGTTCAAGTATTAACTTGGTCGTGTATGATCAAGCTCGAAGCATCCATGCAGGCTTCTGTTCGGAGTATGACTTCGAAGGTCAAATCTTCAGAGAGTTAATCTGCCAGCGAGGATGGAAGACTTATCTTCTTTCTAATTAGATTAGTCTTTTACCATTTTAACACTAATAGGGGTACCGAATAGTCTCCACTATGTCGGTTGTAATTGAGAGGTAAAAAGGTCTTTTCCTTATGATTTTTACCTATAAATACCCCCATTCTCACCCTGTAATGATCATCGAATAGTTAGCTATTCAATACACAACTTTGAACTATTTCGAGCTATTATCCAATTTGGAGGCTTGAAATAGTCCGCTTCACAAACTTTTCGTTTGCTTGTTCTAAATCTTCGAGAACCTGTTAGCGTAATCTTTTACGCCAACAGTTGGCGCCGTCCGTGGGGAACTTAGTCCAAAAAACTTCATTCTCTACCAAGTTTTTAGAACCATGCCTCCTAAGAGGAGTTCAGGTGGTAGTCCTACTCGGAGGTCCCCTCGGACCTCCAGAGCAAAACCTTCGAATACAATCAAGGTCGGAAGACCTTCAGTAGTTCCTCCACCTCAGACCCCCGAAGGGAATTTTCTTCCTCGAACATACGGAGCCCCTCCTCCAACTCCGTCTATGTTTCGACCAGATGGAGTTCTCCTCCAACTCTGACTGTGCTCCGAACTGACGTGTTCAGTTCCCAAGACCTAGAAGATCCTTCCGGAAGAAATGAAGATAGCCTTGGTGACATGGTGACCCAGATGGCCAGTCTCCAAGCTGAAGTGACAAGGTGGAGGCAAGAGGCGGCAAATAGGCTTCGTCCTCTGGCTACCCCTGTCATTCCCGATGTGACTCAAGACAACGACTCTCTTCTCTATCCTGAAGCCCTAGAGAATGCTTCCTTCGATAGTGAGTCTCTGCTGCACCCCGACTTACAGAAAGTGCGCTTCGACCCTGAGTTTAAAACTTCGAAGCTTTATAAGTACTCCGGAGAAGAGGATCTGGGGGAGTTCTCCTGTTTGTATTCTTTGGCAATTGAGGCCAGCGGAGTAGTCCGAGACACCATGGACAAGTGTTTCCCTCTTGCTCTCGAAGGGTGTCGCGCCCCGATTTAATAAATCAGGACCTTTATTGAAATTCCAAAGAAAATCAATAAACCAAGACGTTCATAAAGCGACCACGTACAATATGGGCAATCATTCACGGTTCGTAGACCGCATTAATACAAAAGTGAATGAAAATGAAGAGAAACTAATAAAACAAGGGTCCTAGATGAACGCCTCCTTCCAGTCTCGCCTTGACTGGGTCGCTACTCCAGACCTTCATCCTCCTCGTAGTAGACAGGCTCTGATGTTGTAAGTCAACGGGGTGAGTACAGATGTACTCAGCAAGCCACCGAATGCAAATATAATGCAAGATAATAACAAGGGAGATAGTGGCTAATTTTTGCGGAAGCGAGAAATTTGTAAAGCAATTTAATGTGAACAATTTATTAATACAGAAACGTAAATATGTGTATGCATCATCATCATCTAACTCGAGGAGTACGTTTTACCTCCTCGCACAACAGTCCTTACATGCCATGAATAACTCAATCCTTCAAACAATTGTAAACTAACTGCGAGTAGTCACACAACCCGCCCTTGACCGTGGGCTCGGCTTTTCGAAAAGATTGATTTTACTCTGATCAGAGATGTACCACTGTACCCACAAGGCACGCACTCATCACTTACACCAAAGTGTAACGAGATGACCCATTTCACGGGAACTCGTGCCAAAACCTTCCATATGGTCTCCCCCGACTCAACAGCACCCTCTTATAGGTTTCGTACCGTGTCTCGCCATGTCGAGTTTCCACAATACCCCCTCTTGAGCCATCGTCGGTACAAGGCGCCCTGAGGGCTAGCCCCTTGACCCCTCCACTATGGTGCCGTGAGACGGAGTGTTCCACACTTCTAGTTAGGACTTACCCATTAGACTTGTGGTTGGTACGGAAGTGCTTTGCAACAGATCCCGCAGACCGGTCCTTATAGTGCCCCGGGTGCGACATACCAAAACCCGAGCTTGCACCCGGAACCCACCATACTTATAACATACCTAACTCCAACAGAGTCCAGAGACAAGAATAACGGGGTATTTCATATACCAGAATCCATCTAACTACGACTCATTCTTTATATCCTATAGCAGTTGTGCCGGTACATTGGGCACTAGCTAATATAATATTCGTAGAGTGACAAGGAGTTAAGGCTCAATAAGCATGGCTTGGGTTTGCACACAAGGACGGGGATCTAATAAATATAAGTGTAAGGCTTGATCTTTGACTAATGCAATATTAACCTATGTGTTATAGTGATAATTTATTAAAATCATGGGCTCAATGATGATCAACTGTTTCCACAGAGGTGGTCGATGACTTGCCTTGATCAGCAAAGGGTGAAGGAGGAACCTCGGGGTAGAACTCCTGCTCCTCGACGAACTCGTAGTCTTCTCGTTACGGAAAATAAATAATACATTCAATAAACAGATAAAATTCACCAAATAAAAGAACATACATAGTTTGTGGGTGTTTTTAGGTGAAGTAATATTCTAATATTCTGAGTTTTGTATAAAACAGTAAAGTTTAATATTTTAGGATTTTTCCTAATTTATTTACTGTATTATTAATTTTAACCCTAAGGGATTTTTATTCATTTATTTAGTAATAATATTTTGGGTAACAGAAACATACTGTTTTTATTGCATTAATGTGTAGAGAATAATATTCTGGTTCTAACAAAATTTGAATGGTGAAATTTGGAGTTAAAATGAGCAAGATATGAATTTTCAAAGTTTAAATCAATTTTCTGGATTTTATTTAAACTAAAAACAGTCCCTGGTCCACGGTGGACCTGGCTCACCGTGAACCCGTGACTATGCGCATGGACCGGCCGATCCAGAGCCGTAGGATCTAGATCTGGCGGCTGAGTGCGAGGCGGGAGGGTTAAGTGGAAATGGACGGCTGAGATTAAAACGTGCGAAGGGTTATGACGTGGACGCACGAGATTGAGTCAAACTTTTAAATAGAGATCGACGGTCCAGATTAAAAGATACCGGTTTGACCGGATCTGAGGGCTCAGATTAGATCCTGTAGGATCTAATCTGGATCGTCCGTGCGGGATCGTGCGGCTCGGATGAATTCCGGCACGGCACGTGGTGACGAGGGTAGTTTACCCTTCGTCTCAGGCGACGGCGACCTCGGGTGCGGCCATGGCGGCGACGGCGAGGGACTAGGGGCCTAGCTCTCGGCGAAAATGGAAAGAGGAAAGGATGGCGATCACGATGGTACCTCTGGCGACGACGGAGGGCGACGGACGGCGGCCGGCGGCGAGGGTAGACGAAGTAGGGCTTTCGGGTGCTCGTCGGCGACAGCGATCTGGCGGTGTCCTCGGCCAACGGAGTGGATGCCGAGGTGGGGCGGTGGTCGACGATCACTCCGGTGGCGGTGGCTAGGGCGGCGGGGGTCGGAGGCGACGACGATCGCTCGCCGGAGGTGGAGCAGAGGGGAAACTCGAAAATGCCGAGGGAGCGCTCTGGAGGGCTAAGGCTTCGGGCTACGGCGGTGTGAGGTGAGTGCGGTGACCGGAGGGGTATAAATAGGGGGTTTGCCAGCAAAAAGAGGGAAGGATGCTGGTGGAAATCCGAGGGGTTCCATTTTTGCGCCGGCGATTTTCCATGCGTACGGGGAGGCTTCTATACTCATGAATCCGCGTCGGGTTTGGATGGAAAGAGATCGCCGGAGTGAGGGGATCACGATCCAGTGCTCGGTTGGGTGAAATCGGGCGGCCGGCGGTGGATTTGGGAGGGGATCTCGCCGGATAAGGAAGGGGGATCCCCTTCCAACGAAGAAGACGATGCTGATAGGTGGCCCCCACCTGTCAGCGGGCGAAACAGAAAAGGAAGGGCCGACAGGCGGGTCCGGGCGGTCAGTGGGCTAAAGCGGCGCGGGTAAGGCTGACCTGTGGGACCGAGGCGTGGCGCGGGCGGGAGGAGAGAGGGGAGCGGCGCCGACAGGCGGGACCCACTCGCCAGAGAGAGAGCAGAGATGGGCTGGGCCTAAGAGGCTTTAGGAGGGAGTTTCAGGGTTTCGGCCCGTTTAGGATTTAAAATTGATTTCTGATTTTAAATAATTCCAGTAATTCGAATATTTGATTAGGGGTTGAATCACTGTTGATAAAAATTTGTAAAAATTCCTAAAATTATAGTTTGGTCTCTAGTTCATCTCATAAAATTTTCAAGTCCAGATTTTTAGTATTTCTCCCTGTTTGGCTTTATTTGGGTTCTTTTGTGAATTTCCCTTTAATAATTAATCAAAAATGTTTTAAATAATACTTTTCTTTTTATTTTATTTCTTTTAATTTCTGGGGTGTTACAATCCTATCCCCCTTACAGAGAATCTCGTCCTCGAGATTCGGATCAATCCTCGAATAGCTCAGGATGCTGTGCCTTGAGTTCATCTTCTTTTTCCCATGTAGCTTCCTCTACCGGATGATTGCTCCACTGCACTTTGCAGAAGCGGATGACTCGACTCCTGGTGGTCCTTTCTTTGACTTCCAATATCTTGACCGGCTTTTCCACATAGGTCAGATCTTCTTGGACATCCAACTGCTGAAGGTCCACTTGCTCCGTGGGAACGCGGAGACACTTCTTGAGTTGAGATACATGGAACACATCATGTACTCCAGCCAACGAGGGTGGTAGTTCCAACTGATAAGCTACTTCGCCCTGGCGTCGGATAATAGGGAATGGTCCAACATATCGAGGGGCCAACTTTCCTCTCATGTTAAACTGTTGAGTCCCACGGAGAGGCGTAACTCGAAGATAGACATGTTCTCCTTCTTCAAAGGCTAAGTCTCGGCGACGATTGTCTGCGTAGCTCTTCTGTCGCGATTGGGCTGTCTTGAGTCGGTCTCTGATGATCCGTACTTTCTCTTCAGCTTCACGGAGAATGTCCGTCCCGAACACTTGGGATTCACCAGTTTGGTCCCAAAGTAGAGGCGTTCTACACTTACGTCCATATAAGGCTTCAAAAGGAGACATCTGAAGACTGGCTTGATAGCTGTTGTTGTATGAAAACTCAGCGTACGGCAAGCTCTTATCCCAAGTGGCTCCAAAATCCAAAACACATGCTCGAAGCATATCCTCTAGTATCTGATTTACCCTTTCTGTTTGTCCATCTGTCTGAGGATGGTAAGCGGTGCTGAAATTCAATCTCGTGCCCATCTCCTCTTGAAGGTTCTTCCAGAAGCGAGAGGTAAACTGACTTCCTCGGTCAGACACTATCTTCTTGGGTACTCCATGAAGACATACGATGCGGGCCATGTATAATTCTGCCAGCTTAGGGCCACTATAGGTTGTCTTGACGGCTATGAAATGCGCTACTTTAGTAAGTCGATCGATGATCACCCAAATAGAATCATACCCAAGTTGGGTCTTTGGTAGTCCGGTGATGAAATCCATACCGATCTCTTCCCACTTCCATTCCGGCACTTTAAGTGGCTGTAACAATCCTGCAGGTCTCTGATGTTCAGCTTTTACTCTTCTGCAGGTGTCACATTCGGCGACAAACTGGGCAATCTCTCTTTTCATGCTAACCCACCAATAACGTTCCTTCAGATCTTGGTACATCTTGGTACTGCCGGGATGAATGGAGTACAATGTCTCATGGGCTTCTCTTAGGATAAGGGTTTTTATCTCTGGTTTATCCGGCACACATATCCGGGTTCCAAACCAAATGGTGCCATTTTCGTCTTCTGAAAATCCGGGGGCTTTTCCTTGTCTCATGTTCTTCTTAATGGCAGCTATATCTGGGTCCTCTAACTGAGCTTCACGGATCTGCTCAAACAAGACAGGTTGGGTCTCCAAGGTGGCTAGGTATGCTCTTGTGGTTAATCCAAGATTTAATTTTTCCATCTCCCTACATAACAGGGGTGCGTGTTCTTGAATCATCATGGCCGTGCAATATCCCTTGCGACTTAATGCATCTGCTACCACATTTGCTTTTCCGGGGTGGTAGTGGATGCCTAAGTCATAGTCCTTGATTAGTTCCAACCATCGTCTTTGCCTCAGATTGAGGTCAGGCTGTGTGAAGATATACTTCAAACTCTTGTGATCCGTAAAGATCTCACAACGATTCCCAACCAAATAGTGCCTCCAAATCTTGAGGGCGTGCACTACGGCGGCTAATTCCAAATCATGGGTCGGATAATTCAACTCATGAGGCCTCAACTGACGGGAGGCATAAGAGATAACCTTCCCATCTTGCATAAGAACACATCCCAATCCTTGGCGAGATGCGTCGCAATAGACATGGAAGTCTTTGCGGATATCCGGTAGGGTCAGTATGGGTGCAGACACCAAACGGTTCTTGAGAGTGTGGAAACTTTCATCGCATTCAGGAGTCCATTCAAACTTCTCTGCTTTCTGCAACAACTTGGTCATTGGCTTGGCTATCTTAGAAAAATTCTCGATGAATCTTCGGTAATATCCGACCAATCCCAGAAAACTTCGTATCTCTGATACTTTCGTGGGTGGCAGCCAATCCGTAACTGCTTCCACGGTGGCAGGGTCTACTGCGATTCCTTGCGCAGAGATGATGTGTCCAAGGAACTTTACTTCTGCCATCCAAAACTTGCATTTGCTGTACTTGGCATACAATTGGTGTTCCCTTAACTTTCCTAAGGTTAACCGGAGGTGAGTCTCGTGCTCCTTCTGGTCCTTGGAATAGATGAGGATGTCGTCTATGAAGACCACGATGAACTTGTCCAAATATTCCATGAACACTTTATTCATCATATTCATGAAGAATGCAGGGGCGTTGGTCAATCCAAAGGACATAACCGTGCACTCATATAATCCATAACGGGTAGTGAAGGCCGTCTTGGGTATATCCTCTTCTCGAATCCTCAACTGATGGTAACCAGACCGCAGGTCGATCTTCGAGAATACCGTAGCTCCTTTGAGCTGGTCGAAGAGATCATCGATCCGAGGCAACGGGTACTTATTCTTGATTGTTACCTCATTCAAGGCGCGATAATCCACACACATACGCTTTGCCTTGTCTTCTTTCTTCTCGACGAAGATGACGGGGGCACCCCACGGTGATGTGCTTAGTCTGATATAGCCTTTCTTCTCAAGATCCTCCAACTGTTGCTTCATCTCGGCTAATTCATTAGCAGCCATTCGGTATGGTCGCTTGTAAATAGGGGTGGTTCCAGACACCAAGTCAATCCTGAACTCGATGTCCCTCCTGGGTGGCATTCCCGGTAAATCCTCTGGAAACACGTCCGGGTACTCACAGACTATCGGTATTTCTTCCAAGGTAATCTGGTGCAGTCTTGGTCTTCTGATCTTTAGTCTTGGCATCTGAAGCGTGACGACAGTCCCTTCTTCGCTGGTCACAGTCACTTTTCTCTGGGCACATTCTATCACTCCTTGGTATTTATTTAACCAATCCATTCCCAGAATGAGATCTAGGCCTTGGCATTCTATTAGGATGGGGTCGGCCCAAAATATGGTGCCGTGGATATCTATCCATACCTTTGGGCTATATGTTAGGGCTAGAGTTTGTTTCCCCGGGGTGGCTATTTGTACGGCTCTGGGTAGATCTTCGGTGTTTAGATTGTTCTTTTCCACAAAATCAGTTGATATGATGGAGTGCGTAGCTCCAGTGTCAAATAAAATCACTGCAAGTGTTGAATGTACCAAAAACTTACCCATCACTATCTCTGGTGCGGCCTGAGCTTCTTCAGCGGTGACGTGATTGACTCGGGCACGGATGGCGGGGTTCGCGGCAACTCCTTGGACGCGCTTAGGATGGGGGCAAGAATTGGAGTAATGCCCCTCCTGACGGCAGTTGAAGCATACCACGGGATTGCCGTGCTTATCGCGCAGGATCTCTGCCTTCTTTGCCGGGGCAGCTGGGGCAGTTGGTGGGGCGGGAGCGGGACGAGGTTGGCTGGCTCCAGCATTGGCGGCTGGTGGCGCCGGACGATACACTGGGCGGGGGTGGTACTGCTGTGCTGGTGGAGGTGGAGCAAAACGGGGTCTCTGGGCCATACCCTGGTTTTGCCTGAAGGCAATCATGCGCTTCTTCTTCAGGTCGACCTTGTTTTGCTGGGTCTCCTGCATGATGGCTTTGTTCACCAACTTTTGGAAGTTGGCGAAGTCTCCAGAGATGAGTTGTAGGGACAACTCGTCCTTCAGTCCCCTAAGGAACTTGGCCTGTCTGGCTGCATCCGTACGGACCTCCTCTGGTGCGTACCTGGCCAGGCGGTTGAACTCGTGCAGATACTCAGTGACAGATCTGCTCCCCTGCTGCAGATCTCGGAACTCTTGTTGCTTCTGGGCAACGATGCCGTCTGGGATGTGGGCGGCACGAAAGGCGGCCGAGAACTCCGCCCAAGTGGGGGCGTGGCCCTCTGGCAGGGTCTCACGATGATTGTCCCACCACTCTGCGGCGGGACCATGAAGCTGGTGGGTGGCGAAGGCCACCCTCTCCTGCTCGGTGCAGGTCAGGAGGTCGAGCTTCTTCTCGATGGCTCGCAACCAATCCCCAGCCTCCATGGGGTTGGTGGTGCTCGAGAAGGTCGGTGGCCGGACTCGGAGGAACTCCGAGAGTTGTGACGAGGGAGCGGGAGCTGGTGTGGCAGGTCGGGGCAGCTCGGGCTGTTGGTGGAGACGGAAAAGATGCGCCTGCTGTTCTTGCATCTGCTGTTGCTGCTGCTGCATCTGGTTCAATAGGGCAGCAACCAACTGGTTCTGAGTGGCCATCATTTCGGCCAAGGTGGGGTGGTTGGCGACCGGGGCTTGCCTTTGCCCGGTGGCTCCCCATTGTGGCAGGTTGCCACTATCTCCTCCGTTCTGAGGAGCGTCTGATCCTTGAGTGTTGGTCATCCTGGAATTTTCAACGTATACACATTTATTTTGGTGAACTTCTTTATATTTTATTTCAAAAGGGTACCGTTCTTGCGGTTACATTTATTTAATCCTTCATTCATGCCTTATGTTTTGACATGAATGCTAATACAATCAAGCAAAAATGAAAATAACAATCAATCGTAAAACTACGTCTATGGCAGCTCGGGGGACGGCTCGATCTCGGGCTCGTGGGAGACGGTCGGGGTCGAGGAACTGGATGGTCCGGCGGGTGGTGCGCTGCGGGAGATCCTCTTGGGCCTCACAGTGGGGACCCGAAGGGGTTTCTTCCTGCGAGGCGGAAGAGGTGCGATCTCCTCTATGTCCTTCTTCAACTCCTCGATCTGGTAGCGGAGGTGGGGGTTGGTGGCGACACGCTGTCGAAGGAGCTCATTTTGACGCCGTAATTCCTCTGCCTCGGCAGCCAAGCGGTGTCCCTGCTGGATGCGGCGACGAAGCTCTCCGTTCTCGCGGTTCAGATCCTCGGAAGAGTGTCGGTAGAAGCTGATGGTGTCGCGCTGTCCATTGGCGTCCTGCAGCGCCTCGTAGTGGAGATCATCCATGGCCTCCAACAAGCGCATGGTATGACCAATCGCCGAATGGCGCTGGGAGAGGGTGCTGACGAAGACACTGTGTGGACTCCCTGGGGTGCGAAGAGGAACGAAGCGAAAGTCCGTGTCGTAGAGCTCGCTGTCGTAGATCATCCGGAGCTCCGTGAGTGCCTGGAGAGCTGTGCGCTGGCTGGCAACCAGGAAGGTAGGTCCTCCCCCGCGGTAGGTGTGAGCTGTCTGAGGGGAGGGCTGGACGACGACGGTGACCTCGCAGAAGCTCTCTTCCTCGTCGGGGAAGACTCCATGGTACATCGGCTCATGCTCGAATCCAAGGAAGCTGACGAGCATGCGCAGCTCGCGAATGAATCCGGTCTCGTCACGAAGGTTCCCATTCATGGTGCGGACCGGCATCTACAAAAGAGAGAAAATTTTGTGAAAACCTCGGGAGATGAGAGGATAAGTAATCTTTTGTAAAATATAGTGAATATATATAAGTCCTAAGGTCAGGTCTGTTTGGCTTCCTACAGTCAAGTCGGCTCTGATACCATCTTGTCGCGCCCCGATTTAATAAATCAGGACCTTTATTGAAATTCCAAAGAAAATCAATAAACCAAGACGTTCATAAAGCGACCACGTACAATACGGGCAACAAGGGAGATAGTGGCTAATTTTTACGGAAGCGAGAAATTTGTAAAGCAATTTAATGTGAACAATTTATTAATACAGAAACGTAAATATGTGTATGCATGATCATCATCTAACTCGAGGAGTACGTTTTACCTCCTCGCACAACAGTCCTTACATGCCATGAATAACTCAATCCTTCAAACAATTGTAAACTAACTGCGAGTAGTCACACAACCCGCCCTTAACCGTGGGCTCGGCATTTCGAAAAGATTGATTTTACTCTGATCAGAGATGTACCACTGTACCCACAAGGCACGCACTCATCACTTACACCAAAGTGTAACAAGATGACCCATTTCAAGGGAACTCGTGCCAAAACCTTCCATATGGTCTCCCCCGACTCAACAGCACCCTCTTATAGGTTTCGTACCGTGTCTCGCCATGTCGAGTTTCCACAATACCCCCTCTTGAGCCATCGTCGGTACAAGGCGCCCTGAGGGCTAGCCCCTTGCCCCCTCCACTATGGTGCCGTGAGACGGAGTGTTCCACACTTCCAGTTAGGACTTACCCATTAGACTTGTGGTTGGTACGGAAGTGCTTTGCAACAGATCCCGCAGACCGGTCCTTATAGTGCCCCGGGTGCGACATACCAAAACCCGAGCTTGCACCCGGAACCCACCATACTTATAACATACCTAACTCCAACAGAGTCCAGAGACAAGAATAACGAGGTATTTCATATACCAGAATCCATCTAACTACGACTCATTCTTTATATCCTATAGCAGTTGTGCCGGTACATTGGGCACTAGCTAATATAATATTCGTAGAGTGACAAGGAGTTAAGGCTCAATAAGCATGGCTTGGGTTTGCACACAAGGACGGGGATCTAATAAATATAAGTGTAAGGCTTGATCTTTGACTAATGCAATATTAACCTATGTGTTATAGCGATAATTTATTAAAATCATGGGCTCAATGATGATCAACTGTTTCCACAGAGGTGGTCGATGACTTGCCTTGATCAGCAAAGGGTGAAGGAGGAACCTCGGGGTAGAACTCCTGCTCCTCGACGAACTCGTAGTCTTCTCGTTACGGAAAATAAATAATACATTCAATAAACAGATAAAATTCACCAAATAAAAGAACATACATAGTTTGTGGGTGTTTTTAGGTGAAGTAATATTCTAATATTTTGAGTTTTGTATAAAACAGTAAAGTTTAATATTTTAGGATTTTTCCTAATTTATTTACTGTATTATTAATTTTAACCCTAAGGGATTTTTATTCATTTATTTAGTAATAATATTTTGGGTAACAGAAACATACTGTTTTTATTGCTTTAATGTGTAGAGAATAATATTCTGGTTCTAACAAAATTTGAATGGTGAAATTTGGAGTTAAAATGAGCAAGATATGAATTTTCAAAGTTTAAATCAATTTTCTGGATTTTATTTAAACTAAAAACAGTCCCTGGTCCACGGTGGACCTGGCTCACCGTGAACCCGTGACTATGCGCATGGACCGGCCGATCCAGAGCCGTAGGATCCAGATCTGGCGGCTGAGTGCGAGGCGGGAGTGTTAAGTGGAAATGGACGGCTGAGATTAAAACGTGCGAAGGGTTATGACGTGGACGCACGAGATTGAGTCAAACTTTTAAATAGAGATCGACGGTCCAGATTAAAAGATACCGGTTTGACCGGATCTGAGGGCTCAGATTAGATCCTGTAGGATCTAATCTGGATCGTCCGTGCGGGATCGTGCGGCTCGGATGAATTCCGGCACGGCACGTGGTGACGAGGGTAGTTTACCCTTCGTCTCCGGCGACGGCGACCTCGGGTGCGGCCATGGCGGCGACGGCGAGGGCCTAGGGGCCTAGCTCTCGGCGAAAATGGAAAGAGGAAAGGATGGCGATCACGATGGTACCTCTGGCGACGACGGAGGGCGACGGACGGCGGCCGGCGGCGAGGGTAGACGAAGTAGGGCTTTCGGGTGCTCGTCGGCGACAGCGATCTGGCGGTGTCCTCGGCCAACGGAGTGGATGCCGAGGTGGGGCGGTGGTCGACGATCACTCCGGTGGCGGTGGCTAGGGCGGCGGGGGTCGGAGGCGACGACGATCGCTCGCCGGAGGTGGAGCAGAGGGGAAACTCGAAAATGCCGAGGGAGCGCTCTGGAGGGCTAAGGCTTCGGGCTACGGCGGTGTGAGGTGAGTGCGGTGACCGGAGGGGTATAAATAGGGGGTTTGCCAGCGAAAAGAGGGAAGGATGCCGGTGGAAATCCGAGGGGTTCCATTTTTGCGCCGGCGAGCTTCCATGCGTACGGGGAGGCTTCTATACTCATGCATCCGCGTCTGGTTTGGATGGAAAGAGATCGCCGGAGTGAGGGGATCACGATCCAGTGCTCGGTTGGGTGAAATCGGGCGGCCGACGGCGGATTTGGGAGGGGATCTCGCCGGATAAGGAAGGGGGATCCCCTTCCAACGAAGAAGACGATGCTGACAGGTGGCCCCCACCTGTCAGCGGGCGAAACAGAAAAGGAAGGGCCGACAGGCGGGTCCGGGCGGTCAGTGGGCTAAAGCGGCGCGGCTAAGGCTGACCTGTGGGACCGAGGCGGGGCGCGGGCGGGAGGAGAGAGGGGAGCGGCGCCGACAGGCGGGACCCACTCGCCAGAGAGAGAGCAGAGATGGGCTGGGCCTAAGAGGCTTTAGGAGGGAGTTTCATGGTTTCGGCCCGTTTAGGATTTAAAATTGATTTCTGATTTTAAATAATTCCAGTAATTCGAATATTTGATTAGGGGTTGAATCACTGTTGATAAAAATTTGTAAAAATTCCTAAAATTATAGTTTGGTCTCTAGTTCATCTCATAAAATTTTCAAGTCCAGATTTTTAGTATTTCTCCCTGTTTGGCTTTATTTGGGTTCTTTTGTGAATTTCCCTTTAATAATTAATCAAAAATGTTTTAAATAATACTTTTCTTTTTATTTTATTTCTTTTAATTTCTGGGGTGTTACAAAGGGGTTGCTTTGCGTTGGTTCTGTTCTTTGAAGCCAGGATCATTTAAAACTTGGGAGCAGCTAAGGAAAAAGTTTATAAGTAACTTTCAGGGTACCTTCGTACCCCCTATGTCTATGGGAAGTCTTTTCGAGGTGAAGCAGCTACCTAGAGAAACTTTAAGACAGTTTTTCAAGCGCTTCGCTCATACGAAGTCACAGATAAGGGGGCTGTCTGCATCATCCATTGTTGATGCAGCCCATGAGGGAGTTACTCATGTGGGCCTCCTTGATAAACTTCATCGGAAATAGATATCCTCTATAGCACAGCTGATGGCCTATTTCGAAGAATAAGCTAGGACGGAAGAAGGATGGCTCTGAAGAACAGCTTCAACTCCACCAATCCTACAGGAAGTCAAGCTCGAGGTGAAGACTTCAACACCTTCGTAGTGGCCCAACTTCGATATCCAGCATGACAGGCATCGGTGGCAAAAGCATCCTCGCTATGAAGTCTTGAACATTGCTATAGGACCGAAAGTAGCGACCAGAGGGGGGTGAATGGGCGCCTAAAAATTCTTTTGAATCTATGGCCTTCTCCCAACACCCAACGCACCTCAAAAGACTAAGCAGCAAAGCGTGAACATATTGCCTAAGTCTAAAAGTATCTAGCCTAGAAACGACCAGTGTCAAAAACAGAGAAACATCAATACAGTGCTAATAGGAAGATAAACAAAATATTCAAGACAAGGCAAATCAAACCTCTCAGTAAAATAATCTAAGTGCACACAAAATGGAGATGAGAAGTTACTGTTCAAATTTGTCTCCTGTTCGAATCTTGGCGAAGCCTGCTTCACTGTGTCGAAGCCTGCTTCGCAGTGTCGAAGCCTGCTTTGAAGTGATGAAGCCTGCTTCGTAGTCCCTTGTCGAAGTCTTGCGAAGGTTATCGTTGAAGTGCCGAAGGATTGTTGAGTCTAGCCTAGTTCGAGTGTAGCAGAGAGCGAAGTATGCTTCGAAACGAAGTATGAATGTATCAAAGCTTGCTTCGAACAGTGTACTTCGAAGCCTAGACTTCGATCAGAAAGCTTCGAACAAAGTTCACAGAAAAGCAATCTTCGAACGAGAAGCGAAGCCGAACACACGGCAGCAAGACCAAATCGAAGCCTACACTCTACCTCCGGAGCTAGCTAGATCGAAGAAAGACTACTGAAGTGATGACCTTTGACACACAGACCAACTTCGAAATGAAGTCTGCAGGTGATGTCACACAAGAAGTCGAAGCCCACAACCACACTTCAAAAAGCAAACTTCGAACTCACAAACTGAGATCCATTGAAAAGACAGCAGTAGAAAAAGAAACTTCTCAGTAAACACACTCCGAGCGAAGTCTGTCAGAAAAACATGCTTCAAAGCTAACTTCGAAGCCTGTCAAAGTATATGCTTCGCAACGATGTCGAAGTATGTCAGAACAAAACCTTAGGACAGGGCACACTTCGAAACAAGATTCATAGTTCAAGTTCGGAGTCAAAAGTTCTAGTGAGACCTTAGAAGATGTCAGGTCGAAGCCTGCCTCACGGAGCTGAGGTACTTCGAACAAAGAAGAGGGCTTCGCCAGAAACAGCTAGAGAAAGGACTTGGCCCTGTCTACTCGATCAAAAAGGCTATGCAGTAAAAAGCAAGAGTAGAGTACGAGTGTACTATTGTTACAGGAAGTAGTACTACTTGCTACAGTGCTCAAGAACTAGTACTCACGTGAAGAACAAACCGAAGCAACCAGAGAAGCTTCTGCTGAGGAATAAACTAGCCGCATTCACAAAGAAACTACAGAGCCATTAATGAAACACTGCACACAAAATAGCAGAAATAAACTCAACCAGATCAGAGAAAAATGAGATGAACTCACGAAGAAAACAAAGACATTCTTTCTAGCGGCGCAAGCATGAACAGGAAAGATAGAGAGAGAATGCAGGAAACAAGATGACCCAATCCTTGATTAAAAAAAGTGATTTCTTGAAAGGGTGACCTAACCCTAGGGATTGAGGCCCTATTTATAGGCTGCCCAATAGCTAGGAATATTCCACCAGCCCCGTAGGGTTTTTACATACGTTGAAATAAAAGGAAAAGACTAAACTGCTCTTAGGATATTCTTACAGACTCGACTGACTGACTGTGGGCCTACGGACAAGATAGTAAAATCCTATTTACAGATGACTTATCCGAAAGCTAAGTTTTCATAGCGACTACGGCTTCTCTTCTGGACAGTCCGATACAAGATCAGCGGTCGTCAGTTTTGCGCCGAAACTGACAAAGCCTCCACCGACTTTGCACCAGGTACCCGGATTAGGCCGGCCCGACTCCACAGCTCTCTTAGCCCGACAGTCACTCACCGCCCGTGTACCTGAGTCAATCTTGGTCAACAGCCCAGTGTGTCTTCTGCTGCTCCTGGCCCATGTACCCGGATCGGGCCAGCCCGACTTCGCGGCCCCTCTGCCCGACAGCCGCTCGCTGCCCGTGTACCTGAGACACACGCGGCCCAAACACAGTAGGTCTTCTCTCTCTCTTCAGTCCTCTTTGACTACCGTTGACAATGACTCATCACATCTGGAGCCATGAGGCCCACGCTCTTTAGCATCGCTCCTCAATCTCCCCCTTGATGAGTGCATTGTCAACACTTCACTTCTTCTGCTCTTTAGTACCTGCGAACAAGTGTGGAAACACAAAAACAAGGCACAAGAAAACAGAGAATAAGAAAATAAAGCAAGAACAAAAGCCGAACAAAAGCAAGAACCGGTAATTATGGTTAACCAAAATGTAAACTCTCAAAATGAGTGCGATCTCAGAAACATCAACAAGGATATCAAAAAGAGTAAGGACAAACGGGACAAAAACTCCCCCTGAAACAAATCCCAGAGAAAGCCGAAACTCCCCCTTGAACTCTTATCCCAAAATTTCTCCCTCTTGTTGACAAGTGAACTCATCAAGCACTCGAAAAGAGACATAGACTCCCCCTGAAACACAACTCCCCCTCAAAATATGCAATGAATGCAACTGGGGTGCAGGTGGAGTGAATAAAGCATGCTTTTCAGATATGATTGAGTGCAATTACAACATCTAACCGACAGCAAAGGACATACTGTCTAAGATACATCACATGATCAGTGCAACATATGATATCTAAAGAAAGTCATTAGCACGCATTTTCAATTTTTTGCAAACAAAAGCATCACCACAGTTTCTAGTTGACAAGCAAAGTAAAGCATGAGATACAGAAGCTATCTGATATCTACCAACATAAGCAATGTGGAAAACAAAGTGCTTTAGCAAACTTGTTATCTTTTTAATTTTCAGGCTTTTTCTTTTTCCTTTTTTATTTGTGCCAGGGGTTATTTGCATGTCAAACCTTATGCTAACCGACCAAGTCAAGCCTAGGCCAGAACTGGACCATCAGAAGCTTAAGACATAAAGATGTTAAAAGCATAAAGATGTCCAAGTTGCATATCTGCATCAATGTGAGGAACTAGCTACAAGGCATGTAACAGATAGCAAAAGCATTCAGCCTACGCATGCTAGTTACCAGAAGCAATGGTGATCATTTTTCAAGTTTAAAGCGTAAAAGCCATGCATATGACAGATATCAGACATATCAAGTGAACTGAACCAAAGCATGATCATTGACAAGTAATCAAAAGCATGTACCAGCTAGAATGAGTAAAGCAGTTCAATCATATAACAGAAGCAGCTCAAAGGTGTGCTATGTGAATATGTATGATATGAACACACACAAAAAGACTCAAGAAAAGAGTAAAGAAGAAAGAAAACTGACGCAAAATATCCTAGAAAGGATACACAACACCCAAATCCCCTCGTAAACGCTCAAAAGAAGACTGATCTAGGGTTTGGTGAAAATGTCAGCCAACTGATGATGGGTATCAACATGAACAAGGTCAATGACACCTTTCTCATATTGATCCCGCAGAAAGTGAAAGCGCACATCAATGTGTTTGGTTTTTGAATGGAGACAAGGGTTTTTCCCTACACTAATTGCACTGGTGCTGTCGCAAAATAAAGGGACTCTGGTAGGAAAGAACAACCCAAAATCTCGCAATGTGGAAATCATCCAAACTAATTGTGAGCAGCAGCTAGCAGCAGCTACATACTCAGCCTCAGTGGTCGAAAGAGCAACTCCAGATTGCTTTCGAGAAGACCAAGAAACAAGAGACGAGCCAAGAAACTGGCAAGTACCGGAAGTCGACTTGCGATCCACCCGGCACCCACCAAAGTCGGCGTCCGAAAAGCCAGATAAATCAAGAGATGATGACTCTGAATAGTAAAGACCGAGATCGGGCGCATAAGTGAGATACCTGAAGATGCGCTTGACTGCCTACCGATGAGACGCGCGTGGTGAAGACTGGAAACACGCGCAAAGTTCCACGACAAACAGTATATCTTGTCTTGTCGCTGTCAAGTACAGCAGTGAACCGATCATCCCTCGAAACTCTCTCTCATTGACCTTGACGCCGCTCTCGTCCTTGTCCAGGCCCCCAGATGTGCCCATCGGGGTCATCTGCGGTTTCAGCTCTCCACCAAAGTCAAATTTTTTCAACATGTCACGAGTGTACTTACCTTGGTGGATGAAGGTGCCGTCCTTGGTATGCTTGATCTGGAGCCCTATGAAGTACTTGAGCTCACCCATGAAGCTCATCTCAAACTCGCTGTGCATCTGCTCAGAAAACTTGGACACAAGAGAATCAGTAGTACCGCCAAAAATAATATCATCCACGTAAATCTGAGCAACTAAGAAATCTGAAGCAACTCTAAACAAAAAGAGAGTCTTATCCACATAACCCATCACAAAACCCTTCCCCAACAAAAACTGCTTTAAAAGGTCATACCAAGCCCTGGGGGCTTGCTTCAGACCGTATAAAGCTTTCTGCAGCTTAAAAACATGTCGAGGAAACTTAGGGTTCTCAAAACCAGGGGGCTGCCTAACATAAACTTCCTCCTCTATGTACCCGTTCAGAAAAGCACTCTTGACGTCCATTTGAAAAAGCTTAAAACCCTTCGAAGCGGCAAAAGCTAAGAGAATGCGAATGGACTCAAGACGGGCAACAGGAGCGAAAGTTTCTTCAAAGTCAATACCTTCCTTCTGGCAAAAACCCTGGGCAACTAGTCGAGCTTTGTTGCGCACCATAACCCCATCTTCACCTTGCTTGTTCTTGAACACCCACTTGGTCCCTATGGGGTTGCATCCTGGTGGCGGCTCAACTAGTGTCCAAACCCGATTACGGACAAAATTCTCAAGCTCTTCTTGCATAGCATTAATCCAATTAGAATCAGAAAGAGCATGAGAAACATCTCTAGGCTCAAAAGATGCAACAAAAGCAAATTCAGCAAACACAACAAGAGAGGTACCAGATGAACGCATAGTTCTCTCAGTCAAATCACCAATGATGAGCTCTGAGGGGTGATCACGCTGAACTGCTCGGGATCCCTGGTGATCTGAAGTCACCTCACCGGAGTTAGCAGCTGGCACATCTAGACTCGACTGAGGGGGCTCGATCGATGTGGAAGAAGTGATCAGAGGTCTGCCCTCATCCTCAGTGGAAGTCTCAGAAGGTGTGGGCTCTGTAGGAGGTGCAGAAGGCACACCCTCATCAGCAGCTGGAGTATCCTCATCTTCCTCGAAGATGGACTCTTCGAGCTTATCATCACCAGAAAGCTCAAAAGAAGGAGTCAAAGAAGGCAAGGACTCATCAAATGAAACCTCACAAGTCTCGACAAATTGTTGGGAGTCGAGGTTCCAAACACAGAAGCCTCGAGAATGTAAAGCATAGCCTTGAAAAACTCCATCCCAACAACGAGACTCAAACTTGTCCAAATGCCCTCCCTTCTTGAGCACAAAGCACTTGCAGCCAAATGCTCGCAAGTGGCTCACCTTGGGCTGTCTGCCAAAACACAACTCGTATGAGGTCTTACCTAGGTAAGCTCTAAGAAAAATGCGGTTGGCCAGATAGCAAGCCGTGTTCATGGCTTCAGCCCAAAAACGCCTAGGAGTCCTGTGCTCATCGAGCATCGTCCTGGCCATCTCAACTAGTGTGCGGTTCTTTCGTTCCACAACACCATTCCGTGGGGGAGTGTAAGGAGCAGAAAACTAATGGTCAAGACCCTGATCACTACAGAACCTGACGAACTGAGAATTCTTGAACTCAGAGCCGTTGTCGGAGCGAATTGCTCGCATCCGACCATTATTATCATTCTTCAGCTTCAAAATCAGGTCATGAACAAACTGAAAAGTTTCATCCTTAGACTCCAAAAAGAAAACCCACGAGAAACAAGAAAAGTCGTCAACAATGACAAGCGCGTACCACTTCCCACCGACTGAGCGTACCCGAGCTAGACCGACAGTGTCCATGTGTAACAGCTCGCCAGGATACGAAGTCATCACCTGAGTGACAGGCGAGTGAGAAGCGGCAACCATTTTCCCATGACGACAGGGATGACAAACTAGATCCTTCTCCATTTTAAGCTTGGGCAATCCTCGGATGAGGTCCATAGAGCTTAACATGACTAGCAGATCAAAGCTCAAATGACCTAACCTCCTATGCCACTTCCAGAGCTTAGAAGAAGATCTAGTAATCAAACAGCGAGAAGGGCCAAAAGAACTAGAGAAGTCAATTCGAAAAACTTTACCGAATGGTAAGATCTCGCAAATCAAAGACCCTCTAGAATCAAACACAGAAGAATTGCCCTTCTTAAAACGCACTTCCAAACCATCCTCAAGAAGTTGCGAAACCGAAATCAAGTTAAAGTTCAAATTTTTAACCAAGGCAACATTCTTCAAAGAGAAATGGTCTGAAATTCGAATTGAGCCGATGCCACTTACTTTCCCTTCACCATTGTTCCCGAAAGTGATGTACTCTTTGGAGCTCGGGGGAGTGAGACTGGAGAACCATCTACGATGTCCCGTCATGTGGCGAGAGCATCCTGAGTCCATGATCCAAATCTCCTCCAGTCCCCGATCCTACAAAATCAGTGGTCGTAAGGGGGAGCAAATGGTCCGGCACCAGGTTTAGCGAAAGAGCTAAACCAGTGTCGAGTCATCTGCTCAAAAGACGGAAAGCAGAAATCAGAATAGTTCGGACCAAAACTCGGCTCAAAGTGCGGTCCTCGGTTCTGCCTAAAGCCTCGACCACGAGGTCCAGGACCGTAGCCAAAACGGCCTGGAACTTTGCCAGAACGGACACCACCATCTGGAGCACGGGCATGAAAGTCATCTCCTCTACCACCACCTACACGACGCGGCCTGGTCTCCAGCCTCTCCCCGCGTCGAGGAACTCTTAGTCTACCACCCTGCTGGTAGAACTGCTCCTGACCACCACGAGCACGCTCTGCTCTCTCAACCCGCTTCCTCCTGAAGCAAAACCCCGTACGATGCCCGTCTCTCTGGCAGTACTCACAATGGTAGGTGGGCTTCTTGGGATGTGGTTGAGGCTTGGGGTTCTTGGGCTTAGTGGTGATTAGTGTAGTCTTCTTGGGTTGAGAGGGTCCAGGAAGAGAGTCAAGAGAAGTGTGGAGGTGTTTGGGATTTGGAACCCAGATGGGCTTCTTGGGTGGAGCTTTGGGCGGTTCATGGATCACTCCATCCTTGGGCTGACTAGCCTGGGAAAACTCAGTGGAGTGAGTCTTGGGGTATCTCTGCTCTTGAGTCATTTTACTCCACTCCACTGCCCGGCTAATGGCACTCTCAAAGTCAGCCTTGGTGTAGGTGTAACCTACCCCAAACCCATCCTGCATCTTAAATTGCTGGATCATCATGCCGAGCTATGGCTCTCTGGCACTGATCCAACTCAGGATAGAACGGAGGTAAAAGTTCTCATTCTGAGAATCAGCTAGCTCCTCTCTCAAGGAAGCTAGAACCTCCACCTAAGACAAGCAGGTCTCACACTCACTCTCTACTTGGACAGACTTTTCGGCTTTCACCTTGATCAACTCCATTCTAAGAGACATACAGTTCTCACAGACAGTGTGTGGAACTGACAGTGTCTCAATCTCTAGCCTAGTCTGTGCCAGCTCAGCTCTCACTCTCTCCAAATCACCCAAATGCTCATCGCCCTTGGCTTTCAGCTCAGCTAAACTAGCAAGATGAGATGGCAATCAACACAGGGCGCGACGACAGTGGCTTGAGCATCTTTCAACTCCAGCTGAGCGCTTTCATGCTCAGTGGCCAAGCGTCCCTCTCATCAACCCTTTCTGTGTACCTGGACTTCAGAGTCGATAGGTCACACAGAAGCACCTCACACTTTGGGCACTCACTGCAATCACCCAAGCAAGGGGAAGAAGATAGACTCTCAATTCTCCTGTTGGCCACGGCAAACTCACTTTCTAATTCATCTATCCTCTTCTTGGCCCCCCTAAGTAGTTTTTCCCGATATTTTAACTCCTGACGATTGCTTTCAAGTAAATCAACAATTTCATGTTCATAAGATGATACCTTTTCGTTGTCGTCATCGTCGGAGTCATCGAAGGAGCTCTTTTCTTCCTTATCCCCAAGAGCCATTGAGCAGAAGCTCTTGCAGGATCTTCGGCGCTGATGTGAGCGGCTCTTCGGTCTATCCACGAAAGCCATGAAGCAAAGACCCGTCGGATCGTCCTTGTCCTTCCCCTTCCTGATGATGATCTCCTCATTGCTTGAGCTCGATGAAGAGGAAGAAGACGTGGACTGCTTGGAGTAGCTCTACTCCATCTCGGCGAAGAAGGCCTTATCGCGCTACTTGTTCTCACGCCGGTAATGCTTCAGGGCCTTTATGAAGAACCTTGTTTTTGGCTTGCCCTTGTTGAAGGAGGAACTGTCGTGCTTGCCGGAGTCGTGGAAGCCACCACCGGTGTCGTTCTTATGGTCATTGCGCTTGGGGCAGTCGGCGATGAAGTGTCCTGGGTCACCACACTCAAAGCAACCAGATTTTTTGCACTGTCTTTTGAACATCCTTTTGTCATAAACACGACGCACCCGGTTGTTAAAAAGACACAAATCATCACCTCCCAAACACTCAAGCTGGTCCTCAGTGACAGACATCAAGGAGAACCCAGCACAACTCACAGAAGAAGGATCAACAGAAGGTTTAGCAAGATCCAGAGACTTTGATCCAGAGCCAGTGAGATTTGATCTCAACTGGATATCTACCTCAGTGGCCTTCAGCTTGCTAAATAACTCAGAAATGGTCAAGGTATCGTAAGAAGTGCTCTCAATGATAGAGGATACCTCGATCTCCCAGATCTTTGGGTCCAAGGTATGGAGAACCTTGAGCGCCTGCTAGTGATCTGAGACTAACTGAGCACCCTCAGCCTTGTTGTCCCGAAGCTTGTTAATGATCGACTGAAAACGACCAAACAAAGCCTCAACAGATTCACCCGGCTTCTGTGTGAAATTCTCATATTCACGCCGGTAGGTCTGATAGAGCCGAGCCTTGACCTGTGCCGTTCCCTCATGGTGTGCCTTGAGGGTAGCCCAGATCTCTCTCGCAGTGGAGAGATGACTCACACGCTCAAACTCAATGGGACCTAAACCAGAAAACAAAATGTTCACAGCCTTACTATTGCTCAGATGCTGAGCAATGATACCAGCAGTACCTTGCTCAGTAACTGGCAAAATGACAAACGTGGTGTGAACGCAAATGTCCCATATGTCCGAACCCTGGCTCATGAGATAGGCTCGCATGCGAGTCTTCCAATAATTATAGCCATAGGCTTCCAAGGACGGGACCTTGCCAGGAGACGTCATAGTCACTACTGGGGTTTAGAACCGGTTAAGGTATGGAAAAACCCTAACCTCGCTCTGATACCACTTGTAGGACCGAAAGTAGCGACCAGAGGGGGGGGGGTGAATGGGCGCCTTTAAAAATTCTTTCGAATCAATGGCCTGTTCCCAATACCCAACGCACCTCAAAAAGACTACGCAGCAGAAAATAAACAAAAGGCCTAAGTCTAAAGGTTTCTAACCTAGAAGCAATTGATGATAACTGAGATCTATTAAAGTAGAGCAACTAGGCAGATCAACAAGGTGTAACAGGCCTAAACTTCTCAAAGAAATGATCTAAGTATGTGTAAGATGAAAAGAGAAGTTACTGTCCAAATTTTTCTCCTGTTCGAAACTTGGCGAAGCCTCCTTCGCACGTCGAGGTCTGCTTCGGAGGTTGGTGACGGAGCCCTGCTTCGGAGGTCAGTTGCGAACCATGTCGAAGATGTCGAAGGTCTTTGGTTCTAGTCTAGTTCGAAGTGGCAAGAAGCGAAGTATGCTTCGAAGCGAAGTATGACAAATGTCGGAGCCTGCTTCGAAGTGCACTTTGAAGACAAAACTTCGAACACAGCTTCAGACCGAATGCTTCGAAGCAAAACCTTCGAACAGAAAGCTTCGAACACAACACGCACACACGGGCAACCTTCGAACAAAGAAGCGAAGCCTGTCACACGACAGAAAACCAAGTCCGAAGCCTAGACTCTACCTCCGAAAAGAGAAAGCTTCGGAAAGAGAAGCGAAGGCTGACACACCACACAGAAGACAGTGCGAGGCCAAGCGGAGCTACAAGCTTCGAACCCAACTTCGAAACTTGTCGAAGTATGGACTTCGAACAGATAGAGTCGAAGCCCCTTCGCACTATTGTTCGAAGTGTGCGATGCTGACGTTCAGAAAATGCTTCGAAGCTTAGCAACCCAGAACACAAACCGAAAATCGAAGATCCAACGAAGCCTTCGAAGGTGATAGATCGAAGCCTGCCTCACGAAGCTGAGGGGCTTCAAACTGAGAAAGACTTCGGCAGAAACACAGCCAGAAAAGGTAATAGACCTTGTCAGCTTCGATCAAAAAGCTGTGCAGTACAAGGTGAAAAGCTGCACAGAACACTGTAGCTGCAGGGAAGTAGTACTACTTGCAACAGCAAGAACTAGTACTACTAGAGTGAAGAACACACCCAACCGAAGCCTCCAAAGCCTCAAAAATCACGGGAAAACTTGCTATGCTAATGAAATGTAGCCATTAAAAACTTTGCAGATACTGCACACAAGGAAATGGGGCATTTACTGCAACATTAAAAGCAAGGCATTAAACACAGGGGAAAATCTCCCTGGCGGCGCAAGCAAGGAACAAGAGAAGAGAGAGGCAAGGCAAGAGACAAAAAGTGACCCAATAGAGTGGATTTGATTTCAGCCAAAAGGGTAGTCCAAACCCTAGGGATTGGGGTCCTATTTATAGGCAGCCCAACACTAGGAATATTCTACCAGCCCCTTAGGGTTTTTACAGACTCAAAAATAAAGGAAAAGACTCTACTGCCCTTAGGAATTTTTACAGACACGACTGACTGACTGTGGGCCTAGAGTTACAGATGACTTATCCGGAAGCTAAGTTTTCGTAGCGACTACGGCTTCTCTTCTGGACAATCGGATACAGAATCGACAGTCGTCAGTTTTGCGCCGAAACTGACAAAGCCTCCACTGGCTTTGCACCAGGTACCCGGATTGGGCCGGCCCGATTCCGCAGCTCTCTCAGCCCGGCAATCACTCACCGCCCGTGTACCTGAGTCAATCCTGGTCAACAGCCCAATGGGTCTTCTACTGCTTCTGGCCCATGCACCGGATTGGGCCAGCCCGACTTCGCAGCCTCCTCTGCCCGACAGTCGCTCATTGCCCGTGTACCTGAGTCACACGCGGCCCATGAACCAGCAAATCTCTTCTCTTCTTCAGTCCTCTTTGACTATCGTTGACAATGACTCATCACTTCTGGAGCCATGAGGCCCACGCTATTCAGCATGGCTCCTCAGCTAACACCTCCACCTGAGACAAACATATCTCACACTCTCTATCAACATCGACAGACTTCTCTGCTTTTAGTTTGATCAACTCCATTCTCATGGACAAACAATTCTCACAAACAGTGGGTGGAACTGTCAAGGTCTCAAGCTCTAGCTTAGTCTGCTCCAACTAAGCTCTCACTCCAGCTAACTCACTCAACTGCTCATCACTCTTGGCTCTCAGCTCAGCTATACTAGCTAAATGGGATGGGCAGTCTACACATGGTACAACGACAGTGGCATGAGCATTTTTCAGCTCCTACTGAGCGCTCTCAAGCTCAATGGCCAAGGCGTCTCTCTCATCTACTCTCTCTGTGTACCTAGACTTAAGAGTCGTTAGGTCACACATCAACACATCACAGTTAGGGCACTCACCATTATCACCCAAGCAAGGGGAAGAAGACAGACACTCAATCTTGCCATTCGTCGTGGCAAGCTCACTCTCAAGCTCATCTATCCTCTTCTTAGCCCCTATAAGCAGTTTCTCTCGATACTTCAACTCCTGATGGTTCTGTTCTAGTAAATTAACAACTTCTTGTTCATAGGATGATACCTTCTCATCGTCGGAGTCATCGGAGTCGTCGAAGGAGTCCTTTTCTTTCTTCTCCCCAGGAGCCATTGAGCAGAAGCTCTTGTTGGGTCTTCGGCTATGACGCGAACTACTCTTCGGCTTGTCCCCGAAGGTCATGAAGCAGAGGCCTGCCGGATTGTCCCTGTCCTTACCCTTCCTGATCATGATCTCTTCATCACTTGAACTTGAAGACGAGGAGGAAGACGAGGATCTCTTGGAGTATCTTTTCTCCATCTTGGCGAAGAAGGTCTTGTCTCGCTTCTTGTTCTCATGCCTGTAATCCTTCAGAGCCTTTCAAAATAATCTTGTCTTGGAATTGCCCTTTGTGGAAGTGGAGTTGTCATACTTGCCGGAGTTGTAGGAGTTGCTGTCGGTTCCCTTCTTGTAATTCTTCTGCTTGGG
Organism: Zizania palustris; assembly: GCA_019279435.1. Taxonomy (NCBI): domain Eukaryota; kingdom Viridiplantae; phylum Streptophyta; class Magnoliopsida; order Poales; family Poaceae; genus Zizania; species Zizania palustris. The sequence goes on from JAAALK010000288.1 coordinate 58,680,930, forward strand.
GTAGTCGGCGATGAAATGACCTGGGTCACCACACTCAAAGCATCCGGATTTTGTGTCGTGTCTTTTAAACATTCACTTATCATAGACACGTCGCACCCGGTTGTTAAACAAACACAAATCATCATCTCCTAGCAAATCAAGTTGTTCCTCAGAGATAGACATCAAGGAAAAAACAGTATAACTCATGGCATTAGGATCAACAGACGGTGTCGCAAGCGCCATAGTCTTTGAGCCAGAACCAGTGAGATTTGATCTCAACTGGATATCGACCTCTGAGGCCTTGAGCTTACTAAAAAGATCTGCGACGGTCAAGGTATCATAAGACGCGCTCTCAACAATAGAAGAAACCTTGATCTCCCAGATCTTAGGGTCCAAGGTATGGAGAACCTTAAGCACCTGTTCATGATCCGAGACCAGCTGATCACGCTCGGCTTTGTTGATGCGAAGCTTGTTAATGATCGATTGAAAATGACCAAACAAAGCCTCAACAGTCTCACCCGACTTTTGTGAGGGATTTTGGACCAGAACCAGTGAGATTTGATCTCAACTGGATATCAACCTCGGTGGGCTTCAGCTTGCTAAACAACTCAGAAATGGTCAAGGTATCATAAGATGTGCTCTTAATGATAGATGATGCCTTGATCTCCCAGATCTTTGGGTCCAAGGTATGGAGAACGTTGAGTGCCTGCTCATGATCTTTGTTGTCCCGATGCTTGTTTATGATCGATTGAAAACGACCAAACAACGCTTCAACAGATTCACCCGGCTTTTGTGTTAAATTTTCATATTCACGCCGGTAGGTCTGATAGAGCCGAGCCTTGACCTGGGCTGTTCCCTCATGGTGTGCCTTAAGGGTAGCCCAGATCTCTCTCGTAGTGGAGAGATGGCTCACACGCTCAAACTCAGTGGGACCTAAACCAGAAAACAAGATGTTCATAGCCTTACTATTGTTCAGATGCTGGGCAATGATACCAGGAGTACCATGCTCAACAACTGGCAATATAACGAACGTAGCGTGAACGCAAATGTCCCAGATGTCCGAGCCTTGGCTCATAAGATAGGCTCGCATGCGAGTCTTCCAATAGTTATAGCCATAAGCTTCCAAGGATGGGACCTTGCTAGGAGACGTCATGATCACTACTGGCGTTTAGAACCGGTTAAGGTATGGAAAAATCCTAACCATGCTCTGATACCACTTGTAAGACCGAAAGTAGCGACAGAGGGGGGGTGAATGGGCGCCTAAAAATTCTTTTGAATCTATGGCCTGCTCCCAACACCCAACGCACCTCAAACGACTAAGCAGCAAAGCGTGAACATATTGCCTAAGTCTAAAAGTATCTAGCCTAGAAACTACCGGTGCCAAAAACAGAGAAACACCAATACAGTGCTAATAGGCAGATAAACAAAATATTCAAGACAAGGCAAATCAAACTTCTCAGTAAAATAATCTAAGTGCACACAAAATGGAGATGAGAAGTTACTGTTCGAATTGTCTCCTGTTCGAAACTTGGCGAAGCCTGCTTCGCTATGTCGAAGCCTGCTTCGCAGTGATGAAGCCTGCTTCGAAGTCCCTTATCGAAGTCTTGCGAAGGTTGTCGTTGAAGTGCCGAAGGTTTGTTGAGTCTAGCCTAGTTCAAGTGTAGCAGAGAGCGAAGTATGCTTCAAAACGAAGTATGAATGTATCAAAGCTTGCTTCGAACATTGTACTTCGAAGCATAGACTTCGATCAGAAAGATTCGAACAAAGTTCACAGAAAAGCAATCTTCGAACGAGAAGCGAAGCCCAACACACGGCAGCAAGACCAAATCGAAGCCTACACTCTACCTCCGGAGCTAGCTAGATCGAAGAAAGACTACTGAAGTGATGACCTTTGACACACATACCAACTTCGAAATGAAGTCTGCAGGTGATGTCACACAAGAAGTCGAAGCCCACAACCACAATTCGAAATGCAAACTTCGAACTCACAAACTGAGATCCATTGAAAAGACAGCAGTAGAAAATCTCAGTAAACACACTCCGAGCGAAGTCTGTCAAAAAAACATGCTTCGAAGCTAACTTTGATGCCTGTCAAAGTATGCTTCGCAACGATGTCGAAGTATGTCAGAACAAAACCTTAGGACATGGCACACTTCGAAACAAGATTCATAGTTCATGTTCGGAGTCAAAAGTTCTAGCGAGACCTTAGAAGATGTCAGGTCGAAGCCTGCCTCACGGAGCTAAGGGACTTCGAACAAAGAAGAGGGCTTCGCCAGAAAAAGCCAGAGAAAGGACTTGGCCCTGTCTACTCGATCAAAAAGGCTATGCAGTAAAAAGCAAGACTAGAGTACTAGTGTACTGTTGTTACAGGAAGTAGTACTACTTGCTACAGTGCTCAAGAACTAGTACTCACGTGAAGAACAAACCGAAGCAACCAGAGAAGCTTCTGCTCAGGAATAAACTAGCCGCATGCACAAAGAAACTGCAGAGCCATTAATGAAACACTACACACAAAATAGCAGGAATAAACTCAACCAGATCAGAGAAAAATGAGATGAACTCATGAAGAAAACAAAGGCATTCTTTCTGGCGGCGCAAGCATGAACAGGAAAGATAGAGAGAGAATGCAGGAAACAAGATGACCCAATCCTTGATTAAAAAAGTGATTTCTTGAAAGGGTGACCTAACCCTAGTGATTGGGGCCCTATTTATAGGCTGCCCAATAGCTAGGAATATTCCACCAGCCCCTTAGGGTTTTTACAGACGCTGAAATAAAAGGAAAAGACTAAACTGCCATTAGGATATTCTTACAGACTCGACTGACTGACTATGGGCCTAGGGACAAAATAGTAAACTCCTATTTACAGATGACTTATCCGGAAGCTAAGCTTTCGTAGCGACTATGGCTTCTCTTCTGGACAGTCCGATACAAGATCAACGGTCGTCAGTTTTGCGCCGAAACTGACAAAGCCTCCACTGACTTTGCACCAGGTACCCGGATTGGGCCGGCCGGACTCCGCAGCTCTCTCAGCCCGGCAATGACTCACCGCCCATGTACCTGAGTCAATCCTGGTCAACAGCCCAGTGGGTCTTTTGCTGCTCCTGGCCCATGTACCCGGATTGGGCCAGCCCAACTTCGCGGCCCCTCTGCCCGACAGCCGCTCGCTGCCCGTGTACCTGAGTCACATGTGGCCCAAACACAGCAGGTCTTCTCTCTCTCTTCAGTCCTCTTTGACTACCGTTGACAATGACTCATCACATCTGGAGCCATGAGGCCCACGCTCTTCAGCATGGCTCCTCAATTGCTCCTTCTCCGCAGAAATTTGCCCCTAGAAATCCGCAAGCTTCGGGAAGCAAGGTTAGCGGCTAGAGACCACCAATGAAGCCAGCTGGCAAAGGCCAGACCTTCTTCTGCTGCGTTCATGGTGAAAATCAGAGTCATGCTACTGATGCGTGCAAGTCTATACTCACTTTAAGAGGCGAGTACCTTGAAAGGACCTCTGGTCGAGGCAATACTGACCGAGTCCCTTCCGAGGCACGTCCGGAGCCTGTGCAGGCTGTCACACGTGTAGACAACTTCGACTCCACAAGACAACCTCCGATGGTCAATATTATGCCACCCCGAATCAAGAAGATGGCCAAGATTGGGGCAAAAGAGTAGTCTTCCCCATTTCTGGAGGAGGGACCCTCGGCAGTATGTCAAAAAGACAGTGACGAGAATATGTCCAGGAAACATCTCCTCCCCACAGCTCGTCCCCTGCAAGGCTTCACAGGACCTCCTCTTGATGCCCTCGGCCAAATAGGTCTTGAGGTTGCTTTTCAGAGAGGGGCTCCTGGCAAGGACGGAGGAAGTAATCTTCGATGTTTTAGATGCCCCTTATGCATATAATGTTATCTTTAGAAGGGACATGTTAAATCAGTTCGGAGCTGTGGCGCACCATAACTATTTATGTATGAAGATGCCACGCAAGTGGGAGTACTCACCATCTTCAGCGATCAAACCACTGTGTGAAGAGCAGAATATTGTCATGGTCCCGCTCTCGACCCGAGACAAGTGAATAATGTACAAGGCAACTCGTAGGATATTTCTGCTTCAAGTGAGTCTTCAAAAAAATCCTTCCCAAGGCTAAGTCTCGAAGGAGAAATTGTAACGAAGATTACTGTAAAAGACAGCAAAGACTATTGTTTTTAGTTCGGCAAAGATTTGCCTTCAGAGATCGCTACTTCATTAGAAAAGGTAGTCGCAGAGAATTTGGATGTCTTTGCCTGGTCTGATGAAGATATTGCGGGAGTCAGCCGAGCTATCATTGAGCATAGCTTCCTTGTAAACCCGACGATTCGGCCTGTTCAACAGGGGCTTCGAAAGTTATCAGTAGAAAGGGCAATCCTTGCTACGGCAGAAGTGGAGAAATTGTTGAAGGCTGGGATTATCAGAGAAGTAGCTCATACGGAGTGGTTAGCTAACCTAGTCTTCGTCAGAAAGAAATCCTCCGGGAAGTGGTGCACGTGTATTGTTTTTACATCTTTGAATTAAGCATGCCCACGTGACCCCTATCCAATGCCCCGAATTGATCAACTAGTTGATTCCACTGCTGGTTCGGAGTTGTTAAGCTTCCTTGACGCCTATTCTGGCTATCATCAAATCTGGTTAAAGCGCGAAGATGAAATCAAAACAAGATCTGTAACTCCTTCGGGACTCTTCTGCTATGTAAGAATGCCTTTTGGCTTGAGAAATGCCGGGCAACGTTTTCAAGATTAATTGCTAAGGCTCTAGGTCATCAAATAGGCCGTAATGTAGAATCTTATATGGATGATATTGTAATAAAGAGTCCTTTAAAGCACCAACATAGCCTAGACTTAGCAGAAACATTTGAGAGCCTCCAGGCATGTGGAGTTCGTCTCAACCCCAAAAAATGTATCTTCGGGGATCAGGCTGGGAAGTTGTTAGGGTATCTACTTTCAAGTAGAGGAATTGAAGCTAGCCCTACTCAAATAACTGCATTGCAAAGGATGGATCCACCAGAGAATTTAAAACAGGTACAGAAGCTGACTGGCCGCCTTGCAGCACTTAGCAGATTTCTAGCAAGGTCCGCAGAATGAAGCCTCCCCATATTCAAAGTGTTAAAAGCATACGAAGATTTTGCAAGGACACCGTAGTGTCAAAAGAGTTTTGATGATATTAAAAATTATCTCAGCAACCTCGCTACACTCACTGTGCCCATTGCAGATGAAACCCTAATCCTTTACCTTGCAGCTACTGGCTCCACTGTCAGTGCAGTTGTTGGAACGACGGATCGAACCAGCAGGTTTCCTTAGTGGATGGAAGCAACGAATGTTGTGTGTTCAGTATTCTCGGATCATGTGTATTACAACTACAGTTAGGAGGTATTTATAGGGTGGCCCGCTCTGAGGGGTTGGTCCCCGCAACCTCCAACTGCCACTCGGTCTGACATCGGTCAGCAGTACAGACAAAACAAACACTTCATAGTACAGACAGGCATTACATAGTACAGACAAGAAGGTGTGATCTGGTGGCATGTCGGCCGTGTCGGGCACTGCAAAGTTCGCCCGACACGGCGCAGATGATCACGATCTTGTCCACCTACGGACTTGACTGGTCTTCTTATCGTCTGGCCTCCCTCCAGATCCTCGGCTTGAAACGAAGGGTGGCCTCCGGCATCCTCGGCCCGAAGGGTGGCCTCCGGCTCCTGTCTGGTCCCTCCTCCTCCGAAGACTCCTCCGGCTTGCCTTGGAACCTCCGGAGGTCTCCGACTCCCTTGCTCGGAGGTCCAGGTACCTCCGGCAATGGGCTCGGGTCTCCTGGTGATGGTCTTCCCTCGGAGCCATACGGACCTTCTCGTTCCCCTGCCACCATCAGGATTATCTGCCCCAAGAGTAGCCCCTCGCTTCTTTCCTCTTCGAGAGCCCTGCGTAAGAGAGGGTGGAAGCGCACATGATAATCTCGATAACCTTTATAAGGAAACGACTTACATATAGATGCTGAATTCTGCTGCGAGGCGGCCCCGTCCGATCGTTTTCGGGGATGTTTCGGAACCAGCGGGGCGCCCAGGAATCCGGAGGCCGGGAGCTTATTCCGGAGCACCCTCGGCGAGTTAATCGCTTCTCCCCCCTTTGAAGAAAGAAGTTTGACCGGTAGCGCGGCCGCCCACACGCCTTTGACCGCCAGGTTCAGGCGCCCGAGGAGGCGAGCTAGAGCGTTACTCGGCGCAGTTAATCTGGCGCGCATGCAGGCGACATCGGGGAGGCGTGCCGCCAGGGACTGGCGCACCCGAGGCACCGGTTGGATCTTAAATGTGAATGCCACGCGACCGTTACGCGCGCGCACCGAGCGGGCGGAGTGTGGACCAGCGGCGACCTCCGCGCTTAAATAGCCCCTGCAGCACCGGCTAGGCCCCCCTCCTGCCCACTTGTCCAATTCCTTGCTTCATTCTTGACAGCAGCACTTGTTCTTTGAAGCTCTTGCTTCCTTCCTGTTTCATCTCGCCATGGTGGAGAAGAGAGCCCGAGGGAGAAAATCTGCGCAGCTGGGCTCAATTGCAAGAAGACCAGAGGATCTTCCGCGCCCAAAAGAAAGAGGAGAAAAGGCAGAAGAGGAAGGAGAAGTCTACACGAGCAGCGCCGGAGCCTCGGCCTAGGGCGGGCTCCGGCCCGGGCGGTTCGTCAGACCGAAAGGGCCTCCGGTTCTTGCTTGGCTTGGATGAAGACTTATCTTAATCTCTCTCTTGCTTTTGATTCGCAACAAACACTGTATGCTGCATGTTGTATTGACGATGTATATGATCGAAACCTTCCTCCTTGCTCCTTTCCCGCCCCCTCTGTTGCGGGTAGACGGCTTGCCGACTGGGCGCGAATCAGCTATGAGGAAGGCGGATAAGTAAGTTGTATTGAATGGTGGAGGGTGCTTCGAGTTGAGCTCAGAACTCGAATCGAGGGTGCGTCGAGCCAGAGCTCGAAACCCGATTTAGGGCGCGTCGAGCTGGAGCTCGGAGGCCGGTTTGAGGGTGCATCGAGCCGGAGCTCGGAACCCGTTTTAGGGCGCGTCAAGCTGGAGCTCGGAGGCTGGTTTGAGGGTGCGTCGAGCTGGAGCTCGGAACCCGTTTTAGGGGGCGTCGAGCCGGAGCTCGGAAGCCGGTTTGAGGGTGCGTCGAGCCAGAGATCGGAACCCGATTTAGGGCGCGTCGAGCCGGAGCTCAAAGCCAATTTAGGGCGCGTCGAGCCGGAGCTCAGAAGCCGATTTGAGGGCGCGTCAAGCCGAAGTTCGGAAGCCGGTTTACGGCGCGTCGGGCCGGAGCTCGGAACCCGATTTAGGGCGCGTCGAGCCGAAGCTCAGAAGTCGGTTTGAGAGTGCATCGAGTCGGAGCTCGGGAACCCGATTTAGGGCGCATCGAGCCGGAGCTCGGAAGCTGTCTTGAGGGTGCATCGAGCCGTTGCTCAGAACCCGATTTAGGGCGCGTCGAGCTGGAGCTCGGAAGCCGATTTGCTTGTTGAAACTATGCTTTGGTACCGCAGTGCGTCCACCGTGGTCAAAATGTTCACCTAATGGTTTTATTGAATTGAAGATTGAATACAAGAGTAGCTGGCACCGGCTAGCAGCGGAATACACTTATGAAATTATGCGAAATAACGCTTCAGGTGCTCCGCATGCCAAGTGTGCTTCAAGTCCTCGCCTTCAAAGGTAGAGAGTCGGTAGGAGCCCGGTCGCCCGGAGCCGGTCACGATGTACGGACCTTCCCACTTGTTGCCCAACTTTGTCGGGGCAGCCACCACGCGCAGGACAAGGTGCCCTGGCTGGAAATCGTAGTGCCTGACTTTGGGGTCATACCATGCCTTCGTTTGCTTCTGGTACTGGGAAAGATTGGCAACCGCTCGGAGCCGTGTCTCCTCTGTAAGGTTGAGGGAGACGGTGCGCTCTTGATCGGCCTCGGGTGCTATAACGCGCAGCGAACCAGCTCGAAGCTCTGTTGGGGTCATTGCTTCATCGCCAAATAAGAGCCAGAACGGGGTGAACCCGGTAGCTCGAGAAGGGGTGGTCCAGATGGACCACAGGATTTTCGGTAGCTCTTCAGGCCACAATCCTTTGGCTAGGCCCACGATGCGTTTATTGAGGCCCGAGAGTATGTGCCCATTGGCCCGCTCAACAGCCCCATTGGAATTAGGGTGCCGAACTGCTGCGAAGCAGAGCTGGACTCCAATTCTTCACAGAATGTTCTAAAAGCCCCATCATCGAACTGTGTGCCATTATCCAATGTGAGCTGTCGGGGCACTCCGAAGCGACAAATGATATTCTGCTAGAAGAATCGCTGGACGCTTCGGGATGTGATGGAAGTAAGCGGCTCGACTTCAACCCATTTGGAGAAATATTCAACGGCGACGGCAGCGAAGCGCAGATTGCCTCTTGCTCTAGGGAATGGCCCAATGAGATCCATTCCCAAGCGAGCCAAAGGCCATACAGGTGGAATGGGCTGTAGGCTGACCGGGGCCTGTGACTACGCCGCCCCATCCACTGGCACCCTTGGCAAGTACGGACCAGGTCTTCAGCATCGGCGACGATCGTGGGCCAGTACAGTCCCTGTCGGAGAGCTTTGCCGGCGAGCGCCCGAGGTGCCAAATGGCTTCCACACAACCCCTCATGGATTTCTCAGAGCATTGCCACACCATCCGAGTGAGAGATGCATCGAAGCAGCGGGGAGCATACCCCTGACTTGTATAAGATGCCATCAATGACTTGGAAAGACCTAGCACGGAGCTGGAGCCGCGCCTGATCCGGACTAGGATGATCGTCCGCGTCGCCGATGAGCATTCATAGGATGGGCTCCTGCTAATCGTTGCTAATCGTGCAGAGAACTGGAGCTGGCCGAAGCGACACCGGGGATTCGGCTAGTGCGGAGGTAGATGCCTCGTTGCGATGGGGCACCGAAGGTTGGGTAATTTCTTCGAAGAAGGCGCCCAGTGGCATGGCCTGGCCTCCATCTCCGGCTTTGGCGAGGGCGTCTGCTTGGCAGTTTTCGCTTCTCGGGATGCTGTGAACGGATATTCCCTTAAAGGATCCTTCAAGTTTCCTGATGGCTTCGAGGTAGGAGGCGAGGTCTAGGTGTTGAGATTGGAAACTATTGTAGATATGCCCGGCAATGACTTGAGAATCGGTCTTGATTATGATGCGGGCGGCTCCGAGCGCACGCGCCTTGCGGAGGCCCAAGAGGACTCCTTCGTACTCAGCGATATTGTTGGTAGCCTTGAAGTTCAGCCGAGCAGAGTACGAGGCCTGTTGGCCGGAGGGGGAGATAATAACTGCTCTGGCCCCAGCCCCCGAAGCCTGGTAGGCACCATCCGAATAGACGGTCCAAACCCCTTCGCCTACTTCGGTGCCAGCATGATCAGACACGGACGTCCACTCGGCAACGAAGTCGGCGAGGGGCTGAGACTTGATGGCGGTTTGGGCAACGAAGGAGATCCCGAAAGGGGCCAATTCTACCGCCCACTTCCCGATGCGGCCGGTGGCATCATTTCTTCGGAACATGTCACCGAGCAGGTATGCAGTTGGGATAATGACATCGTGAGCCAGGAAGTAGTGCCGAAGCTTTCGGGATGCCATGACAAGTGCATACGCCACCTTCTCGAGCTCGGAGTACCGTACCTTGGCTCCAGAGAGGGCTTCGGATACGAAGTAGACAGGACGCTGCACCAACCTCCCTTCGAGTTCTTCTTCTTGGACCAAGGCAGCGCTTGCTGTGCTGCCGGAGGCGGCGAGGTAGACCAGAAGGGGGCTGCCGGCTCAGGGCTTGGCGAGGGCTACGAGGCCAGAAAGGTATTCCTTTATTTGATCGAAGCAACTCTGACACTCGGAGGTCCACTCGAAGGTTTTAGAGCCCCGGAGCGCCTTGAAGATGGGCAAACTTTTTTCAGCTGATTTTGCCAGAAATCAACCAAGGGCGGCTAAGCGCCCGGATAGCTTTTGTGCTTGCTTCAAATTCTGAGGGGGGGACATGTTCTGCAATGCGTTGACTTGCGTTGGGCTGGCTTCAATGCCTTAGCTGGAAACCAGATACCTGCGGAGATGACGAGGGGCCGGCATGCGAGAATTTGACTCCGGCGAAATCTTCAGCGGTGAAGGAGATGGGAACGTGGGACTATTCAGGGAGCGCAGAGGGGCTGGATGTGCCGATATGCCCGACCTCCCAAACGTAGTCTCGCTGCTACGCTTGGATAGGGCTCACAGGGCCCCTCCTCCGGATCTGGGGAGGACCACCTATTTCCCCCGATCCAGTATGTCTTCGAGTTTGGGAGCCTGGGCCCGCCCGAACTCCAGGGCTAGGCATAGGACCTCTGGCTCTTCGCGGTGCCCGACTATCTGTACTGCCTCTGGTCGAGGCACGGTGTTCCCCTTGTCGGTGGAACCGCGGCCGGCATTCCACTCGAGGTAGTCATTTTGGAGGGCGAGGATGGTTTGGCAGGAATCGGTGTCGTGGCTCCGGTTCTCGCCGTGGACGCTGCAGTAAAGCGTGGCCCCTCCGGAGGGTACCCGTGACGAGGCCTTGGCCCCGGCGAAGCGACTCCCACCGGACGTGTGCCGGTGCTTGGCGGGGACTCACGGTGTGATGTTGAGAACCTCTCCCCGAAGATGCATCCGGCCTCGTCGGGAGTCTCTGTGAATAGAGTCTTGCCGGCCAGAGTCCTGGCGGTGGAAGTCAGGAGCTGGGCGGACCCCTCGGTCGAGGTCTGGCGAAGCGTCGTACGCCTTGGCGCTAGTGGCTCGGACAGGGACTATCATCGCATGTCGGCGTATCTGGCCCTCCTAGGACCGAGCGTACTCCTCGAAGTACGTCATGAGCTGTGCCACCAAGGAGAAGGGCTTTCGATGGTGCTTGTCGAGGAGGCCCGGGTGAGTGACACCTTCCCGGGCGGCGTCGATAACTGAGGAAGCCGGAAGCCCCTTGATCTGGGCTTTGGTGTGCGCGAAGCGTTGGAGTACTGCCGCAAAGTTTCTCCGGGTTGCTGCTTCACTTGGAAGAGACTACCGATAGATATCGGGGCCACAAAGGACCCCTGAAAGTTGTTGACGAACTTTTTCCTTAGCTAGTCCCATGAACGGATGGTCCCATGCCGGAGTGACCAGAACCACTGGAGGGCAATCCCCTTGAGCGCTAGAGGAAAACATTTAGCCATGGTGTCGCGGCTCCCCCCGGACGCTTCTATTGCTAGAGCGTACGAGCGGGAAAACTCTCCGGGGTCGGAGTCCCCGGAGTACTTGGGATGCTTGGCGGCACGAAACTTCAAGCCGAAGCGCACCCTCTACAGGTCTAGGTGCAGGGGAGACTCCTCGTCGTATGACGCATTCTCCTCCTCCACTTGATCTTCATCGTCGGACAGGGCTACGGCCGTGACCCTTGTAGCGCGGGAGGGTTCAGGAGGATGGAGTGATGCCTCCTGGCGCCACCAGGCCAGTTCCACCTTTAACTGCGCGTTCTCGGCGGCCAGAGCATCGGCCTAACTCCCGCTCCCTCCTTGTGCGGTTTCAGGGTCTTGCGAACGGACGTAGTCGGTTCGGAGGGCCACCACCGGGGGCTCGCTCGGAGGGTGAGTCTCCGGCGGCCCCTCCGGAGGCCCCGTGAGATTGACGGAAGCCAGTTCCGGCATGCCAGCAGGGCCCCGGACCTCCGGCGTTCCCTCCGGAGCTTGGGTTGGTTCCACGGTAGGTGCCCCTGTGGGCGCAACAACTGGCCGATCGGGAACGGTGACTGGGGTGGGCTCGATTCTGGCAGTGCGGGCTGACCGTTGCAGAGGAACCGTGCTTGCGCCCTTCCGACCTGACATGCTTTGGTGACTGGATGTAGAGGACGCTAGCTTCTCGAACTAGGATCCTCACGGACGACGCCAACTGTTGGAACGATGGATCGAACCAACAGGTTTACTTATTGGATGGAAGCAACGAATGTTGTGTGTTCAGTATTCTCGGATCGTGTGTATTACAACTACAGTTAGGAGGTATTTATAGGGTGGCCCGCTCTGAGGGGTCGGTCCCTGCAACCTCCAACTGCCACTCGGTCTGACATCGGTCAGCAGTACAGACAAAACACACACTTCATAGTACAGACAGGCATTACATAGTACAGACAAGAAGGTGTGATCTGGTGGCATGCCGGGCACTGCAAAGTTCGCCTGACACGGCGCAGATGATCACGATCTTGTCCCCCTATGGACTTCACTGGTCTTCTTATCATCCGGCATCCTCGGCCCGAAGGGTGGCCTCCGGCTCGTGTCTGGTCCCTCCTCCTCCGAAGACTCCTCCGGCTTGCCTTGGAACCTCCGGAGCCCTCCGGCTCCCTTGCTCGGAGGTCCAGGTACCTCCGGCATAGGGCTTCGGGTATCCTGGTGATGGTCTTCCTTCGGAGCCGTACGGACCTACTCGTTCCCCTGCCGCCATTGGGATTATCTCCCCCAACAGCAGTCCTTGTTAGAGAAGTTGATTTCAATGGGAACTTGGTGCAAAATCCAGTATATTTTGTATCCGAAGCCTTATCTGGAGCAAAAACAAGATATTTTGAGCTTGAGAAGTTCACTTATGCTCTCATAATGGATTTGAGGAAATTACGACATTATTTTCTAGCACATAATCTAATTGTACCAACTTCGTATCCTCTGGGAGATATGCTCTGAAGCAAATATTCTACGGGAAGAATTGGAAAATGGGCTATCGAGCTAGCACCCTTCGGCATCTCCTTCGTAGCAAGGAAAGCAATCAAATCGCAAGTGGTGGCATATTTTGTGGCAGAATGGACTCCATCTGCAATATGGGCTCCGAAGAAATCAAACGAAGGAATTTGGACCATATACTCCGATGGAGCTTTTCAAGCATCTGGAGCAGGCATTGGAGCTATAATAATTTCGCCTTCAGGGCAAAGGGCGATGTACTCCGCAAGGCTCAACTTTAAGTCCACTAATAATATAGTGGAGTACGAAGTAATTTTGTTAGGACTCCGAAAAGCGCATGCTCTATGTGCTACAAGAGTTGTTATTAAAACAGATTCTCAAATTATAGCAGGGCACGTTGATAAAAGTTTTCAAGTCTGACATCCGCAGCTTGCAAAAAATTTGGAAGAGATCCATAAGATCGAAGCAGCATTTAAAGGGATTTCCATCCAAAGTATACCAAGAGCTAAAAATGTACAAGCTGATACTTTAGCAAAAGCTGCAACCGGAGCTGTGGATATTGCAGAAGGAGCCTTTTAGGAAGAACTTACTTCGCCTTAAGTGCCACAAATTCCTCCCGTGGAAGTTCTTTGCATTCCAAGCACCGACTAGCGGAGCTCAATCATGGAGTTATTGCAAGGTGAAGCAAATTTACCTGAAGGACTACAACTTTCGAGGTTGAAGCTAAGAGTTCGAAATTATCATGTAATCAACGGTATTCTCTACAAGGCCGGAGTATGTTCCCCTACTCCAATGTATATCTAAAGCCGAAGGTCAAGAGATACTCCGAGAAATTCACGAAGGCCTTTGTGGTAGCCATCTGGCCACCCGAGCTTTAGTAGGAAAAACACTTCGCCTGGGGCTTTATTGGCCTACAATAGTAGCTGATGCGGAAATTTTAGTCCGCACTTGCCAGGGTTGTCAATGGATGGGAAGACGAAGCCATCATCCACCAACGACTCTTCAAGTCATTACTCTGGTTTGGCCTATGGCTAGATGCGGCATGGATCTCGATCATTGGCCCCTTCCCAGTAGAAAAAGAAAATATGAAATTCACAGTGGTAGCAATTGAATATTTTTCCAAGTGGGTCGAAGCAGAACCCCTCACAGCTATCACTTCAAATAATGTACAAAAATTCTTTTGGAAGAATGTTATATGCAGGTTCGGAGTGCCTCGACAGCTCACAGTCGACAATGGGACACAGTTTGATGCGAAGCCCTTCAGGAAGTTTTGCGAAGACCTTGGCATACAAATATGTTTTGCAGCTATGCGTCATCGTCAGTCTAACGGAGTTCTCGAAAGGGCTAATGGTAATATTTTATCAGGGCTGAATCGAAGAATAGTAGGATTAGCAAAGGGGCTTTGGACTGAAGAACTCCCGAAGATTTTATGGTCCATTCGGACAACTCAAACGAGGTCCACAGGTTTTACTTCTTTCAGATTATAATTCAAAGATGAAGCTATGACACCGACGGAGCTCAAAGGAGGATCACTTCACACCACCGAACCTAAAATTGAAGGAGAAAGGCAAGCTTCGCTAGATTTAACAGAAGAAACAAGGCTTCAGGTTGTTGCTAATTTGTCGAAATATCAACATCAAATGAAGACTTGGTATGACCCGAAGGTTAAGCTCAATGAACTTAAACCAGGTCATCTAGTTTTGTGAAGCATCATAGCACCAGGGAAATTAGGAAATAAGCAGGAAGGTCCATACATCATTCTACGTTCAGGACGCTCTGGTTCTTTTAAGCTTGCTAATTTATAAGGTGAAGAGTGAAAGCATGCCTGGTATGCGGAGCACCGAAAGAAATATTTTGCATAGGGGCTCCTTGTAATCGTCTGTAAACACCTTCTGAATAAATAAAGCTCATGGTTCAGATAATGCCTACCTCTCAAACACTTCATACTTCTAGTGGACACACTAGAGGAACGAAGTTGGCTATGAGGGAAGTGTCATTAATTTGAACCAATGTTGCGGACTTCGAACCACTGGTTCGAAGCTTTCGACGAGGTGCAAAAGTCACAAAAACAGATTGCAAGCCACCGGCTTGAAAGCATCCGTAAAAAGAGTCCAAGGAGACCAAATGATGTGGATTCCAGGCTCTGGCTTGAAAGCATCAGTAAAAAGAGTCCAAGGAGACCACTATGCGAGTTCCAAACCACTGGTTTGATAGCATTCGCAAAAAGAGCCGAAGGAGGCCAGACAAAACAGACTTTGAGCGAATAGCTTAGAACGTGTGTAAAAAGAGTCCAAAGCGACCAATTTTATTGGATGCTAAGGTATCCAAAAAAGAGTCTGAAGTGACTACATTCAAACAAAAAGTACTAAGTTACCAGTTTTCAGACTCTGAGTTAATAGAGTCGAAGACAATTTTTGAGATCTTAGTCAATCTCTAAGTTGATAAGGGGCTCTGAGCCTCCAAAATTGTACTCCTAACTACTGATATTTTCGTTGCGCGTAACCACCTTCGACCAAATTTTGAAGTTGCTTACACCCAAAGAGGTGCTGGGAAGTAAGGAGACAATTTTGAAACATTAATCTTTATCACTCAAACAGATTACATTACATCATGAAAAGTCTGAATCTATACCGAGAAGGAAACGAAGACCTCTTCGATTCCTAGAGCTACCGCTAGAATGACTCGTTCTGGAGCCAGGAGTTTTAATAACTTTATGTTTAACCCTTTTCCCTCCTTTAGAATCTCGAAAATCCTTCTATTCCCGTTGAAGTTCAGCCCAGGTTCGAAGTCGCTCGGGGCTTCTTTCCCAGCTTCGCAGTTGTTCATATCTCTTCTTTACTTGTTCTTCAGCAGTATTTTCTGCTTCAGACCATTCAATGTCTTCAGAGGATGAAGGTTCTAAGATAACTTGTTTTTCCTCTTCTTTAATATAAGATAATATATCTTTGCATATTTCGGGCGTAATTACACCAGAGCTTTCTCGAGGAATTGAAAATCGAGGGCGTTTGTTAGGTCTTAGAGTTTCGAAGGTAGCCCATAGCAGGTGAAGCTCTTCGTTAACCTCTAGCACTTCGAGATCATCCAAAAAAGGTCGAAAAGCCTAAAACATTTCCAAATAAGTCTTTTCATTTATAAAGGATAAAAGCATAAATTTTTACATATTCAGGGTCCTAAGGAGAACTAGACCTTCGGGTCCGGTGGGAGCTGACTACTCGAAGCCTGCGATCGTGCTAGCTTTTGGCGAAGTCCTTCATCAATCTAGGCCTTGATCTCTGATCGACCTTCGGCTCTCCAAGATGCTTGGAAGGCTTCCAAAGCTGCAGCCACGTCGGTGGAAGGGGTTAAGAGCCGGTTGTCGTCGAAGATAATAGGAGTCGCCTCTGAGTCTGGTGCTACTTATAGCCCTAAATCCTCGTAGTAGCAAAGCACTCCAAGAACAGCTACTTGGCCGAAGATTTCTCCATACCGAATACCAGCTGTCTTCATAGTCTTCGCTGCTGCTTGGATCATCTTCAGTCTTCGCAACAGAGGGACGTCGCCAAATGAAGGTAAAGTCCAAGAGGTGCCGAAGTACTCCAAGACTCCCCGAAGGTTGTCCATGGTCTCTAAGGCTACATTCCCACACTTCACCTTGTCTTCGGACAAAATATCATTTGATGAGGACATCTCCTCTATCAAAGAAGATAGCCTAGCTGCCTCCGTATCCAAGGAGTTCTTCTGTCCAAGTAAATTATTTGCCTCCTCCGTCAACTTTGATTGCTTCTCTCGGAGCTTGACCAGCTTGGTCCCTGCGGTCGCCTGCTCCATCCGCAGTTTTTCCACCTCGGCCCGAAGCACGATCTGTTCAGCTTCGAGCTTCCGATTGGCAGCCTCCAAACCAAGTCTAACTTTCTTTTCTGCGGCTACCATTTCATCAAAGCCAGAGGTCCAAATCTCGGAGCTGACAAGACTCCCTTGGAGGGCTGTTATGTTCTCCTTGAGATGATTACATTCTCGCTAGTTTGATATAGCCACGGCTCGAGCCAAGACTATTTGTTGCGAAAGAAGAAAAAAGCAATGTAAGTAAAGTATTTACATGTTAAAACTAACTATGTTATTGGAGATACTTTGTACCTAGTAGGCTGCCCGCTCCAAGGCCGCATCTAACTCTGACCACACAGCTTCCCCAAGTATAGCCACTAAGTCGGTCTCCCTAACTTCGCGATTAGATCAAGCCAGAGGCTCTAGCAGAGTCCGAAGCCCGGTCCTTCGCTCTAGAAAAGGAGCTAGGAGTTGGAGCCTTGACAAGGCTCTTTGATCGTCTTCATTTGGAGAAGGGCCAGAGCGCAGCGCCGCATCCCCGGAGACCTCTATGGATTGGCTGCCTTCCGTGGACTGGCCTCCGTCTGTAGATTCTGATGGGGTTAATCCAGAAGTCGGAGTAGGCAAAGGATCCATTTTTCCTTTACCTTTTCCAGGCCCCATTTTCATAGCCTCCTCCGGAATTGACTTCGGAGATGTCGAAGTTTTAGGCGCAATCTTCGCGGTAGGGGTCATCTCCATTGGAGTTGATCCTGTAAAATCAAAGGTATTATATATTGCATAAACTTTGGAGGACACGAAAAGAAAGGAAAAGTATTCAACAGAGGCCTACCTTCGACATTTTGTCGCCGGA
Organism: Zizania palustris; assembly: GCA_019279435.1. Taxonomy (NCBI): domain Eukaryota; kingdom Viridiplantae; phylum Streptophyta; class Magnoliopsida; order Poales; family Poaceae; genus Zizania; species Zizania palustris. The sequence goes on from JAAALK010000288.1 coordinate 58,698,232, forward strand.
TGAGTACGGGACTACTCGGAGGCTCGAATGCCTCTTCTAAGTCTTCCTCAGATTCAGAGTTGGGGACCAAAGGATTAGGTGCTGAAATCTCTCCAAGAACAGCAGTTATCACTTCGTCCGGAACCAAATCTTGATCATTTGTCGTCTCGACTCTACCTTCTTCGGCAGCATGGACCTCTTGGCCAGACGGGCCTTTCGAAGTCTCTGCCTGCTCGAGGTTATCTTTTTCGGTAGGCACGGCCACTGTGTCGCCCTCGGCGGGAACTTCGACCTCCACGTGTGCCCCTTCATCCTCAGTAATAAGGGTTTCGAATTCCTTTTGTATTTATTTGTGTCCTTCATCTTCATATGACTCCGAAGATGAAGTAGAGGACTTGGAAGGGGCCACGTACTTTGGCTTTTGAGCCAACTTCTTCACAGGTGTTTTAGCTGGCGCTGAAGGCCTAGCTTTAGCTTTCCTCTTCTTAGGACCAGTCTCGGAAGTGCTCTAGTCCGGAAAGGAAGGAGAATCAACTCTGAGTACACTCCATACTCAGTTGAACCGCTCCCAACGGCCCACCAGCTTCACTCTCCATTCCTTCTCAGTGAGAGTAGGGGCTCCGAGGATCTTCTCCGAAGCCCGTACAATTTGCTCTGAAGTCAGGGTAGCGCGTAGAGCTGTAAGATAAGATTTATTTCAGTCATATCATTTTTTATAAAATTATTGCATATAAAACATTTTGCAATTTCCAATGTTACCTGCAGTGCTCGAAGAGATTTCTCGGAGTCCACCCTTCGGATTCTCTTCAAAGTTAATAGGCCAGTTGGCCATCAAAGGAGGAATATGGAGCCCAATGAACTCCTACGCTAAGTCTCGCATGCTCATGCGGTGACTTATTGTTTGCAGCAGATTGAGACGAGATTCGAGCTGCCCCGGATACTGGTGAACTTCGGCTTCCCTCCTGAAATATGTCTTTCAGAGGCCTAGCCAAAGTGTTGTCTGCTCCCACTTCGGCATAGAACAAGCGAATAATCCAGTCCGTGTACCATCTGGCGTTGATGGCCTTCGCCGGAAATCGAGTCTGGAATTCATCTCGGAGCCGGAAGTTGATACTGCCAAACGCGATTACTATTTTCTCTCCTCCGGAGCCCAGGTAAGTCTTCGGCTGGCAGGAAGCCTTGTGGAGCGCTGCGAAGATTTCTGCCCTTCCTTCGTAACCTCTGGGTCGCATTGCCCATTCAAAGATCACGAGATGTGCTATGGCGTTCGGAGACAGTGGAGGAAGAGTGACATGGAAAAGCTCCAACACCTCGGACAAGAAATCTACTGCAGGAAGCACTAACCCAGCCTCGAAGAATGCTTCGAAAACAACCACTTCTCCGGGCCGAGGCGAGGGGATTGCTTCCTTGCCAGGCTGACGAATCTTAACTCCTGGACTAACTTTCCCCGCAATTGCTTCCGCGATGGTCTTCTTCTTGCAGGTCGATGGCCCCAAGCTGTAGGAGTGATCCGGGTACTTGGAAGATGCTGGGAGGAGGTCGTGGGGGCCGGCCTATTGGGGATTCCCCAGAGGCACCGCCGCTGCCGCCACCACCATGGCTTACTGCCTAGCCAAGGTTGAAGCTGCTACGGGCGCTTTGTGGCTAGTCTTCGCCATTGAATGGAATGAAAAGTTTGGAACTAGAGTTTGGGAAACTAGAAGAATTGCGTGAGAACAGTGGGTAAAGTATCTCGAATGCCCTTTTGCCCCTCTATTTATAGCCTGAACTCAGAGATTCTTACCATTCATACTCGTTGTTCTGTCTTCTGTACCGTTAACATCTCCAAAAACAAAGCGACGTCGTAACTCTTCTGAAGGAAAAGAGTAACAGATATTTTGGTGAGTCTAACGGTCTTTTCAGCTTCGTAAAAATTGTCTTCGGAGCTGCTCAGATGACACCTTCGCATGGAAGTTGATTCGAAGTTTGAATGCTTCCAAAGTTGGTATATTTTATTAAACCCCTAAGCATGAACATGTTTCTTGCGTATACTGCTCTCCTAACTTTACTGATCATTCAGAGAAGTGTATTCGAGGGGCTATTGTTGGGGGAAAATACTTCATCCCTAGGGTCTCTACAGTTATAAGACAAAGACAATTCACTAGACCGAAGTTCAAGTAATCACTCCGGCCTCGTGTATGATCAAGCTCGAAGCATCCATGCAGGCTTCTATTTAGAGTATGACTTCGAAGGTCAAATCTTCAGAGAGTTTATCGGCCAGTGATGATGGAAGACTTATCTTCTTTCTAATTAGATTAGTCTTTTACCATTGTAACCCTAATAGGGGTACCGAATAGTCTCCACTATGTCGGTTGTAATTGAGAGGTAAAAAGGTCTTTTCCTTATGATTTTTACCTATAAATACCCCCATTCTCACCCTGTAATGATCATCGAATAGTTAGCTATTCAATACACAACTTTGAACTATTTCGAGCTATTATCCAATTTGGAGGCTTGAAATAGTCCGCTTCACAAACTTTTCGTTTGCTTGTTCTAAAT
>JAAALK010000288.1:58701748-58784559 GCA_019279435.1 Zizania palustris
CCCCTCTGCCACTGTTAAGTGTAGTCGGAATGCGACGTCAGTGTTGTGTTATACTTAGGCTTGTCCCTAAGCATCCACACAGTTTTGGATCATCGAACTGACTCAAGTGTGTGGTCATGTTTTCGTGTCAACACACTTTTTGGCGACTCCACTAGGGAAGGCTATACCAACATGACAAGTACATCTACATCGGCCACAGGAACATCTACAACGACTACTACGTCTACATCGCCAATAGACTCCCTGGGGAGCAGATATCAACAACTGCAACATCATGATGCCTACCCTTGGATACATCCTTGACTTTCTTGATGCTTCGAGGAGCGGTGTGGCTCCAGCCCCTGGTGGGGCTTTGGATTCACTTTGAGTTGATGCTCTGGTCAAAGCAGTGGCTCCGATGACTAAAGTCCTTTCGGGCGAAGCGACTCCATCCGAGGTAGCAATGATCGAAGGAGGATCCACTCCGGCCGAAGTAGCAGCTCCGGTCTTCGTACCAGGGGGTAAGAGCATGACAGGCCTCAGCCCCCTTCCCTCTTTGACGACAACACCTTCCTCCAACAACCCCTCAACGAGCAGTTCGGAGGAAGACCTAGTCGTGGATGACTGATGGGCCCTGTCCTAGCTTCCTCTACTGACTCTGTTCTTGGAGCAGCGGATAGGGCTCCGAGCACTCCTGGAACCCTTGGTAGATAAGGACCAAGAGGTTGGGAGCTCCGAACTAGTCTCCGTCTTGAGCGAAGCAAGGGCACCGAAGCTCGATTTGGCCCTCAAAAGGGCTGCCCTTTAGGTATGCAACATATAGCAAGTGTATTCAATTAATGAAATTATTGTGTACTCACTTTGCTTTTGCAGCAGCAATTCGTCCTTGCAAGAGCAGCAGCGACTTCCAATGAGCTCGAAACTAATCGGCTCAAGAGGAAGGTTACGACCCTCTAGTCTGACCTCAAAGGCTCCGAAGACAAAACACTACAACTAGAGGAGGAGCTCCTCGAGGAGCGGAGGGCTAGGGCCCTTACTAACGAAGCACTCCGGGTCGAGCAACAGAGCAGTGCTACACTCCAAGCTTCGGTCCAAGAAATCAAAGTCGAGCGTGTGGTGCTTAGGGCTGAGGTTGAGAGGCTTCGGTGAGAAGTGGTGATCTCCAGCGCATAGATTGTAGAGCTCCAAGATTGACTTGAACAAGCGCTGTCAAGGATAGTGGAGGTATCTGCCTTTGCTTTGGAGCTGATGGAGGCTGAGACGAAGAATGCCGCTGTTGCTGATCAGACTATGGATACCCTCTAGGCTACCCTAGAATACTTCGGTACGATGTGCCCTTCGTCTTTGGATGCGCCGACTGAGTCCCTCGAGCGAAAGCTAAAGATGATCCAGGCGGCAACGAAGATGATGTAGGGCTCCGAGATTCGCTACGGAGAGATCTCCGGGCAGGTAGCTGGAATCAGAGTCATTCAAAATGTCAAAACCCTGGGAATTTCTGTTGCTCCTATGGGGGGTTCGACGCCTGAAGGCTTCACCGATGAAGACTTGTTGTGTCCTTCCTTCGATGTGGCTTATGCCTGGGAAGCCTTTCGGGTGACCTTGAAAACAGACCACAAAGCTGCAGCCAAGGCCTGGATCGACGAGGCTCACCAGCAGAAGCAAGCTCAGACGAAGCCTCCTGCTCCAACTTCGTTGCCTCTGACTCCTCCTCCCCACCAACCGATCCGCAGGTTTAGTTTCGTAGGGCATTTAAGCATGTACACGAAATCTTGTAAGGCCCTTTCTTTTAATGAATAAAAAGTTTATAAACGGGAGTCTTTGTTTGGATGTTTATTATTAGGTTTTGTTACGCACTTCGGAACCTGACTTCGAAGTATTGGAACCTAACAAATGGCTTCATCAATATTGGGCTATCCTCGAGAGCTTAAGGCCTTACCGACGCTAGTGCTTCTCTGTTCCTCGAGGGGAGCAAGGGGAAATAGCACCCGAAGTTCAACACGAAGTCGTAGCTTATATTAAATAAGAAGATAAAGAAGTAGCATCTTCGTCTTCAAAATATGTAGATTGGTCTGACTCGGAGTACCAAGCCCAAGACCAACGGAGGCTAGCTCCGAGAGACTTCAGTCTTTGGCTGAACTTCAAGAAGAGCAGAAAAAGCTGCGAGCTTCGAAGAACAAAGGCGCTCGTACTAAGAGAAAAGTCTTAATAACTCAGGGCTCCGAAGACCGAAGCGGTCCTAGAAGTAGTTCAAGGGGTTGGAGGGGTCTCTTCTTTTATTTAGTCTTAGACCAAAATTTCTCTTAATGTAATATGATTACCCGATTAATATAACCTATTTTGGAAGCATCACTTGTCTGTTCCTTACTCCCCTGACCCTCCTTGTGGGTGGGGGACTGTACGCGCAGCGATAGGGTCCGTCGGACACAATGATTGATATAACAACCTGATGCTTCACATAACACTTGGTAATCATATTTTACTCTTTCGTAGAGTTCTTCATATTGTACGTTCGTATTCTGATATTTATAAGCTTCGAAACTAAGTTATATACTTGCAAGCTCCGATGCCAGTCACTTAGGCCTTTAAAAAGTGTTTCATTGGCTAGAGCCTTGAAATCTTATTGCTTGGTCGCCTACGACTCTTTAACAGATGCTTCGAACCCGGAGGCCAGAAATCTATTCTTTTAAAGTCCTTAGACTCTTCTATGGATCCTAACAAGAAAGAGACTGGAATCCGTAGGCTGGCCACCTTTGGCTCTTTTACAGATGCTTCGAACCCGGAGGCGGAAAATCTGTTCTTTTAAAGTCCTTAGACTCTTCTACGGATCCAAACAAGTCGGACCCTGGAATCCGTAGGCTGGCCACCTTCGGCTCTTTTACAGATGCTTCAAACCCGGAGGATGGAAATATGTTCTTTTAAAGTCTGTAGACTCTTCTATGGATCTTAACAAGTCGGAGCCTGGAATCTGTAGGCTGGCCACCTTCGGCGCTTTTATAGATGCTTCGAACCCGGAGGCTAGAAATCTGTTCTTTTAAATTCCTTAGACTCTTCTACAGATCCTAACAAGTTGGAGCCTAGAATCTGTAGGCTGTCCACCTTCGGCTCTTTTACAGATGCTTCGAACCTGGAGGCAGGAAATCTGTTCTTTTAAAGTGCTTAGACTCTTCTACGGATGCTAACAAGCCAGAGCCTGGAATCCATAGGCTATCCACCTTTGGCTCTTTTATGGAATCCTTGAACCAATGGTTCGAAAGCAATTTGCTGGGTTCCTTGAAAGATGCTTACCTCCGCAAGCATCTCCCTTCCCATGATGCGTCCACCAGGAGTAAGGAATATTTGAAGAGTAAGAATAATTCAAACCTCCATCTTTATTTAATTTAGAAATGTACTTTTACAATTGATTACAAGGAGCCCCTAAGCGTAATAATGTTTAAGGTCCTCCGCATGCCATGCATGCTTCAACTCTTCCCCTTCTAAATTAACTAGTTTAAACTACCCGAGGCACCCTGAGCGTGGGATAATATATTGTCCTTCCCATTTATTTCCTAGATTCCATAGAGCAATTACACTTCTCAACACCAAATGACCTTGTTTGAGATCATTCACTTTTATCTTCGGGTCATACCATGCCTTCGTTTAGTCTTAGTACTTGGTCAGATTGGCGACAGCTCGAAGCCTTGTTTCTTTTGACAAGTCCAGCGAAGTGTTTCTTTCATTATCATTCCCAGGCTCCGTTACATGGAGGGATCCACCTTTGAGCTCCGTAGGAGTCATGGCCTCGTCTCTGAATAGTAGACTAAATGGGGTGAAACCTGTGGACCTAGCTTGAGTGGTCTGAATGGACCATAGAATCTTGGGGAGCTCCTCAGTCCACAGCCCCTTAGCTAACCCAATAATCCTTCGGTTCAAACCGCAGAGAATATTCCCATTGGCCCGCTCAACGGCTCCGTTGGATTGGGGGTGACGAACAGCTGCGAAGCATAACTTGATGCACAGGCCTTCGCAAAACTCTCTAAAGGGCTCGACGTCAAATTGAGTGTAGTTATCAGAAGTTAACTCCCTAGGTACTTTGAACCTGCAAATAATATTTTGCTAGAAGAATTTTTGCACATTTCTTGAAGTGATAGCAGTTAGGGGTTCATCTTGGACCCATTTAGAAAAATATTCAATTGGTACCACTGCAAACTTCAAGCTGCCTTTTGCCACTGGAAAAGGGCCGATGACATCCATTCCCCATCACGCCATTGGCCATAATGGAGCAATAACTTGAAGAGGGGTCGGTGGATGGTGGCTCTGGCTACCCATCCACTGGCACCCTTGGCAGGTTCGAACTAACTCATCCGCATCTGTTACAATTGTTGGCCAATAGGGCCCCTATCGGAGTGTCTTTCCTGCTAGAGCACGGGGGGCTAGGTGGTTGCCGCATAAGCCTTCGTGAATATCCCGAAGTATATCTTGGCCTTCGGGTTATGAGATGCCCCGGAGTAGGGAGAACAAACTCTGGCTTTGTACAATATTCTGTTGACAAGCTCGTAATTTTGAGCCCTTCCTTGCAACCTTCAAAAATATAGACCTTCTGACAAGACTGCGCTATTTTTCAAAAGATCCATTATCGGAGTCTGCCAATCGGCGACTGGGATGAAAAAGACTTCTGCGGAGGGTAATTGATGAGTTCTTCGTAGAAAGTGCCCTCCGGGACATCCAATGCTCCGGTCGCAGCCTTCGCTAGAATGTCTACAAGTTGATTATTTGCTCGGGGGATACTTCGAACAGAAAATGCTTTAAACATTGCTTCAGTCTTGTGGATTTCTTTTAAATACTTTGCAAGATGCGGGTTCATAGCTTGGAATCTTTTGTCAACATGCACTGCGACGACTTGGGAATATGTTTTTATTATAATCCTTGCTGCTCCAAGTCCTTTGCCTTTCGGAGGCCTAGCAGGATCCCTTCGTACTCTATGATATTGTTGGTTGTCTTAAAGTTGAGCCTCGTAGAATACATGGCCTTCTGCCCTGACGGTGATATTATCACAGCTCCAAACGGCGATATTGTCCTTAGACCTTCGGAGGTTTTTTCTGGAGCCCAAACTGCGGATGGAGTCCACTCGACCACGAAGTCAGTTATGACTTGGGACATGATAGCTGTTCTCGCCATGAAGGAAATACCAAAGGGGGCTAGCTCGACAGCCCATTTTCTGATCCTACCCATAGAATCTTTGCTCCAAAGCATATCTCCAAGGGGATACGAGGTAGGAACGATGAGATTATGTGCTAAGAAGTAATGCCTTAGATTTCGCGAGGCCATTACCAAAGCATATGAGACGAAGTAGACTGGGTTCCGCACCAGTTTTCCTTTAAGTTCAACTTCCCTGACCAGCACTGCACTTACTGCGGAGCCCGTTGCTACAAGATAAAAAAGGAGAGTCTCTTCTAGGAGGGGCACAGTAAGTGTTGACAGATTTCCGAGGTAATCTTTAATGTCATCGAAGCTCTTCTAGCAGTCCAGCATCCATTTGAAACTTTCGGACCCCTTCAGAGCTTTAAAAATTGGAAGGCTTCGTTAGGCTAATTTGGCCAGGAATCTACTAAGGGCTGCGAGCCATCCTGTCAACTTCTAGACCTGGTTCAGATTTTCTGCTGGAGCCATTCTTTTCAGTGTTGTTATTTGTGTTAGGCTAGCTTCTATTCCTCTACTCTAAACTAAGTACGTACCATAGCAGTTTTCCTGCTTGCGCCCCGAATATACATTTTTAGGGATGAGGCGAACTCCACATGCTCAGAGGCTCTCAAAGGTTTCAGCTAAGTCTAGGATATCATGGTGGTTTACAACATTCTTTATTACAATGTCATCCATATAGGCTTCGACATTTCGGCATATATGCTGACCTAGAGCCTTAGCTATACGATGTGGGAAGGTGGCTCTGGCATTCCACAAGCCAAAAGGCATTCGAACATAACAAAATACTCTAGAGGGAGTTATAAAACTCGTCTTGGCTTCGTCTTCGTGCTTTAGCCATACCTGATGATAACCAAAGTATGCGTCCAGGAAGGTTAACAATTCAGAGCCAGCCGTAGAGTCCACAAGCTAATCTATTCGGGGTATAGGGTAGGGGTCTCGTGGGCATGCTTTATTTAGTGACGTGAAATCAATGCACATGCGCCACTTACTGGAGCCCTTTTTCTTGACAAAAAAGAGGCTACTTACCTGATAATTCCTGGCCTTAGTAATTTCTCCACCTCCACCTTGGCGAGGTCTGCCCTTTCTGTTCATAACTTACAGAGCCCCTGGCACACTGGCCTAGCCTTCGTGTTGACAAGCAAACTATGCTCGATGATGCTTCGGTCAACTCCGGGGATATCTTCGTCAGTCAAAGTGAAGATATCTAAGTTTTCTTTAACTACTTCCTCCAAAGGTAGCTATTTCCAAAGGTAGCCCTTTGCCAAATTGTATTGGGTACTCCTTTCCATCTTTTAGGATCATCTTCGTGATCACATCACCTTCTGGGCTTGTCTTTAGGGAAGGGCCCTTCGAGGAGCCCAGACTCTGAAGCTTCCTCTGTGTGATCCAACACACTATTCACCTGCTCCGTGTGATCCGCTCTTCGGGCTGCAGCTTGGTCTCTTGAAATAGTGAGGACTCCACCTTGCGTGAGCATTGTGAGACACAAATAGTTATGATGTGTTATAGCTCCGAACTGGTTCAGCATTCCCCTCCCGAAGATTGCATTATAGTCATACGGGGCATCGACGACATCGAAGATAACCTCCTCAACTTTGGCCAGGGGCTCTCTCCGAAGGAAACCTTAATACCTATTTGGCCGAGGGCATCGAGAGGACGACCTGCGAAACCTTGGAGTGGGCGAGCTGCCGGAAGTACGTGCCTCTAGGGAATGCACATCTGGTCAAAGGCCTGGACGAAGAGTATATCTGCGGAGCTTCCACCGTCCACCAATATCCTTCGAAATTCAACTCCCGCTACATCAGTTGAAATAACAAGGGGGTCAGCACGAGGGAATTTCACCCCCGCAGCATCATTAGCAGTAAAAGAGATCTATACGTGAGACCACTCAGCCATTTCTGCAGCCGAACTCGAGGTCCCTAAGTTCCCTACTTCGCGGACATAGTCTCTCTACTGCCTCTTCAACATTTTACCGAGGGTCTCCCCTCCGGAGAAGGGATCATCCTACTTCGGTGGTGGCATAATGTTGGCCACCAGGAGTTGCATCAGTGCTTCGGGGTTGCTGGCTTGAGCCACGGCTTGCATAGGATCTGAACGCACTACTGGTGGGGCTCGGTCCGAAGTTCCTCGCCCTAAGCTTCGCCCTAAATACTCGCCTCAAAGGGTCAACACGGACTTACAATCTTTCGTTTCATGGCTTCTATTTTCGCCATGCACACAACAGAAGAAGGTTTGGTGCCTGCCAGCCATTCTCTCTTGGGGCTTTGAGGTACCAGCATCGTTAGCTTTTGCGTGTTGAAAGTTGAAAGGCATCTTCGGGGTGGAGGGCGCAATATTTAATACCTCGGAGCAGAAGTGCTTCTTCACCCACCTATGATCATTGAAGCGATTATCAAGGGAGGCTTGCGGAGGAGTTGGGACTTCAGGCTCCGTCTTCACTTCTCAAAGGGCTTGTGCAGGCGTCACAATTCTTCAGGGGCAGCCTTCCTCTGCCTTGGCATACTAGTCGAAGTATGCCATCAACTATGCTATGGACGACACCGGCTTCCAGTGAAGGTTGATGAGGAGGTCTGGGTTCAACAACCCTTCGTTTGCTACATCAACTACCGAAGAGGTAGACAAGCCTTTGATCTGAGACTTGGTGTGGGCGCAGCATGTAAAATATTACTGAAGAGTCTCCCCTGGAAGTTACTCACAAACTTCCTCTTCAGCTGCTCACATTACTTGATCGATCCTGGCTTTAGAGACCAAAACCATCGGAGAGCCACACCTTCCAGCGCTAGGGGGAAGCACTAGGCAATTGTGTTACGCACCCCTCCACTGGCTCCTATCGCCAAGGCATACAAACGATAGAACTCTCCAGGGTCAGACCCACCGGAGTACTTGTGCGACATCGAGGCCTTAAACCTAGGGTCGAAGGGCACTTTTTGCATGTCCGAATGTAATGGAGACTCGTCGTAGAAGGATGCATTCTCGGCTTCCTCCGGGACTCGAAGAGCTTCGGGATAGCTACCATGACCGTTGTCTTGAGGCACCTCCGAAGTAGGAGTGAAGGCTTGAGGGCAAAGTCTATCTGCAGCCTCATGCCTCCACCTTGCTACTTCCTCCTGAAGCTGGGCTACTTGGGAGCCGCGTCCTCAAGAAGGTCTTCATCTCCTTTGGAGTGGATCTTTGGGTCTTGGTAACTGGGGTAATCAGTTTGAAGCACCGAGGGAGCTGCTCGGGGACATCTGGGTGTTCGAGGTCTGATGACCCCTTCAGGGGTTGGTGGAATGACAGACGGTCCTGCACCGTTGGTCCAGGGTGACCTTCGGGGAGGATCAGTGTCAAGGCTCCGCTTGGGAGGCATGGATATTGAAGTTATGGTCCGAAGACCGAATACTTCGAATGGTTTGGGAAGGCGAGAAAAAGCCTTCGAGCTGCACTAGGAAGCCCCTTACCGAAGGTGCGCAGAATCCTAATACTCCGAAGCTCCCTCAGCAGGTACTCTTCGAAGTGTAGTCAACGGCGGAGAACTAGCTTTTATAACTAAGTTCCCCATGGATGGAGTGAACTATTGGTGTAAAAGATTACGCTAACAGGTTCTCTAAGATTAAGACCTAACAAACAAAGAGTTTGTGAAAGGAACTATCTCAAGCCTCCGAATAGGATAATAGCTCAAAGTAGTTTGAAGTTGTGTATTGAATATCTGAGTATTCAATGCCTATTACATGGTGAGAAGGGGGGTATTTATAGGTAAGAACTCTAAGGAAAAGACCTCTTTACCCTTCAATTACAACCGACATAGTGGAAACTATTCGGTACCCTGAATAGGGCTAAAATAGTAAAATATGTCTAAAGATGATAGATAAGGCAGATGTCCCATCAGTCTTGTTGTTTCCTACTATAGAGACGGAGCCTTTGGAGGGTATCTTCGAACCGGGGTTCGGACGAACCCTTCGGCTTAGAAACTTCATCAACTTTAGGACAAATCTCTATCTTAGAACTACATGAGTTGTCTTTGTCTCTTGATCTTGAAGATCCTGGGGATGAAGTATTTCCGCCCAACACAAGGGAAGAGATTATTTTATCAAGTGACATGATTTGGCTCATTTTTTAGTTTTTATGGTCACTTGTGTGCTGAAAAATTTCATTTTTTTCTCGAACTTGAATTTGATTGTCAATGCACTCATCAAGGGGGAGATTGAGAAACCAAGTTGAAATGTGCCTTGGTTTCAAGTCTGTGATGAGTGATTGACAAGTTTCCTTCAGAGCAAAGGGGTCCCTCTAAAGGGCTTCAGAGGTGTTTACCGAAGTGTTCGAAGTTGGCTGGCCATAGTTGTGCAGCGGAGTGTGTCTGTCGGAGGGGTCTGGTAGAGCACAATGACATATTTGTACTGAAGGGCTCAGTACTTTGGGCGGTACACCAAAGTGTGTACCGAAGTTTGTCTACCGGAGAGGTCTCCGGGGTACTGGAAACATTTGTTTGCTTGTCGGTGGTGTGCAGGTGACTTTAGAGGCGACGGACGGTTCACAGCAAGTGAACCTGGATCAAGCGGGAGGCTTCATACCAGGTGAGTAGGGAGCTCGGTCACGAAGGCTGCGTAGGGTCGAGGTCGATCCTCGGGTCAAGGTGCGCTAGGCGAAGGCAGAGAATGCGGAGGGTGGCTCCGGTTGAAGGTACCCTAGGCAAAGTCCTTAGTAGCGATGCACTTCGAAGGGTGAATCTGAAGGAGTGACTTCGAAGGCTGGTGGATGAAGACCTCAAAAATGAGGCAAAGTGTTCGATGTGTGCTCCAGATGGAGGCACAGGAAGGAACACCTGACGAAGGTCTTGGAAGTAAAGGTGCATCGAAGGCATTGTCCAGAGAAGGGTCTTCGTGGAGTGTGCTCGGGGCTGAGACACTGCGAAGGGGTGCTTATAGATATGCTTCATGCGGAGGCCTTGGATGGAGGGACTTCGGAAGGTGGCAAAGATACTTCGAAGGTGGGGCTTTGGAGTGTGGCTGACTTGAGGTTTTTCGAACATGCATGGCTTCGGTACATGGACTGACAGAACTCGAGCTGGGAGTAGCTGTAAAGCCGTGGTGGTCTACTCCAGAGGTGATGGAGTGACGACTCAAAGGCTTTGACGGCTTTGGCTCAAAACCATCAATGTATCGATCACTGACTTCAGTGAAGCGAAGGCCTTCGGCTTCGAAGCATGTCACCGAAGTCTCTACACACTTCGTGTGCAAAGGGGGCTCCAGAAGATTCCGCTTTGCAAAAGCTTATCGTGTCTACTCTGCAAAAGGCTATGTTGTCTCCTCTGCGAAGCTGACAAAAGAAGCCTCCAATAAAGTAGACTACCATCTGTACCCCCATGTCTGGTAGAGACAAAATCACTATAAACACTAGGGGTAAAGTAGTCTATTCTCATGGCTGAGTTGTGCCTATAAATAGTGAGGCAGGCTAGGTCTAGGCTAACGCTTTGAGAATCCTCTTTCAGAACTCCTAGAGCTAGCCACCATTCTCATGTACTCAGTTATGTTAGTCTTTTGTGTTTCATGTTCTTGCAATGAAATTTTCATTCTGTTTTTCATCTGTTGCTTGAACTTGTATTTGCATTTTGCATTGCATGTGTGTAGTTTTCTGCTTCACATTTTGTTTTGAGCCAACCAGAGATTTGCTTTGTTTCAATGATGTATGTGTGTGTCCTGTGCATGTGTTCACTGTGAGTTTTATAGTGAGTGTTCGCTCTGTGTAAACTAGAGCCATGTCCTCTGTGATTACTAGCGAAGCACTGTGTGTTGTGTGGCTCGAAGCTTGTCTCCTTCTCCAATTCGAAATCTCCATTGAATTCTGTTCTGTCTGCTTTCTACCCTCCAAAATATTAAGCCTAGTACTAGTTGGTAGTGCGGAGTATCTGTACAGAACCCTCAGAGGAAAACATACTCGTGCGAAGTGTTCTAGTGTGAAGTCTGCATGAAGGCACCTCGTTTGTGGAGTTGTGTTTTTGGGTTTGAGGGTGTGAGTGAAGTCTTCTTGTCTTTGACCTTTTAACCTTTGCAAAGCCTATGTTCGGAGCTGTAAAATACCTCTGAAACAAACCTCCGAAGGGTGTGTTCGAAGCCTATTTCGTAGGAGACAGTATTTAAAATAGAAGGCTAGTTTTAACCTAAAATTTTAAAAGCTCCCATTCACCCCCCTCTGGTCGCCCATTTTAGTGCAACACTGTGCATCTTGAAGAGGTTCGAGAGCCATTAGAAAGTGTTCTAGATCCCACTAAGCCATAGAAGGAGGCGCAAGCTGTTGTAGATCCTGTTGTGTATGCGCTAGCCCCATGGAGGTCTGAGAGAGTGGTCCATGCGCTAGAGAGGTAAATGTTCTTGACCACTAGTCATCGTGACGTGTTGTAGTTGGACAATGACGAACTCAATACCTATGCGGAAGCAGTGATGGGACCAAACTCTGAGAAATGGCTTGGAGCCATTGGATCCGAGTTGGAGTACATGCGTGTCAACAAAGTTTGGAACTTGGTTGATCCACCTGATGGTGTAAAAACTATTGAGTGTAAATGGATCTTCAAGAAAAAGATAGACGTTGATGGAAATGTTCACATCTATAAGTTACGATTGGTGGCGAAAGGTTTCATACAGATTCAAGGTGTTGATTATGATGAAACGTTTTCGCCCGTCGCTATGCTCAAGTCTATTCGGACCATCCTAGTTGTTGTTGCAATTTATGATTATGAGATATGGAAAATAGATGTCAAGACGACTTTCCTAAATGGAAACCTAAGTGAGGATGTGTACATGACATAGCCCGAAGGTCTTAATGGCCCAGGGAATGCTGGTAAAGTTTGTTAAAGGGTTTGGCTTCATTAAGAACGAGGAAGAGCCAAAGTATGTACATTGACAAGGTTTTGAAACGGTTCAAAATGCAGACTTCTAAGAAGGGTTTTATGCCGATGTCACATTGTATTTCTCTTAGTAAGACTCAGTGTGTTGTGACACCAAATGAGCTAGAGAAGATGAGTGTGATCTTATATGCCTCCGCAATTGGATCCATTATGTATGCCATGCAGTGTACACACCCAAATGTGTCATATGCTCTAAGTTTTACGAGCAGGTACCAATTGAACCCGGGTGAAAGTCACTGGGCTGTAGTAAATAGTATCCTCAAGTACCTGAGAAGGACTGAGGAAATGTTCCTGGTATACAGTGGCGAAGAGGAGCTCATTGTAAGTGGTTACACGGATGCTAGCTTTCAGACCGATAAAAATGATTCTCGATTGCAATTTGGCTTTGTGTTCTGCCTTAATGGAGGCATAGTGAGTTGGAAGAGTTCCAAGCAAGAGAAGGTGGCCGATTCTACAACAGAAGCTGAGTATATCGCTACTTCAGAAGTGGCGAAGGAGGTCGTTTGAATCAGGAAGTTTGTTTTTGAGCTGGGTGTTGTTCCTAGTGCATCCAGTCCAGTGGACCTCTATTGTGATAATAGTGGTGCCATTGCACAAGCCAAGGAGCCTAGATCACACCAGAAGTCCATACATATACTTTGGCGATATCACCTGATCCGCGAGATCATTGAGAGAGGTGATGTGAAGATTTGCAAGGTGCACATGGATTTGAACATGGTGGATCCATTGATGAAACCTCTTCCATAGACCAAGCATGAGGCACATATGAGCTCCATGGGTATTAGATACTTACGTGAGTGAGTCATGTGTTTGTGGAAGATGCTAGTAGAGTCTATGCTAATGTATGAGGATAATTGTTATCTTGTTCCTTGAATAGATATTGTTTGCATTTAATTAATGAGTACGACTTGTTATGTGAAACTTTTTGCTTTATGACGATGTTGTTCAAAAGGGTACCTAATCTTGTCATCATATGGGATAGTGATGATACATGGATTAGCACATCAGACTGATTGATGATTGTGTTTCATAGATCTTAGACATAGAGATGTCAAATCAGTGATGTCGACACATGTTAGTGAACATAGCGTTGGATAGACCCACTTGTGATACTGCTGAGATTGTCATGTGCCAACAGTTGTCATCTCAAATGGTGTACCTAAAGAGTCCTTGTACCTTAGATCGTCATATGATTCCAGAATGCATAATGACACACTTAGATGCTTCCTAATGCTATTCCATAATAGGGTAGTAATAAGGGATGTTTTTAAGTGTGTTGTGAAACATGTCTTGGGATGTGAGCGGTCAAGATGGAATTTACCCCTCCTAATAACGGGACAGTCGTCTCTGGGCCCCTCGAGGTATTGGATTGGAAAAGTGCATGGCCATGGCACTATTACAAAAGAGTTAGTTATGATTTGAATCTGATACTTGATCGAGTCAAAATGTCAAGTTAACCAACAAGGGTGGCACGTATCTCGCCTTGGACTTGACTGACGGCGTGTAGTGAAGGGATTGGTGCTTGAGTATATCAAGGTTTATGAAAATTTGATTTTGTACGCTTTCGGGGGTCAATATGTGCTGCTAGGTACCGCTATTGATTAGAAAGTCAGAAACGGTTTTCGGTGAACAACTGTTAGTGTATGAACCTATCAGGTCACACACTTAAGGGGATGGATTAAAACATGCAAAGAATTGGTTCTTGTGCTAGTGGGAGATTGAAGGTTATGGCCAAGAAAATTCAATGGATCGGAAGTTCCGATAGTGAGTATCGGAAGTTCCGGTTAATTTCTAGTCTCGATATAGAGAGCAATTATTGCTTTAGAAGTTCCGATATGGTATCAGAAGTTCCGACGACCTAGGAGTTCCAATTTGGAATCGGAGGAATTTTGTATTGATCGGAAGATCCGATATGGTATCGGAATTTCTGAAGTGGGCGATAACAGATTGGATTTGTCGTGTGTCGTACTATGTTAGTTGACCGAAAATACCCTATCGGAAGTTCCAGTACAGGATCGGAAGTTTCGACGTCGGCAAACAGATTGGATCTATTACGGTTTCGTGATAAGCACAACCCAGGGGCCCTCAACCCGGTATAATAATGAGACGAGGAGGACGTCTTGGGTACAACAATAAGCCTAGATTAGACCTAGCCACCAAAGATTTCTCTCCTCCCCTTCTTGATCTCAAACATTGAGGTCAAGGATCCTCGTATCTCACGTGCGGTTCTAGCACGCTGCCATGGGAGGTACTCCATCCCTATACGTGTGGACTCCGTGGAGGCGTTGCACCAATAGCGACGCTCGTGAACGTCTAGATGCGAACGACTACGTCATCTTCATCGATTGGATCGACGAAGGACGACAAGGATGAAATGAGAAGAGGCTAGACGCACTGCTCCAACATTTTCTTCTACTGCACCTAGCGTGTCAAGTGCTATATGGTACCGATCTATGATCTCTCAAGCGCATGAGCCTAGGTCCATAGGGTAGAAATTTTGAATTTGTCGGCTAGCGTAGCTCCCCTATTCCCCAACATTGCCCGAGTCGGCCTCGAAATCTCTGCTCTTGCAGAACTATTCCCCTGTACCTTGCCTGTCGGACCGGCCTTGCTAGGCCAGTTGGACCGGACGATGTCAGTCAAACCGGCCGTGGGGGCTGGTCGGAACGTACCGTTCGGGCTCCAGGGACAAGCCGTTCAGACTGGCCGTAGTAGGCCGGTCGGACCGGTCCTCGGGGATGGCTTCGATCGGACTCGGGGACTTACCTTCATCGTGCTTTGGCGAGGGGGCCTTCAAGATTGGGACCTCCTGAGACCCTACATTGATGGTGATAGCTTTGGACTCCCTCTAAATCACCCCTGCGCGACCGTCTTCTTTGCTTCATTTTTTGCGAGTCAGCTCGGAGGCACCATGGATTGCCTGTGGAAAACATTCCCCTTCACCGCATCCATCTACCCCTTCCAATCATAATACTCCAAAGGGACGAAGGGGGTAACACTATACTGTGAAGGGTACTCTGGTGGTGAAGTGTAGTTCGAAGCTCACGGGAACCCTGCCCAGTAGTACGGCAAAGGCATCGGGTGCTCTAGTGGCTTCGCCAAATGAGGGATGAACCCATTGCTCGGAGGGGGTTTCAGCAATGTCAAAGGTACTTCGGACAATATCTGCGAAGGGTCCCACCAACCCAGAGGTATGTTCAGCTATCATGAGCTAAGCTCTCCCTCCGAGGTTTTCACCTAGAGTGGAGGTGAGTTCGGCCATTGGGGTCTGAACTCATCCTTCGAAGAGTTCGACTTTTGGTAAATCCTTGCCCGATCCTGAGGCATGGAGCTGGTACATTCTCTAAACAGCGCGCGAATCCGCTCCTCAATGTCGTCCTGGCCTCCTACCTATGTGTGTCTCTCATGCGGGGGTGCAACACGCAGTGGTATGTCAGCATGTCGGCCGCGGCGCTCCTCCTCTCACGCTGGCTCAGGGTATATGACTTGCTCGGGTTTATGCGGGTGTGTAGGAGCGTGTGACGCAAGCAGCGCAGAAAAATCTAGCGCAGGCGTAAGCGGAGGCGGTGCAAAATAAACAGGGGTAGTCTGGCCGTGAGTGTAGTGGTTGGCCTCGGCCGTAAATGTTGAGGCCGGAGACGTGATAGCCTTGCCAGTACTACCGTCAGTTCTGCTATAAATGTGATTTACCGGGGGTACGTTAGCAATTGGAGTTGGAGGAACGACCTCGGTAAAGCCGAACCTTCTAAACATTACCTCTACTTGAGAGCTAACTGACGAATTTAGATGGTTGGCTAGCAAAGTGCTAATGGCTTGATCTACAGATGCAGCTATCTTTTGCTCAATCTCAAAAGAAGATAAAGGAGGCGACACTGGTGTTACCTGAGTCTGAGTGAGGTCGGGGATGTGGACGTCGCGCTTGATGAAGCCCGTGCATGTCATGACGTAACTCCCGAGCCTGAGATCTTGGAGCTCTTTCATCTTCGCCTCAATCTCCACCCGACCTTATTCGGGGATATCCGCAAGGGTGGGCATCATGATGTTGCGGTTGTTGATCTTTGTGCCCCCATGGGATCCATCGGTGTTGTAGACGTAGCAGTCGTTGTAGAGGTACTTGCGGCCGATGTAGACGTACTTGTCATGTTGGCATTTTTCCCCAACGGAGTCGCCAAAAAGTGTGTTGACACGAAAATGTGCCCCCGCACTTGGGCCAGTTCAACGATCCAAAAACATCGTGATACGTTGACGTCACGTTCCGACAACCCTCAATCAGTAGCAAGGGAAATGGAGTTGTCAGGTAATTAGAAAATATTTAGAAATAAAATCTGATTAGACGAAGTGTTACACAAAATAAATAACTAAATCGGCCAAGCCGAGGCCGATTCTGATCTGCAGTAAAATGGTGGTTGAAGCGGAGGTATTCTCCTTGACAGACTGGCAATGCGAAGTATCGCCGAAGGGGACTGCCTTCGGCGTTCGGTGCGGGATAATTCGAAGTACCGCAAAAGGTAGCAAACTTGAAGCAACCACCCCCAAACTTCATGGCAAATAATCTAAGGGTAAGAACTCTGCAAAAAAGTTGGAGATCAAATGCAATTCGGCCGACAGGCCGAATTTCCAAGGATAGCTAGAAAAAACGATAAAAATGATAAAGACAATAAAAATCTGTAACATGGATTAAACGGGTGATTCTTAGGCGAATCAACAAGGATTACCACGGTTACGATGTGATGCACGGAGGGCTTTTAGCGCAAACCCATGAAGATGGACTGAACTAATGCGGAAAGTAGATGAAAAGTAGGTGTACGATTCAAAACTAGAGTTTTGAAGTATGGATATGTGTAGATGTCCTATGAATCAGCCTCACCCCTATATTTATAGGGGCTGGACATAGACTCCCTGACTCCTACATCAAGTAGGATTCGGCCAAATTAGCTGAGATTTTACTTGGAGATAAAATCAAACTGGAAACCACCTCTATCTCTACCCTTCAGACTGGGCCAGTCTGACCAGACCCATTAGGCCGGTCTGATCGGGCCTACCTTGCCGATTGGACCGGCCTACTATGGTCGGTTGGACCTGCCTGTGCCGGGGAAGACATATTTTTGGCCCAAATTACCAAAATTGATATTTTTACAATTTCGACCATTAATGCCATTTTTGGTTATTAACAATATCATTGGCACAAAGTGGATTTTCAAAAACAAACAGGGGGAGGATGGGTTTATAGTGAGAAACAAGGCAAGAATTGTGGCTGAGGGTTATTCTCATGTTGAGGGGGTTGATTTTGGAGAAACTTTTGATCTGGAAGCTCGACTTGAGGCCATTAGGATTTTGCTTGCTTTTGCAACTTATCGAGGTTTCAATCTTTATCAAATGAATGTAAAAAGTGCTTTCATTAATGGTATACCTCAGCATCATAGGACCCCGAGAATGATGGTATACTAAACTTGATCTTGGCAAAAGAATTATCAACACGAGGATTTGGGTCATTGTTACCTCCAATACCTTGTCGACGTGGTTGTCGTGGACGAGGAGGTGGGGCAGAACATACTCTTCTTGATTATCATCCTCAACATCGGGCTCCTCGTCTCGGTTATCTAGTGGGGGTGGATGCCTTTCTAAGTTCTCCATCCTGGTGACTATGGTGGCAATGCTCCTCTCTATCCTCTCCATTTGGTGCTCATTATTTTGATTGCTTTTGAGGAAGTTTGCATTGAGTTCTTGTAGCAATTATCCAAGTTCGTTCTTGGACACACATTCGTTCCAATCACCTTGGTGTGGTTGATTTAATAAACGCCTAAAGTCATAGAATCCCTTTTAAATGTTCCCCCATGTGTCCTTCTAATTGGGGCTATGGTTTCGATTCTTTTCCTTCTCCTATCCCTGACTGCCCTGATTGGTATCTTAGGGTATCAGCCACCTACCGCCCCCTTTGGGATGACAATGACATTGGTCATTGCATCGACCTTTCCCTTGCTGTGTTGTAACTGAACGAGCCGATGCTAGCCACATCCTGTTACTTATGGTCCGATGACTTGAATGCTTTCATTTTTGGTCACGGGCCAATGAGTCCCACTTTGCTTGATGTCCTCGTTTTGACCTGTCTTGATATTGACTCACCAGCCAACCCCTTCTCCTTTGGTTTCCAACCATCCCATCGCCTTAGCGTCACGCTAGTTGATAGCTGGGGCCGATATATCGTGAGGCAAAACAAGAAAACTGGCCCCGTAGATACCATTGAACACATCATTTTTCTGAACCTCTCGTTGGAAGGGTTCATTTTCAACATACTGGCTCTGGCCCCGACTTTTCAATTTCGGTTTTTAGCCGAACAGCTTGCCACCCATGTGTATATTCTACTTGGTTGTTATCTCCTTGGAGCGACCTACCATATCCTTCACCTCGTATCGACCGACGTATCAGCTGGTAATGTCATCGGCCAACCTAGAGGCCCTTGGTGGTTCCTCTAGCTTTGGCTCAATATTTATACGACCGATGTCATTGGAGGAATTTCCCTCACCCAATAGTGTTTTCCTATCGATTTTCTAGAATCGGTCATCCCCACCTCTCGCCGCTGCTCTTCCTTGGGCGAAGTCGTAGCATCCTTCCCTTCTTTCCCTTTGTCCTCCGTGGCTTTTGCCGTTTTCTTCAAGAGCTTTTACCTTGGATTCTCCGATTGGACCATTTGGTTCCTCTTCAGATATTACTCGGAGTATGAACACCCTCATCGGCTAGTTGTGCCTAATGTGTCCCGAGAAGAAGAGTCCCTCTGTATATTCATAGCCGCAACCTTTCCTTGCTTACTCCCTGTCGACTTTATCGATGAATGTCCTCATCGGACCTCCTATGAGTTTTACCACCCATCGGTCTTCTCCTGCCAGTGGGGCTTTGGTCAACTCTCGTCCCATCTCTTTTTCATTGGTCAGATTTGAACCAGTGGGAGAGTCACGAGCACCTTGGAGTAGGATTGCCTTTCCCATATGACCGATGGGATCTACACCGGAGATATTATTTCCTGGACGACCTATCGGACAACTTCTGTCTCCTTTCGCCGTAGGTGGGGTGAGTTGAAGCAATATATCTTCAATCATTCCTCATTGATTTACTAGGAGAGGATTTACTCAGATGACGTTGATGCAAGGCTCGAGGTAAACGCTTCGACTCCCCATTCCATTTGTTTCGATTGTCTTTTGTTTCGTCTGACCTTTCCTCTTGCAAGACTACAATCACGATGCCCCTTTGGTGAGCTCTAGTGGATTTACGTAATACATTTGCCTTGTAATCCGGAATACTAAATATATTGCTAATTCCATATGATTTGGTTTTGAATTCTGTGCTCTTGGTGTACGATACTTCTACATTGGTCGTCTGAAGGTGATACCACTGGTATAGGCTTTTTGGCGCATAGATTCCTAGGTATTTATCCAAACACTGAGGAAGTATTTCTTCACATATTTCCCATTCAATGCTTTCCTGAATACTTATCTGTCCAGTCCTTCGAGCAAATATGCGTTGCTGGGAACCACTCGATGTATCTAAAATGGTCCTTCCCAATTAGGGGACCACTTACTGAACCGATTATCTTTAGACCCGGTTGGTAGGATAAGTTTACCCCTTTTGTGCTCGTCGTTCACCTCGCCAGTGGCCCTATAAATACCCTACTCCCACCACACTCCAGTCGTCCCGAATCACCTAAGCCCTCACGTTCTAAGCACTCCACGTCGCCATTTTGCGCCCTTGCTCGGTTTTTTCTTCAGCCACCGCTCGCCATAGATTGAGACCCCCGTCTGCCTCCCCGTCGACCCCGCTATGTTCCCCGGAGCATCTCCGACCTCGGCCACGCCTCCAATCATACAGAAGACCACCGGAATGCCGCTGTCACCATCGAACCGAAGCAATGTCGCCACCTCACTCGTCACCTGGTCCCGTCCAGCTGTTCCTGAGCCCTAAATCAGGTATAATCGAGATCCCCTCCCTACCTCGTTACGTTTCCATGCTTACATAGGGCTTTAGACCACCTTCGTCGCCGTTGTGACCGCCGCCACCCTCCGCCATCGCTGGAGAAGATGATCGGCACAGGTAAATACCCCGTGCCATGTTGGATCCCTCCGCAGCCGAGCGATCGGGATCAGACGATCGAGATTATATCGTGAATGGGTTTAATCCTGGCCATCCATCTTGAGTGAATCAGTACAGGGCGCTCTCAGTCATCCATCATCACTTAAAACCCCCACACGCACTATGGCCGCCAGATCTAGATCGAACGGCCTTAGTTCGTCCTGCTCACAGCACAGTGCATTGGTTCACCGTGAACTTGGTTCACCATGGACCAGAGGCTGATTTAAAATTAAAATAAATTCCAAAAATTGCTTTAAACTTCAAAAAATCATATCTTCTTCAATTTAACTCCAAATTTGGCCATTCAAATTCCAGAAAATTTATCTTTTTATTATCTACATGTTTAGCCAATAAAATTTATATTTTTGTACTATTTATTTTATTGTTTTTAATTGTTTATTCTTCTCATTTTGCATGCCTAGAAAAATACGACGTCGTAGAGGAGCAAGAATATTTTCCCGAGCTTCCACCTTCATCAATTGCAGAACAAGGCAAGTCACCAACCCATTTTTGACCATATTGAACCCAGCTTTAATTAAATATCGTTAAAACTCATAGGTTATAAATGCATTAGTCAAGTCAAAAGCCTTACAATATAATTATTATATCCCCGACCTTGTTATGCAAACCAAAGCCATGCTATCGAGCCTAAACACCTTGTCACCATAATATTACTATTATTAGATAGTGTCAAATGTATCGACACAACTGCGATAGGTTTAAAAACAAGTCGTAGATATTTTGGTTCTATTATATGTGATTTCTCCCTATAATTCTATTAGTTATGGAGTTTTGGTTTATTAAGTTAGTATGGTGTGTTGCGGGTGCAAGCGAGGGCATTGGTTAGTCACACCTAGGGCACTATTAGGACCGGTCTGTGGGTGACTTGTACCATGAGGCACAAAAGGGGGCACGACATTTGTCCAGTGCACTGCCGTGGTGGGGAAACCTATAGTGTGTGTCATTGGGTTAGAGCGTTTCATGCTAAAGGTTTTGGCATGAGTTCCTATGACTTGGGTCATCTGGACACACTACGATGTGCAGGAATAAGTGTCTTGTGGGTACAATGGTACACCTCTTATCAGAGTAAATCTTTTCAAATAGCCGAGCCCAGGGTTAATGGCGAGTTGCATGACATCCCATAGTTAATTTATACTTGTGAAGTGTTGCATGATGATATGGTATATAAGGACTGATGAGCGAGGAGAAACGCTGTACTCCTCGAGTTAGAAAGTGTTGTATTGTTAATGATTTATTATTCTGAATAAATTAAACTTGACTACATTAAATGTCGCAACATAAAAATGTACTTTTCCTGCACTTTAAACCACTACTTCCCCCTTTTGTTATTATCCTACATTATTATTACATTCACGGTGGCTTGTTGAGTGCCTTTGTGCTCATACCCGTTGAAAACCCTTTCAGAGGCTTCATATTACGATGAGGATAGTCTGAAGTAGCAACCTAGTCAAGGACGTGAGACTGGCGGAGATGTTAATTCCAAAGCTTTCTTTTTATTAGTTTCTTTTATTTCTACACTTGTGTAATAATGTGGTCTACGAACCACGAATGATCGACGTATGTATGTTGTCGTGTGATGAACATCTTGTTATTATTGATATTCCATTGAAATTCAATAAAGTCCCGAATTTATTAATTCCAGGCGTTACAAGATGGTATCAGAGCCAACTTGATTGTAGGAAGCCAAACAGACCCGCCCAATACTTAACTTTACAAAAATCTATTTCGTAAAAATCTCCTTCATATTTTTCTCTTCCTTACACTTTAAACTTTGTCTTCTTCATAGATGCTAGGTCACCACGTGCATGGATACCTTTGGGACCGCGATGGATTCATCCATGAGCTTCAGATGCTCGTGACCTTCCTCGGATTCATCGATGAGCCCCAGTTCCATGCAGTCTACCCTAAAGAATTCACAGGCGCTTGTGACATCTCCATCACCATTTTTCCTCCGGAGAACACCCCCCTTCTTCATCTCAGCTATTGGAGGCCTGACCTTCGAGGTGGCATGTCAACGTGCCGCTTTCCAGGCCCTAACGGAGTTGGGGCTAATTTATGACGTTCAGCTCCGAGACACCTCCTTCTGTTATGTACCAATGCGTACTTCGTGAGCCCACCGCAGCATCTACGTTAGTATTCTCTCTAACCGTGACACCGCCATGGCTAGGAGCACTCGTATTCTTCAAGCCATGGATAACCTTCACACTAAGGTCATGCTTGACGCCAACGATCAACACGATACTATCGACTTTTATCGTCACACAGTGAATATCCTGATTTGGGAGAACGGAGAACTGCAGTGCAAGGTCGTTGAGCTACAACAGAGTGTCACCGAGAACGCCGAGCTCCGGCGTCAGATCTAGGAGCTCAAGAAGGACATCCAAGAGTTGGCGCCACTGCATCTTCGCAAGAAGAAGGCTACCAAGAAGCCCACCACTCAGCCTTAGTGGATCACCCCACCATCGACGCCCTTCAGACCTTCCTTCTCTAGCACCGCAGCTCCGGGACCGGTCATTGCTTCAGAGCCCATGATAGAAAACTTTGTCGAGCCCAGTGTTCCACTAGACTCTCATGGATCTTAGAGCACCAAGACTTCCTCTGATGGCGAGTAGTTGTGATAGATGATAGTTCTGACGCTTGTTTGGTTTTCTTTCATGATCGTGGTACCATCCATAGCGACTTGTGCCATTGATGGGATGAAAATAAGAGCTGAAATGTAATGAACTATTTTGTACCACATTTAATAAAGAATATGTGAACTAGTTTGGGGCAAATTTTTCTAAGTCCTCTCTTATATACTTGGGATTTTATTACCTTCAGAATGACAAACGACCAGAACCTGCCAACAACAACAATAGGGAAGATGCCACCCACAACCTGCCAAGTGGTGTGTTGCCCAATGTGGATACCACGAGAGAGTATCAGGCCAGAGCACCTATTGCCAACCTTCCTACGCTGGCCGAGATGATGGCCAACCAAAACCAGCTCATCATCGCTCTATTGGCTCAGATGCAACAGCAGTAGGCCCACATTCAAGAACAGCAGGCACAGATGAATCATATGTAGCAACAGCACCACCCGATGGAGGCAGAGGATTGGTTTAGGACTATTGGGAAGAAATTGGACCTCCTCCCTTGCTCTGATGAAAAGCGAGTAGCATTCGCAGCCCACCAACTCTAGGGTCTGGATGCCGAATGGTGGGACAACTACCGCGAGTCCCAACCCGAGTCTCATGTAGGCACTTGGGCAAAATTCTCCACCGCCTTCCGAGGTTCCCATGTTCCTGTTGGGATCCTTGTCACGAAGCAATAGGAGTTCCGTGACTTGCAGCAGGGGAGCAAATCCATCACGGAATACCCCCACGAGTTCAATAGGCTGGCCCAGTATGCATTGGAGGAAGTTCGCACCGACGCCGACCAACAAGCCAAGTTCCTTAGGGGAATGAAGGATGAACTGTCCATCCAACTCATCGTGGTATACTACCCGGACTTCCAAAGGTTTGTGAACAAGGCCATCATTCAAGAGACTGGGTAGAACAGGTCGGACCTCAAGAATAGGAAGATGATCACCTTCAAGCACAACCAAGGGATCCTGTAGAGACCCCACTTCACTCCTCCACCTCATACGCCGAGCAACCACCCTTGTCCCGCCTTCAGGCCGTAATACACCTCCAGCAGTTCAAGCATGGGGAACCCCCGCCTAGCTCCACCAGCTCAATCGGCCCTGCCAGCACCCGCCGTGAAGACTAACACCTTGAGGGACCGGAATGGCAAACCGGTGGTATGCTTCAAGTGCCGAAAGGAAGGGCACTACTCTCATCAATGTCCTCACCCCAAGCAACCCCAAGGAGCTAGCCCCAACCCGACGTTCCATGCCCGTGTCAATCATATCACCGCAAAAGAAGCCCAAGAGGCTCCAAAAGTCGTCCTCGGTATGTTCATTGCAAATTCCATACCCGTAGTAATATTGTTTGACTCTAGAGAAACACGCTCCTTCATATCCCAAAATTTTGTGAAATGTAATGGACTAGAAGTACTCCATCTGCCCAAACCCATGATGATCGCTACCCCTAGCAACCAAACTCTAGCCAACCTATTTAGCCCGAGGACAAGGATAGAGATCCAAGGGGTGTTATTTTGGGCCGACCAGATCCTTATAGATTGCAAGGGCCTAGACCTCATCCTCAGTATGGACTAGGTTGATGAAGTAGAAGGGAATGATGGAGTGCGCTAGCAAGTCTGTCACAGTGACTAGCGAGGATGGAATCACCGTCGCCTTTAAGATGGCCACTTAGGGTTTGAGAGGAACCTCTCTCCATTAGATGGCAGTAGAAGAAGTGCCTGTGGTCCGAGACTACCCGGATGTTTTTCTAGAGGAATTACCAGGGATGCCACATTGGAGGGACATTGAGTGCAAGATTGAACTTTTTCCTGAAACCTCACCCATCTCCAAGCGACCGTACTGGATGGTCGTGAATGAGTTAGCCGAAGTAAACAGTAATATTGAAGAGCTTAAGCATAAGGGATATATCCGACCGAGTACCTCGCCTTGGGGTGCACTAGTCATATTTGCCATGAAAAAGGATAAGACAAAGAGGATGTGTGTGGATTATAGAGCTTTGAATGAGGTGACCATTAAGAACAAGTACCCACTACCGCGAATCGACAACCTGTTTGATCAACTGAAAGGATCCTCAGTCTTCTCCAAGATCGATCTCCGATCAGGCTACCATCAGCTAAGGATCAAAGAGGAGGACATTCCCAAGACAGCATTCACGTCCCGATATTGATTGTATGAGTATACTATGATGTCATTTGGACTCAAGAATGCCCCCGCGTTCTTCATGAATACGATGAACAATGTCTTCATGGAGTTCTTGGATAAGTTCATTGTAGTATTCATCGACAAAATCCTCGTCTACTCCAAGAGCAAGGAAGATCATGAAACTCATCTCCGCCTACCTTTGGGAAAGTTACGAGGGCAGCAATTATATGCTAATTACAGCAAAGGCGAGTTCTGGTCATCTGAAGTGAAATTCCTAAGACATGTCATATCTGCTGGAGGGATACCAGCGGACACAACCACCGTGGAAGCAGTAACCAATTGGTTGCAACCAACGAGTGTGTACGAGATTCAGTGTTTTTTGGGACTATCTGGATATTATCACCGGTTTATCGAAAACTTTTCCAAGATTGCCAAGCCCATGACCAAATTGTTGCAAAAGGAAGTAATGATCGAATGGACACCAGCCTGCGAAGAGAGCTTCTAGACCCTCATTCTCAAGGAAGCACATGAGACCTTGTACTCCTTCCATCTGGGGAGTACTAAAATGTACCAGAACTTGAAAAAGAGGTATTGGTGGGTCAGTATGAAAATAGAAATAGCTGAATATGTAGCAAGATGTGACACTTGTCAGCGAGTCAAGGCAGATCACCAGAGGCCTGCCGATTTATTGCAGCCCCTAAAGGTCCCTGAATGGAAGTGGGAAGAGGTAGGGATGGATTTCATCACTAGACTACCTTGGACCCAAGACGGATATGACTCCATTTGGGTAATCATTGATCGGCTCACAAAGGTAGACCATTTCATCCCCGTCAAGACGACTTATGGTGTTTCGAAGCTAGCAGAGCTGTACATGTCCCAGATTGTGTGTTTGCACAGAGTTCCGAAGAAGATCGTATCCAACCGAGGCAGCCAGTTCACGTCCAAGTTTTGGAAGAATCTTTAGAAAGAGCTCGGCACCCGGCTGAACTTCAGTACATCTTATCATCCATAGACCGAAGGGCAAAAATGAAACAGTGAACCAGATACTGGAAGATATGCTTAGAGCATGTGCCATAGATTTTGATGGAATGTGGGACAAGAGTTTACCCTATGCAGAATTCTCCTACAACAACAACTATCTGGTCAGCCTGCATATGTCACCTTTTGAGGGGTTATATTGACGTAAGTGCACAACGCCACTACTTTGGGATCAGGCAGGTGAGTATCAACTATTTGGGACAGACATACTACGAGAAGCAAAAGAAAAGGTTTAAGTCATCAGGGACCGATTAAATATAGCATAGTCCAACCAAAAGAGTTATGCTGAGAATCGACATAGAGACTTGGCATTTGAGGAAGGTGATTATATTTATCTTCGAGTCACTCCCCTCCGAGGTACCTAGAGGTTTAACATGAGAGGAAAGCTAGCTCCCCGTTATGTTGACCCGTTCAGATCCTTCGTCGGCAAGGAGAAGTGGCATATCAGTTGGGGCTACCACCTTCTTGGGCAGGAGTGCATGATGTGTTTCACATCTCTTAGTTGAAGAAGAGTCTTTGGGTACCCACCACGAGCAGGAAGCCATCAGCAGCTGAGGAGCCATGCTGAAGAGCGTGGGCCTCATGGCTCTAGATGTGATGAGTCATTGTCAATGGAAGTCAAAGAGGACAAGAAGAGGATAGAAGACCTGCTATGTCTAGGCCGCATGTGACTCAGGTACACAGGCAGCGAGCGACTGTCGGGCAGAGGGGCCGCAAAGTCGGGCTGGCCCAATCTGGGTACATGGGCTAGGAGCAGTAGAGGATCCACTGGGATGTTGACCAGGATTTACTCAGGTACACGGGCGGTCGAGCGATTGCTGGGCTGAGAGAGCTGCGGAATCGGGCCGACCCAATCCGGGTAACTGGTGCAAAGTCGATGGACACTTTGTCAGTTTCGGTGCAAAACTGATAACCGCTGATCTCGGATCGGACCATTCTAAGGCGAAGCTGTAGTCACTACGAAAGCTCCCCTTCAGGATAAGTCATCTATAATTAGGTGTTTACTATTTTGTCCTTAGGCCCACAGTGAGTCAGTCGAGTCTGTAAAAATATCCTAAGGGCAATTTGGTATTTTCCATTTTATTTCAGCGTCTGTAAAAAACCCTAAGGGTCTTTTGATATTTTCCTAGGCTATTGGGTTGCCTATAAATAGGGCCCCAATCCCTAGGGTTAGGGTTACCCTTTCAGAAATCATTTCTCTAATTCAAAAAGATTGGGTCACTTTTTGTTCTCCCGTCGTTCTTCCTTCTCCGCCGCCACTACTGTTTTCGTGCGCCTGCAGAGAGATTCACTAATCAGGTTTTGATTCATTCCTGTTCAGCCAGCAAACTCATCGTTGCGCTTTCGTTTTCACTGTTGTCTCGGTACTCATGCCAGTTCGTGGTGTTTTGGTATGCGTCAAGACAACTTCTCTTGTTTTATACACAGAGAAGTTTATTTTAATCTAGGCATTGTTCTTTGCATTGTGGCTGGTTCTTGTTCTGCGCAGTTGTACGTTTTTGCTGATTTGAGGGCTTGCTTGCTAGTCTTTGCACTCAGTACTACTGCTTTTTATCTCTTGTAGCTAGTCTGGTGTCTATCCTCTATGTCTAATGTCATAGAGCTGCAGCATCATCGCACACAACACTTGATTGTTGTGCATGCCAGAAACTAGCCGGCCACATAGGCTTTGCTCGAGAAATGTGACGGTTTTACTTTTGTAGTCCTGTTCTTCATCTGCGCAGAGCTCTCGTGCATCAAGTATAGGCTAAGATGTCTAGTAGCTGTTTAGGTACTAGTTTTTGTTGCCTAGCTCCTGCTGGTGTCAGGCAAGGACCTTCTCTCGAGTTTAGGTGCTTCTCTGTAGCTTGTCTGGCAGCGTCCTGTTCGAAGTCCAGCTTTTTGGTCGAAGCTAATTTTGTTCGGAGTATAGGCTCCGTAGGGTCTGTGCTTCGAAGCTTTGTGCATTTTTTTTCTCTGGCTGAGCGAAGGCTACTGCTTCGAAATAGCTGTGTGACCTTCGCTGCACAGCAGACTACGCTGCCTACGGTATTAGGCTTAAAGGCTTCGCTGGTAGTTTCGATGGGCAGGCAGTTCGAGGCATAGCTTCGACATTAGTTTTTGACCTCTGCTATTTTTATTCGAAGTTGTGTCTGGTTTGAAGCCAGTGTTCAGACAAGCTTCGGTAGTGATTCGAAGTGTGCTGCGAAGTGCTTCTTTTTCCTAGCGTCATTTCTGTCGTGTGGGTCCCACTTCAGTTGTGCTTTCGAAGGCTGTGGTTCGAAGTCTGTTTCTAGCTTCGGTACTGTAGTTTTCGAAGAAGGCTTCGACAGCTACACACTTCGCTGAACTGTACTGCACGGGCTTCGACAACTTCAGGCTTCGCACATTCACCTCGAACAGGCTTCGTCAAGTACCGAACAGGAGACAACCTTGATCAGTAAGACTCCTCGTTTTACGTGCACTCAGATTAAATTTCTGTGATGATCTATTTCTGTGAAGCTTGATTCGTCCATGTGTTAAATGCTTTGTTAATCTTCCTCTAAGCACTATGTTGGTGTTTCTTCGTTTAGGACACCGGTCGTTTATAGGCTAGATCTTTTTAGGCATTGTTGATCTGGTCATTTTTCCTGCTAAGTCCGTTAAGGTGCGCGCGTTGGTGTTGGAAGCAGGCCATTGATTCGAAAGAATTTTTTAGGCGCCCATTCACCCCCCTCTGGTCGCTACTATCGGTCCTACAAGTGGTATCAGAGCCTGGTTATGGTTTTTCCATACCTTAACCGGTTCTAAAACCAGGTAGTCATCATGACTTCTCCTGGAAAGGTTCCATCCTTGGAAGCTTATGGCTATAATTATTGGAAGACTCACATGCGAGCCTATCTCATGAGCCAAAGCTCGGACATTTGGGACATTTGTGTTCACGCTACTTTCGCAGTATTGCTTGTTGCTGAGCGTAATTATCCTGATATTATCGTCCAACATCAGAACAACAACAAAGCGGTGAACATTTTGTTTTCTGGTTTAGGTCCCACTGAATTTGAGCGTGTGAGCCATCTCACCACTGCCAGAGAGATCTGGGCTACCCTCCAGGCACACCATGAGGGGACAGCCCAGGTCAAGGCTCGGCTCTATCAGACCTACCGGTGTGAATACGAAAATTTCACACAGAAGCCGGGTGAATCTGTTGAAGCCTTGTTTGGTCGTTTTCAATTTATCATCAACAAGCTTCGGGCCAACAAGACCGAGGGTGTTAAGTTAGTCTTAGATCATGAGCAGGCGCTCAAGGTTCTCCATACCTTGGACCCTAAGATCTGGGAGATTAAGGTATCCTCTATCATTGAGAGCACTACTTATGATACCTTGACAATTTCTGAGTACTTTAGCAAGCTGAAGGCCACTGAGGTTGATACCCTATTGAGATCAAATCTCACTGGATCTAGATCAAAAACCCTGGCCCTTGCTACACCTTCTACTGACCCCTCTTCTGTGAGTTGTGATGGGTTCTCCTTGATGTCTATCACTGAGGACCAGATCGAGTCATTAGGAGATGATTACCTGTGTTTGTTTAACAACCGGGTGCGTCGTGTCTATGATAAGCGAATTTTCAAAATACACGGCACAAAATCCGGATGCTTTGAGTGTGGTGATCCAGGTCACTTCATCACCAACTGCCCCAAGCGCAATGGTCACAAGAAGGGTACCGGTGGTGGCTTCTACGACTCCGTCAAGCACGACAGCTCCTCCTTCACAAAGGGCAAGCCAAAGACCAGATTCTTCAGAAAGGCCCTAAAGGACTACCGGCGTGAGAACAAGAAGCGCGACAAGGCCTTCTTCGCCGAGATGGAGAAAAGCTACTCCAAGAAGTCTACATCTTCTTCCTCTTCATCGAGCTCTAGCGATGACGAGATTGTCATTAAGAAGGGGAAGGACAAGGACGATCTGGCGGGCCTCTACTTCATGGCCTTCGGGGACATGCCGAAGAGCCACTCACATCAACGCCGAAGATCCCGCAAGAGCTTCTGCTCAATGGCTCTTGGGGATAAGGAAGAAAAGGGCTCCTCCGATGACTCCGATGATAACGACAACAAAAAGGTATCTTCTTACGAACGTGAAATCATTGATTTACTTGAAAGTAATCGTCAGGAGTTGAAATATCGAGAAAAACTGCTTAGAGGGGCTAAGAAGAGGATTGATGAACTTGAAAGTGAGCTTGCCATGGCCAACGGAAGAATTGAGAGTCTATCTTCTTCCCCTTGCTTGGGTGATAGCAGTGAGTGCCCAAAGTGTGAGGTGTTGTTGTGTGACCTGACGACTCTGAAGTCCAGGTACACAGAAAGGGTTGATGAGAGGGACGCTTTGGCCACTGAGCTTGAGAGCACTCAGCTAGAGCTGAAAGATGCTCATGACACTGTCGTCATGCCCTGTGCTGATTGCCCATCTCATCTAGCTAGTTTAGCTGAGCTGAAAGGCAAGGGTGATGACCGTTTGAGCGATTTGGAGAGAGTTAGAGCTGAGCTGGAGCAGACTAGGCTAGAGCTTGAGACACTATCAGTTCCACCCACTGTCTGTGAGAACTGCTTGTCTCTTAGATTGGAGTTGATCAAGCTGAAAGCCGAGAAGTCTGTCCAGATTGATAGAGAGTGCGAGACTGCTTGTCTCAGGTGGAGGTACTAGCTTCATTGAGAGAGGAGCTAGATGATGTCCAAAATGAGAACTTTTACCTCCGTCAGATCCTGAGTTGGGTGAGTGCCAGAGAGCCACAGCTCGGCATGATGATCCAGCAGTTTAAGAGGCAGGATGGGTTCGGGATAGGCTACACCTACACCAAGGCTGATTTTGAGAGTGCTATTAGCCGAGCAGTGGAGTGGAGTAAAATGACTCCTGAACAGAGATACCCCAAGACTCACTCCACCGAGTCTTTCCAAGATAGTTAGCCCAAGGATGGAGTGTTCCAAGAACAGCCTAAAGCTTTACCCAAGAAGCCCATCTGGGTTCCAAAGCCCAAACACCTTCGCACTTCTCTAGACTCTCTTCCTGGACCCTCTCACACTAAGGAGTCTACACCCAACACCACTAAGCCCAAGAACCCCAAGCCTCAACCACATCCCAAGAAGCCCACTTACCACTATGAGTTTTGTCAGAAAGATGGGCATCTTGCGGAGTTTTGCTTCAGGAGGAAGCGGGTTGAGAGAGCAGAGAGAGCTCGTGGTGGCCAGGAGCAGTTCTACTAGCAGGGTGGTAGACTAAGAGTTCCTCGATGCTGGGAGAGGCTAGAGGCCAGGCCACGTCGTGTAGGTTGTGGTAGAGGAGACGACTTTCATGCTCGTGCTCTAGAGGGTGGTGTTCGATCCGGCAGAGCTCCAGGTCATTTTCGATATGGTCCTAGACCTCGTAGCCGATGTTTTAGGCAAAACTAAGGACCGCGGTTTGGTCCATACTCTTATGATGATTTCTGCTTTTCCTCTTTTGAGCAGATGGCTCGACACTGGTTTAGTTCTTTTGCTAAACCTGGTGCCGGACCATTTGCTCCCCCTTACAACCACTGATTGTGTAGGATCGAGGACTGGAGGACGTTTGGATCATGGACTGAAGGATGCTCTCGCCACATGACGGGACATTGCAGATGGTTCTCCAGACTCTCTCCCACGAGCTCCAAGGAATACATCACCTTCGGGAACAGTGGTAAAGGGAAGGTACACGACATTGGCTCAATTCGTATCTCTGACCATTTCTCTTTGAAGAACATTGCTTTGGTTGGAAATTTGAACTTCAATTTGATTTCTGTTTCGCAACTTCTTGAGGATGGTTTGGAGGTTCGTTTTAAGAACGACAGTTCTTCTAGTGATTGATTCTAGAGGGTCTTTGATTTGCCAGATTTTACCTTTAGGTAAGGTTTTTCGGATTGACTTCTCTAGTTCTTTTGGCCCTTCTCAATGTTTGATTGCTGGATCCTCCTCTGAGCTCTGGAAGTGACATAGGAGGTTGGGCCATTTGACTTTTGATCTGCTAGTCAAGTTGAGCTCTATGGACCTCATCCGAGGATTGCCCAAGCTTAAAATGGAGAAGGATCTAGTTTGTCATCCCTGTCGTCACGGGAAAATGGTTGTCGCTTCTCACTCACCTATGACTCAGGTGATGACTTCGTACCCGGGAGAGCTGTTACACATGGACATTGTTGGTCCAGCTCGGGTACGCTTAGTCGGTGGGAAGTGGTACTCGCTTCTGATTGTTGACGATTTTTCTCGATTCTCATGGGTTTTCTTCTTGGAGTCTAAGGATGAGACTTTTCATTTCGTTATGACCTGATTTTGAAGCGAAGAATGAGAAAAATGGTCGGATGCGAGCGATTCACTTCGACAATGGCTCTGAGTTCAAGAACTCTCAATTCATCAGCTTCTGTAGTGATCAGGGTCTTGATCATCAGTTTTCTTCTCCTTACACTCCCTCACAGAATGGCGTTGTGGAACGAAAGAACCGCACGCTAGTCGAGATGGCCAGGACGATGCTTGATGAGCACAGGACTCCTAGGCATTTTTGGGTTGAAGCCATGAACACGGCTTGCTATCTGGCCAACTGCATTTTTCTTAGAGCTTACCTAGGTAAGACTTCATATTAGTTGTAGTTTGGCAGACAGCCCAAGGTGAGCCACTTGCGAGCGTTTGGCTGCAAGTGCTTTGTGCTCAAGAAGGGAGGGCATTTGGACAAGTTTGAGTCTCGTTGCTGGGATGGAGTTTTTCTTGGCTACGCTTTACATTCTCGAGGCTTCCGTGTTTGGAACCTCGACTCCTAGCATCTTGTCGAGACTTGTGAGGTTTCATTTGATGAGTCCTTGCCTTCTTTGACTCCTTCTTTTGAGCTGTCTGGAGATGGTGAGCTCGGAGAGTCCATCTTTGAGGAAGATGATGACACTCCAGCTGTTGATGAGGGTGGGCCATCTGCACAGCCTGCAGAACCTACACCTTCTGAGACTTCGACTGAGGACGAGGGCGTACCTCTGATCACTTCTTCCACTTCGATCGAGCCCCCTTAGTCGAGTCCAATGGTGCCAGCTGCTGACTCCGGTGAGGTGACTTCAGATCACTAGGGATCTCGATCAGTTCAATGTGATCACCCCTCAGAGCTCATCATAGGTGATCTGTCTGAGAGGACTTTGCGTTCTTCTGTTGACTCTCTTGCTGTGTTTGCGGAATCTGCTTTTGTTGCATCTTTTGAGCCCTGAGACGTTTCTCATGCTCTTTCTGATTCTAATTGGATTAATGCTATGCAAGAAGAGCTTGAAAATTTTGTCCGCAATCGGGTTTGGACACTGGTTGAGCTGCCACCCGGAATGCAACCCCATAGGCACCAAGTGGGTGTTCAAGAACAAGATAGGTGAAGATGGGGTTGTGGTGCGAAACAAAGCTCGACTAGTGTAGGGAAAAACCCTTGTCTCCATTCAAAAACCAAACACATTGATGTGTGCTTTCACTTTCTAAAGGGACCAATATGAGAAAGGAGTCATTGACCTTGTTCATGTTGATACCCATCATCAGTTGGCTGACATTTTCACCAAACCCCTAGATCAGTCTACTTTTGAGCATTTACGAGGGGATTTGGGTGTTGTGTATCCTTTTTAGGAAATTTTGATTCAGTTTTCTTTCTTCTTTACTCTTTTCTTGAGTCTTTTTGTGTGTGTTCATATCATGCATATTCACATATCACACTTTGAGCCTGCTTCTGTTATATGATTGAACTGCTTTACTTATTCTAGCTGGTACATGCTTTTGATTACTTGTCGATGATCATGCTTTGCTTTAGTTCACATGATAAGTCTGATATCTGTCACATGCATGGCTTTTATGATTTAAAATTAAAAAAATGATCACCATTGCTTCTGGTAACTAGCATGTGTTGGCTGAATGCTTTTGCTATCTGTTACATGCCTTGTAGCTAGTTCCTCACTTAGATGCAGATATGCAACTTGGACATCTATATGTTGTAAACATGGAAATGTGATATAAAATTGATAAAAATAAAAAATGAATGAAAATTCCATGACTTTTTATGCATAATTTTGAAAAGATCCAAGTGGGTTTGCCTTGTCGCATTGCATTGTTCTGGACTGCTTACCATATAACTTTGGTATGAACTAGGACACTGTGGTGTATGCGAAGACCAATGTCTTAAGCTTCTGATGGTCCAGTTCTGGCCTAGGCTTGACTTGGTCGGTTACCATAAGGCTTGACATGCAAATAACCCCTGGCAAAAAATGAAAAAGGAAAAAGAAAAAGCCTAAAAATTAAAAAGATAACAAGTTTGCTGAAGCACTTTGTTTTGGATAATGCTTATCTTGGTAGATATCAGTTAGCTTTTGTATTTCATGCTTTACCTTGCTTGTCAACTAGAAAATGTGGTGATGATTTTGTTTGCGAAAATTGAAAAATGTGTGCTAATGACTTTCTTTAGATATCATCTGTTGCACTGATCATGCCATGTGTATTAGACATTATGTCTTTTGCTATATCTGCTAGATGTTGTAATTTCCGTCAATCATATCTGAGAAGCATGCTTTCTATGCTCCACCTGCACCCCAGTTGCATTAATTGCATATTTTGAGGGGGAGTTGCATTCCAGGCGGAGTCTGTGTCTCTTTAGGGTGCATTTAGTCTCGCTTGATGAGTTCAATTGTCAACAAGGGGGAGAAATTTTGGGAGAAGAGTTTAAGGGGGAGTTTTGGCTTTCTCTGGGATTTGTTTCAGGGGGAGTTTTTGTCCCGTTTGTCCTTACTCTTTGGATATCCTTGTTGATAATTCTGAGATTGCACTCATTTTTGAGTCTTTACTTTTGGTTAACCATAATGACCGCTTTGTTGCTTTTGTTTGGCTTTTGGTTATTAGGGTTAAACTTTTACTTTATTTTCTTCTTCTCTGTTTTCTTGTGTTTTGTTTTCGTGTTTCCACATGTGCTCGCAGGTACTGGAGAGCTGATGAAGAGAAGTGTTGATAATGCACTCATCAAGGGGGAGATTGAGGAGCCATGCTGAAGAGCGTGGGCCTCATGGCTCCAGATGTGATGAGTCATTGTCAACGGAAGTCAAAGAGGACAAGAAGAGGAGAGAAGACCTGCTGTGTCTGGGCCGCATGTGACTCAGGTACATGGGCAGCGAGCGACTGTCGAGCAGAGGGGCCACGAAGTCAGGCTATACCAATCCGGGTACATGGCCTAGGAGCAGTAGAGGATCCATTGGGCTATTTACTAGGATTGACTCAGGTACACGGGCGGCGAGTGATTGCTAGGCTGAGAGAGCTGCGGAATCGGGCCGGCCTAATCCGGGTACCTGGTGCAAAGTCGGTGGATGCTTTTTTAGTTTTGGCGCAAAACTGACAACCGCTGATCTCGGATCAGACCATTCTGAGGCGAAGCCGTAGTCTCTACGAAAGCTCCGCTTCAGGATAAGTCATCTGTAATTAGGTGTTTACTATTTTGTCCTTATGCCCACAGTCAGTCAGTCGAGTCTGTAAAAATAACCTTAGGGCAGTTTGGTATTTTCCATTTTATTTCAGCGTTTGTAAAAAACCCTAAGGGTCTTTTGATATTTTCCTAGGCTATTGGGCTGCCTATAAATAGGGCCCAAATCCCTAGGGTTAGGGTTACCCTTTCAGAAATCATTTCTCTAATTCAAAAATATTGGGTCACTTTTTGTTCTTCTCCCGTCGTTCTTCCTTCTCCGCAGCCACTACTGTTTTCGCGTGCCTGCAGAGAGATTCACTAATCAAGTTTTGATTCATTCCTGTTTAGCCAGCAAACACATAGTTGCGCTTTCGTTTTCATTGTTGTCTCGGTACTCATGCCAGTTCGTGGTGTTTTAGTATGCGTCAAGATAGCTTCTCTTGTTTTATACACAGAGAAGTTTATTTTAATCTAGGCACAGTTCTTTGCGTTGTGGCTGGTTCTTGTTTTGCGTAGTTGTACGTTTTTGCTGATTTGAGGGCTTGCTTGCTAGTCTTTGCACTCAGTACTACTGCGTTTTATCTCTTGCAGCTAGTCTGGTGTCTATCATCTATGTCTAATGTCATAGAGCTGCAGCATCATCGCACACAACACTTGATTGTTGTGCATGCCAGAAACTAGCCGGCCACATAGGCTTTGCTCGAGAAATGTGACGGTTTTACTTTTGTAGTCCTATTCTTCATCTGTGCAGAGCTCTCGTGCATCAAGTATAGGCTAAGATGTCTAGTAGCTGTTTAGGTACTAGTTTTTGTTGCCTAGCTCCTGCTAGTGTCAGGCAAGGACCTTCTCTCGAGTTTCGGTGCTTCTCTGTAGCTTGTCTGGCAGCGTCCTGTTCGAAGTCCAACTTTTTGGTCGAAGCTAATTTTGTTCGGAGTATAGGCTCCGCAGGGTCTGTGCTTCGAAGCTTTTTGCATTTTGTTTTCTCTGGCTGAGCGAAGGCTACTGCTTCGAAATAGCTGTGTGACCTTCGCTGCGCAGCAGACTTCGATGCCTACGATATTAGGGTTAAAGGCTTCTCTAGTGCTTTCGATGGGCACGCAGTTCGAGGCATAGCTTTGACATTAGTTTTTGACCTCTGCTATTTTTATTCGAAGTTTTGTCTGGTTCAAAGCCAGTGTTCAGACATGCTTCGGTAGTGATTCAAACTGTGCTGCGAAGTGCTTCTTTTTCCTAGCGTCATTTCTGTCGTGTGGGTCCCACTTCAGTTGTGCTTTCGAAGGCTGTGGTTCGAAGTCTATTGCTAGCTTCGGTACTGTAGTTTTCGAAGAAGGCTTCGGCAGCTACACACTTCGTTGAACTGTACAGCACGGGCTTCGACAACTTCAGGCTTCGCACATTCACCTCGAACAGGCTTCGTCAAGTACCGAACAGGAGACAACCTTGAACAGTAAGACTCCTCATTTTACGTGCACTCAGATTAAATTTCTGTGATGATCTATTTCTGTGAAGCTTGATTCGTCCATGTGTTAAATGGTTTGTTAATCTGCCTCTAAGCACTGTGTTGGTGTTTCTTCGTTTAGGACACGGGTCGTTTATAGGCTAGATCTTTTTAGGCTTTGTTGATCTGGTTATTTTTCCTGCTAAGTCTGTTGAGGTGCGTTGGGTGTTGGGAGCAGGCCATTGATTCAAAAGATTTTTTTAGGCGCCCATTCACCCCCCCCCCTCTGGTCGCTACTTTCGGTCCTATAGTAGCTCTACATCCAAGAAGATCTGACTTATATTGATAAGCCGGTTCAGGAAAGAGTAACCAAGAGCCGAGTAGTCCGCTTGTGCAAAGTTCACTGGAGTAACCACCCCGTCGAGGAAGCTACATGGGAAAAGGGGAATAGTTGAAATCCCAATAACCCGAGTTATTCGAGGATCTATCTAAATCTCGAGGATGAGATTCTCTGTAAGGAGGATAGGATTGTAACATCCATAATTTTCAAAGGTAAAAATAAATTAATAAATATAACTTCTCTAGAAAAGATTTATTTTTGATTTTCAATAAAGCTGAAAATGTCCAAATAAATAAAAATCTAGGGAAATAATCATAATCTTGATTTGAGAAAATTACATTATGTTCTTAAGATCAAGATACAATGTTGAGAATTTTTACGGATTTTTATAGTCTTTGCTACTAGATCATAATTTATAAAGCATTTTCTATAATTATTTTTATTCAAATATGAATATTCAATAGCATTGGGCTCAAACCTCCTTTTTCTCCCTCCACCGGCCGGCCCAACCCATTTGCCTCTGCACCACCTCACTGACCGGTGGAACCCACCTATCGGCGCCCTCTGCCTCGCGCCCGAGCCCCTAGCCCACCTGTCAGCCTCCTCCCCTCTCAGCGCATGAGCCCTAGCCCACCTGTCAGTGCTGACCTTTGCTCCCTCGCACCGCACCCGTCACTAACTGGTGGACCCGCCTTGTCAGCTTCATCTTCCCCACGCCATCGCCCCCCCCCTGAGATCCCTGGCTGCCACCCTAACTCCCAAATCTTCCTTCATCGGCCTTCTTCGGCTTAATTGCCCCCGCCATTTAACTACCCTTACTCCCGTGAATGTTTCCCCCTAGGATCCCCTCACCGTTAAGCCTTGGATTGCCTTAATTCACCACGTTAAACCTCGCCAGCGTTAATGTGTGTTATCTCCCCGGTTTCCCCCTTTTTTGCCTGCCGTTCACCTTGCCAGCGGCCCCTATAATACCCTACTCTCACAGCACTCCACCATCCCGAATCGCCTAAGCCCTCGCGTTCTTAGCACTCCGCGTCGCCGTCGACACCGCTATGTTCCCAGGAGCATCTCTTACCTCGGCCACACCTCCAATCGTACGGAAGACTGCCAGAACACCACTATCACTGTCGAACCGAAGCAACGCCAGTGCCTCACTCATCACCAGTCACATCCAGCTGTCCCGGAGCCCTACATCCATTATAATCGAGAGCCCCTCCCTATCATCATTCCGTTTCTGTGCTTAGATATGGCTTTAGATCGTCGTTGTCACCGAAGAAGATGATCGACACGGGTAAATACCCTGTGCAGTGTCGGATCCCTCCACAGCCATGCCATCGTGATTGGACAGTCGAGATTATATTGTGAATGGGTTTAATCCTAGTCGTCCAGCCTGAGCGAATCAGTATCATGCGCTCTCAGCCGTCCATCATCACTTAAAACTACCGCGTGCACTGTGGCCGCTAGATCTGGATCAGACGACCCTGGTTCATCCGGCTCACAGCACAGTGCGCTGGTTCCCCATGAACTCAGTTCACCGTGGACTAGAGGCTGATTTAAAATTAAATAAATTCCAAAAATTGCTTTACAGTTCAAAAATTCATATCTTCTTCAAATTAACTAGAAATTTGGCCATTCAAATTCCAAAAAAATTATCTTTTTATTATCTACATGTTTAGCCAATAAAATTTAGATGTTTGTATTGTTTATTTTATTGTTTTTAATTGATTATTCTTCTGGTTTTGCGTGCCTAGAGAAATACGATGTTTTTGAGGAGCCCGAATATTTTCCCGAGCTTCCACCTTCATCAACTTCAGAACAGGGACAAGTCACCAACCCATTTTTGAGCATATTGAACCCAGTTTTAAATGCATTAGTCAAATCAAAAGCCTTACAATATAATTATTTAGATCCCCAACCTTGATGTGCAAACCCAAGACATACTATCAAGCCTAAACTCCTTGTCACCATAAGAGTAGTATTATTAGTGTTGGGGGAAAATACTTAATCCTCAGGACTTTAGAGATCAACAGTCAAAGATAATTCACCAGCATCAAAGCTTGCGTTCATCTCCGGAGATTATGAAGTTTCTAAGCCGAAGGATAATTCGGCTTCATGGTTAAAAGGTATCATCCGAAGGCTCCGAAGCTACAGTGGAAAATAGCAAGACTGATAAGACGTCTGCCTTATCTACCGTCTCTAGATACATTTTACTATTTTAACCCTATTTGGGGTACCGAATAGTTTCCACAATGTCGGTTGTAATTGAGGGGTAAATAGGTCTTTTCCTTATAGCTTTTGCCTATAAATACCCCATTTCTCACCCTGTAATAGGCATCGAATACTCAGCTATTCAATATACTATTTCGAACTAATTTGAGCTATTATCCTATTCGAAGGCTCAAAATAGTTCTCATCACAAACTCTTCGTTTGTTAGTTCTTAATGTTTAAGAACCTGTTAGCGTAATCTTTTATGCCAACAGTTGGCGCCATCCATTGGGAACCTAGTTCTAAAAGCTAGTTCTCTGCCGCTGACTGCACTTCGAAGAGCGCTTGCGGAGGGAGCTTCAGAGTCTTAGGATTTCACGCACCCTTCGGTAAGGGGCTTCCTAGTGTAACTCGAAGGCCTTTCCTCGCCTTCCAAAACCAAGTCTTCGGTCTTCGGACCTCATCTTCATTAGTTATGCCTCCCAAGCAGAGCCTAGCCTCCGATCCTCCCAGAAGGTCCCCTCAGACCAACGGAGCAGGACCTTCAGTTATCCCGCTAACCCCCGAAGGGGTCACCGGACGTCGAGCACCCAGAGGCCCCTGAGCCGCTCCGACGGTGCTCCAAATCGACTACAATAGTTCCCGAGACCCGGAGCTCCCCTTCGAAGGAGATGAAGACCTTCCTGAAGATGAGGCTACCCAAGTAGCGCGACTTCAGGAGGAAGTGGCAAGGTGGATGCAAGAGGCTGCCGATCGACTCCGCTCTTAAGCTTCCACATGCTCCAGAAGGGCTTCAAGACGGTGGTGCTGGCGATCTTCCCGAAGCTGTCCAAGTCAAGGAGGAAGCCGAGAATGCATCCTTTGACGACGAGTCTCCGTTGCATCCGAACATGCAGAAGGTGCCCTTCGACCCCATGTTTAAGGCCTCGAAGCTGCACAAATACTATGGTGGGTCTGACCCCGGAGAATTCTCTCATTCGTATGCTTTGGCAAAAGAAGCCAGCGGAGGGGTGCGTAACACTATGGCGAAGTGCTTGCCCCTAGCTCTTGAAGGTGTGGCTCTCCGATGGTTCTGGTCTCTAAAGCTAGGATCGATCAAGTCTTGGGAGCAGCTAAAGAAGAAGTTTGTAAGAAACTTCCAGGGTACATTTGTAGCCCCAATGTCGACTGGAAGTGTGTTTCAGGTGAAGCAGCAAGCGGGGGAGACACTTCTGGAATATTTCACATGCTTCGCCCACACCAAGTCTCAGATCAAAGGCTTGTCTACCTCTTCGGTAGTCGATGCCACGCGCGAAGGGGTGCTGAACCTAGATCTCCTCAGCAAGCTTCATCGGAAACAGGTGTCATTTGTGGCACAGCAGATGGCATATTTCGAATAGTATGCCAAGGCAGAGGAAGGCTGCCTTCGAAGAACAGCGACACGTGCACC
This sequence comes from Zizania palustris, assembly GCA_019279435.1. NCBI lineage: Eukaryota > Viridiplantae > Streptophyta > Magnoliopsida > Poales > Poaceae > Zizania > Zizania palustris. The sequence continues at coordinate 58,742,551 of JAAALK010000288.1, forward strand.
AGCCCTTCGAGAAGTGAAGTTGGTGCCTGAAGTCCCAACCTCTCTGCAAGCCCCCCTTGACAATCGCTTCAATGATCATAGGCGGGGAAAGAAGCACTTCTGCTCCGAGGTGTTGAACATTGCACCCTCCGCCCCGAAGGCACCTGTCAACCTTCAACAGGCGCAAGGCTTCAAGGTTGGTGCTTCGAAGCCCCAAGAAAGAGTAGCTGGCAGGCGACAGAGCTTCTTCTGTTGTGTACATGGCGAAACTAGAAGCCATGACACGAAGGATTGTAAGTCTGTATTAACCCTTCGTGGTGAATACCTTGGACGAAGTATTGGGCGAGGTACTTCGGATTAAGCCCCTCCAGCGGCACGTTCGGAGCCCGTGCAAACCGTGGCCCGAGATGGCATCCCCAAAACTCCAATGCAGCTCCCGGTGGCCAATATTATGCCACCACCGAAGCAGGAAGATCCCCAAGATCATGGCAAGTGAGTGGTCCTTCCCATCTTTGGAGGGGGAACCCTCGGTAACATGTCGAAAAGGTAGCGACAATAATATGTCCGCTAAGTAGGGCACATAGGGACCTCGAATTCTGTGGCAGAAATGCTCGAGTGGTCCCATGTACCTATTTCTTTTACTGCCAATGATGTTGCGGGGGTGAAATTCCCTAATGCTGACCCCCTTGTCATTTTAGCTGATATAGCGGGAGTCGAAGTCTGAAGGATCCTAGTAGATGGCGGAAGCTCCACATATATACTCTTCGTCCAGGCCTTCGATCAGATGTGCATTCCTCGGAGGCATTTACTTCCAGCGGTCCGCCCACTCCAAGGCTTTGTAGGTCTGCCTCTCGATGTCGTCGGCCAAATAGGCCTCGAGGTTGCCTTCGAAGAGGGGCTCCTAACCAGGGTGGAGGAGGTGATCTTCGACGTCATCGATGCCCCATATGCCTATAATGCGATTTTTGGACGGGGAATGTTGAACTAGTTTGAGGCTATAGCACATCATAACTACTTATGTCTCAAGATACCGACGCAAGGTGGAGTTCTCACTATCTCGGGAGACCAAGCTGTAGCCCGAAGAATGGAGTATGGCCACAGTCAGCCATTTCACCCTCGGCAAGTGCACAGTGTGTCAGAGCACACAGAGGAGGCTTTGGAGTCTTCAACTTCCTCGAAGGGCCTTTCCCTAAAGACAAGCCCGGAAGGTGATGTCGTCACAAAGATAATCTTGAAAGATGGCAAGGAGTACCCAATACAGTTCGGCAAGGGGCTACCTTCGGAGATAGCTACTTCACTAGAGGAAGTAGTCAAACAAAATTTGGATATCATTGCCTGGACCGACGAAGACATCACTAGGGTTGACCGGAGTATCATCGAGCATAGTTTGCTTGTCAACCCGAAGGCTAGGCCAGTGCGCCAGTGGCTCTGAAAGTTATCAACAGAGAGGGCAGACCTCGCCAACGTAGAATTGGAAAAATTGCTAAGGGCTGGCATCATCAGGGAAGTATCCCACACGGAGTAGCTGGCTAACCCTGTTTTTGTCAGGAAGAAGGGCTCCGACAAGTGGCACATGTGCATTGACTTCACATCTTTAAACAAAGCATGCCCATAAGACCCCTACCCTATGCCCCGAATAGACCAGCTGGTGGATTCTACGGCTGGCTCCGAATTACTGAGCTTCCTGGATGCATACTCCGATTATCATTAGGTCTGGCTAAAGCACGAAGACGAAGCCAAGACGAGTTTTATAACTCCCTCCAGAGTATTTTGTTATGTTCGAATGCCTTTTGGCTTCTGGAATGTCGGAGCCACCTTCTCACGTTTGATAGCTAAGGCTCTATGTCATCAAATAGGCCGAAATGTCGAAGCATACATGGATGACATTGTAATAAAGAGTGTTGTAAAGCACCATCATAGCCTAGACCTAGATGAAACATTTGAGATCCTCCGAGCATGTTGAGTTGGCCTCAACCCTAAGAAATGTATATTTGGGGCGCAAGTAGGAAAACTGCTAGGGTACTTAGTTTTGAGTAGGGGAATAGAAGCTAGCCCGACGCAGATAAGCGCATTGCAAAGAATGGCTCCACCAGAAAATATGAAGCAGGTCCAGAAGCTAATAGGACGACTCACAACTCTTAGCAGATTCTTGGCCAGATCAGCCGAGCGAAGCCTTCCAATTTTTAAAGCTCTAAAGGGGTCCAAAAGTTTCAATTGGACGCCGGAGTGCCAGAAAATCTTCGATGACATTAAAGATTACCTCCGAAGCTTGTCAACACTTACTGTGCCCCTCCCGGAAGAAACTCTCCTTCTTTATCTTGCAACAACAGGCTCCGCAGTAAGTGCAGTATTGGTCAGGGAAGTTGAGCTTAAAGGAAAGCTGGTGCAAAACCCAGTTTACTTCGTCTTAGAAGCTTTTTCCGGAGCAAAGACAAGATACTCTGAGCTCGAAAAATTTTCTTATACTTTGGTAATGGCCTCGCGGAAGCTAAGGCATTACTTTCTAGCACATAATCTAATCGTTCCTACCTCGTATCCCCTTGGTGACATGCTTCGGAGCAAAGATTCTACGGGTAGGATCGGAAAATGGGCTGTCGAGCTAGCCCCCTTTGATATTTCCTTCATGGCGATCACAACTATCAAATGTCAGATCATCGCTGACTTCGTGGCAGACTGGACTCCATCTGTAGTCTGGGCTCCGGAAGAAACCTCTGAAGGTTTATGGACAGTTTTTTCTAACGGAGCCTATGAAGCATCTAGTGCCAGAGCTGGAGCTATTATAATATCGCCGTCAGGGCAGAAGGCCATGTATTCTGTGAGGCTCAACTTTAAGACCACCAATAATATCGCAGACTACAAAGTGATCCTGCTAGGCCTCCGAAAGGCAAAAGCGCTTGGAGCAGCAAGAATTATAATTAAGACAGATTCCCATGTCGTCGCAGGGCATGTTGACAAAAGCTTTCAAGCCAGGAACCCACATCTTGCAAAGTATCTAGAAGAAATCCGCAAAACAGAAGCAATGTTTAAAGGATTTTCTGTTCGGAGTATTCCTCGAGCAGGTAATCAACTTGCAGACATTCTAGTGAAGGCTGCAGCCAGAGCATTGGACGTCCCAGAGGGTGCTTTTTATGAAGAACTTATCAAGCCTACCATAAATCAATTACCATCCACAGAAGTCCTTTGCATCCCAGCTGTAGATTGGCAGACTCCGATAATAGATGTCTTGCAAAATAGAAAAGTATTGTCAGAAGGTCTGGATTTCCGAAGGTTGCAAGCAAGGGCTTGTAATTATGAGCTTGTCAATGGGATATTATACAAAGCCGAAGTTTGTTCTCCCCTACTTCGGTGCATCTCACAACCCGAAGGTCAAGATATACTTCGGGAAATTCACGAAGGCTTATGTGGAAGCCACCTATCCCCCCGTGCTCTAGCAGGAACGACACTTCGGCAGGGGTTCTATTGGCCAACAATTGTGAGAGATGTGGAAGAGCTAGTTCGAACCTATCAAGGATGCCAGTGGATGGGAAGACGGAGCCACCGTCCACCAACACCCCTTCAAGTTATTGCCCTAGTATGGCCAATGGCACAATGGGGAATGGGTCTCATCGGCCATTTTCCAATGGCAAAAGGCAGCTTGATGTTTGCACTAGTAGTAATTGAGTATTTTTCTAAATGGGTCGAAGCTGAACCCCTAACTGCTATCACTTCAAGAAATGTGCAAAAATTCTTCTGGCAAAATATCATATGCAGGTTCAGAGTGCTAAGAGAGTTAACTGTAGATAATGGAACCCAGCTCGAAGCCAGACCCTTTAAAGAATTTTGCAAAGAACTAGGCATCAAGTTATGCTTCACAGCAGTTCATCATCCACAATCCAATGGAGTTGTCGAGCGAGCCAATGGAAATATTCTCTCCGGTTTAAATCGAAGGATTGTCGGGCTGGCCAAAGGACTGTGGACCAAAGAACTTCCTAAGATTCTATGGTCCATTCGGACCACTCAAGCCAGGTCCACAGGCTTCACCCCATTCAGGCTACTATTCGGAGATGAGGCCATGACTCCTACAGAGCTCAAGGGTGGATCCCTTCACGTAGTAGAGCCTGGAGATGAAGACGAGAGAAATACTTTGCTAGACTTGTCAGAAGAAACAAGGCTTTGAGCTGGCGCTAATCTGACGAAGTACCAAGACCAAACAAAGACATGGTATGACCCGAAGATAAAAGTGAACGAGCTTAAACCAAGTCATTTGGTATTGCGAAGTGTAATAACTCCGAGGAAGCTAGGGAATAAATGGGAAGGACCACATATTATCCTACGCTCTGGGCGACCCGGCTCATTTAAATTAGCTAATTTAGAAGGGGAAGAGCTGAAGCATGCATGGCATGCGGAGCACCTTAAATGTTATTACACTTATGGGCTCCTTGTAATCAATTGTAGAAGTACCTTTCTAAATAAAAATGGAGGTTTGAATTGTGTTTACTCTTCAAATATCCCTTACTCCTAGTGGACGCATCAGGAGAACTGAGATGCTTGTGGATTCAAGCATCTTTCAAGGAACCTAGACAACGGCCTTCGAACCATTGGTTCAAGGATTCTGTTGGCCAGCCTACGGATTCCAGGCTTCGGCTTGTTAGGATACGTAGAAGAGTCTAAGGACTTTAAAAGAACATATTTCTGACCTCTGGGTTCGAAGCATCTGTAAAAGAGCCGAAGGTGGCCAGCCTACAGATTCTAGGCTCTAGCTTGTTAGGATTCGTAGAAGAGTCTAAGGATTTTAAAAGAACATATTTTCGACATCCAGGTTCGAAGCATCTGTAAAAGAGCCAAAGGTGGCCAGCCTACGGATTCTAGGCTCCGGCTTGTTAGGATCCATTGAAGAGTCTAAGGACTTTAAAAGAACAGATTTCCAGTCTCCGGGTTCGAAGCATCTATAAAAGAGCCGAAGGTGGCCAGCCTACGGATTCCAGGCTCCGGCTTGTTAGGATCCGTAGAAGAGTCTAAGGACTTTAAAAGAACATATTTCTAGCCTCCGGGTTCGAAGCATCTGTAAAAGAGTCGAAGGTGACCAAGCAATAAGGTTTCAAGGCTCCGGCCCAATGAAACACTTTTAAAGTCCTAAGCGACTGCTATGGGAGCTTACAAGTATAAATTTAGCTCCGAATCTTATAAATATCATAATACAAACATACAGTTCGAAGAACTCTACGAAAAAGTAAAGTATGATTACCAAGTGTTGTGCGAGGCATCAGATTGTTATATCAATCATTGTTTCCGATGGACCCTATCACAACGCGTACGGTCCCCTGTAGGACCGAAAGTAGCGACCAGAGGGGGGGTGAATGGGCGCCTTAAAAATTCTTTCGAATATATGGCCTGTTCCCAACACCCAACGCACCTCAAAAGACTAAGCAGCAGAAAACAAACAGATAGCCTCAGTCTAAAGGTATCTAGCCTAGAAGCAACTGATGTCAAACAGAGAACTATCAAAGCAGTGCTAATAGACAGATAAACAGTATACACAAGACTAGGCAAGACAAACTTCTCAGTATAACACTCTAAGTGCACTAAGAATGAAGTGAGAAGTTACCGTTCGAAATCTGTCTCCTGTTCGAAACTTGGCGAAGCCTGCTTCGCTGGTCGAAGCCTGCTTCGCAGTGTCGAAGCCTGCTTCGGAGGTCGAGGCCTGTGGAGGTTGAGCGAAGGTTGAAGTTGACGTGCCGAAGGTTTGTTTGGTCTAGCCTAGCTCGTGTGTTACAGAGTGCGAAGTATGCTTCGTAGAGAAGTGTGCGTGTATCGAAGCTTGCTTCGAACAGTATACTTCGAAGCACAACCTTCGAACAGACCTTCGAACACGTCACACACAAAGACTACCTTCGAAGGAGAAGCGGAGGCTGACACGCGACAGAGAAACAAAAGCGAAGCCTATGTTCTACCTTCGAACAAACGCATCAAGACCTTCGACATAGACAGCAGCAAACACTAAGCGAAGTCTATCAGTGAGATTACCTTCGAATCTAACTCCGAAGCCTGACGAAGTATCGACTTCGAACAGCTTGTGACTGAGAACACCTTCGCAAAGATTATCGAAGTATGTAAAGCTGACAAAGTGCAAAGTGTTCTGCGAAGCTAGAAACACAGCACAAACTTGAAGCCGAAGTTCAAGCGAAGCCTTCGAAGATGTTAGATCGAAGCCTGCCTCACGGAGCTGAGGGACTTCGAACAGAGAAGGGGCTTCGATAGAAAACAGCCAGAAAAGGTACTCAGCCCTGTCAACTTCGATCAAAAAGTTGCGCAGAAAAGCAAGGCTAGAGTACTAGTGTACTGTTGCTACAGTGTAGTAGTACTACTTGCAGCAGTGCGCAAGAACTAGTACTCACGGAAGAACACAAACGAAGCAACAGAGAAGCTTATGTTCCCGAATAAACTCAAGCTGCGCACGTAGACCGAAGCATTTACTCCACAACAAACACTGCACTTCGAATGAAATCAACAGGGAATAAAGATTCACAGCAACATGAAGAACAACAAAGATGCAGTAATGGAAATGGCTTGAGAATAAGCCTGGCGGCGCACAGCAAGAGAGAGAGAAAGAGACAAAAATGACCCAATAGAGTAGGCAATGATTTCAGCAAAAGGGGTAGTCCAACCCTAGGGATTGGTGCCCTATTTATAGGCTGCCCAATTGCCTAGAATATTCCACCAGCCCCTTAGGGTTTTTTACAGACTCAGGAATAAAGGAAAAGACTCTGCTGCCCTTAGGTATTTTTACAGACACGACTGACTAACTGTGGGCCTAGAGATACAGATGACTTGTCCGGAAGCTAAACTTTCGTATCGACTACGGCTTCTCTTCTGGACATTCCGATACAAGATCAACGGTTGTCAGTTTTGCGCCGAAACTGACAAAGCCTCCACTGACTTTGCACTAGGTACCCGGATTGGGCCGGCCCGACTCTGCAGCTCTCTCAGCCCGGCAATCACTCACCGCCCGTGTACCTGAGTCAATCCTGGTCAACAGCCCAGTGGTTCTTCTACTGCTTCTGGCCCATGTACCCGGATTGGGCCAGCCCAACTTCGCAGCCTCCTCTGTCCGACAGTCGCTCACTGCCCGTGTACCTGAGTTACACGCGGCCCATAAAACAGCAGATCTCCTCTCTTCTTCAGTCCTCTTGACTATCGTTGACAATGACTCATCACATCTGGAGCCATGAGGCCCACGCTATTCAGCATGGCTCCTCAATCTCCCCCTTGATGAGTGCATTGTCAGCACTCCTCTTCTTTAGCTCTTCAGCACCTGCGAGCAAATGTGGAAACACGAAAACAAAGCACAAGAAAAACAAAAAAAGAAGAAAAATAAGGTAAAAGTTTAACCCTAATGACCAAAAACCGAACAAAAGCAAGAAGTGGTCATTATGGTTAACCAAAACGTAAAAGCTCAAAATGAGTGCGATATCAGAACAACAAGGATATCAACAGAGTAAGAACAAGCGAGACAAAAGCTCCCCCTTAAACCCTGATCCCAAATTTTCTCCCCCTTGTTGACAAGTGAAATCATCAAGCACTCAAAAGAGACACAGACTCCCCCTGAAATGCAACTCCCCCTCAAAATATGCAATGAATGCAACTGGGGTGCATGAGGAGTGTAGAAAGCATGCTTCTCAGATATGATTGACTGCAATTACAACATCTAACAAGTAGAGCAAAAGACATACTGTCTAAGACACATGGCATGATCAGTGCAACAAATGATATCTAAAGAAAGTCATTAGCACGCATTTTTCAGTTTTTGCAAACAAAACATCACCACATTTTCCAGTAAACAAGCAAGGTAAAGCATGAGATGCAAAAGCTAACTGATATCTACCAAGATAAGCATTGTCCAAATCAAAGTGCTTCAGCAAACTTGTTATCATTTCAATTTTCAAGCTTTTTCCCTTTTTTTATTTATGCCAGGGGTTATTTGCGTGTCAAACCTTATGCTGACCGACCAAGTCAAGCCTAGGCCAGATCTGGACCATCAGAAGCTTAAGACATTGGTCTTGGCATACACTACACTGTCCTAGTTCATACCAAAGTGCTATGGTATGCAGTCGAGAACAAATGTAATGCGACAAAGCAAACCCACCTGGATCTTTTCAAGTTATGCATCAAAAAGGCATGGAATTTTCATATTGATCAGCCAACTGATCCCGCAGAACAACTGATGATGGGTATCAACATGAACAAGGTGAATGACACCTTTCTCATATTGATCCCGCAGAAAGTGAAAGCGCACATCAATGTGTTTGGTTTTTGAATGGAGACATGGGTTTTTCCCTACACTAATTGCACTAGTGCTGTCGCAAAACAAGGGAACTCTGGTAGGAAAGAACAACCCAAAATCTCGTAGAGTGGAAATCATCCAAACCAACTGTGAGCAGCAGCTAGCAGCAGCTACGTACTCAGCCTCTGTGGTCGAAAGAGCAACTCCAGATTGCTTTCGAGAAGACCAAGAGACAAGAGAAGAACCAAGAAACTGGCAAGTACCGGAAGTCGACTTGCGATCCAACCGGCACCCACCAAAGTCGGCATCTGAAAATCCAAATAAATCGAGAGAAGATGATGCTGAATAGAAAAGACCAAGATCGGGCGCATAAGTGAGATACCTGAAGATGCGCTTGACAGCCTGCCGATGAGACGCGCGAGGTAAAGACTGGAAGCGCGCGCATAGCCCAACGGCAAACTGAATGTCCGGTCTTGTCGCCGTCAAGTAAAGCAGCGAGCCGATCATCCCTCGAAACTCCCTCTCGTTGACCTTGACGCCGCTCTCGTCCTTGTCCAATCCTCCATACGTGCCCATTGGGGTCATCTGCGGCTTCAATTCACCAGCAAAGTCAAAATTTTTCAACATGTCACGAGTGCACTTACCTTGGTGGATGAAGGTGCCGTCCTTGGTCTGCTTGATCTGGAGCCCTAAGAAGTACTTGAGCTCACCCATGAGGCTCATCTCAAACTCACTGTGCATCTGCTCAGAAAACTTGGACACAAGATCATTAGTAGTACCGCCAAAAATAATATCGTCCACGTAAATCTGAGCGACTAAGAAGTCTGAAGCATCTCTGAGCAAGAAAAGAGTTTTGTCCACAGAACCCATCACAAAGCCCTTCCCCAACAAAAATTGCTTTAACTGGTCATACCAAGCCCTAGGGGCTTGCTTCAACTAGTATAAAGCTTTATGCAACTTAAAAACATGTCGAGGAAACTTAGGGTTCTCAAAACCGGGGGGCTGCCTAACATAAACTTCCTCCTCTATGAACCCGTTCAGAAAAGCACTCTTAACGTCCATTTGAAAAAGCTTAAAACACTTCGAAGCGGCAAAAGCTAAGAGAATGTGAATGGACTCAAGACGAGCTAGAGGGGCGAAAGTTTCTTCAAAATCAATACCCTCTTTTTGGGAAAAACCCTGGGCAACTAGTCGAGCTTTGTTGCGCACCACAACCCCATCTTCACCTTGTTTGTTCTTAAATACCCACTTGGTGCCTATGGGGTTGCATCCTGGTGGTGGCTCAACTAGTGTCCAAACCCGATTACGGACAAAGTTCTCAAGCTCTTCTTGCATAGCATTAATCCAATTTGAATCAAAAAGAGCATGAGAAACATCTCTGGGCTCAAAAGATGCAACAAAAGCAGATTCAGCGAACACAGCAAGAGAGGCATTAGATGAATGCAAAGTTCTCTCAGTCAAATCACCTATGATAAGCTCTGAGGGATGGTCACGCTGAACTGCTCGGGTTCCCTGGTGATCTGAAGTCACCTCACCGAAGTCAGCAGCTGGCACCTCTTGACTCGACTGGGGGGCTCGATCGTAGTGGAAGAAGTGATCAGAGGTCCGCCCTCATCCTTAGTCGAAGTCTCAGAAGGTGTGGGCTCTGCAGGGGGTGCAGAAGGCCCACCCTCATTAGCGGCTGGAGTATCCTCATCTTCCTCGAAGATGGACTCTCTGAGCTCACCATCAGAAGGCTCAAAAGAAGGAGTTAAAGAAGGCAAGGACTCATCAAATGAAACCTCACAGGTCTCGACAAGCAGCTGAGATTCGAGGTTCCAAACACGGAAGCCTCGAGAATGCAAAGCGTAGCCAAGAAAAACACCGTCCCAGCAACGATACTCAAACTTGTCCAAATTCCCTCCCTTCTTGAGCACAAAGCACTTGCAGCCAAACGCTCGCAAGTGGCTCACTTTGGGCTGTCTGCCAAACCGCAACTCATATGAGGTCTTACCTAGGTAAGCTCTAAGAAAAATGCGGTTGGCCAGATAGCAAGCCGTGTTCATGGCTTCAGCCCAAAAATGCCTAGGAGTCGTGTGCTCATCAAGCATCGTCCTGGCCATCTCGACTAGTGTGCGGTTCTTTCGTTCCACAACACCGTTCTGTGGGGGAGTGTAAGGAGAAGAAAACTGATGGTCCAGACCCTGATCACTATAGAAACTGACGAACTGAGAGTTCTTGAACTCAGAGCCGTTGTCGGAGCGAATTGCTCGCAACCGACCATTGTTCTCATTCTTCAGCTTCAAAATCAGGTCATGGACAAATTTAAAAGTTTCATCCTTAGACTCCAAAAAGAAAACCCACGAGAATCGAGAGAAGTCGTCAACAATCACAAGTGCGTACCACTTCCCACCGACTGAACGTACCCGAGCTGGACCAACAGTGTCCAAGTGTAAAAGCTCTCCCGGATACGAAGTCATCACCTGAGTCACAGGTGAGTGAGAAGCGGCAACCATTTTCCCATGATGACATGGATGACAGACTAGATCCTTCTCCATCTTAAGCTTGGGCAATCCTCGGATGAGGTCCATAGAGCTCAACCTGACTAGAAGAAAAAAACTCAAATGACCTAACCTCCTATGCCACTTCCAGAGCTCAGAGCAGGATCCAGCAATCAAACAGCGAGAAGGGCCAAAAGAACTAGAGAAGTCAATTCGAAAAACTTCACCGAATGGTAAAATCTGACAAATCAAAGACCCTCTAGAATCAAACATAGAAGAATTGCCCTTCTTAAAACGCACTTCCAAACCATCCTCAAGAAGTTGCGAAACAGAAATCAAATTGAAGTTCAAATTCTTAACCAAAGCAACATTCTTCAAAGAGAAATGATCTGAAATGCGAATAGAGCCTATGCCACTTACCTTCCCTTGACCACTGTTTCCGAACGTGACGTACTCTTTGGAGCTCGGGGGAGTGAGACTGGAGAACCATCTGCGATGTCCCGTCATGTGGCGAGAGAATCCTGAGTCCATGATCCAAACATCCTCCAGTCCCCGATCCTAAACAATCAGTGGCTGTAAGTGGGAGCAAATGGTCCGGCACCAGGTTTAGCAAAAGAGCTAAACCAGTGTCGAGCCATCTGCTCAAAAGATGGAAAGCAGAAATCATCATGAGAGTTTGGACCAAAACGCGGCTCAAAACGCGGTCCTCGGTTCTGCCTAAACCTGCGGCCACGAGGTCTAGGACCGTAGCCAACACAGCCTGGAACTCTGCTGTAACGGACACCACCAACTGGAGCATGGGCAAGAAAGTCGTCTCCTCTACCACCACCTACACGATGCGGCCTGGCCTCCAGCCTCTCCCCGCGTAGAGGAACACGCAGTCTACCACCCTGCTGGTAAAACTGCTCCTGATCACCACGAGCCCTCTCTACTCTCTCAACCTGCTTCCTCCTGAAGCAAAACTCCGCAAGATGCACGTCTCTCTGACAGTACTCACAATGATAGGTGGGCTTCTTGGGGTGTGGTTGAGGCTTGGGATTCTTGGTCTTAGTGGTGTTAGGTGTAGTCTTCTTGGGCTGAGAGGGTCTAGGAAGAGAGTCTAGAGGAGTGTGGAGGTGTTTGGGCTTTGGAACCTAGATAGGTTTCTTGGGTGGAGCTTTTGGTGGTTCATTGATCACTCCATCCTTGGGCTGACAAGCCTGGGAAGACTCAGTGGAATGGGTCTGGGGATATCTCTGCTCAGGAGTCATTTTACTCCACTCCACTGCCCGGCTAATGGCACTCTCAAAGTCAGCCTTGGTGTAGGTGTAACCTACCCCAAACCCATCCTGCCTCTTGAACTGTTGGATCATTATGTCGAGCTGTGGCTCTCTGCCACTGATCCAACTCAGGATAGAATGGAGGTAAAAGTTCTCATTCTGAGAATCAGCTAGCTCCTCTCTCAAGGAAGCTAGTACCTCCTCCTGAGACAAGCAGGTCTCACACTCGCTATCTACCTGGACAGACTTCTCGGCTTTTAGCTTAATCAACTCAAGTCTAAGAGACAGGCAGTTCTCACAGACAGTGGGTGGAACTGACAGTGTCTCAAGCTCTAGCCTAGTCTGTGCAAGCTCAGCTCTCAACCTCTCCAAATCACACAAATGCTCATCGCCCTTGGATTTCAGCTCAGCTAAGGCAGCTAGATGAGATGGACAATGATCACAAGGTGCGACGACAGTGGCTTGAGCATCTTTCAGCTCCAGCTGAGCGCTTTCAAGCTCAGTGGCCAAAGCGTCCCTCTCATCAACCCTTTTTGTGTACATGGACTTCAGAGTCGACAAGTCACACAGAAGCACCTCACACTTCGGGCACTCACTGCTATCACCCAAGCAAGGGGAAGAAGATAGACTCTCAATTCTGTCGTTGGCCACGGCAAGCTCACTCTCTAACTCATCTATCCTCTTCTTAGCCCCCTAAGCAGTTTTTCCCGATATTTCAACTCCTGACGATTGCTCTCAAGTAAATCAACGATTTCGCGCTCATAGGATGATACCTTTTCATTGTCGTCATCGTTGAAGTCATCGGAGGAGCTCTTTTCTTCCTTATCCCCAAGAGCCATTGAACAGAAGCTCTTGCGGGATCTTCGGCGCTGGTGTGAGCGGCTCTTCGGCTTGTCTCCGAAGGCCATGAAGTAGAGACCCGCCGGATCGTCCTTGTCCTTCCCCTTCCTGATGGCGATCTCCTCATCGCTTGAGCTCGATGAAGAGGAAGAAGACGTGGACCGCTTGGAGTAGCTCTTCTCCATCTCGGCGAAGAAGGCCTTGTCGCGCTTCTTGTTCTCTCACCGGTAATCCTTCAGGGCCTTCTTGAAGAATCTGGTCTTCGGCTTGCCCTTGTTGAAGGATGAGCTCTCGTGCTTGCCGGAGTCGTGGAAGCTGCCACTGGTGCCCTTCTTGTGTCCATTGCGCTTGGGGCAATCGGCGATGAAGTGTCCTGGATCACCACACTCAAAGCATCCGGATTTTGTGCCGTGTCTTTTGAACATTCTCTTGTCATAGACACGACGCACCCGGTTGTTAAAGAGACACAAATCATCATCTCCCAACAACTCAAGTTGGTCCTCGGTGATAGACATCAAAGAGAACCCAGCACAGCTCACAGAAGAAGGATCAACAGAAGGTGTAGCAAGGGCCAGAGATTTTGATCCAGAACCAGTGAGATTTGATCTCAGCTGGAGATCAACCTCAGTAGCCTTCAGCTTGCTAAACAACTCAGAAATGGTCAAGGTATCATAAGAAGTACTCTCAATGATAGAAGATACCTTGATCTCCCAGATCTTTGGGTCCAAGGTATGGAGAACCTTGAGCGCCTGCTCATGATTTGAGACTAACTGAGCACCCTCAGCCTTGTTGTCCCGAAGCTTGTTTATGATCGACTAAAAACGACCAAACAAAGCCTCAACAGATTCACCCGGCTTCTGTGTGAAATTTTCATATTCACGCCGGTAGGTCTGATAGAGCCGAGCCTTGACCTAGGCTGTTCCCTCATGGTGTGCCTTGAGGGTAGCCCAGATCTCTCTCGTAGTGGAGAGATGGCTCACACGCTCAAACTCAGTGGGACCTAAACCAGAGAAAAGAATGTTCACAGCCTTACTTTTGCTCAGATGCTGAGCAATGATACCAGCAGTACCATGCTCAGCTATTGGCCATATGACAAACGTGGTGTGAACGCAAATGTCCCAAATGTCCGAACCATGGCTCATGAGATAGGCTCGCATGCGAGTCTTCCAATAGTTATAGCCATAGGCTTCCAAGGACGGGACCTTGCCAGGAGAAGTCATGGTCACTACTGGGGTTTAGAACCGGTTAAGGTATGGAAAAACCCTAACCTCGCTCTGATACCACTTGTAGGACTGAAAGTAGCGACCAGAGGGGGGGTGAATGGGCGCCTTAAAAATTCTTTCGAATCTATGGCCTGTTCCCAACACCCAACGCACCTCAAAAGACTAAGCAGCAGAAAACAAACAGATAGCCTAAGTCTAAAGGTATCTAACCTAGAAGCAACTGATGTCAAACAGAGAACTATCAAAGCAGTGCTAATAGACAGATAAACAGTATACACAAGACTAGGCAAGACAAACTTCTCAGTATAACACTCTAAGTGCACTAAGAATGAAGTGAGAAGTTACCGTTCGAAATCTGTCTCCTGTTCGAAACATGGCGAAGCCTACTTCGCTGGTCGAAGCCTGCTTCGGAGGTCGAGGCCTGTCGAGGTTGAGCGAAGGTTGAAGTCGACGTGCCGAAGGTTTGTTTGGTCTAGCCTAGCTCGTGTGTTACAGAGTGTGAAGTATGCTTCATAGCGAAGTGTGCGTGCATCGAAGCTTGCTTCGAACAGTATACTTCGAAGCACAACCTTCGAACAGACCTTCGAACACGTCACACACAAAGACTACCTTCGAAGGAGAAGCGAAGGCTGACACGTGACAGAGAAACCAAAGTGAAGCCTACGTTCTACCTTGAACAAACGCATCAAGACCTTCGACACAGACAACAACAAACACTAAGCGAAGTCTATCAGTGAGATTAGCTTCGAAGCTAACTCCGAATCCTGACGAAGTATCGACTTCGAACAGCTTGTGACTGAGAACACCTTCGCAAAGATTATCGAAGTATGTAAAGCTGACAGAGTGCAAAGTGTTCTGTGAAGCTAGAAACACAGCACAAACTTGAAGCCGAAGTTCAAGCGAAGCCTTCGAAGATGTTAGATCGAAGCCTGCCTCACGGAGCTGAGGGACTTCGAACAGAGAAGGGGCTTCGATAGAAGAAAGCCAGAAAAGGTACTCAGCCCTGTCAACTTCGATCAAAAGCTGCGCAGAAAAGCAAGGCTAGAGTACTAGTGTACTGTTGCTACAGTGTAGTAGTACTACTTGCAGCAGTGCGCAAGAACTAGTACTCACGGAAGAACACAAATGAAGCAACAGAGAAGCTTCTGTTCCCGAATAAACTCAAGCTGCGCACGTAGACCGAAGCATTTACTCCACAACAAACACTGCACTTCGAATGAAATCAACAGGGAATAAAGATTCATAGCAACATGAAGAACAGCAAAGATGCAGTAATGGAAATGGATTGAGAATAAGCCTGGCGGCGCACAGCAAGAGAGAGAGAGAAAGAGACAAAAATGACCCAATAGAGTAGGCAATGATTTCGGCAAAAGGGGTAGTCCAACCCTAGGGATTGGGGCCCTATTTATAGGCTGCCCAATGGCCTAGAATATTCCACCAGCCCCTTAGGGTTTTTTACAGACTCAGGAATAAAGGAAAAGACTCTACTGCCCTTAGGTATTTTTACAGACACGACTGACTGACTATGAGCCTAGAGATACAGATGACTTGTCCGGAAGCTAAACTTTCATAGCGACTATGGCTTCTCTTCTGGACAGTCCGATACAAGATCAACGGTTGTCAGTTTTGTGCCAAAACTGACAAAGCCTCCACTGACTTTGCACCATGTACCCGGATTGGGCCGGCCCGACTCCGCAGCTCTCTCAACCCGGCAATCACTCACCGCCCGTGTACCTGAGTCAATCCTGGTCAACAGCCCAGTGGGTCTTCTACTGCTTCTGGCCCATGTACCCAGATTGGGCCAGCCCGACTTCGCAGCCTCCTCTGCCCGATAGTCGCTCGCTGGCCGTGTACCTGAGTCACACGCGGCCCATAAAACAGCAGATCTCCTCTCTTCTTCAGTCCTCTTTGACTATCGTTGACAATGACTCATCACATCTGGAGCCATGAGGCCCATGCTATTCAGCATGGCTCCTCATCCCCCACCCACAAGGAGGGGCAGGGGAGTAAGGAACAACAAAAAATGCTTCCAAAGCAATTCATATTAATTGAATAATCATATTATTACATCGAGAGAAGTTTTGGTCTAAGCCTAAATAGAAACGGAGACCCCTCTGACCTCTAGAGCTACTTCTAAGACCACTTCGACCTTCGGAGCTCGAAGCCTACAGGACTTTCTTCTTAGTCCGAGTGCTTTTCTTCTTCGAAGCTTGTAGTTTTTTCTGCTCCTCTTGAAGTTCATCCCAAGATAGAAGTGTTCAGAGTTAGCCTCGGCTGCATATTTGACTTGGTACTTTGAGTTTGACCAATCTATGTATTTGGAGGACAAAGACGCTTATTCCTTATCCTCTTCCTTAATATAAGCTAAAACGTATTCGGAGTCGGCGAAGTCGGAAGCGGAGGCTTCGTTTGAGCTTGCCTCTGCTGGCGAGCCTCGTCGATCCAAGTTTGGCTGCATCTTTGTGGTTCTTTTTCCAAATTGCCCAGAAAGCTTCCCAAGCAGAAGCTACATCCTGCGAAGGACACAACAGGTCCTCGTCGGTGAAGCTAGCAGGCGTTGAACCCCTAACCGGAGCAACGGAAATACCAAGAGCTTCGATGTGACGAAGGAATCCAATCTCGGCAACTTGTCCAGAGATCTCTCCATACCGAATGTCGGAGCCCATCATCAACTTCATCACAACTTGAATCATCTTCAGCTTCCGGTCGAGGGGCTCGCTCGCTACAGCCGAAGAAGAAGGGCACATCATGCCGAAGTATTCCAAGTTACCCTGAAGGGCATCCATGGTATGCTCCGCTATGGCACCATTCTTCACTTCTACCGCTTCTAGCCTAGCAGCAGCAGAAGACACTTCAGCCATCCTGGATAGCAAAGTACTCTTCCGAGCCAGCGCTTGTTGAATCGAATATTGGAGTTCCACGATTTGTGCGCTTGAGTTTGCTGCTGCTTGCCGGAGCTTCTCGACCTCTGCTCTGAGCACCGCACACTCGGCCTCAGTCTCTTGGGCCGAAGTTTTGAGTGCAGTGCTGCTCTGCTGCTCGATCCGAAGTGCTTCGTCTGTGGCAGCTCTGGCCCTCTGTTCTTCGAAGAGTTCCTCCTCCAGTCGAAGTGTTTTGTCTTCGGAGCTTTTAAGGGTATACTAGAGGGTAGTAACCTTCCTCTTGAGCCGATTAGTTTTGAGCTCATTAGAAGTCACTGCCACTCTAGCAAGGACAAATTGCTATAAAAAAGCAAGTAAGTACCAAGTAATTCCATTTATTGATTAAATACACTTGTGGTGTGTTGCATGCCTGAAGGGCAGCCCTTTCGAGGGCCAAATTGAGCTCTAGGGCTCTGGCTTTGCTCATGATGGAGACCAATTCAGAGTTCATGACATCTTGGCCTTTGTCCGCCAAGGGCTCCAGAAGCGTCCGGAGGCCTGTTCGTTGCTCCAAGAATGGAGCCAACAGAGGGAGCCAGGATATGGCCTGGCGATCGTCTACCACTGCCTCCTCCTCTGAATTGATCGCCGAAGGATAATTGGAGGAGGGTGTCGCCGTCAAGGTAGGGAGGGGACCGAAGCTCGTCCTGCTCTTACCCTTCCCTGGCACAAAAATCAGAGCAGGAACTCTGGCTGAGGTAGATCCTCCTTCGACTGATGCCCCCTCGGCCGGAACTGCTTCGCCCGAGATGGCTCCAGTAGTCGGAGGTACTATGTCTACCGGAGCCTCAACTCCGAGATAAGATAAAGCTCCATCTATGATCGGAGCTATGCTACTCCTCGATGCACATACAAAAAATAAGTTATTTAGTGAATATTTGTTGGTAATAGTTATTGTAGGAATTGTAAAGGCAAAAGTTTCGAAGCATACCTTCATCTGCGCCTTGTTGGAGAATTGTGGGGTCCCCCAAGACTTCATACATTCGGAGGTACTCTTCGAGGTCATCCCCCGAAGTCTGCTCTAGTGCAGTCGCTGTAGGCGCCTCGACCTCCAACACTATCACCCCGGCCACGGGTGAATTAGGAAGGGCTAACTCAAGTCCTGAGCCAGTTGTGATGGGCTCGGGGGAGTGCGATGTATCTACTTCTGCAGCCTCTTGAGAAGGAGCTCCAGTTGCGCCCAAGGCCTCTTCTTCATTGTCTTCGATAAGATAATTCTCAAGGGGCTTCTCCATTCGGACATTGGAGTCTTTATCTCCAGAGTCTTCCGAAGACGAGCCAGATCTCCTGAAGAGGCCATGTGAAGTTGGAATCTTCTCCGACTTCGGCGTAAAACCACCAGACGATCCAGTTAGTATACCACCAGTCGTTGATGGCCTTCGCTGGGAAATGCTGCGCATGTTCCTTCTGAAGCTAGAAGTTGACACTTCCGAACGCCGTCAACACCTTGGTATCTCTGGGTCCATCTTGAGGCTTTGGTTGGCAAGTGGCTTCGTGGGTAGAAGCAAAGATCTCTGATCTTCCTTCGCATCCTTCGACCTGAAGAGCCCATTCGAAGATTGCCAGCCTCGCAATAGCGTTGGGGGACAACTATGGAAAGGTAATATGGAACATTTCTAGTACCTCTATTAAGAAATTAATGGTAGGGAGTCCCAGTCCAGCTTTGAAGAACGCTTCGAAGACTACCACATCTCCACTCCGCGGCTTCGGGATCGACTCCGTTCCCAGGACCCGAGTCCTCATTCTAGAGCCCAGCTTCCCACCCACGGCTTCTTCAATGGATTCCGCAGTACTCATGGATTGGCCGATGAGGAAGCTTTGTGGAATCGGTTTCTTGGATGGAGGGCGGAGCTCCCGAGGATTTTTGGGCCAAGAATCTCCTGGAGCTCCCACCATGGCTGCTGCTGCTGAAGCCACCCACGACTGCCTCTACGCTAAGGAACCCACTGCCGTTGGCACGGTTGTGCTGGTCCTTGCCATAAGTTGATTGCTCAAAAGGTTGAGGATATTTCGAGGTTGAAGAAAGAAGGCTTCGAGCTTCGAGTTTTGTAAACATGTCGGTGGGCTTCGACCCCCCTTTTATAGCCTTTCCACTGGCTACTGCACCTCGATCTCGTTCGCATTGCAGTTTCAACTTCTGTCACTGACAGGTGGGACCAGGAAGTAAAAAGGTGTGAACCCACGGTAAAATTTTGACCGTTACCTTTTTAGAGAGCCTAACGACTACTTGAAGGGTAACGGCTCAAAATTAATGGCTCCTCACGACGTTCCACCTCCGTAATGGTTCACTTCCCTGAGAAGTGTTCACACAGCAGTTCTAGTTCGAAGTTTTCATCAAAGATGCTTCGATATCAAATACCCTTCGAATAACTGTAACATCTTCAGATTTCTCTAAGTTCCTAAATATGAAAATATTCCTTGCGTATACTGCTTTCCTGCCATACAGGTTAATCGGAGAAGCGTATTTGAGGGGCTACTGTTGGGGGAAAATACTTCATCCTCAGGACTTTAGAGATCAACAATCAAAGATAATTCACCAGCTAGCATCAAAGCTTGCGTTCATCTCCGGAGATGATGAAGTTTCTAAGCCGAAGGATACTTCAGATTCATGGTTCGAAGGTATCCTCCGAAGGCTCTGAAGCTATAGTGGAAAACAGCAAGACTAATAAGACATCTCCCTTATCTACCGTCTTTGGATACGTTTTACTATTTTAACCCTATTCGGTGTACCGAATAGTTTCCACTATGTCAGTTGTAATTGAGGGGTAAATAGGTCTTTTCCTTATAGTTTTTGCTTATAAATACCCCTTTCTCACCCTGTAATAAGCATCGAATACTCAGCTATTCAATATACTATTTTGGACTACTTTGAGCTATTATCCTATTCAGAGGCTTGAAATAGTTCTCGTCACAAACTCTCCGTTTGTTAGTTCTTAATCTTTAAGAACCTGTTAGCATAATCTTTTACGCCAACAATTAGATAGTGTCCAATGTATCGACACAACTGCAATAGGTTTAAAAACAAGTCGTAGATACTTTGGTTCTATTATATGATCCCTGTGATTTCTCCCTAGAATTCTATTAGTTATGGAGTTTTGGTTTATTATGTTAGTATGGTGTGTTTCGGGTGCAAGCGAGGGCATTGGTTAGTCGCACCTAGGGCACTATAAGGACCGGTCTGCGAGATCCTTCGCAAAACACTTTCGTACCAACCATAAGTCTAGTGGGTAAGTCCTAACTAGAGGTCTGGGACGTTCCAACTCGAGGCACTATGTGGAGAGGGTCAAGTAGCACCTGCGGGTGACTTGTACCATGAGGCACAAAAGGGGCACGGCGTTGGTCCAGTACACTGGCGCGCCGGCGAATCCTATAGTGTGTGTCATTGGGTTGGAGCATTTCATGCTAAAGGTGTTGGCATGAGTTCCTATGACTTGGGTCATCTGGACACACTGTGGTGTGCAGGAATAAGTGCCTTGTGGGTACAGTGGTACACCTCTGATCAAAGTCTAAATCTTTTCGAAAAATCGAGCCCACGGTTAAGGGAGGGTTGCGTGACATCCCACAGTTAATTTATACTTGTGAAGTGTTGCATGATTATATGGCATATAAGGACAGTTGAGTGAGGAGTAACAATAGTACTCCTCGAGGTAGAAAGTGTTGCATTGTTCATGATTTATTATTCTGAATAAATTAAACTTGACTACATTAAATGTCGCAACATAAAAATGTACTTTTCTGCACTTTAAACCATTGTTCACCCTTTTGTTATTATCCTACATTATTACTGCCTTCTTGGTGGCTTGTTGAGTACCTTTGTACTGATACCCATTGCAAACCCTTAAGACGCTTCATATTACGACGAGGATGGTCTGGAGTAGCGACTTAGTCAAGGACGCGAGACTGGCAGAGATGTTCATCCTGAAGCTTTCTTTTTATTAGTTTCTTTTATTTCTACACTTGTGTAATAATGTGGTCTACGAACCAGGAATGATCGACGTATGTAAGTTGTCGTGTGACGAACATCTTGTTATTATTTATTTTCATTGAAAATTCAATAAAGTCCCGAATTTATTAATTCCGGGTGTTACACTTATCCCCATACCGGCTATGAATTGCTAAAATTCCGCCAACACAAAAATTGTCCCTTGATCCGTGGTAACAGCATGTGGGATTCCGAACCGATATATTATATGTTCCCAGATGAATTCGATGGCACCTACAGATGTGACATTCTTAAGTGGAATGGCCTCTACCCACTTCGTGAAATAATTAGTGGATGCTATTATGAACTTGTGACCTTTGCTAGACGTTGGGTAGAATTGGTCAATCATATCAATACCCCATCCCCTGAAGGGGCAGGGTTTGATTATCGGGTTCATTGACGATGCGGGGGCCCATTGGATGGCTCCAAATTTCAGACAATCCTTACACCTCTTATAATATCTTATGTAGTCTTCCACCATGGTCAGCAAAAATTAACCTGCCCTTTGAAGTAATCATTTCATTTTCTAGGCCAACTTATGCATCTCGCATATGCCATCATGTACCTCACACATCACCACTTTGTCTTCTTCGATACTTATGCATATGAGGAGGATTCCATCGATCGTCTGACGGTACAAATCTTCCCTGAACAAGACACACTTAGTTTCCTAATACCTGAATTTTCTTGGCGCTGATGTTGAAGGGTTTTTTAGATAATTAATAATATCATACCTCCGATCATCGGCTTCTATCTCCGCGATTTCTACCTCAACCGACTTGGCCATTGGCTTATATCCTGATGTTATTTGGGCCAAATTGTTTACCTCCGAGTTCGCTCCCTTGGGATGTGAGTGAGGGCCACGCTTCGGAAGTTTGCCATTATAGTTCGGCAGCGATCATGGTACTATTTTAGTACATTGTCCTTGCATTCGTACTCATCTTATAGTTTCTTCGTAATTAGCAGAGAGACTCAAATAATCTTGACTATATCGGCATCCACTTCTTCTAATAACAGCAATCCATTCAGCACAACCTCATATTCATCCTGGTTATTGGTGGAGAAGGGCTTCATAGTGTATGCGAATTCAAACGGTGCCCCCTGAGGGAAGATCATTACTAGGCCAATGCCACATCCATGCCGGCAAACTGATTCATCAAAGAACAATGTCCATGCCGCCGTCTCAACATGGGTTACTGCCTCGTCCCTATGTTGAACTATGAAATCGGCTATCGCTTGCCCTTTTATTGCCATAGCCGATTCATACCTGAGATCAAATTCAGTTAGAGCGACGACCCATTTCCTGATACGTCATTTTATTACTAGGGTCGATAGCATATATTTAATGACATCCTCCTTACATACTATGGTGCACTCTATCGATAGCAAGTAATGCATCAATTTGGTGTGCGCGAAGTACAAAAATAAACAGAGCTTCTCCACTATAGGTACCTGGTTTTGGCATCTAGTAGTCTTTTGCTGAGGTAGAATTGTTGACACGAAAATGTGCACCCGCACTTTGGTCGATTCGATGATCCAAAAATGTTGCGAGACATTGACGTCGTCTTCCGACAATCCTTAAACCGTGGTAAGGGGATAATGGAGTCGCCGGGAAATCAAATAATAATAATCTAAAATTATTCAATTAACCAAAGTGTTGGAAAATAACTAAAAATAAAAAAAACCTAATTAAACCAAATCGGCCAGAACAGGGCCGATTGGACCGAAGTCTACTGGGCGGTCATACCGGCCAGGGAGTCCGGTTAGACCGACTCTATGCCATCGGTCGGACTGGCGATGCAAAGGGTTGGCCGAAGGGGGCTTCGGCCTAGGTTTCGAAGTGCTCGCCGAAGGGTACCCTTCGACCGGTCGGACCGAGGTTAAACCTCTGGTCAGACCACAGGTGGCCGAAGGGGACAAGAATACTCCGGTGTGAATGTAGGCTCCTATGTGGATATACCTCCGGCACAAAAGAATACATTCGGTGCGAAGGGTTTTCGGGGTCCTCTGCGAAGCCCAGTCAGACCAGCCTTGTGCCACTGGTCAGACCGCAGTGTGCTGGCGCATCAGGTGATGGCACGACACGGGCCGGTCGGACCGAGGGGTGACCTCCGGTCAGACCGACTGCTCCTGGAAAGTGGCCTTCGGGCTCCGACGGCCATCTTCCCATGGATGGATCAGAACCAAAATCATTGGAGGGGATGGAAGTGATGAAATACTGCAAAAAATACTAAAAGATCAAATAATTCAGCCAGGAGACCGAATTACCAATAGAAATCGATAAAACTGATAGAAATCCGTTACGTGGATGAAACAGATGATTCACGAGCGAACCGACAAGGACTTACCGTGATTATGACGCTGCGGACAGATGGTTTACAGTGCAAACTAGCAAAGATGTACGTGCTAGGATAAAACTAGGGCAAAGAAAGTAAATGTAATTCAAGGTAGATAATAGATTGGATCTATTAGGGTTTTTGGGGGGCTCTTCTTGAATCAGCCTTGCCTCTATTTATAGAGGTTTGTCATGGGTTCTTGGGATCTAATCTGAGTTAGACAAGGGTTCGAAGTCATCCAAAATTAATTAGGGATAAAATACCCTAAAATCAGCCATTTGGAGTCAGACTCGGGTTGGGCCGGTCTAACCGAGCCCATGCAGGGTTGGGCCTACATGGCCAGTTGGACCGGCCTGTGCCAGGTCTCAGCATATTTTCGGTAAAATTACCAAAAAAATGATATTTCGATAATTTTGACCATTAATGTTGTTTTTTGCTATCAACACATGCCCCTGCATTTTGGCCAACTTTAGTGAGCCAAAAGCACAACGAGCTAAGGGTGATATGCTTTATATCGGCCTTTCGACACTTCAAGCATTTTGCCACACACTTGAGAAGTACTTTTTCAAATACCTACAATACAAAGCCCTACTAAATCGCTCTCCTTGAAGTGACTCTAGCAAAAATGCATTACCTGGAGCGATTTCAACAACTCTAAAAGGACATTCCCAACTAGGCGACCATTTGCCAAATTTTGGGCTCTTAGTGCCTAAAGGAAAAATCGTCTTCCAAACCAAGTCAACAACTTGAAACGATTTTGCTCTTACCTTCTTGTTATAAGCTCTAGCCACTCTTCTTTTATCTCTTTCTATTTCTTTTACAGATCTTAATCTCTTATCGGTCACCTCTTCTAAGTTATCCTTTAAAAATGTTTCATACTCATCGACCGATAAGCCATTTTGCTTAAGTAACCTTAAAGAGCCAAGATTCACCTCTACGGGTAAAACGACTTCTTTTCCATACACCAACTCATATGGACTTACCTTGGTGGCACCATGCTTTGCAACTCTACATGCCCATAACGCTTCAGAAAGCACTTCATGCCACCTTTTAGGAAACACTTCAATCTTTTTCTTAATTAGCTTAATCAAAGTTTTATTACTAGACTCGGTCTGACCATTTTCCTGAGCATAGTATGGTGAACATTTTACCAACTTTATAACATAAGATTCGGCAAAATCACATACTTCCTTAGAAACAAATGAAGCACCTTGATCTGAGTTTGAGGTATAATGAATCTATGTATAATGTGCTTCAAGATGAAATCAATTACCTCGTTTTGCGTCATGTTCTTGAAAGGCACGGCCTCGGTCCACTTGGTGAAGTAATCCGTAGCCATCAACATGAATCGATGCCCTTTTGAAGAGGAAGGATAAATTTGGCCGATGAAGTCCAAGGCCCAACCTCGTAACAGCTCTGGTTTTATAATAGGATTAAGTAAAGATGCAGAAGAAAGCTGAATATTACCAAACCTTTGACAAGCTTCACATCCTCTATAGTACATAAAACAATCCTCAGTCATAGTCGGCCAATAAAAACCCAATCTTTTGAGCATCCAGTTCATTTCTAGGCTGAATGATGAGTACCACAAAGACCTTTGTGTACTTCACCTATAGCAAGCCTGGACTGATTGGTTTTCAAACATCTCAAAAGTACTTCATCCATAGTTCGGCGATACAACTCGTCGTCAAATAATACAAATTTAAACGCTTGGCGCCGGACTTTCCGATCAACCAGCTTGCTAGGATCTCTAAAATATTGAATAATTGGAGTTCTCCAATCATCCTCGTGGTTTTCCGAAGCACTTGCCAAATCTTCATTCGAATTGGCATTCAAATTATAAACCTTGGCTTGCCCCTTGTGCCCCAAACTTCCCTGATGCAGGTCGGTCAGACCGGCCATAGGAGGCCGGTCAGACCAACTGTTTTCAGTTAGCCGACACGGGGCGGCCATACTGTCCTGGCATGGCCGGTCAGACAGACCGGACACCTACGGTCGGACCAGCCATGTTAGGTCGATTAGACCGATGTGCTCTGACTCACATTGTACATTAAAGTCAAGCATCGATTTTTCTTGTGTGAAAAATTTACCTCTTCTAATTTGGTAACCGGATGCTTGGTGAGCCAAGTCATTTGCTACTGAATTGGCTTCTCTAGACACATGTGAAATCTCAAAGTCATCCAGAGTAGCAATTATGTCTAGACATTTATCAAAATAACTATTTAGCAAACCGTTAAAATATTGAGCAAGTTTAGCTACTTGTTGAACTACTAACAATGAATCACCATATGCATGAACATCTTTAACACCCATAGATTTTAGCAATTCAAGTCCTAACAACAAGGCTTCCTATTCGGCTTGATTATTAGTACAAGGAATCTCTAATCGGGCCGAAGTCTCGAAGCTCATACCAATAGGTGATATGAGCACAACTCGAACACCTTGGCCATTTTTGCAAGCCGAACCATCAAAGTAAAGTTTCCATGGTATTATCTCAATCAAAGCAGTGTCACTACTCCAATTGACATCGACATGGTGATTAACTATAAAATTAGCGACGATTTGACCTTTCATAGCTTTCAGGGGTTCATAAGCCAAATCATACTCAATCAAAGCATAGGCCCACTTTCAGATTCTCCAACTTTGAATTGGCATTTGCAACATGTACTTTATGACATCAGTTTGACAAGTAACAATACATGTGCCAGATAGAAGATAATGCCAAAGTTTGGTGCATGCATAATAAAGCAACAACCATTAAAGCTCTAAAATCACGTACCTCATATCGGCATCCAATTGGCAGCGACTCAGCAATGTTATTGTAACATCCCATATTTTCTAGAGATAAGTAAATTCAGAAAAATATATTTTCCCAGGAAATAATTAAATTGGATTCTCTTTAAAGCTGAAAATGTACAAATAAGTAAATATATAGAGATACAGTCCAAACCAAGGTCTGTGAAAAATATATTGTGTTCCTAAGATAAATATACAATTCTGAGATTTTTTACAAATTTTTCCATCCTTTGCTACTAGCTCAGAATTTTTAAACTATTTTCAGCAATTATTTTTATTCAGAAATGAATTTAAATAGTATTGGGCCGCTCCCCTTCCCTTTCTCTCTTCCCGGCCGGCCCAACCCATCCCTCATGCCGCCCTCTCTATGACAAGCGGGACCCGCTTGTCGATGCGCTCGGCTTCACACCCGAGCCAGAGGCCCACCTGTCAGCCACCCCCAGCGCAAACAATGGCCCCACCTATCGGCGCAAACCGTTAACCCTCGGCTCCCCTTTTTGTGCCACCGTTCGCCATTGCCAGAGTACTATAAAGGACCCCCTCAGCACACAATGACCAGCACACCCCTTAGTTTCATTTTTGCCAGAGTTCACCTTCGTCACCGTCGACACCCTCTTCGGGACCATCGTCGCCTCCCTGTCCTTGGCCCCCACTCCACTTGAACCCCTCACTGCCGGATCCCCATCGCCAATGAGGACCCGAGACTTCACCGCTGCCCCGCTCGTCGCCGGCCTCGCCCCGTCAACCCCGAGCCACCCCACCGGTACCCTCGTGATCCCCTCATTGCCCTGATTTTGTTTCTAGCTTTAGCTCACCGTCCTGGCCATCACTACCGCCGCTAGGCTCGCCACCATCATCGGCCATCACCGGATAAGACAACCGGCACAGGTAAATACCCTGTGTCATGTCGAATCTCACCACAACCGCACAATCGCGATCGAACGACTGTAATTAAATCGCGTAAGAGGTTTAATCCTGGCCACTTGATCTGAACGGAGGGGTACCGAGAGATCTCAACCATTCATTTTCACTTAAAGCCCGCCGGCTCAAAGCACAGTGCCGTGAACCCAGTCCACCGTGGACCGAAGGCTAAATTAGGATTTAAAATAAATTCCAGAAATTGATTTAAACTTTAGAAATTCATATCTTGCTCAAATTAATTCCAAATTTGACCATTAAAATTTTAGAAAGTTTATCTTTTTATTCTCTTCATGTTCATCCAATAAAATTTATATGTTTACACTGGATATTTTATATTATTTCATTAGGATTAAAATAAAATTGAAGAAATCATTTTCTAACTTCAAAAATTCATAACTCCATGGAATTAACTCTAAAAATTACCATTCCAACTTTAGAAAACTTGTCTTCTTGTTATCTGTAGGTTTATCCAATAAAATTTATATGTTTATACTGAACATTTACATTATTTAATTGGGACTAAAAATAAAAGTTGAAGAAATCATATTATAACTTCAAAAATTCATAACTCCCTTAAATTAACTCTAAAAATTTCCATTTTAATTTCAGAAGATTTATGATTTTATTCTCTTAAACTTTGCCCAAGAAGATCTATATGCTTGTATTGTGATTTCATATTGTTTTAATTTATTGTTATTTCTCATTTGGGTACCGAAAAGATTACGACGCCATTGAAGAGCCGGAGTATTTTCCCGAAGATCACCCTTGTACTTTCACTGAACAAGGCAAGTCATCAACCCCATTTTGAGCATAGTCAACCTAGTTTTTAATTAATATCGCTAAAACTCATAGGTTATATTTGCATTAGTCAAATAAATAACCCTACATTATATTTATCGGATCCCCGATCTTGATGTGCAAACCAAAGCCATGCTATCTAGCCTGAATTCCTTGTCACCAGTATACTTATTATTATTATAAGTGTCCAATGTATCGACACAACCACTATAGGCTTAAAAACGAGTCGTAGGTACTTGGATTCTGATATATGACCCCCTATGTCTCTCACCCCTGGTATTCTATTGGTCTTGGAATTGGTTTGATAAGTTAGCATGGTGGGTTCCAGGTGCAAGCGAGGGCATTGGTTAGTCGCACCCGGGGCACTATAAGGACCGGTCTGCGGGATTCATCGCAAAGCACTTCCGTACCAACCACTCTTCTAGTGGGTAAGTCTTAACTAGAGGTATGGGTCGTTCCAACCTGAGGCACTATGTGGAGAGGGGCAAGTAGCACCTGCGGGTGGCTTGGGGCATGTGGCACAAAAGGGGGCGCGGCGTTGGTCCATTGCGCCGGCACGTCGGTGAAACCTATAGTGTGTGTCATTGAGTTGGAGCGATTCATGCTAACGGTTTCGGCATGAGTTCCTGTGACTTGAGTCATTTGACACACTGCGGTGTGGGGGAATGAGTGCCTTGTGGGTATAGTGGTACACCTCTAATCAGACTTAAATCTTTTCGAAAAGCCAAGCCCACGGTCAAGGGCGAGTGGAGTGACATCCCACAGTTAGTGTATGTTTGAGAAGTGTTGCATGATTGATTGGGCATGTAAGGATTGTCCAGCGAGGAGGGCTAACTGTACTCCTCAAGTTAGAAAATGTTTCATCATCCATGATTTAAATATTTTGTATGAATAAACCTGACCCACATTAAAGGCTGCAAGACAAAAATGTAATTTTCCGCATTTTAAGCCATTACCTCTCTTTGTTATTACCTTGCATTATTATTGCATTTCTCGGTGGCTTGTTGAGTACGTTTGTACTCAGCCGTTGGAAAAACCACTTCAGAGGCGTACTACGATGAGGATGGTTTGTAGTAGGGACCTAGTCAAGGAAGTGACCCTGGAGAAGATGTTCATCGAGTTTATTATTTTCATAGTTTCTTTTATTTTAACACTTGTGTAATAATGTGGTCTGCGAGCCATGAATGTTTGACGTATGTGCGTCGTCGTGTGATGAACATCTTGTGATTATTGATTTTCTATGGAATTTCAATAAAGTTTGGATTTTATTAAATCGGGGAGCTACAGTGATGATGTACTATTTTCCCTCCACTTCCTAAGTTAGCACAACTCCTATCATGCTATCTTCTGTAGCAACGTATAGTCTAAACGGAATCCCGGCTTTTGGTGCTCTAACCACAGGCGGTGATGATAAGCACTCTTTAATCTTCTCAAAAGCGTGTTGCTGACTTGCCCCCAAAGTGAATTCAACTTCATTATTTAGCCGAAGTATGGGGACAAAAGCATCAATCTTGCCAGACAAGTTAGATATAAAGCGGCGCAAATAATTAACTTTGCCTAGAAACTTTTGCATACCTCTCTTGCATGTCGGTGCTTCAAAGTTCTTAATCTTCTAAAGCCTCTTAGGATCAATCTCAACACCTCTTTCATGAATCATGAATCCTAAGAACTTGCCCGCCGACACGCCAAAAGCACACTTGAGTGGGTTCATCTTTAAGCCATACTAATGCATTCTATCAAAAGCAACTCTAAAATCGGGGGTTCCCCATAGCATCCGATTTGACCACAACATCATCTATATAGACCTCTAGCATAACTCCTAGCAAGTCATGAAAGATCAAGTTCATAGCACATTGATATGTAGTCGTTATCATTCTTTAAACCAAAAGTCATAACGACCCACTCAAACAAGCCGACAAAACTAGGGCATCGAAAGGCTATCTTGTAGACGTCCTCTTCGGCCATAAAGATTTGATTATAACCAGTTTTGCCATCAAGAAAACTTAGTACCTTGTGTCCTGAAGCATCGTTGATCAGCATGTCTGCTATTGACATGGGATACTCGTCCTTCGGAGTGGCCTTGTTCAAGTCCCTAAAATCAATACACACACGAATCTTGCCACTTAATTTCATCTCTATAGGCATAATGTTAGCGACCAATTCAGCATACCTGCATGGCCTAATAAACTCAGATGTGAGTAATCGTTCTATCTCTTCTTTAACTCGGTCATAATCAACCGAATTAAAGCGATGAGGGGGCTATTTATAAGGCCTAAACCCGGGTTTGATAGGTAGTCGATGCTCTATGAGCTCACGGCTAAGTCCAGGCATCTCGCTATACTCCCATGCGAAACAATCGACATACGACCAAAGCAACATTATTACTTTGGCCTTTTCATCAGCTTGCAAATTTTTGTTTACAAAAGTTGGCCTTAGAACAGAACCATCGCCTATATCTACCTATTCTAGAGGGTCAGCCAACGCAAAACCTTGACCTAACTTTTCTACTTCGCTAAAATCTTCAATGGCTTCGGCAATACCGTCTTTAGAAGAACGATATTGCTCCATGCGAGACTTTAGCCAATCAAGATTATTCTTACCAGACATGACTACTAGTTTAGAAATAGTTGTGCTACACCAGCCGACTTCATAATCATGGGAACAAAACGTCCCTTGGACACGCTAACAAAGTCATAATCCGAGAAATCTCTACCTGACAAACACTCTACCTTGTCATGGACTGCATCAATAGACACATCGGCCAAAGCAACCTAGGATGAAGTATCAGCTGGTATGACCTCCACATCATCGTCGTCCCATTAAATCAAGAACTGGTGCAAAGTAGAAGGGATACATCAATTTGCATGAATCCTGTCACGCCCAAGTAGTACACTATAGTTACCTTGCACATCGATGACGAAGAACGTCGTCGGCAATGTCTTGTTTCCCACCGTCATCTCTAGAGAAAGCATGCCCTTTGCCTTGGAGCTCTCGTCGTTGAAGCCGTTGAGCGTCAAGTTGGTTCTCATCAAGTCATCTTCATTCTTGCCAACTTCTTCAATAGAGAGTACGTGTGAAACTAAGGGTGATTTTGGTCTAGATGATGAGTGATTGACAATGATGAGTGTCTGAGTGATTGAGGTTGTTTGAGTGCATCGAGGGTTTCATGTGAAATGGAGGTTTGGTTGCCGAGGGTTTCGGCGGTGCGTCGCATTCTTGTTTTGGCTTGTCTTGTTTGTGCAGGGAGGAGATGCTGACCAATTGTCGACGGTGAGTGATCAAGGGTCAAGCGGGGAGCTCGATGCCAGAGGATCAGGGAGGCCGGGTGAAATGGAGAAGATCTCAAGAGTGCACGAAGAGACCGAGCAAGACTTGGACGGACGACAGACTGCGACGGCGTGACGACTGGGATTGCGAGAGGGAGGCCAGGAGAAGCATTCAGGTGGCTCGAGGGGATCGAGAGCGGATGTGGCTTGCTGGCGCTCGGAGTCGCGAAGCAGTGTCACGAGTCGAAGGGTTGAGAGGCTTTGTCGGTTTTTCTCTTAAAACCGTCGCATATCTAGTTTTGTTAATTTTACTAGTTTGGAGTCTTTTTACTTTGAGTCAATGTGTAATAAAAGGTTGTGAGTCTAGAGTTAGTGTACTCCTTTGGTATATTTTTTATAATTTTCTAATTCTAAAAATATATTACAAGGAATAGGACTTTAATTTTGTGTAATTTTCAATTCTAGAGGGTTATTTTTAGAAAATACCCCCCATGGTTGGCCTATAAATAGGGGACCATATCCATGGGCAAGTGGGGATTTTTTTGGCTGTTCTTTTGGCTGAACCAAATCTCAATGTTATACAAATTCCTGCATTTTCGAAGCACTATTCATGATATGAAAATAGGAACAGTGCAGTACCTTGTTCAGTTTAATCTCCCAGCGCAGGTAAGTTTTTCAGGCTAAGATCGATTTTGAGAGTTCTTTTCTAGTGAATCTACTGCAGAAGTTGATATTGATGTTTATACAACTTTTGTTGAGGATGTTTTGTTTGTTCCATTTTCAAAAGTTGTATGTGATTTCTGAGATTCCTTCTTATTTCTTTGCTGATAAACAAGGCATCACAGTGCTGGAAAATTTCCTAGATCAATTGTTTTAGTTTTTGGTCTAGTATTCTACATGTTTGATGAAATGATTCTTCAATTGTTCACCATCATATTGGCTAATTCTTGGAGTGTTTCTTGAGCAAATCATTTATGGATCAAAACTTTGTTGAAACAACTTTTTGCTGAGGATTCCAATCAAAATCAATGAGGAAAAATTATGGTTGAAGACATTTTGATGCGATACAGTGTTCTGCGATTGGTTTTTGGAAGCACTACAGGGATTTCATCAATCACTTTTTGGACAGAATTGAATCCACAGGAAATCAAAGGGAAATCATAGATCATCTCTAATTTGCAATAGTGTTCTGGTAAGAGTGTATTTCTTCAAGTTTTGTGCTGATATTTGTTTTTGATTCATTCCTTTCTTGCTAGAACTTTTGAGCATACTCGAGATACACAAAAATTAGAAGGATTCACTGCTTGAATCATTTCTGGACTAGCTACAGCGAAATCGAGTTAAATCTAATTTTCTATGGTCTTTTTGCTCCAAACTGTAGCACATAATCTATTGTATGTTTGTTTTTTCTTGGTCTGAATTTGAGTGTTAGATCAAGGGGGTTTTCCTCGAGGTATTAGTCAAGTAATCATCTGTGAAGAAGAAATCATCTGATCAAAGATATATTTCTGAAATCAAGAAAGAAGTGGTTGTTCTTCGTCCTGTTTATGCTACATTTGATTTCTACTTGTACCAATTGTCATAGTCTATTCAAGGTAATGCCTCATGCTTTATGTAGTGTTTCTGATTAATTAGATGTTGTGTTTAAGTTTGAAATAGTGCTGAAGACATCTCAACAGAAGTAGTTGTTAAACAATTTCAACCTGAAATCTGTTTCAAAAATTTATAACTATTCATTATCCAGATTGTTTCAGTTTATCAAGGAGTGATGTTCTGAATTGTGATCTGTTAGTTTTATGAAATGATGTACAAATTTGTGTTCTCTTGGATGAGTGAAACTGTTTCAGGTTATGTCAAGTCTGATTTTAACTCCAAGACAATCTCAGTTTAAATTTCTGTTAGGTTGAATTCTGGTTACAAAATGTATAAGTGCTGCAGAATTAAATTCGTGTTGTCAACAATTTATTTTTCTCTCTAGTCTGATTTGGCTTTCATTTTGAAATCAAAACTTCAAAACTAAATCATTATGTTCTGAAATTGCTGTGCATCATCTAGTGTGTGCCACAATACATCTATTGCTGAGAGTAAAACTTCTGAAATTTCAGTTTTGAAGAATGTTGAACTTTAGTTTAAATTGACTTGATCTCAGATCTGTAATTTTGTATTGAATCTGAGTTCTGGTTTTCAAGGGCATATTTACTTTGTTAAATCTCAGTTTTGATTCTTGTGTAATCTTAAAGCTGATAGAAACTCAGTGTTAATCTAATTCACTATGGACTACATGTTTTAAGTGCAGCTGTTGAGTTTGAATGTTAAGATCACTGAATTCTGGAGTTTGAAATAGTTAGTTGTGTTGAGTTAGACTGATTGTCTGAAATATGAAAACTGTTTTAAATTCAACTGATTCAATTCAGTTTTAATATCTAAATTCAGATTTCAAATTGAGTTTGTGTAATAGTGAATGTCAAGTGGAGAAATTTCTGGATTTCAAATATCTGTTTTGATTTTAATGTTGAATCTCTGAGTGTTTTTTGATCTTTTGAAACCTGTCAGAGTTTCGTTGGTCGATACCTTTCTGTCGACTGTCCATTTTCCAAAATATCAATTGTATTTCGGAGTTTCAAATACCGACAATACAGATCGACCGTTCAAACTCCGATTTGATCTGAATTGAATTTTGAAACACATTTTTGCTCTGATTTGTACTGTTTGATTGAGACTTGAAATTTGAATTTTTAGAGGTGTGTTGGGTGATCTGAACAGGCCATCTCATTCGCAGAATTTGTCGAGGTGCCTATTCACCCCCCCTATAGTCGCCATTTCCGATCCCACAATTGGTATCAGAGTCGGTTAGATTACTAGTTGACCTTAACCGGTTTGTGATCCTTGTTTTGGCGACATGGAAAGGAACATCAAGATCCCAATGTTTGATGGCCGAGATTATGCTTATTGGAAGGTGCACATGGAGGCTTATTTGCTTAGCCAAGGAAGTGCGATTTAGGACATTGTTGCATCCCAATATGTGATACCTGACACTCGTACCTCAGAGATTGAGAAGGCACAATATGAATGTAATAGCAAGGATAGAAACATTCTTTTTATCAGTTTGAGTCGCAACGAGTTTGACAAGGTCCAGCACCTTCGGACTGCACGAGAAATTTGGAGAACCTTGAGTACTTTTCATGAGGGCACTACCCAGATTAAGGCTAGGAGTCAAAGCACATATAATCAAGAGTACCAAATGTTTGTGCAAGGCCCTGGTGAATCGGTAGATGCCATGTTGTGCGTTTTGATAGAATTGTCAGTATTTTGCGCGCCGCTGGGACTTTGGCTTACTCTGACCACGATAGGGCGATCAAACTTCTCTATGCTCTTGATTGTAGCATATTGGAGGTGAAGATCTCTAGTATTGAAGAGTCGGCAAGCTTTGACACATTGACTTGCGACGAACTCTTTAGTAAGCTTATATCCACCGAGATTGCCAAGGCGTCTCGACCAGGAGCTGGAAAATCTTTGTTGCCTTCAATTGCTTTGGTTTCCAGTCCTAGCAGTGGTACCTCATCTGGAGGTAATTTGTCTAGCGTTTCTAGAGCTTGTGTTTTCTCTGGTGCTTTTGACTTGTCCTCCCTTGTCTCTGTCACAAAAGAACAAGTGGATGCTCTAGATGATGAGGAGCTATCTCTCATTGTCAGGAGGTTCACTCGCTTTTACAATGATAGATGAGACCAAAGGAGAGGAGGGTCACAGGGGTGTTTTGAATGTGGAGATACGTCTCACATAAAAGCAAATTGCCCTAAACTGAAAATGAAAATGAGCACAAGCACCAAAAATGGAACAAGAAACCCTACTTCAGAGGGAAGCGAGGAAAATTGGCTAAAAGAGTAGCCAGAGCTTTTGTGGCCGGCCTCAGCGACATCGACAGCACGTCAAGCGAGGATCCAAGATCGGAGAAAGAGGAGCCTCCCAAGAAAGAGAAGAAGGAGAAGAAGGAGAAGAAGACGATGGACTTCACCGACCTTTGCTTCACGGTCGACGGCAACGACAGCAGCGACGAGCTCTACACTTCTAAGGTATATCTATCCCATGATTAGCTTCTTGTTCAAATGATGAATTGCATGATGATGTTTATTCTCAGGATAGATTACTTAAACTTGCTACGAAAGAATGAAAAGAACTAAAACTCAGACTTGAAACTATTTTCACTGAACTTGATATTTTGAAATCTATGTCTGATGATGCCGATTGTGAGTCATGTCTTACTATCATGGATGAAACTTACTCAGCTGCATTTTATACATGTTCAAACTATTGAAAAACTTGAATTGACTGAAAAGCAGCTTTTGTTGGTGTAGTCTAGTCCTGCGGTTATTAATGAATGCCTGAACTGTCCTTTGCTTGTTGAGAGCGTCAATTTCAGAGATAGGCATGTTGATGAACTTAAGGCTACATTGGAGAGTGATGAGTGTTCTAAGGACGTGCAGCCAGCATGTCCCACCTGCATCACCCTTAAGGACCAACTCTTCTTTGCTAGAGAGCAAGCGAAAAAATTGAAATGTGAGAATGACTACTGTTGGGGGAAAATATTCCATCTCCAGGGTTATTGCAGTAACAAGACAAAGGCTAGTGATTAAGTCCAACATTTCTAGCATATAACTCTGGAGATACCTTGAATCAAGTTCGAAGTATGATGAAGGACTCTAGTTCGGAGTATATCTTCGAACTTAGACTCTTCTGAGAGCCTTTCTGCCAGCTAAGATGGAAGACTTATCTTCTTTCTCATTAGATTAGTCTTTTACGATTTTAGCCCTATTAAGGGTACCAAGTAGTTTCCACTATGTCGGTTGTAACAGAGGGGTAAAAGGGTCTTTTCCTTAATGTTTGGGCCTATAAATACCCCCCGTTTCACCCTGTAATGAGGACCGAATAGAAGTTATTCAATATACATTTTCGAACTATTTTAAGCTATTATCCTGTTCTGAGGCTTGGAATAGTTTACTTCGCAAACACTTCGTTTGTTAGTTTCTAATCTTCAGAAACCTGTTAGCGTAATATTTTACACCAACAGTTGGCGTCGTCCGTGGGGAACCTAGTTCAAAAAACTTCGTTCTCTACCAAGTTCTCAAACCATGCCTCCTAAGCGGAGTGCAGCTAGTAATCCTGTTCGGAGGTCCCCTCGGACCTCCGGAGTAAGATCTTCAGACATGGTTGAGGTCGGAGGACCTTCGATGTTTCCTCCACCTCAAACTCTGGAAGGGATTCCCCTTCCATGAGTGTACGGAGTTCCTCCGCCAACTCCATGTATACTTCGGCCAGCCGGAGTCCCTCTTCCGCCTCAAGTTCCACTTCGAACTGATCCTTACAGTTCTCAAGACCCGGAAGACCCTTCCGGAGGAGATGAAGACAGTCTTGGTGATATGGCCGCTCAAATGGCCAGTCTCCAAGCCGAAGTAGCAAGGTGGCGACAAGAAGCCGCGAATAGGCTTCATTCTCAAGCCACCCTAGTCATTCTCGAAGTACCCGAAGACGACAAGGTTATTTATCCCGAAGCCCCGGAGAATGCTTCCTTCGACACCGAGTCTCCGCTGCATCCTGAGTTGCAGAAAGTACACTTCGACCCTAAGTTCAAAACTTCGAAGCTTTGCAAGTATGCCGGAGATGAAGATCCTAGAGAATTTGTTCGTTCTTATGCTCTAGCAATTGAAGCCAGTGGAGGAGTGCGGGACACTATGGCAAAATTCTTCCCCCTAGCTCTTCAAGGAGTGGCATTGCGGTGGTTCTGGTCTCTGAAGCCAGGATCAATCAGTTCATGGGGGCACTTAAAGAAGAAGTTCGTAAGTAATTTCTAGGGCACTTTCGTGCCTCCAATGTCAACAGGAAGTCTTTTCCAGGTGAAGCAGCTCCCTGGAGAGACCTTAAGACAATATTTCAAGCGCTTCGCTCATACGAAGTCACAAATTTGAGGGTTAACTACATCTTCAGTAGTTGACGCAGCTCGAGAGGGAGTTATTCATCCAGACCTCCTTGATAAACTTCACCGAAAAAGCATATCTTCTATTTCTCAGTTGATGTCTTATTTCGAAGAGTATGCAAGGTCAAAAGAGGGATGGCTTCTGAGAACTACTGCAACCCCGTCAATACTGCAAGAAGTTAAATTGGAAGTGAAAACTTCAGCACAGCCGCAAGGGCCTAGCTTCGAAGTTCAGCATGACAGGCGTAGGGGGCAAAAAGCATCCTCGTTCAGAAGTTTTGAACATCGCACCCCCCGCAGAAG
The DNA here is from genome assembly GCA_019279435.1 of Zizania palustris. Taxonomy (NCBI): domain Eukaryota; kingdom Viridiplantae; phylum Streptophyta; class Magnoliopsida; order Poales; family Poaceae; genus Zizania; species Zizania palustris. The sequence goes on from JAAALK010000288.1 coordinate 58,779,883, forward strand.
TTTGCCCAAAGAACTCTGCAACCTTCAGGAAGCAAGACTAGCGGCTGGAGGCCGCCAGGGAAACCGGCTGGCAAAGGCCAGACCTTTTTCTGCTGTATTCATGGTGAAAACCAGAGTCACGCAACTGATGCCTGCAAGGCTATACTTGCTCTGAGAGGAGAATATCTGGAAAGAACTTCGGGTCGAGGCACTACTGACCGAGTTCCAGCTGAAGTGCGTCTAGAGCCTGTCCAGGCTGTGGCGCGGATAGAAAACTTCGATTCGGCAAGACGCCCTCCGGTGGTCAATATTATGCCACCTCCGAAGCAAGAAGAGGGGAAAGATCGAGGAAAAAGAGTAGTCCTCCCCATCTACGGAGGAGGGACCCTCGGAAGTATGTCAAAGAGGTAGAGAAGAGAATATGTCATAGAGGTGGGCCATATTGGAACGTCTTCATCTACAGCTGCTATGCCTGAATGGTCCCATGTGCCAATATCTTTTCTGCAGATGATGCAACTATGTTAAATTTCCACATGCAGACCCACTTGTCATCACTGCCGACATAGCAGGAACTGAGGTTCGGAGAGGTGCTAATTGATGGAGGGAGTTCGGCAGATATTATTTTTGTCCAAGCTTTTGATCAACTCTTCATCTCAAGAAAGCATCTTCTCCCAGCAGCCTGCCCTTTGCAAGGATTTGCAGGACCCCCTCTTGATGCCCTCGGCCAAATTGGCCTGGAAGTTACTTTCGGAGAGGGGCCACTGGCCAGGACAGAGGAAGTGATCTTCGATGTTATAGATGCTCCATATGCATATAATGTCATCTTTGGAAGAGGCATGTTAAATCAATTCGGAGCTGTGGCGCATCATAATTACTTGTGTATGAAGATGCCCACACAAGCATGAGTGCTCACTGTTTTTGGAGATTAGGCCATCGCGCGAAGAGCGGAGTATGGTCATGGCCCTCCTCTTGACCCGAGACAGGTGAACAGTGTGCAAGATGATCCGGAGAATTTTTCTGCTCCTAGCGAATCCTCGAAGAAATCCTTCCCAAGACCAAGTCCTGAAGGAGAGATTGTAACGAAGGTTATTGTCAAAGATGGCAAGGAATATTCTTTTCAATTTGGTAAGACTTGCCTCCAGAAGTTGTTGCCTCCTTAGAAAAAGTAGTTGAGGAAAATTTAGATGTCTTTGCTTGGTCTGACGAAGACATCACCGGAGTCAATCAGGATATTATTGAACACAGTCTACTTGTGAACCCGAAGGCTCGGCCTGTTTGGTAAGGACTCCAGAAGATGTCTGCGGAGAAGTGGCTGAAGGCTGGGATTATCAGAGAAGTGGCTCATACGGAGTGGTTAGCCAACCCAGTCTTCGTTAAGAAAAAATCATCAGGGAAGTGGCGCATGTGTATTGATTTTACATCTCTGAATAAAGCATGCCCCCGCGACCCCTACCCATGCCCCGAATTGATCAATTGGTCGACTCCACTGCTGGTTCAGAGTTATTAAGCTTCCTCGACGCGTATTCTGTCTATCATCAAATTGGTTGAAGCGCGAAGATGAATCAAGACAAGCTTCGTAACTCCTTCAGGAGTCTTTTGTTATGTAAGAATGCCCTTTGGCTTAAGAAATGTCGGGGCTTACATTTTCGAGGTTAATTGCTAAGGCTCTAGGTCATCAATTAGGTCGTAATGTAGAAGCCTATATGGATGATATTGTAATAAAGAGTGCTTTGAAGCACCAGCATAGCCTAGACTTAGCAGAAACATTCAATAGCCTTCGGGCATGTGGGATCCGTCTCAACCCCGAAAAATGTATCTTCGGGGCGCAGGCAGGAAAATTGTTAGGGTACCTAGTTTCAAGTAGAGGGATCGAAGCTAGCCCCACTCAGATAACTGCGTTGCAGAAGATGGCTCCCCAAGAGAATTTAAAGCAAGTGCAAAAGCTGACCGGTCATCTTGCAGCACTTAGCAGATTTTTGGCAAGGTCTGCGGAGAGAAGTTTGCCTATTTTCAAAGCATTGAAAGGGTCCGAAGATTTTGCATGGACACCGGAGTGTCAGAAGAGCTTCAAAGATATTAAAAATTATCTCAGTAACCTTGCTACACTCACGATGCCTGTGCGGACGAAAACCCTACTCCTCTACCTTGCAGCTACTGGCTCAGCTGTCAGTGCAGTCCTTGTCAGAGGTTGATTTCAACGCGAAGTTGGTACAAAATCCAGTTTACTTTGTGTCCGAAGCATTGCCAGAGCAAAAACAAGATATTCTGAGCTTGAGAAATTCGGTTTATGCTCTGATAATAGCTTCGAGGAAGTTAAGGCCATTATTTTTTGGCACATAATGTCATTGTACCAAACTTCGTACCCTTTAGGAGATATGCTCCGAAGTAAGGATTCCACTGGAAGAATTTGGGAAGTGGGCTGTTCAGTTAGCACCTTTCGGCATATCTTTTCTGGCAAGAACAGCAATTAAGTCACAAGTATTGGCCGATTTCGTGGCAGAGTGGACTCCCCCTGCAACATGGGCTCTCCAGAGAAGTCAAGTGAAGAAATTTGGACTATTTAATCTGATGGAGCTTTCCAAGCATCTGGAGCAGGTGTCGGAGCTATGATAATTTCGCCTTCAGGGCAAAAGGCAATGTACTCCGCTAGACTCAACTTTAAGTCTACCAATAATACAGCGGAGTATGAGGGAATTCTATTGGGACTTCACAAGGCGCGTGCTCTAGGGGCTACAAGAGTTGTTATTAAAACATATTCTCAGATTGTAGCAGGGCACGTAGACAAGAGTTTCCAAGTCTGGCATCCACAGCTTGCAAAGTACTTAGAAGAAATCCAAAAGATCGAAGCAGTATTTAAAGGGATTTCCATTCGAAGTATACCTAGAGCAGAAAATATGCAAGCTGACATCTTAGCAAAAGCTGTAGCCGGAGCTATGAACATACCCGAAGAAGCTTTTTATGAAGAACTCAGTACACCTTCGGTGCCACAAATTCCTGCTGCAGAAGTCCTTTGCATTCCAAGCAAAGATTGGCGAAGTTCAATCATGGAAGTGTTGCAAGGAGAGGCAAATATGTCCGAAGGACAACAACTTTCGAGGTTAAAGCTTAGAACTCGGAATTATCACATAATCAATGGTATTTTATACAAGGCCGGAGTATGTTCCCCTCTACTCCGATGTATATCTCAAGCCAAAGGTCAAGAAAATTCTCGAGAAATTCACGAAGGACTTTGCGGTAGCCATCTGGCCCCTCGAGCTTTGGCAGGATGAAAACACTTCGCCAGGGGCTTTATTGGCCTACAATAGTGGCTGATGCGGAGGACCTTGGTCCGCACTTGCCAAGGATGTCAGTGGATGGGACGAAGGAGTCATCGCCCACCAACAGCCCTTCAAGTCATAGCTCCAGTATGGCCCATGGCCAGATGGGGCATGTGATCTTATTGGTCCCTTCCAGCAGCAAAAGGAAATTTGAAGTTCGCAGTGGTTGCAATTGAATACTTTTCAAAGTGGGTCGAAGCAGAGCCCCTAACAGCTATCACTTCGAACAATGTACAAAATATTTCTGGAAGAATATCATTTGCCGGTTCGGAGTGCCTAGACAACTCACAGTTGACAATGGAACACAATTTGACGCGGAACCTTTCAAGAAATTTTGCGAAGATCTAGGCATCTAGCTATGCTTTGCTGCATGTGCGACACCCTCAGTCTAACGGAGCTGTAGAAAGAGCCAATGGTAACATTTCTTCAGGGCTAAATCGAAGGATAGTACGATTGGCAAAAGGACTCTGGACTGAAGAACTTCCGAAGATTTTGTGGTCCATTCGCACCACTCAAACGAGGTCCACAGGTTTCACTCCATTCAGACTATTATTCGGAGATGAAGCTATGACACCAATAGAGCTCAAAGGAGGATCACTTCGTAGCACCGAACCGGAAATAGAAGGAGAAAGACAAGCTTCGCTGGATTTAACAAAGGAGACAAGACTTCGAGCTGTGGCAAATTTGTCAAAGTATCAGCAGCAGACGAAGGCTTGGTTCGACCCAAAGGTCAAGATTAATGAACTTAGGCCGGGTCATCTCGTTTTGCGAAGTATCATAGCACCAGGAAAATTAGGAAATAAATGGGAAGGTCCATACTTAATTGTTCACTCAGGGCGTCCTGGTTCTTTTAAATTAGCTAATTTGGAAGGTGAAGAGTTAGCGCATACATGGCATGCGGAGCACCTAAAGCGATACTTCGCATAAGGGCTCCTTATAATCATTTGTAAGCACTTTCCGAATTAATAAAGCAATATGGTTCAGATAATGCCTACCCCTCATAAACTTCCCACTTCCGAGTGGACGCACTGGAATAGCGGAGTTGACCGAGAGGGAAGTGTCATTAATTTGAATCATATTTTGGACTTCGGACCACTGGTCCGAAATATCCGAGGTGGTGGGCTGACATAATCCAGAGGTCTAAGCCACCGGCTTGAAGACATCCGTAAAAGAGCCCGAGACCACAGAATGCGGAGTCCAAGCCAATGATTGGAAGACATCCGTAAAAAGAGTCCAAAGAGACCAAATGATGTGGTGCCCAAGCCACCGGCTTGTAGGCATCCGTAAAAAGAGTCTAAAGAGACCACTGCGAACTCCAAACCACTGGTTTGACTGAATTCGCAAAAAGAGCCGAAGGAGGCCAAAACAAAACAGAGTTTGA
>JAAALK010000288.1:58785559-58884474 GCA_019279435.1 Zizania palustris
TATCGATTGACCTAGATCTTCGTAGTAACGAAGTATGCCGATAGCAGCCACTTGTCTGGAGATTCTCCGTACCGAATGCCTGCTGTCTTCATTTGCTTCGCTGCTCCTTGGATCCTCTTCAACCGTCACAACAGGGAGATGTTGTCATCCGAAGGAAGCGTCCCAGTAGTACCGAAGTACTCCAGAACGCCTAGCAATTGGTCCATGACCTCCGCAGCTACCTTCTCTGATTTCAGCTTATCTTCAATTAAGGCATCCTTCGTCGAAGTTAATTCTCTTACTACTCCAGAGAGCCTAGCTGTCTCCGTAGCTAAAGAATTCTTCTGATTGAGTAGTTGGCTAGCTTCTTCGGCAGCTTTAGCTTTTCTTCTTGGAGCCTAACAAACTCAGCCCCCGCAGAAGCGTGCTCTGCCCGCACCTTTTCAATTTCCACTCGAAGCACAATTTGTTCTGCTTTCGAGCTCTTTGTTCGTAGCCTCCAAGCTTTGTTTGGCCCTGCGCTCCGTTGAAACCATGTTGTCCAAGTGGGCCACCCGACCTTCGGAGATAGTAAGATTTCGTTGAAGAGTTGTATTTTCCTCTCGAAGGCGAAGGCTTCCACGTTCATTTGAGATGTTCGCAGCTCGGGCCAAGACTGTTTGCTGCGAAGAGAAAAAACCAAGGTGAGAAATTATTTGTATATAAGTTTGACTTTGTTTTGCAGATACTTCGTACCTGGTATGCTGCACGTTCCATGGCAGCGTTAAGCTCCGAACTCTCCGCCTCGCTTAAGATGGCCACCAAGTCCGTCTCCCCCACTTCGCGGCTAGCTCGATCCAAAGGCTCGAGCAAAGTCCGAAGTCCAGTTCTTCGCTCCAAGAAAGGAGCTAGAAGAGGGAGCATGCTCAAGGCTTGTCGGTCATCTTCGTTTGATGAAGGCCTGGAGTGCTGAGCCGTATTTCTTGGAGCTTCGGCAGAATGGCCCCCCTTCGTAGATTGGCTTTCATCTGTTGATTCAAACGGAGTTGATCCTGAACTCGGAGCAGGAAGGTGGTCCATCTTGCCTTTGCCTTTTCCAGGTCCCATTTGAGTGGCTCCTGGAATTGGCTCCGAAGTTGTCGAAGGTCCAGGAATTATATCTTCGGGTTGGACCTCTTCCACGGGAGTGGATCCTATTAAAATAAAGGTATTATACATTGTATAATTTCGTAGGAAAAAATAACAAAAGGATTATGCGAAGTTTACCTTCGACATTTTGACGACGGGTGAGCATTGGGGTGCTTGGCGGGTCAAAGGCTACTCCAAAGTCTTCGTCGGAGTCAGCAGGAAAATCTTCGACTATTGGAGCATCTTCGGGAGTAGTCATTGTTACTTCACTCAGGATCGAAGCCGCAGCAGCTTCGACTCCGCTTTCATCCACAGGGGCTCCATCTTGCGGTAAATTTTCTTGAGCAGCCGGAGTCCTCACTTTCTCAAGGTTCTCTTGAGACTCTGGCACGCTCACAGCTTCATCAATATGTGCTTCTCTTTGGGCTGCATCTTCGTCGATCAGGTCGATAAGCATCCTGCCTTCGTCCTCCAAGGAATCGGAGACTGAAGCTCTTGGGCTTGAAGGTGCAGGAACTCTTGGCTTTCGAGCCACCTTCTTTAGCGGAGTCTTGGCCAAGCTCGACGCTCCAACTTCGGCTTTCCTCTTTTTGGGCCCTTTCTCCGAAGGCACCCAATCCACAAGAGGGGGCGGAACAACTTCGAGTAGCCCCCATACTCGGTTAGACCGTTCCCATGTACCAACCAGCTTAATTCTCCATTCCTTCTCGGTTGGAGTTGGGACGCCCAGAATCTTCTCTGAAGCTCGTACAATCTGCTCCGAAGTTATAGGGGCAGAAGAGGCTGAAAAATGAGTAAAGTTGGTTATTCCTTCGAATAAATATACATAATATATGTTGTTTTCGAAGTTACCTGCAGGGCTTGAAGTCGAAGAAATTTTGCGAAGACCGCCCTCTGAATCTTCCTCAAAGGTGATCGGCCAGTTGGCCATCAGAGGAGGGATTTGAAGCCCGAGGAATTCTTCGGCTAAGTCCCGCATACTCAGGCAGTGACTGATTTTTTGGAGCAGGCTGAGGCGAGCTTCGAGCTGACCCGGATCCGGATGCATAAGAGCTTCCTTTTCGAAAATTAATATCTTGCAAGGGTCCAGCTAGGCGATTGCCCGCCCCAACTTCGGCATAAAACCATTTCAGGATCCAGTCTGTATACCATCTGGCATTGATAGCCTTAGTGGGAAACCAGAGAGCATACTCGTCCCGAAGCCTGAAGTTGATACTTCCAAGGCCACTACCATCTTCTCACCTCCATGGCCTACGAAGGTCTTCGGTTGGCACAAAGCTCTGTGCAGTGCTACAAAGATCTCCGCCCTTCCTTCACAACCCTCGGCTCGCAACGCCCATTCGAAGATGTCAAGACGTGCTACGGCATTCAGAGAGAGTTGGGGGAGAGTAACGTGGAATAAGTCCAATACCTCCGCTAAAAAGTCGACTGCCGGGAGCCCCAAGCCAGCTTCGAAGAAGGCTTCGAAGACGACCACTTCTCCGGGTCTTGGCGATGGAATGATCTCTTTCCCGGGTTTGCGAATCATGACTCCCGAACTAATTTTGCCTTCTATTGCGGCCGCAAGTGATTCTCTTTTACAGGTTGAGGGCCCCAATTGAAAGGATTGATCTGCGTACTTCATTGATGCCGGAAAAAGGTCTTGAGGGCCGACATTTTGGGGATTTCTCCCCGCCAGCCACCATTGTTGCCATTGCTAGTGTCGGAGTCACCGCCGCCAATGTTGCAGCCGCCGCTGCTGTCCGCAGCCTGCTGTCGGGCCAAGGTTGAAGCTGCCCGAGGACCCTTGAAACTAGTTTTAGCCATGGGATCTCACGGATTGCTTCAGAAGGAAAATGAAGGTTAGGGCTTGATTGATGGTTTGTTTGCACGAAAGCGGTGGAAAGGTACTCGAGAAGGGTCTAGGCCCTCTATTTATAGCCCAGACCCCGATTTTTTATCAGTTTGCCTATGCCGTTTCGTATTCTTAACCATTACTTTGTTGCGGAATTAACGCGCCACGTAACTTCCGTTAGAAGAAAGAAGCCAACGGCTATTTCTTCCAAGTCTAAAGAGGCTTTCGGACTTCTCGAGTTAATTCTAAGATGGTTCGAATGTAATTTTCTTAGAAACTAAGTCGAAGTCTTGCATCTCCATGCGTTTCGGAGATGGATTAAAATCTGCTAACCCCCTACACATGATTATTTTTCTTGCGTATACTGCTCTCCTAACTTTACAGATTTAGCGGAGAAGCGTATTCGAGGGGCTACTGTTGGGGGAAAATATTCCATCTTCAGGGTTATTGCAGTAACAAGACAAAGGTTCGTGATTAAGTCCAACATTTCCAGCATATAACTCCGAAGATACCTTGAATCAAGTTCGAAGTATGATGAAGGACTCTAGTTCGGAGTATATCTTCGAACTTAGACTCTTCCGAGAGCCTTTCTGCCAGCTAAGATGGAAGACTTATCTTCTTTCTCATTAGATTAGTCTTTTATGATTTTAGCCCTATTAAGGGTACCGAATAGGTTCCACTATGTCGGTTGTAACAGAGGGGTAAAAGGGTCTTTTCCTTAATGTTGGGCCTATAAATACCCCCCGTTTCACCCTGTAATGAGGACCGAATAGAAGTTATTCAATATACATTTTCGAACTATTTTAAGCTATTATCTGTTCGGAGGCTTGGAATAGTTTACTTCGCAAACACTTCGTTTGTTAGTTTCTAATCTTCAGAAACCTGTTAGCGTAATCTTTTACGCCAACAACTACCTTCTCTCTGTTGTGGAAAAATGCACTGAAGGAAAGGGTAGGATGGACCTGCTTTTGGCTAAAACCAAAATGTGTGCTGACAGGGCAGGGTTAGCTCTCGGGTTGTGTTATGAGAGAACTACTCCAAACACTTTGAGCGAAACTGTGTTCACTCCTCACACTACCCTTGAGAAAGAGAGAGCCCAGTTAGACACTGATCAAAAGCTCTTTGTTCATCAGATGAACCTCCTCAGCCAAAACCCAAGAAAACTGTGAGATTTGCTCCTGAGACCCATGCTCACACACCCAAGAGAGTGTATCATTGCTCCTATTGTCATCGGGTGAGGTCATTTGATTGGGTTTTGTTTTCAGTCATATCAAGGATGAGTGACGCTTTTTGTGATGAACTTTTAGGACATGCATTACCCATCTTTAGGTATGCATGAGTCTGCTTTTTACTCTTATACTAATTATGAGGCCCCACATGGCTTTATGAGTGGTTTTGCCCCTCGTGGTGTACATCATGCTTCATATGGTGATAGACCTCGTGTAAGAGGCTTTGGTGCTCGACAGGTTGGGAGACCTCGTCATTTTTCAGGTTCGCGCTTTATAGGTAGATCACGCACTTTTTATCATGGCTTATCTCTTGTGCATGGTCAGTCTACTACTTTACTTGGTTCATGAGTTTTGCATTGCTGGATTGCAAAACAATTTTTAGCTCACCCTCTCACTGAGCATCCGAGAGATATTATCATGTTTTGAGGGGGAGCTGTTTAGCATTGCATGAGCTTCTGTTATTTGATTAATTGCTTTTACAAGCACATGCTTTGTAATGCCTTTGAACTATTGTCTTTAATACTGTTGACTACTTGACTTGTATTCATCTGATACTTGTCATGAGCATGGCTTTTATTTGTGAAAACTTGAAAACGATCACTTATTAGTCTAGAAACTAGCTTGAATGGGTTGAGTGCTTTTGCTATCTTTTACACACCTGATAGCTAGGTCCTTTTTAATTAGATGCTAATACGCAACTTGATTTAATAAAATTGAATGAAAATGAAAATGAATGAAAATGAAAATGAAAAATGAATGAAATGAAAATGGAAGATATCCATGCTATTGTGTGCTAAAATTGAAAAGATCCAGGTGGGTTTGTTTTGTCGCACTATTTTGTTCTGGACTGCTTACCATAGCACTTTGGTAAGAACCGGGACGTTGTAGTGTTTGTCGAGACCATTGCTTTAAGCTTCTGATGCTTTCAACCTAGGCTTAGCATGGTCGGTTAGCATAAGGTTGACATGCAAATAACCCCTGGCACAAAAATGAAAAATTTAAAATCCATTGCATATCATGTTTGCTGAAGCACCTTGAAGTGAGATACGCTTATCTAGTGTGTGCTTGTTTAGATTTTGCATCTCATGCCTTGACATGTATAGTATACTAGTCTGAGTGGTGATGCTTTTATTTGCTAAAATCTAAAAATGCATGCTTATGTCTGTTGTTTAGATGGTATTCATCTGAGGTTGTCATATAATACTTTTAGATGATATTCAAGGCGAATGCTTGTTTGTACTGTAATTGCAGCTACTTATGTTTCAGAAGCTCACATATGTGCTTTACCCTCATTCCCTTCTTTGCATCTTTTTATCTCCTTGATGCCTGCATTGTCAAACGGGGAGAAATGGTTTACATGATGCTTTGGCTTTTGGATTGTGTTGGCGTAAAAGATTACGCTAACAGGTTTCTGTAGAAGAGAAACTAACAAACGAAGTGTTTGTGAAGTAAACTGTTCTAAGCCTCCGAAAGGATAATAACTTAGAATAGTTCGAAAGTGTGTATTGAATAACTTGTATTCAGTCCCTATTACAGGGTGAAACGGGGGGTATTTATAGGCCCAAATATTAAGGGAAAAGACCTATTTACCCCTCTATTACAACCGACATAGTGGAAACTATTCGGCTCCCTTAATAGGGCTAAAATGGTAAAAGACTAATCTAATGAGATAGAAGATAAGTCTTCCATCTTAGCTAGCGGAAAAGATCTTGAAAAGCCTTAGTTCGAAGATGTACTCCGAACCAATGCCTATCTTCGTACTTCGAACTTGACTCCGGGTATCTTCGAAGATGAACGTCTAGGAACCATCGAATCCGCTGTCTGCCTTTATGTTGTTTCGGCAATAACCTCGAAGATGAGATATTTTCCCCCAACAGTAGCCCCTCGAATACGCTTCTCCATTTAACCTGTAATATTAGGAGAGCAGTATACGGAAGGAAAAGATAACCAAACATAGGGGTTATTGGTTTTTAGTTCATCTCCGAAATGCATGAAGATATAAACTCCGAATCAGTCTTAGGATAATTGCTTTTCGAACTATCTTAGAACCGACTCAGGAAGTTCGAAAGTCTTTTAGACTTAGAGAAAATAGCCGTTAGCTTTCTGTTTCTAACGAAAACTGTAGAATGCTTTAATTTCGGAGAAAAGTAACGGCAGGAATGCGAAACGGCATGGACTAACGGTAAAAAAGTAAAATCTAGGCTATAAATACAAGGCCTAGAACATACTCGGTTACCTTTTCACCGCTTTCTCGCAATCAAACACCTTTTGAGCCCCTTGAGTTCTTGAGCCCTAACCTCCAGTTTCTCCAAAGCAACCCAGTGACTGCAATGGCGAAGACCAAAGGTGAGGGGCCTTCTGCTTTGGCTAGGCAGTAGGCCGTAGCTGCAGCAGCGGCGGCAGCAATGGCGACGGCACCTCCGGCATCTGTAGCGACATCCGTGGCGGCAGGAGGGAGAAATCCCCAAAATGTCGATGATCAAGGTCTCTGCCCGCCGTCAACAAAATACTTGGATCAATCTTTCCTAATTGGGGCCTTCTACCTGCAAGAGAGAGTCATTGGCAATCGCAGTGGAAGGGAAAATTAGTACCGTAGTCATGATCCGGAAGCCAGGCAAAGAAATGATTCTGTCGCCAAGACCCGGAGAAGTAGTTGTTTTCGAAGCCTTCTTCGAAGCCGGCTTGGGCCTTCCAGCAATAGACTTCCTGGCGGAGGTACTCGATCTATTCCATGTCACCCTCCCTCAATTATCTCTGAATGCAGTAGCTAGACTGGCTATCTTCGAATGGGCATTGAGAGCCGAAGGTTGTGAGGGGAGTGCAGAGATCTTCGCTGCACTTCATAGAGCAACATGCCAACCAAAGACCTTCGTAGGCCCCGGAGGTGAAAAAGTAGTAGTAGCCTTCGGTAGTATCAACTTTAGGCTTCGAGATGAGTATGCCCTTCAGTTTCCTGCTAAGGCCATCAATGCCAGATGGTATACTGATTGGGTTCTGAGATGGTTTTATGCCGAAGTTGGGGCAAGCAGTCCTCTGGCCGGACCCCTTAAAGAATTCCAATTCCGGAAGGAAGCCTTAGTGCAGCCCAATGAAGGTCAGCTCGAAGCCCGCATCAACCTGCTTCAGAAGATTAGCCGAAGGTTAAGCATGCGAGACTTAGCCGAAGAATTCCCCGGTCTGCAAATTTCTCCGCTGATGGCCAACTGGCCTATCATCTTCGAAGAGGATTCGGAAGGCGGTCTTCGAAAAATTGCTTCAACTTCGAGCCCTGCAGGTAACTTCGAAGACAATATGTTTTATTCATATTCATTCGAAGAAAAATTAACTTGATTTATTTTTCTTTTTTAGCTTCTTCAGCCCCTGTTACTTCGGAACAAATCATAAGGGCTTCGGAGAAGATTTTGGGCGCTCCAACTCCGACCGAAAAAGAATGGAGAGTCAAGTTAGTCGAAAGTTGGGAAAGGTTTAACAGAGTGTGGGGAATGCTGGGACTCACTACGCCCCCTCTGATGGATTGGGTACCTTCGGAGAAAGGACCCAAGAAAAGGAAAGCCGAAGCTGGAGCTTCGAGTTCCGCAAAGACTCCGGTGAAGAAGGTGGCTAAAAAGCCTAGAAAGCCTGCACCTCCGAGCCCAAGATCCTCAACCTCCGGTTCTAAGGAGGATGAAGGTACACTATTAGTGAGGTTGATTGATGAAGATGCAGCTCAAACAGATATTCACATTGAAGATACTGCAGGTATGACGGAGTCTCAGGCTAATATTGAAGAAGTGAGAACTCCGGATGCTCAAGAGGAAGAGCAAATCGAAGCCCCTGTGGGTGAAGGTGAAGTCGAAGTTGCTACAACTTCAGTTTTGGATGAAGGGAGGACTGCTCAAGGAGATACTCCGGCAGTTGAAGTTTTAACTTTGGATTCAGACGAAGACCTCACCTTTGATCCTCCGAGCAGTCCGATGCTCGATCGCCCCCAAAATGTCGAAGGTAAACTTCGCATAATTCTCTTATTATTTTCTGCAAAATTATACAATGTATAATACCTTTGCTTTTGCAGAGCCCTCTTCTGTAGAAGTACATCGCGAAGATCCAATTCAAGGTCCTTCGACAACTTTGGAGCCGCACCCGGAGGTCGCTCAACAGGGGCCTGGAAGGGGTAAAAGACATATAGAGCCTCTTCCTGCTCAAGGATCAACTTCGTCTGAATCAACAGATGAAAGTCGATCTACTGAAGGGGGGCCATCTACTGAAGCTCCAAGGACCTCAGCAGAACGCTCTGGAGCTTCGCCAAGCAGGGATGACCAAGAAGCTTCGGCAATGCTCCCTCTTTTAACTCCTTTTTTGGAGCAAAGAACCGGGCTTCGGACTCTGCTCAAACCTTTAGGTCGAGTCAGTCGCGAAGTCGGGGAGACAGAGCTGGTAGCTATTTTAAGCAGGGCAAAGAGTTCGGAGCTAAACGTTGCCATGGAACGAGCAGCCTACCAGGTACGGAACACCTTCGAAACAATAGCGAATTATACATGGATAATTTCTTATTTCGATTTTTTCTTTTCTTAGCAAGCGGTCTTGGCCCGTGCTGCAACTTTATCGGGCGAACGTGAAATTGCTCAGCTTCGGGAAGAAAACGAAGCTCTTCAGCGCAACTTATCATTCTCGAAGCTAGAGTAGCTCAAATGGATAATATGATTTCAACAGAACGCGGGGCCAGACAGGGCTTGGAGGCTGCAAATAAAGAGCTCGAAGCAGAAAGGATCGTGCTTCGAGCGGAAATCGAAAGGGTGCGGTTGGAGCATGCTAATGCGGGTTCCGAGCTTGTTAGGCTCCAAGAGGAAGCTAGCCAACTCCTAAATCAGAAGAATACTTTAACTACGAAGAATGCTAGGCTTTCCGGAGTTCTAGAAGAAACGACTTCGAGCAAGGATGCATTAATTGAAGAAAAGCTTAAGTCCGAGAAGGTAGCTACGGAGGTCATAGAACAGATGCTAGGTGTTCTAGAGTACTTCGGTACTACTGGATCACTTCCTTCAGATGACAACGTCACTCTCCTGCGCCGGTTAAAAAGGATCCAAGGAGCAGCGAAGCAAATGAAGACGGCGGGCATTCGTTACGGAGAACTCTCCGGACAAGTGTCTGCCATCGGACTACTTCGTTAATACGAGGACTTGGGCCGAACAATCACTCCGAGCGTAGAGGGCTCTATTACCTTCGACGACGAGCGGCTTCTAACTCCTTCCGAAGGCGTGACTGCTGCCTGGCGAGCCTTTCAAACCTCATGGAGAGCCGAAGGTCGCTCCACGATCAAGGCTTGGATCGATGAAGGCCAACGCCAGAAGCAAGTTCGGAACCAAGCTTCAAGCAGTCAGCCTCCTCCGAACCCGTAGTTTTGGAATAATTTAGGATTTTTGACTATGTAACGCTTCGTGTTTATGAACCTTTATCAATGAAAATTTGTTTATCATATTTTTAGGCTTTGTCTCATACGGAAGATATCGAAGTGTTAGAAATTAACGACGAACTTCGCTCATTATGGAACACCTTCGAACTTCTAAAGACTTACAAGCGTCCTCGATTTCTAATTCCTCGAGATGACTCCGGCGTAATTGCGCCCGAAGTAATCAAAGATGTATTGTCTTATATTAAAGAGGAAGAAAAAGAGGTTAACGTAAACACTTCGTCTTCTGAAGACACTAGTTGGTCTGAAGACGAAGATGAAGTTCAAAATAAAAGATCTGAAGATCTTAGAAGCTGGGAAAGAAGCCCCGAACGGCTTCGAACTTGGGCCTGAGCTTCAACAAGAACAGAAGGATTTTAGAGCTTCGAAGGGGAGCAAGAGAGTTAAACGCAAAGTTATTAGAACTCCCGGCGCTGGAACTAGTCGTTCCACCCCTAGCTCTAGAGACCGAAGAGGTCTTCGATTCCTTCTTGGTATAGATACCAATTTTTCATAATGTAATCTGTAAACACATTCGTTTGAATAATGAATACCGATTTAAAATTGTCTCCTATATTTACTAGCCCCTCTTTGGGTATAAGCAACTTCGAAATGTATTCAAAGATGGTTATGCGCAAAGAAAAAACTTCGGAGTACAATTTTTTGGGGGTTCGGAACCCCTCTGTAATTTAAAGATCTTTTAAAATCTTATGAAATGTCTTCGACTATTTACAGTCGGAAGAATGGCAACTTAGTACCTTTGTTTTATGAAAGAAATCACTTGAGATAACTTTCAGGACACTTTAATGTCTTAAATAATTTGTCACTTTGGACTGTGTTAACAGACATTCGAAGCTCATGGCTCAAATTCTGTTTTGCTTTAGCCACCTTCGGCTTATTTTTGCGATCTCTGTCGAACCAATGGTTCGGAGTTTGCAATGGTCGCTTTGGACTCTTTTTACGGATGTCTACCAGCCAATGGTTTGGACTCCCTATATTTTGGCCACCTTCGGCTCTTTTTTGCGGAAGTCTACCAGCCAATGGCTTG
The DNA here is from genome assembly GCA_019279435.1 of Zizania palustris. NCBI lineage: Eukaryota > Viridiplantae > Streptophyta > Magnoliopsida > Poales > Poaceae > Zizania > Zizania palustris. Next base: position 58,796,182 of record JAAALK010000288.1, read on the forward strand.
TACTTCGCAGATTTTGGCCACCTTGGCTCTTTTTACGGAAGTCTACCCCACGGACGGCGCCAACTGTTGGCGTAAAAGATTACGCTAACAGGTTTCTGTAGAAGAGAAACTAACAAACGAAGTGTTTGTGAAGTAAACTGTTCTAAGCCTCCGAAAGGATAATAACTTAGAATAGTTCGAAAGTGTGTATTGAATAACTTGTATTCAGTCCCTATTACAGGGTGAAACGGGGGGTATTTATAGGCCCAAATATTAAGGAAAAGACCTATTTACCCCTCTATTACAACCGACATAGTGGAAACTATTCGGCTCCCTTAATAGGGCTAAAATGGTAAAAGACTAATCTAATGAGATAGAAGATAAGTCTTCCATCTTAGCTGGCGGAAAAGATCTTGAAAAGCCTTAGTTCGAAGATGTACTCCGAACCAATGCCTATCTTCGTACTTCGAACTTGACTCCGGGTATCTTCGAAGATGAACAGTCTAGGAACCTTCGAATCCGCTGTCTGCCTTATGTTGTTTCGGCAATAACCCCGAAGATGAGATATTTTCCCCCAACAGATTGCTTGGTTAAGGGTGAGTAATTGAGATGCTTTTGCTTTGCATGTTGCATTGAGATGCTTTTGATGTTTTTGCGCTTTTGCCTTTGCCTTGCCTAACGTTTTTGCCCAAGCGGGGAGATCTTTTACCAAGTGACATGTTTTGCTCTTTTATGAGTTTTTATGGTCACTTGTGCGAGTAACATGCAATCCTCATCGTGTCTTTGCTTTGGGGTTGTCAATGCACTCATCAAGGGGGAGATTCTGAAACCAAGGGTGGTTTCGGTCTGGATGATGAGAGATTGACAATGATGAGTGTCTGAGTGGTTGAGGTTGTTTGAGTGCATCGAGAGTTTCAATGTGAAATGGAGGTTTGGCTGCCAAGGGTTTTGGCGGTGCGTCGCGTTCGTGTTTTGGCTTGTCTTGTTTGTGCAGGGAGGAGATGCTGACCAATTGTCGATAGTGAGTGATCAAGGGTCAAGTGGGGAGCTCGATGCTAGAGGATCAGGGAGGCCAGGCGAAGTTGGAGAAGATCTCGAGAGTGCACGAAGAGACCGAGCAAGACTTGGATGGATGTCTGACTGTGACGGCATGACGACTGGTTTGCGAGAGGGAGGCCAGGACAAGCATTCAGGTGGCTCGAGGGGATCAAGAGCGGAAGTGGCTTGCTGGCGCTCGGAGTCGCGAAGCAGTGTCACGAGTCGAAGGGTTGAGAGGCTTTGTTGGTTTTTGCTGAAAACCGTCGCATATCTAGTTTTTTAATTTTAATAGTTTGGAGTCTTTTTACTTTGAGTCAATGTGTAATAAAAGGTTGTGAGTCTAGAGTTAGTGTACTCCTTTGGTATATTTTTCAGAATTTTCTAATTCTGAAAATATATTACAAGGAATAGGACTTTTGCGTAATTTTCAATTCTAGAGGGTTCTTTTTAGAAAATATCTCCCATGCTTGGCCTATAAATAGGGGACCATATCCATGGGCAGGTGGGGATTTTTTGGTTGTTCTTTTGGCTGAACCAAATCTCAATTTTATACAAATTCCTGCATTTTCGAAGCACTATTCATGATCTGAAAACAGGAACAGTGCAGTACCTTGTTCAGTTTAATCTCCTAGCGCAGGTAAGTTTTTCAGGCTGAGATCGATTTGGAGAGCTGTTTTCTGGTGAATCTAGTGCAGAAGTTGATATTGATGTTTATACAACTTTTGTTGAGTATGTTTTGTTTGTTCCATTTTCCAAACTTGCAAGTGATTTCTGAGATTCCTTCTTATTTCTTTTGATGATCAAACAAGGCATCACAGTGCTGGAAAATTTCCTCGATCAACTGTTTTAGTTTTTGGTTTAGTATTCTACATGTTTGATGAAATGATTCTTCAATTGTTCATCATCATATTGGCTGATTCTTGGAGTGTTTCTTGAGCAAATCATTTATGGATCAAAACTTTGTGGAAACAACTTTCTGCTGAGGATTCCAATCAAAATCAATGAGGAAAAATTCTAGTTGAAGACATTTTGATGCAATACAGTGTTCTGCGAGTGGTTTTCGGAAGCACTACATGGATTTCGTCAATCACCTTTTGGACAAAATTGAATCCACAAAAATGGAGTACACTGTTCTGATAGTTGCTCTTGATGTGCTACAGGAAATCAAAGGGAAATCATAGATCATCTCTGATTTGCAATAGTGTTTCTAGTAACACTGTATTTCTTTAAGTTTTGTGCTGATATTTGTTTTTGATTCATGCCTTTCTTGCTAGAACTTTTGAGAATACTTGAGATACACAAAAATTCGAAGGATTCACCGCTTGAATCATTTCTGGACTAGCTACAGCGAAATCGAGTTAAATCTGATTTGCTACAGTCTTTTTGCTCGAAACTATAGCACATAATATGTTGTATGTTTTTTCTTCTTGGTCTAAATTTGAGTGTTAGATCAAGGGGGTTTTCCTCAAGGTATTACTCAAGTAATCATCTGTGAAGAAGAAATCATCTGATCAAAGATATATTTCTGAAATCAAGAAAGAAGTGGTTGTTCTAGATCCTATTTCTGCTACATCTGATTTCTACTTGTACCAATTGTCATAGTTTGTTCAAGGTAATGCCTCATCCTTTATGTAGTGTTTCTGATTAATCAGATGTTGTGTTTAAGTTTGAAATAGTGCTGAAGACATCTCAATAGAAGTAGTTGTTAAACAATTTCAAACTGAAATCTGTTTCAAAAATTTATAACTATTCATTATCCAGATTGTTTCAGTTTATCAAGGAGTGATGTTCTGAATTGTGATCTGTTAGTTTTCTGAAATGTTGTACAAATTTGTGTTCTCTTGGATGACTGAAACTATTTCAGGTTATGTCAAGTCTGATTTTAACTCCAAGATAATCTCAATTTAAATTTCTGATAGGTTGAATTCTGGTTACAAAATGCCTAAGTGCTGCAGAATTAAATTCATGTTGTCAACAATTTATTTTTCTCTCTAGTCTGATTTTGCTTTCATTTTGAAATCAAAACTTCAAAACTGAATCACTATGTTCTGAAATTGTTGTGCATCATCTAGTGTGTGCCATAATTCATCTATTGCTGAGAGTAAAACTTGTAAAATTTCAGTTTTGAAGAATGTTGAACTGTAGTTTAAATTGACTTGATCTCTGATCTGTAATTTTGTATTGAATCTGAGTTCTGGTTTTCAGGGGCATATTTACTTTGTTAAATCTCAGTTTTGATTCTTGTGTAATCTCAAAGCTGATAGAAACTCAGTGTTAATCTAATTCACTATAGAATTCATGCTTTAAGTGCAGCTGCTGAGTTTTGAATGTTAAGATCACCGAATTCTGGAGTTTGAAATAGTTAGTTGTGTTGAGTTGGACTGATTGTCTGAAATCTGAGCACTGTTTTAAATGCAACTGATTCAATTCAGTTTTAATATCTAAATTCAGATTTCAAATTGAGTTTGTGTAATAGTGAATGTCAAGTTGAGAATTTTCTGGATTTCAGATATCTATTTTGATTTTAATGTTGAATCTGAAATTGAAATGCTGAATCTCTGAGTGTTTTCTGATCTTTTGAATCATGTCGGAGTTTTGTTGGTCGATACCTTTCTATCGACTGTCCATTTGCCAAAATAGCAATTGTATTTCAGAGTTTCAAATACCGACAATACAGATCGACTGTTCAAACTCCGATTTTATCTGAATTGAATTTTGAAACACGTTTTTACTCTGGTTTGTAATGTTTGATTGAGACTTAAAATTTGAATTTTTAGAGGTGCGTTGGGTGATCTGAATAGTCCATCTCATTCGCGAGAATTTGTCGAGGTTCCTATTCAACCCCCCCCCCCCTCTAGTCGCCATTCTGATCCCACAGTACGACATCAGGTTGACAGTGGCGCCTCCATCTACAAGCATCCTCGAGATCAACTTTCCGTCGATGTGCCCCTTGACATAGAGAGGCTTCAAGTGATGAGGTGTATCCTCAGGATTCTCGAAAATAGCCTCTTGTGGGCTGAGGTTCAATTGAGTGACCTCGGCCTCATCCTGTGGGAGAGCAAACTCAGCGGGTAACATGACGACGTTTATATCCATCGCCTGAGGAGGGGCCCCTCGGATATGGCGTGTAGTTGTCGTCCATCAGATCATCCTCATCGTCACTTGGAGTAGGAGCCAGGTTGTCCATAGCAACCAGCTTTGGCTTCCATACCTGTCTCACTGCTAGTCGGGGATGGATCTCCTCGAACATGGCGTCTCGCTCGTCCAAGTCCTTTTTCTCGTGCATCTCTTGGGCTCGAAGATGTTGTAGCCGCCTCTTCTGGGATTTGGTCATACCTGGTGGTGCCCACTATGGTTGTGGATTAGTGTCGGGTGCCACAACTATGTTCTTGGAATCTTTTGCGCTTGGCGGGTTTTTGCTCTTGCTCCCTATCGGTCGGACCAGCCTTACTGGGCCGGTCTGACCGGGCTTTGTCGGTCGGACCAGTCATGGTGGGCCGGTCTGACTAACTGGTGATGGTTTCTTGTAGAGGGCCGATTTGACCGGCCACAATAGACCGGTCAGACCAAAGTGGCAAGGGCGGTCTGACCGGCCCTAGGGCTACGGTTAGACCGACTGTCTCCTTGGGTAGCCTTGGCGGTTAGCCTTCGCCTTGCTCCGCGGAGGTCCCCTTAGGGATTGGGACATCTTGGGACCCCATCTTGGTGATGATAGCTTCAGAACACGCCTCCGAACATCCTTGTGGTGCGATGGATAGTGTGGAGAAGACATCGCCGCTTGGAGCGCCCATTTGACATTGCATGTTATAAAATCCAGGTGGCATGAATGGAGCACTATAATATCGTGTAGGGTACCCGAGAGGCGAAAAGTAGCAAGGTGGCCACTGCACCATCAACAGATGGTATAGCGGCGGAGGGAAAGGTGGCTCCAATGGCCTCGGCAATCATGGGCCAAACCCACTCATCCGAAGGGGCCCCGGCCTCGCTGGAGGTCTCGGCCGAGTGCTTGCCTTCTCGGCCCTCTTCTGGTGCTTCTAGAGCAGCATGTCATATGTCACCTTTGGCTTCATGCGATTCGCAGCCGAAGATGATGCGTTGGTGTTCACTTTCCACACTCCTACCTTAGGGTCCTTCGGAACGATCATGTGTGGGCGTGGTTCCCCGATCATGACCTCCTTCCCCTTAGCAGACTCGGCCTGTTTGGGCCGAATCAGCACCTTCTTCCTATCGAGATCGATAGTGTTCATGGGGAAATGGTCCTGGTCGAGCTTCATTTTGGGACCTGTATCCAACTTCAATCGTCCCTCTTCTATGGCCGATCGAACCAGCCGACAAAAAACATTGCATTCATTAGTAGAATGAGAATGAGAATCATGACACACTTACAATAAGCCCATTTCTTCAAGTCATCGGCCGTCAGAATGACGTGACCCTTCGGTAACATGATAAGCTTGTTCTTCAACAAAAAATCAAATATCTTATCGCACTTGGTCACATCAAAGGAATACTTCACCTCGCCAGGCCAACTCTTGGTGGGAGACGACCGTAACTCAGTGCAAGTGATGGGCTTGTCCTTACTAGACCAAGTCCACTCCGTGGTGTACATATCGGCTGAGTCATCCTCGTCCTCTGATGATTCCTCATCGGAGTGCTCCATGACGTGCACCTCGGCCTTAGGCTTGTTAAATGTCGTGGTGAATTTTCTACTTCTAGACCGGCTTTCCTCAACAAGAGCCTTCTGTAGCATCTGACTATCATTGAAGAAATCCTGGCCATCAAGTTTCTCCTTAAGTTTAGGTTGAAGACCATTAAATGCTAGGTCGGCCAAGTCTCTATCAAAAATGTGCAAAGTAAAACATCAGTTTATAGTGTCCCTAAAACGCTTAACGTACTCAGAAACACTCTCGTTAGCGTTCTGTCTAACCGATGTCAAGTTCGAAGGTCTAAGCTCGCTCTCCCCAGTATAAAAATAGTCATGGAACTTCGGCTCCAACTGGGCCCTAGTCTGAACGGAGTTCGGTGGTAACGCTGAAAACCATGTGAAAGTGGTACTGAAAAGCGATAGAGAAAACAATATAAGCTTCAAAGCATCTGATCCACTAGCTTCGCCACACTGCGCTAAGAACTGACCTATGTGCTCTAGGGTGGTTTTACTACCTTCACCGTCAAATTTTGTAAACTCGGGCACCCTAAAGCCCCGTAGGTACGGAATGGTGTCGAAGTAATCAGGGCATGACTTTTGATAAACCCTACCCCGCCCTCTAGGTCTCCAACCCGCAACCTCTCTATATAGTGCGCAAATCTACTCGTCAAGGTCATCTAAGCCTCCTGCCTACGTGTGTCTCTCGTGTGGGGGCGCGACACGCGGTGGTATATCATTGTGTCGGCCATGCGACCCCTCCTCTCATGGTGGCTCACGATATAGGACATGATCGGGCCTATGCGGGTGTGTGGGAGCAGGAGGTGCGGGCAGCGTCAGGAGAGGTAGCATAGGCATAGGCGGTGGGCGGTGCATAAAATGCGACAAGGATGGTCTGACTTGCCATAGGACCAATCTGACCGATGGCATAATGGCCGGTCTGACCGACCATTGTCATCTGAGTAATTCGGCACATGTCGGTCTGACCATCCCAAGGGTCGGTCTGACTGACAGAGTCATGTAGGACCTCGGCCATGTATGGCATGGCCGAGGAAGCGACCACTTTCTCAGTATTCCCATCGGTTCTACTGTATATGTGGTGAACAGGGGGTAGACTAGCTATTTGAGTGGTGGAAACGGCCTCGGAAAAGCTGAATATACTAAACATCACCTGCATCTTCATTTCCAATTTTGTGTCCAATTTCGAGTCAACCATGGCATTTACGCGGTTTGCAACGGTAGCACTAATGGCCAGGTCAATGGTGTTGACTATATTTTGCTCGAGGTCTTGGGAGGACATTCAAGGAGACAATGGTGTTACCTTAGCTCCGAAGAGATCGGGGATGTTGCCGTCACGCTTGACGAAGCCCCTGCGGGTCTTGGTGAGGTGGCCAAGAAAAAAGGTGTGTAGCTCCCTTGTCCTGGCCTCGAGTTCTGCCCTATCCTTCTCGGAGAGGTCATTAATGGTGGGTACGATGATGTTGCCATTGTTAATCTCTGAGCTCCCCATCGGATCCATCGGCGTCGAGGGTCCCAATGATATAGAGGTAGTAGGTGTACCCGTCGCCGATGTAGATGTGCTTGGCATGTCTCTCGCCAGCGGAGTCGCCAAAAAGTGTGTTGACACGAAAACGTGCCCCCGTACTTGGGCCGGTTCGACGATCCAAAAATGTTGCGAGATGTTGACATCGCATTCCGACAATACTTAAACTATGGTAAGGGGATAACGGAGTCGCCTAGACAATCAAATAATATTAATATAAAATTATTCAATTAACCGAAGTGTTGAAAAATAACTAAAAATAACAAAAACCTAATTAAACTGAACTGGACAGAACAGGGCTGGTTGGACCGAAGTCTACCTGGCGGTCATACCAGCCAAGGGGTCCTGTCAGACCGGCGCTATGCCACCGGTCAGACCGGTGGTGCGAAGGGTTGGCCGAAGGGGGCTTTGGCCTAGGTTTCGAAGTGCTCGCCGAAGAGTACCCTTCAACCGGTCGGACCAAGGTTAAACCTCCGGTCAGACCGTAGGTGGCCGAAGGGGACAAGGAGTACTCCGATGCGAAAGTAGGCTCCGACGTGAATATACCTCCGGCGCAAAAGAATACCTTCAGTGCGGAGGGTTTCCGGGGTCCTCTACAAAGCCCGGTCAGACCAGCCTTGTGCCACCGGTCAGACCCCAGTGTGCCGGCATGTCAGGTGATGACACAGCATGGGCCAGTCGGACCTAGGGGTGACCTCTGGTTGGACCGACTGCTCTTGGAATGTGGCGTTCGGGCTCCGACGACCGTCTTCCCGTGGATGGATCACAACCAAAATTCCTGGTGGGGATGGAAGTGATAAAATACTACAAAAAATACTAAAAGATCAAAGTAATTCAGCGAGGAGACCGCATTACCAATAGAAACCGATAAAACCAATAGAAATCCATTACGTGGATGAAACGGACGATTCACGAGTGAACCGACAAGGACTTACCGTGATTACGACGTGGCGGACATATGGTTTACAGCGCAAACCAGCAAAGATGTACGTGCTAGGCTAAATGCGATTCAATGTAGATAATAGATTGGATCTATTAGGGTTTTGGGGGGCTCTTCTTGAATAGGCCTTGGCTCTATTTATAGAGGTTGGTCATGGGTTCCTGGGGTCTAATCTGAGTTAGTCACGGGTTCCAAGTCGTCCAAAATTAATTAGGGATAAAATACACTGAAATCATCCATTTGGAGTCAGACTCGGATTGGGCCTGTCTGACCGAGCCCATATGGCCGGTCTGATCGGGCCTACATGGCCGGTTGGACTAGCCTGTGCCAGGTCACGGCATATTTTCAGTAAAATTACGAAAAAGTGATATTTCTATAATTTTGACCATTAATGCCATTTTTTGCTATCAACAAGAATATCACCCTCTCTTTCTTATCGACCTCCTAAATCAGAACCGCTCCAATGACTTCGCTGTCGGCCTACAAATATAGCCTGAACGGAGTCCCCATCAGCGGCGGCATCAATATTGGCGGTGAAATTAGGTACTACTTGATTTCGTCAAACAATCTCTGATGTATGTCTTCCCATGCAAATTCCTGGTCAGGTTTCAACTTTTGAGGAAATTTATCTTCCCGTTCAATGACTGTAATTTAGTTTTATCAGTAGGGGGTTGGGTATTCTTGATTGCCTCGATACTGCACTGGCTGATCTTGATCCCTCTTTCGTGCACGATAAAACCCATGAACTTCCCAGCCAATACACCAAAGGCAATCTTTTCGGGATTCATTTTTAATCCGTATTTCCTGGCCCTTTCTAAAACTTGACGTATCGGCCATGTGGTTTTGGATCCTGCTTGATTTTATCACAACGTCATCAATGTATATTTCTACTAACATGCCGATCAAGTCATGGAAAATATAATTCATGGCTCTCTGGTAAGATGATCCTACGTTTTTCAAGTCGAAGGTCATCACTACCCATTCATATAACCCAATGGCCCCTGGGCACCGGAAAGCCGTCTTATGAATATCTTCATCAGCCATTAAAAATCTGACTATAGCGTGCGTTCTATTCATGAAGCTAATGATCTTGTGACCCGATGTGGCATCCACTAACAAATATGTGATCGACATTGGGTACTCATCTTTTGGGGTCGCCTTATTCAGATCTCTGAAATCAACACAAATTCTGAGCTTCCCACTTTTCTTCCATATTGGTACTATATTCGTCACCCATTCTACATATCGGCACGGTCTTATGAATCCTGCGTCGTACAACCTTGCTACCTCAGCCTTGATATCTAGGTATATCTCCGCTTTGAATTGCCAAGGTGACTGCTTGAACGGTCGATATCCATGTTTTATTGGCAGCCAGTGTTCTACGATCGATCGGCTTAAACCTGGCATCTCATGATACTCACATGCAAAACTATCCCGATATTCCCGTAGCAATGTGATTAGTTCACTCTTTATCTCATCGGGACGTTGAGCACTTATGAAGGTTGGCCTCGACCTGTCACCTTATCCGATGTCTACTTCTTGAAGTTAATCAGCCACGGCAAAACCTTGACCGAGTTTACCCTCTATTTCATCAATGCCGTCTCCATAGGGTAAACTTGGGTTGTTTACTGTGGGTTGGTCCAACCCCACCATCTGTTACTCCAATAGTGTTATAGTTTCAAGTCTCATCTGACTGATCAATCTAAGAGATCAATCTGATGCAGCCTTAGACCTAATCAATACACCACAATAAACTGGTGATCATACTATTTCAACCAGTGCTCCAAGAGATCAAACTGATGTAGCCATGAAGGCACTTACCTAATCGATACGATCGTCGGAGATCGGAATGATGCAGCCTAGATCCAAGTGTTGAATCCTGTCAGGAGTAACCTTGGGAAGCCAAGGGTGGCGATGCGTCGAGTAGTTGTTTGACAAAGATGTGTGTTTAACCTAGCTAAGGGGTACACATTTATAGTCCGAAGACTTGCCGTCCAAGTATCTTATCCTAAACGATTCTAGATAGTCTTCCCAACTTTGACCGGACCTCCTTTTATCTTCATCGGGTCTTCCTATCCAGTCACGTATGTGTTATGGGTAGGCTTCTTCGTCCAACTTTGACCGGACCTCCTTTGACTTCCTTTGACTGTGCGACATTCCTGGTTGCTCCTAGGCTCTACCAAATCTTTGCGTCAACAGTATAATATTTTCGAAAAGCCATGCCTACGGTCATGGGCTAGCCAAGGTTAGTTTTATAATCTGAGTGTGAATGATTACTGGTTTTGTAAGGACTATTGTGCGAGTGAGCACAGGTGTGCTACTCGAGGTAGTGGATATCATTTATGTCATTTACTTTATGTTAATTAAACTTGATCACCATAATTTATTAATTACAAACTTTGCTTTTATGCAAAACAAGTAAAATGCCTACCCTTTGGTATTATCCTTGTGTTATGTTGCATTCGGTGGCTTGTTGAGTATGTTTTGTACTCATCATTGTCGATTAAAACTTTTAGATGTTGATTTCGTTGAGGACGAAGGTCTGTAGTATTATATCCCAGTCAAGGAGCGATTTTAGGAGAAAGATGTTCATCCTTTTGGGTTTTATTTTAACTTCAGGGTAATAAAATAGCATTCGAGCTATATTTTATTTTGTCGTAATATGTTGTCGCTTGATGAACATTTTGTATGTTTATTTTCTTAAGAAAATTCAATAAACTCAAAATTGGTAAATTTCGGGCATTACATCGGTAAGCCAAACTCGCAAGAAAAGAAAGATTTAAAAACCACCAACTTTTGGGTGTTTGGGGGCAGGAACGTCTCACCGTCTGCTTGGTGCCACAATGACAATGCCTTCACTAAAAGAACGCCTCTCTCCTCCAGTGCGCTGACCAATTTTGTACCCACCTTCGAGCTCTTAAACTCCTCTAACTGGTTCACCATGTCTTAGGGTCCATGAAGGTTGGATCTTGAAGAGTGGACGGGTCGAAGGTTGAAAAGATGCCTTGCCTTGTGGTAATAAGCTACACACCAGCAATGGCAGCTAGGTTGCGAGGTACTAGCAAACTCGGGCTCACATGATGGGCTCAAGGAAGAAGATGAAGGAAAAGGCTCGAAACATGCAGAAGGAGGAAGCACTCTCAATCGGGATATTTATAAAGTTCTACACGATAGTTTGACTCCATGATTTTGTCGCGATTGTCTTGGGGCGTGTCACGAAGCAATCTTTGACATTAATCACGTCAGTCAACATATTTTCCACCTTACCATCTTACCTATGACTGTAGATCCAAATCGGCGTCAGTCAAGGCACAAATCGGCGCTTGCAGTTTATCAAACTCACGTCTGAAAGCCGGCCTTGAAACTGCACGAATCACACCTTTCAATCCTCACAAGTGCTGGTTTCCGAGATGGGTCCCATGGGCACTCCATTGCGCCGAACTGCTCCAACTACATATTTTCGTTAAAAACACTCGGTCGGATTCACCAAACGCCAATTCACTAAAGAAGTGGATTTGAAACAATTCTAATACTAGAGCTTATTTTCAAAACAAACTCTAGTCTTTGGGGTTGCACCTGGTAGTTGCACCTAAGCGGTGCATTGCCCAAAGAAATACGCATCAAGATCAAAGATATGAAGCCTTTTTCGACTACTCAACTTTATCTTCGTACCGCAAAGAGCTCGGGGGCTACTATCGAGGATATGATCCTAGGCTACCTCCCGACCACTTTTCAGTTGACTGGTCAATGGTCAACACCCTTCATTGAGTTAAAGATCGAAGGCCTATGATACTCCCAAGTCCTATACTCGGGAAGGGGTCTCATGACCACATGCAATCGAATGGTCATCATAAAGAGTCAGACTGCTATTAATCTCCACGTTCAATGATTATTATCGCTGTTATCCTTCATTTATTGCTCATGAAACTGACCGCTAGACTCTAAATTAATCATTTATGGGGTTACTTAATCACTATTTATAACCTCTGATCTCTCTCATATAAAGAGTTCAAGGTGATAGCATGAAGCAGTACATTTTTCCATATTCTCGAAGGAGTCGAACACCATTCACGCCTAAGAGCTCCTACAACACATACATGGGTAAAATTATTATCCTTTGGGAGGCTCAGACCTATCTAGAAATCATTTTTCTATCTTAATCAGATATAACCATTAATTAATCCACATACCCCTCAATATCTAAACAAATATATACCGCAAATACTTTCGTGGTATATTGTTGCTTCTTACACAGCATGTAATTTAGTTACTAAAATTAAATAGACATGAGGTGACTATAATGACTAAACTAATGGTCTGTTTGGATCCAAGGGCTAAAACAAAATGACTAAAATAGGAGCTAAAATTTTAGTCACCCTTGTTTGGATCGAAGGACTTAAAAAAGCTAAAGCATTTATGATGGTTGGAAAGGGGGCATTTTAGCCCCTCATAGCTCCTCCTTGGGGGCTAATGGACTAAAAAATTTTAGCCCCTTAGTCTTGCCGTTTGGATTTTTAGCTTCTAAAGTGATTAAATTTTAGCCCCTCTTAGCTCCTCCTTGGGGCTAATGGACTAAAAAAATTTAACCCCTTTTTAGTCTTGCTGTTTAGATTTTTAACATCAGTGATTAAATTTTAGCCCCTTCTGTTCCCAAACACATAGCATTAATCCCGTGACTACCGGGAGATAAATATGTTCGACAAAAAAACATAAAGCGGAGAGGACGGGAGGACGTACGACTAGGGATGGATATGGATGTTAGAATATCCGAATTATTCGTATTCGTATTCGAATAACTGTAAATATGGATATCCGTATTCGTATCCGAATTAAATATGGATGACATTCGGAAATTTATCATGTCGAATGTTAAGAAATCTGAGATTCTCTTGAGAGGAAATAGAGTTTTGAGAAGGAATAGGCTATGGGTTAAAGTAAATTGATGGTTAAATGTTTGTTTGAACTTGAATTTTTTTATATGATCAAAATACAACATATCTTATACCATATAAAATTTTTGTATTTTTCTAGATCCATTTGCTATTTTTAACTCATTAATTGTGTTTCTAGTATTTAAATTGGAATATGTGAAATTTGAACTGCAAGTACCTAAAATAATACTCTAAAATTTATAGAAAAATTCCATTCACTATTTTGTGTCCATTTTTAGTTCTTATCCACTAAATTTAAAGAAATTTTAAAAAAATTATGTCACGACACTTCATTGGTAATGTTGAGCTTAAAGGTTTTTTAATTATAAAAAAATCAAATAAAGTCTGAAAAATACGATATCTATCACAGTGTTATAATATTATACGTAGATACCACAATAAATTTTTTAAAATGTTTCGAGAAATTTGGCATATAGAATGTTAAGAAATCTAAGATTCTCTTGAGAGGAAATAGAGTTTTAAGAAGGAATAGACTATGGTTTAAAGTAAATTGATGGTTAAATGTTTGTTTGAATTTGAATTTTTTTTATATAATCAAAATACAACATATCTCATACAATATAAATGTTTTGTATTATTCTAGATATATTTGCTATTTTTAACAAATTAATTGTGTTTCTAGTATTTAATTTGGAATATGTGAAATTTGAACTGCAAGTACCTATAATAATGCACTAAAATTTATAGAAAAATTGCATTCACTATTTTATGTATATTTTTAGTTCTTATACATGAAATTTAAATAAATATTAAAAAATTTATATCACGACACTTCATCGGTAATGTGGAGCTTAAGGGTTTTTTAATTATAAAAAACAAATAAAGTCTGAAAAATACGAGATTTATCATGATGGTATAATATTATACATAGATACAATGATAAAATTTTTAAATGTTTCGAGAAATTTATCATATAGAATGTTAAGAAATCTGAGATTCTCTTGAGAGGAAATAGAGTTTTGAGAAGGAATAGGCTATGGTTTAAAGTAAATTGATGGTTAAACGTTTGTTTGAATTTGAATTTATTTATATAATCAAAATACAACATATCTCAAACCATACAAGTTTTTTGTATTTTTCTAGATCCATTTGCTATTTTTAACTCAATAATTGTGTTTCTAGTATTTAAATTGGAACATGTGAAATTTGAACTGCGAGTACCTAAAATAATGCACTAAAATTTATAGAAAAATTGTATTCACTATTTTGTGTCTATTTTTAGTTCGTATCCACTAAATTTAAATAAATGTTAAAAAATTTATGTCATCACACTTCATCGGTAATGTGGAGATTAAGGGTTTTTTAATTATAAAAATCAAATAAAGTCTGAAAAACAAGACTTATCATGGTGTTATAATATTATATGTAGATACTATGATAAAATTTTGAAAACTTTTCGAGAAATTTATCATGTAGAATGTTAAGAAATCTAAGATTCTCTTGAGAGGAAATAAAGTTTTGAGAAGGAATAGGCTATGGTTTAAAATAAATTGATGGTTAAATGTTTGTTTGAACTTGAATTTTTTTATATAATCAAAATACAACATATCTCATACCATATAAATTGTTTGTATTTTTCTAGATCCATTTGTTATTTTTAACTCATTAATTGTGTTTCTAGTATTTAAATTGGAATATGTGAAATTTGAACTTCAAATACCTAAAATAATACACTAAAATTTATAGAAAAATTGCATTCACTATTTTGTGTCCATTTTTAGTTCTTATCCACTAAATTTAAAGAATTTTTTAAAAATTTATGTCACGACACATAATTGGTAATGTGAAGCTTAAGGGTTTTTTTAATTATAGAAAAATCAAATAAAGTCTAACAAATACGAGATTTTATCACGGTGTTATAATATTATACGTAGATACCATGATAAAAATTTTAAAATGTTTCAAAAAATTTATCATATAGAATGTTAAGAAATCTTATATTCTCTTGAGAGTAAATAAAGTTTGAGAAGGAATAGGCTATGGTTTAAAGTAAATTTATGATTAAATGTTTGTTTGAACTTAAATTTTTTTATATAATCAAAATACAACATTTTTCCATACCATATAAGTTTTTTGTATTTTTCTAGATCCATTTGCTATTTTTAACTCATTAATTGTGTTTCTAGTATTTAAATTGGTATATTGGACCCTTTGGACTTTTGGAAAATTTGTGACACAACCAACATTTGGAGTTAACCCGAGTAAACATCTGAATACATATTTGTATTCGAAACATACATTTTGTATTTGTATTCGAGAACATCTGAATCCGTATTCGTATTCGAATTAAAATGTGGTAAATAGTGCTATCCAGATTTGTTTCCATCAGTATCCGATCCGAATCCATCCCTACGTACGACGACGCTCCACGCAGCGGGGCTAATCACGAGACGTGGTGCGCGCCTTCGCTGGACCCGCCGTTCGACACGTCCTGGGTCGAACCCGGAAACAGCTCATCCCCGACACGTCTCGACGCCGCAGCATCAGCACTGTTCTGTGCACTATTATTTTCCTGGTTCCTGTCGATGGAATGGGATCGATCGATCGATTTCGTCGTGACTAAAGACGTCACTACTATACTACTCGTTGCACCTTGTCCACATGGTACTACTACTACGTGTGAAGATCTAGGCCCCATGTGAGTTTTGGTAATTAATGACAAACGCGCGTTTGTGGACTAATCTTTTTTTAAGTTTGAAGGAAATGATTAGGTCCCACGCAGATGGAGCACAAGATGGAAAACCCGAAGATCTGGACGTATTAAAGAGCAACGGCAAAAAGGTTTGAAGAAAACTAGAAATTGATCGAGGTGTTTGGAGCGATCAAGTAGGCTAGGTTTAAATTTTGTTTTTGTCGTACTATAAAGAGGGGTTGCATCTTGGTTATAAGTTGATTTTCAAGTGCCAACTTGAATTGCATGTAGTAGCTTTTGATCATGTGTGGTTGTTGGAAAAGTTACAAAATGCAGCTTTTGGAGTGTGTCTGGCCCTGGCGGTCTGACCGACCATATGGGTCTGGTAAGACCGGCTTGAGATGGGCGGTCCGACCGGCCAGGGGGCCGGTCCGACCGGGTTGCACATGTTTTGGAAAAAGCGTTTTACAGAGCCGACGGGAGCTCTATCGGTCCGACCGAGCCGATGGCGAGTCAGACCGGGTAGGGCCGGTCCAACCGGGCCAGCATTGCCAGTCAGACCGAATGGACCTATCACATCAGTAAAACGGCTAGTTTTCTAGCCGTTACAGTAAGGGTCGGTCAGACCGGCCCAAGATGTGCGGTCAGAATGACAGTGCGCAGAGAGCCACCTAACTCATGTACCGACTACTTTTTGGGTGTGTGGCTATATAAACCCTTGCTACAACTCCTTTTGCTAGACTTTTGGCATTCATTTGATCAAACTTGAGCATAAGAGAGTCTCTCCCGCCATTGAGCACTAAATTGACCACTTGTGTGGTTGGGAAGAAAAAGGAGTGATCAAGTGATTGAATACATTGCATTGCATTTCCATTTTGGCACTTGACCGTCTTCTCCTAGCTTTGATTGTAGCTTGTTACTCTTGGAGGTTGACACCTCTTAGACGGCTCGGAGAAGAAACCGGTGATCTCTCCAAGAAGGCTGTGGAGGAGACCCGGGAGGTTGTGAAGGTTGGAGCTCACCTATCCAGAGTGGAGAAGAGCGACCACTAGTGATCGAGGCCCGAGAGTTGCACTTCCGGTGCTGGCTCATCTTCAAGCTAATTTCTCCTTGAGAAATCCGCGGCTTGGTAAAGAGAGCGGTCAAGTGAAACTTGCCTCAACGAGGACGCAGGAAATTGGCAAATTTCTGAACCTCGAGATAAAATTCAGTCGTCTCTTGTCCCCTTTACTTTGAGCAAGTTAAATTGTGCAAATTTACCTTCTTAGAGTAATTTATCTTTGCCATCCTAGCTTGCACTATTTTAATCTAGTTGTTTGTTACATTTGTCTAAGGTCCTTGTCTAGTGATAATCTTAATTGAATTAGATTTAAAAACCCCCTATTCACCCCCCTCTAGTCGGTACATCGATCCTACAAGTGGTATCAGAGCTTGGTCTCTCAATTTAGGCTTTACCGCCTAGAGAGAAGATGTCCGACGAAGTGGTTCACAACGTAGGCAAAGGTCCTTTCTTTGATGGCTAAAATTATTCCATTTGGAAAGTTCGTATGGCAGCTCACCTCAAAGCTATGAGCTTTGAAATTTGGCGTATTGTTGAGTTAGGTTTTGAAGTTGAAGACAAGATGAATTTAACTTATCAAAATAAGAAAGATATGCAACTTGATGCTCAAGATACAAATGCCTTGTTCAATTGTTTGTGTGCCACAGAATTCAATAGGATAAGCAATATTTCAATGGCACATGATATTTGGACCACACTTCAAGATATACATGATGGAACGACAAGTGTGAAGAATGCCATGTCACAATACCTCAAGATCAACTATGAAACATTTACCATGTTGCCAAATGAAAGTGTAAATGAGATGTATGCAAGACTCAATGTGATTGTCAATGATCTCAAAGGTGTTGGACTAAAGTACACGGAGTTGGAAGTTGCTCAAAAAATGTTGAGAGCATTGCCCGAGAAGTATGACACATTGGTGACCTTCCTTATTAACTCGGACATGTCAAGCTTAACTCCCACAACACTTTTGGGGACTATCAACACAAATGAGATTTACAAGAACAAGAGAATTGAAGGAAGCACCGAAGATCACTCCACATCCAAGAAGAAGAACATTGCCTTGAAAGCCAAGGTGGAGAAAAAATGTGAAGAGGAAGAAGACACATCTTGTGATGGTGATACCGAAGATAAAGAGATGGCTCTTTTTGTGAGAAAGTTCAATCGGTTCATGAAAAAGAGAGGAAGCTCTTAAAGTTCATTCAAGAACAATGGTGACAAGAAGTCAACCAAAAGGAATCTAAAGAATGTGAGATGTTATGAGTGTAATGAGAAGGGTCATTTTGCCTCAAGATGCCCAAACAAACAAGAGAGTGAAGATGAAAAATCTCAAAAGAAGAACAAGGAGAAGAGTGGGAAGAAAAAACTCTTCAGGAAGTTGAACAAGAAAAAGGGTAGAAATGAAGCATTTGTGGGAGAATGGGACTCTAATGAAGATAGCTCCGACTCCTCTTCAAGCTCTGACTCCGGTGGTGAGTCAAATTCAAGAAAGAAGAACATTGCGGGGATCGCAATAACGGAAGCTCCATCACTATACTCTCCTTTTTGTCTCATGGCAAAAGGAAGTACAAAGGTAACATCTACTTGTGTTAGTGAAAAAGATGATAGTGATGATGAATTGTCTTATGATGATCTTGCACAAATGCTTGAGGAGCTAAATGAGTTAAACGGCAAAGAGAGAGTCAAGTTTAAGGCTCTAAAGAAAGACCATGAGTCTTTAGTAGCTAAATATGAGGAGTTAAAGACTTCTCATGAGATGATTTTGGTCTCTCATGAGAAGCTTGAGGAAACTCATGAAACTCTCATTGCCTCTACACTCATTAAGCCAAAGGTAGATATAGGTGTTACATGTGATATTTTTGATGATGCTTGTCTAAATGTTGCAAATTGCATTCTGACTAAGACTAGCGTATCCACCTCATGTGATGATTTACTTGCTATGCCATGCTCATCCACTATTGATAGTGCATTATGTTCCACAAATATATCATCTTCATCCAATTCATTATTAGTTGTTGAGAATCATGAGCTTAAGGAGCAAGTTGCCAAGCTAAGTAAGAGTTTGGAAAGATGCTTCAAAGGCAAAAATACTCTTGACAAAATCTTAAGGGAACAAAGATGCTCCTTCAACAAGGAGGGACTTGGTTTTGTTCCCAAGAAGGGCAAAAAGATTTTTTATCAAGCTCCAAGGTTTGTTAAGAGCAATGGTAAATTTTGTAACAAATGCCGTGAAGTTGGTCACATTATAGGTGAATGTCATATAAACAAAATCCCTAAACGTGGTGTATTTGATTCTCATTACATGCTTAAGAAAGCTAATGATGGCTCAATTTATGCTAAGTTTTTAGGTACTCCTATTTTAGGAGAAAAGAAGAAATCCATTTGGGTGCCAAAAGTTTTGGTAACTAACCTACAAGGACCCAAAAGGATTTGGGTACCTAAAAGGGCTTGATCTATTTTGTAGGTAAACTACCACACCAGAGGATCACATTGGGTGCTTGATAGTGGGTGCACTCAACACATGACCGGTGATAGGAAAATGTTCACATCATTTGAAGTTGGTGCCAAAGATCAAGAAAAAATGACCTTTGGAGATAATAGTAAAGGCAAGGTAATGGGTCTAGGTAAAATTGCTATTTCAAATGATTTCTCCCTTTCCAATGTTTCACTAGTTGAGTCATTGAATTTCAACTTATTGTCTATTGCTCAACTATGTGACTTAGGCCTTTCATGCACCTTTAATCCTCAAGAAGTATTTGTAACTAGTATCCATGATAACTCCTTAGTTTTTAAAGGTTTTCGTTTTGGAAATCTCTATTTGGTGGATCTCTCTTCAAATGAAGCTAACTTAAAAACTTGTTTGGTTGCAAAAACCTCATTGTGTTGGCTTTGGCATAGAAGACTTGCTCATGTGGGAATGAGTCAACTAAACAAGCTTGCAAAATGAGATTTGGTTGTTGGTTTAAAAGATATAAAATTTGAAAAAGATAAACTTTGTAGTGCTTGTCAAGCGGGGAAGCAAGTCGTTTGCTCTCATCCTAGCAAAAGCGTCATGTCTACTTCTAGACCATTGGAGCTTTTGCATATAGATTTATTTGGTCCAACAACTTATAAAAGCATCGGAGGAAATAGTTTTTGTCTTGTAATTGTGGATGATTTCTCAAGATTTACTTGGGTTTTCTTTTTGCATGACAAAGCTAAAACCTCCGAGATTTTCAAAAAGTTTGCAAAACGGGCTCAAAACGAATTCAATTTTTCTATTATAAAAGTAAGGAGTGACAATGGATCCGAGTTTAAAAATACAAATATTGAGGATTATTATGATGATCTCGGCATTAAACATGAGCTTTCCACCACCTATTCTCCACAACAAAATGGTGTTGTGGAAAGAAAGAATAGGACCCTAATTGAGATGGCTAGAATTATGCTTGATGCGTATAGTGTCTCCGACTCCTTTTGGGCGGAAGCTATAAACACTTCTTGCCATGCTTCTAATCGTCTTTATTTGCATCGTCTTTTGAAAAAGACTCCATATGAACTTTTAATTGGACGAAAACCAAATATTGCTTACTTTCGTGTTTTCGGTTGCAAATGCCATATTTATAGAAAAGGTGTTAGACTAACCAAATTCAAAAGCCGTTGTGTTGAAGGATTTCTCCTTGGATATGCATCAAATAGCAAGGCATACCGAGTGTATAACAAAAGCAAAGGTATTGTAGAAGAAACCTCAGATGTTCAATTTGATGAGACTAATAGATCTCAAGAGGGGCACGAAAATTTGGATGATGTAGGTGATGAAGGCTTGATAAGGGCAATGAAGAACATGTCCATCGGTGATATCAAGCCTAAAGAAGATAATGAACTCCCATCCTCTACACAAGTTGAAGCCTCTACTTCCGCTACGCAAGATTTGACTCAACTTGTTGAAGATGATGTTAAAAATCAATCATCTATCGTACCATCCAAGGTTCACAATGCCACTGCAAAAGATCACCCAATTGATCAAGTCTTGGGTGACATTAGTAAGGGTGTTCAAACTAGATCTCGTGTTGCTTCTATTTGTGAGCATTATTCTTTTGTTTCTTCTATTGAGCCTAAACATATAGATGAAGCTCTAAATGACCTAGATTGGGTAAATGCTATGCATGAGGAGCTTAACAATTTTGAAAGAAACAAGGTTTGGTCATTGGTGGAGAGACCCAAGGAGCACAACGTCATTGGAACAAAGTGGGTTTTTAGGAACAAGCAAGATGAAAATGGGTTGGTTGTAAGAAACAAGGCAAGATTGGTAGCACAAGGATTCACTCAAGTCGAAGGTTTGGATTTTGGTGAAACTTTTGCTCCCGTTGCTAGACTAGAGGGTATTCGCATCTTACTTGCTTTTGCTTCATGTTTTGATATTAAACTATATCAAATGGATGTGAAAAGTGCTTTCTTGAATGGCGAAATAGCCGAACTAGTTTTTGTTGAACAACCACCCGACTTTGAAAATCCTAAAAATCCTAATCATGTTTATAAACTCTCAAAAGCTCTCTATGATTTAAAACAAGCTCCTAGAGCTTGGTATGAAAGATTGAGAGATTTTCTCCTCTCAAAGAGTTTTAAAATTGGTAAAGTCGACACCACTTTGTTTACAAAAATAATTAATGATGATTTCTTTGTTTGTCAAATTTATGTCGATGATATTATATTCGGTTCTACTAATGAAGAATTTTGCAAGGTTTTTGGTGATATGATGTCTAGGGAATTTGAGATGTCCATGATAGGAGAATTGAGTTTCTTCCTTGGACCTCAAGTCAAGCAACTCAAGGATGGAACTTTCGTGAGTCAAACGAAGTATATCCATAATCTTCTCAAAAGGTTCGGATTGATGGAAGCTAAGCCTATCAAGACACCTATGGCGACCAACGGACATCTCGACCTAAATGAGGGAGGTAAACTGGTAGATCAAAAATTATATAGATCCATGATTGGTAGTTTGCTCTACCTTACCGCATCTAGGCCCGATATCATGTTTAGTGTTTGCATGTGTGCTAGATTTCAAGAAGAACCAAAAGATTGCCATTTGATGGCGGTCAAGAGAATTCTAAGATATTTAAAACATTCTATCCATATAGGTTCGTGGTACCCCAAAGGTGCTAAATTTGAGTTAATTGGCTATTCCGACTCGGATTATGCCGGTTGCAAGGTTGATAGAAAAAGCACTTCCGGGGGTTGTCAATTTCTTGGGAGGTCTCTTGTTTCTTGGGCCTCTAAGAAACAAAACTTCGTTGCCCTTTCCACCGACGAGGCAGAATATGTCTCCGCGGGTAGTTGTTGTGCCCAATTACTTTGGATGAGGCAAACCTTGCTTGACTATGGAATAGAATTCTCGAATATCCCTCTCCTTTGTGACAATGATAGCGCCGTCAAAATTGCCAATAATCCCGTCCAACACTCTAGAACCAAGCATATCGATATTCGCCATCACTTTCTAAGAGATCATGTTGGCAAAGGCGACATTGTTATTAGCCACATAAGAACCGAAGATCAATTAGCGGATATCTTTACCAAACCACTTGATGAATCCCACTTTTGTAAACTTAGGAATAAATTAAATATAATAGATTTCTCAAATGTGGCTGGAAATCATGCATATATGTGAGTTTTAAATTTTTCTATCCTTGTGTGTCATATATGTATGCTGTTATGCTTAAAGTGCCATATTTGAAGTTCATGTGATCTTATATGTTTTCCTAAGGCTATACATTAAGGGGGAGTGTTGTGGTTATTCTTATGTGTTGAAAAACAAAATCAAATGGATGTTTTGGTTAAAAATGATCATTTTGCTCCAAAATGTCTTTTATCCCAAAAAGGGGTCTAAATTTGTAAACAATTTCATGAAAAGTATCTCTATATGTTTGCAAATGTTTTCCAAGCAGTTTGGTCCAAATAAAACTCCTTTATAACTTTGAATTTTCTTTTTGATCCAAAAAGATAACTTAAAGATTCTATTTTTTGAGTCAAATCGGATCTTTCCCTTAGTTTGGTTTCAAGACATCTTTTGAACTTTAGTCCAAAACAAAACCTGTAGAGATGGATCATATGAACATTTTTCATATTCAAATGTTTTAACTTTAACCATCCTACCAAAAGATATTTAAAGTTGACGTTCGGTAAAAAATGTCAGAAGACAGTTTTGAACCAAAACGTACATTTGAGTAATTTGTTATTTAGAACTTAAAAATTTGAAAATTTGATGCTTTATAAACCTTGGGAATTATACTTTGTTTCTGCAAAGTTTGAAATTTTTCAAAATTATTTTGCTAAGTTTACCAGTTATGCCCTTGAACTAAAAATATTGGCTGATTGTGTGTAGTCGGTCTAACCGGGTGGGTTTGGCCAGTCCGACCGCCCAACCTGAGTCGGTCCGACCGGACCCCCATGGCCGGTCAGACCGGGGCTCGGGCAGGGATATAACTCCCCTCTCTATTTCAGTTGTCTCTCCCCTCTATTATTCTTTTCCTCTCAAACCAAACCATTCTACACTTCCCTTGCCCCCAACCCTCAAAAATTTGTTTCATCGCAAATCTTGCCGGTCTAACCGGTGGATCTTCTCCGGTCCGACCTTGGGTCCATTGTCCCTTGCCGGTAAGAATCTCTCCTCTGAAGAATCCCTTGATTTCATCCCCTTGGAGGTTAGGGTTAGGGTTCATGTTCATGGGCTTGCATGTGATCTTGCCTAGGCTAAATCCATCTTGTACTTCATTCTTTAGCCTCATGGTCCCATTTCCCATGGCTCTATGTAATTTGTTATGGCAAATTTGAATGTGGAGAAATTTTGTGAAAAAGAGAATTTGTGTCCGGGTTGCTAGGCCGGTCGGACCGGCTGGCAATGGGCGGTCAGACCAGCCCCCCGTGGAAAAAAGAAGGAAAAAACTTTTTAGACCGTACTCTGGCACGTAAAGCAGCTAATAGACGATAGATTGACCAAGCTCCAAGCTAGCTAGGTCTGCCTTTTGGCCAAACCGGTTTGCTTGCCAGCAGCAGCAACAGCAAGAAGAAAAGCAAGCAAGGCACTTTGGTTGGATTGGATGGCTTTGCTCCCTCGTTCCCTAGTACCCATCATTCCAATCCATCTGAGGCTCTCATCATCTCTCCCTTTCCCTTTGCATCTCTCCGTCATCTTTACCTGCGTGCATGCACCAGCTACTTGTCTCAGCTGCGTGCACAGCTTCAGACCCAAGCTTAGCCGGTCGGCCAGAGGCAAAGGCAGACTGCACGCGTTGCGTGCAGGGAGGTGACTGTATCTGTACCCGTGCAGGAACACGTACGCATGGACGCATGGTTCCGGACATCTCCGCTGTTACGTACGACTGCCACTTCGATCTGCTTGCTGCGAGGTGCGAGCTGGCCGGGGTGTGGTGGTGTGCATGGATGGTTGCTTTGCTTGCTCGCTGATCAGATCCTGGAATCTTTCATTTGTTTTCCCGGACGTTTCGGGAAGCAGGAGAGCTTTCAGTTCCCACCTAGCTTGGCTTCTTCTCCACGTACGAACGACGGCGCCGCCGGCGGTCGTCCGTCCGTACGTTCGATATGTTCTCGATCTGCTTCAGGAACGGTGACAATGAGTATCAAGTATTAACACGATGAGATCGATGGACAGTTATACATACTTCCACTTTCAAATTAATTATATTAGAAGCATTGATCGAGTCAGTACACGATCAATTATTTGCAGGATAGAACAGGGAGCCATAATTATATATGCACGTCGACCATGCCCTGCACCTGACCGATCGATGAGCCGTGACAGGTTGTAATCACTTATGGGTTGCCCAGTTTCTTTCTCATACATGATGGCAAAAAGACGAGTAAAAATATATCTAAAGTATTCTTGAAAATCAAATTTAAATTTAAATACTAGTTTTGACATTGTAGAAAAAGCAAAAAACAAGCAGGAGGCACCTAGATGTTGGGAGTGGTGTGGTACTCGTGGTCTGCATGACTCGGATTAGTGCCACATTCTTTATTTTTATTAATATCTATAGCATCATTGGAGTTGTATGTCTATTACTAGGCTATTTCAAGTTTAATAAAAAATTCTTGACATGTCATTAATTTTAGAAAGATCCGGTGAGAGAGATATCGATCCGGTGGGGGAATTTGCTGGAATTTTAGTTACACCCACGTAAATATTTCAGAAATTTAAAAATCTTAAAGGTCCATACCGAGTCGGAAGTGACTGCATGCACTACTCAGCATTCGGGAGTCAGGGGTCGGTCTATAAGAGTCGACACTTGGCATTCGGGAGGTCGGCCTGGCACTTGAGAGTCAGGAGGTCGGCTTGGCACTCCGAACTTTGATAGTCAATAATCAGTAGTCAGGTGGTTAGCAGTCAGGATTCAAGGGTCAATAGTCAGGACTGGGGTCCGCTAGCTGAGCCTGACCCCATGTCCACTAAAAACAAACTCCTCGTGTTGCGGGGACATAGTCTCATTGCATGTTCCGATCTTTTGGAAACTTGGCGGATTATTTGAGATTTGAAAACCAACTCGATTTAGATCGTGATCGCGACATGAGATTGAGATGCTCCCATATAAATACATGTATATCTGGTCGATTCCAAAGATGAGGTACAAAACATTAATTAGATCGGAACATATTGATTTGCCTCTCCTCTCTGTTGCGCTACCGCCGTAGTATACTTCATCCCTTTCTCCAGCGTGTGTAGGACCGTGAGTAGCGACCAGAGGGAGGGGGGTGAATGGACGCCTAAAAAAAATTCTTTCGAATCAATGATCTTCTCCCAACACCCAACGCTCCTCAAAAGACAACTAGCGAAAATAAACAGATCTCAAGCACTGAAAATAATCTAGCCTAAAAACAACCAGTGTCCTAATCGAAACGACACTACCACAGTGTTTAAAGGTAGATTAATATAACTCACGGATCAAACAACTGACTAGCATGCGTTCTACCAAATCATAAACATTCCATCAAGCGCATGGGAATCATTCACAGTTCACAAATATTTTAACCAAAGAATAATCATGCATAAACATTTAAAAACATTTCATCGAACATCAAGCAAGCATATCATTTATCAATAATCATGTACGAGAAATCACAGGACAACCTGATAGGTACAAAGACGTGCTTTGGCAATAATCATCTAATCCACAAATTAAATATTTTGAACAAGCATCAAGTACTGCAAAAAGAAAATGGTGAGTTCTGAGACAAACAGTGTGCTGGACAGAGTACGATGATGTTGAAGAGCCGTGCTATTGCTGTCTCCAAATAAAAAAACCTTCACTTATCTCCTGCCGATGAAGCTACATCAACTTGCTTTGTGTCCAAACTCCAAAAAACAGCGCTAAACATTGAATAGGCAATGTACGTGCCTTGGCCCATGCGGAACTTGTCTCTGCTGTGCTCGATCGCAATTTGTGGCGGCTACCCAGGAGGAAGAAGGGGAACAACACAAAAGAAAAAGTGAACTCATATTTTCATTTGATGAGTTAAAGAAACCCTAGGGGATTGGGGGCCCTATTTATAGGCAGCCCAATAAATCAGGAAAATCCCAATATACCCTTAGGGTTTTTTATAGACGCCGAAATAAAATAGAAAATACCAAAATGCCCTTAGGATTTTTACAGATGCGACTAACATAGACTATGGCCGTAAAAGGAAAAATAGTAAAATCCTATCGAAAGGTAACTTGTCCTGATGTGGAGCTTTCGTAGCAGCTACGGCTTCGCTTCAGGACCGTCTGATCTCCGATGGGCTGTCTGGATAGTTGCGTCGGTTTTTCGCCAAAACC
Source organism: Zizania palustris (assembly GCA_019279435.1). Lineage (NCBI taxonomy): Eukaryota > Viridiplantae > Streptophyta > Magnoliopsida > Poales > Poaceae > Zizania > Zizania palustris. Next base: position 58,822,773 of record JAAALK010000288.1, read on the forward strand.
GACAAAGCGTACGCTGTCTTCGCACCGGGTACTCAGATTGAGCTGGCCTGATTCTGTGGCTCCCGAAGCCCAGCAATCGCTCATCGCCTGTTTACCTAGGTCAAACTCGGTCAACAGACTAGCGAATCCACTGTCGTTACTGGCCCATGTACCCGGATTTGGCTAGCCTGACTCCGCGGCCTCTCTGCCCAGCAGTCGCTCACCGCTCGTGTACCTGAGTCACACACGGCCCAAGACACGACATGTCTCGTCTCCTCTTCATGTCTCTTCGTTGATTTCCGTTGATAATCACTCATCACTTCTAGAGCCATGAGGCCCATGATCTTCAACATGGCTCCTCAATCTCCCCCTTGATGAGTGTATTGTCAACACCCTCTTCATCAACGCTTCAGAACCTGCAAAACAAGTGGAAACACGAAAACAAAAACACAAGACGACAGAAATAAGAAAATAAAATAAAAGGTTTAACCTAATGACCAAAAGCTAAACAAACGACAGAAAACAGTCATTATGGTTAAACAAAAATAAAAACTCAAACGAGTGCAATATCTGAATTATCAACAAGGATATCCAAAAATTAAAGGAAAAAGAGACTAAAACTCCCCTGAAACAAATCACAGAGAAAGTCAAAACTCCCCCTAAACTCTTCTAAAAGATTAAGTAACCCAAAATTTCTCCCCCTTGTTGATAATTGGACTCATCAAGTAAGACTACATGCACTCAAAAGAGACACAACTCAAACTTCCCCTGGAATGCAGCTCTCCCTCAAAATATACAATGAATGCAATTGGGGTGTAAATGGAGTGTAAAAAGCATGCTTCTCAGATATGATTGACTGCAATTACAACATCTAGCAAGTATAGCACAAAATACTATCTAAGACACATGGCATGATTAGTGCAATAGATGATATCCAAAGAAAATCATTAGCACGCATTTTTAGATTTTTACAAATAAAAGCATCACCATATTTTCTAGTAGACAGGCAAGGTAAACCATGAGATGCAAAGGCTAGCTGATATCTACCAAGATAAGCATTGTCCATAACAAAGCTTCAGCAAACTTGTTATCTTTTTAATTTTCTGGTTTTTTCTTTTTCCTTTTTGCTACGGGTTATTTGCATGTCAACCTTATGCTAACCGACCAAGTCAAGCCTAGGCCAGAACAGGACCATCAGAAGCTTAAGACATTGGTCTTGGCATACATTACAATGTCCTAGTTCATACCAAAGTGCTATTGTAAGCAGTCCAGAACAATGCAATGTGACACAGCAAATCCACCTGAATCTTTTCAATTAAGCATAAAAGGCATGGATTTTTCATTTTTTTTGATTTTTATCATTTTATAGCATATTTTCCTTGTTAAAGCATATAGATGTTCAAGTTGCATATCTGCATCTAAGTAAGGAACTAGGTACCAGGCATGTAAGAGATAGCAAAAGCATTCAGCCTACACATGCTAGTTACTAGAAGCAACAGTGATCATTTTTCAATTTTAAAGCATAAAAACCATGCATATGACAAATATCAGATATATCATGTGAACTGAAACAAGCATGATCATCGACAGGTATTCAAAAGCATATACAAGCAAGAATGAGTAAACTAGGTCAATCATATAACAGAAGCAAGCTCAAAGTGTGATATATGAATATGTAGGATATGAACTCACACAAAAAGACTCAATAAAAGAGTAAAGAAGAAAGAAAAGACTCAAAAATATCCTAAAAAGGATACACAACTCCCAAATCCCCTCGCAAACGCTCAAACGTAGACTGATCTAAGGGTTTGGTAAGAATGTCAGCCAACTGATGATGGGTATCAACATGAACAAGGTCAATGGCACCTTTCTCATATTGATACCTTAGAAAGTGAAAGCGCACATCGATGTGTTTGGTTTTTGAATGAAGACATGGGTTTTTCCCTACACTAATCGCTCTGGTGCTATCACAAAACAAAGGCATTCTAGCAAGGAAAGACAACCCAAAATCTTTCAAAGTGGAAATCATCCAAACCAATTGTGAGCAGCAGCTAGCAGCAGCTACATACTCAGCCTCTATGGTAGAAAGCGCAACTCCAAATTGTTTTCGAGAAGACCAAGAAACAAGCGAAGAACCGAGAAATTGGCAAGTACCAGAAGTCGACTTGCGATCCAACCGGCACCCTCCAAAATCAGCGTCGGAAAAACCAGGTAACTCAAGAGATGATGATGCTGAATAGTAAAGACCAAGATCAGGCGCATAAGTAAGGTACCTGAAAATGTGCTTGATAGCTTGCCGATGAGATGTGCGTGTGAAGACTGGAAGCGTGCGCACAATCCCACGGCGAATTGTATGTCCGGTCTTGTCACCGTTAGGTACAACAGCGATCCGATCATCCCTCGATACTCTCTCTAATTGACCTTGACACCGTTCTTGTCCTTGTCCATGCCCCCAGATGTGCCTATAGGGGTCATATGAGGCTTCATCTATCCACCGAAGTCGAAATTATTCAGCATGTTCCGCGTGTACTTGCTCTGGTGGATGAAGATGTCATCCTTGGTATGCTTGATCTCGAGCCCTAAGAAGAACTTGAGCTCACCCATGAGGCTCATCTCAAACTCGCTATGCATCTGCTCAGAAAACTTTGACACAAGCTCATTAGTAGAACCACCAAAAATAATGTCGTCCACGTAAATCTGAGCAATCAAGAAATCTGAGCCAACTTTGAGCAAGAAAATAGTTTTGTTCATATAACCCATCACAAAGCCATTCCCCAACAAAAACTGCTTTAAACGATCATACCAAGCCCTAGGGGCTTGCTTCAGACCATATAAAGCTTTCTGCAACTTGAAAACATGTCGATGAAACTTAGGGTTTTCAAAACTGGGGGCTGCCTAACATTGACCTCCTCCTTTATGTACCCATTGAGAAAATCACTCTTGACATCGATTTGAAAAAGCTTAAAACCTTTAGAAGCAGCGAATGCCAAAAGTATGCGAATAGACTCAAGACGGGCAAAAGGGGCGAAAGTCTCCTCAAAATCAATACCCTCTTTCTGACAAAAAACCTGGGAAACTAATCGAGCTTTGTTGTGCACCACAGCCCCATCTTCACCTTGCTTGTTCTTAAATACCCACTTGGTGCTTATGGGGTTTCATCTAGATGGCAGCTCAACAAGTGTCCAAACCCGATTGCGAACAAAAATTTCAAGATCTTCTTGCATGGCATTTATCCAATTTGCATCAGATAAAGCATGAGCAACATCTCTAGGCTCAAAGGTGGCAACAAAAGCAAACTCAGCAAAAACAGCGAGTGAACCAGCCTGAGAACGCAAGGATCTCATAGTTAGATCACCGATGATGAGCTCTGAGGGGTGATCACGCTGAACTGCTCGGGATCCTAGGTGATCAGATGTCACCTCACCGGAGTCAGTAGCTAGCACCACTGGACTCGACTGAAGGGGCTAAATCAAAGTGGAAGTAGTGATCAGAGGTCCGCCCTCATTCTTAGTCGAAGTCTTAGAAGGTGTGGGATCTGTAGGCTGTGTAGAAGTCCCACCCTCATCAACAACAGGAGTCTCATCATCTTTCACGAGGATGGACTCTCCAAGCTCATCATCACTAGAAAGCTCAAAAGAAGGAGTAAGCGAAGGCATGGACTCATCGAAAGAAACCTCGCACGTCCCGACAAGCTGCTGGGAGTCGAGGTTCCAAACACGAAAGCCTCAAGAATGCAAAGCGTAACAACGAAAAACTCCATCCCAGCAATGAGACTCAAACTTTTCCAAATGCCCTCCCTTCTTGGGAACAAAGAACTTGTAGCCAAACGCTCACATTGGGCTCACCTTGGGCTGTCTGCCAAACCGCAACTCATATGAAGTCTTACCTAAGTAAGCTATAAGAAAAATGCGGTTGGCTAAATAGCAAGTCGTGTTCATGGTTTTAGCCCAAAAACGCCTAGGAGTCCTATGCTCATCGAGCATTATCCTGGCCATCTTGACCAGCATGTGGTTCTTTTGTTCCACAACGTCATTGTGTGGGGGAGTGTAAGGAGCAGAAAATTGGTGCTTAAGACCCTGATCACTACAGAAGCTGGCGAACTGAGAATTCTTGAACTCAGAACCATTGTCGGAGCGAATTGCTCGCATCCGACCATTGTTCTCTTTCTTTAGCTTCAGGATCAAATCATGAACAAACTGAAAAACCTCATCCTTAGACTGTAGAAAGAAAACCCACGAAAATCGAGAAAAATCATCAACAATCACAAGTGCATACCACTTCCCACCGACTGAACGTACTCGAGCTAGACCAACAGTGTCCATGTGTAACAGCTCTCCCGAGTACGAAGTCATCACCTAAGTCACAGGTACGTGAGAAGCGACAACCATCCTCCCATGATGACAGGGATGGCAAACTAGATCCTTCTCCATCTTAAGCTTGGGCAATGCTAGGATAAGATCCATAGAGCTCAATCTGACTAGCAAATAAAATCTCAAATGACCTAACCTCCAATTCCACCTTCAGAGATCAAAAGAGGATCCAGCGATCAAACAGCGAGAAGGGCCAAAAGAACTAGAGAAATCAATCCGAAAAACCTTATCGATGGGTAAGATCTGGCAAACCAAAGATCCTCTAGAATCAACAACAAAAGACATACCCTTCTTAAAACGAACCTCTAATCCCTCCTCAAGAAGTTGCAAAATAGAAACCAAATTGAAACCCAAATTTCCAACAAAAGCACCATTCTTCAAGGAGAAATGCTCAGAATTTCGAACTGAACGAGTGCCATGTACCTTCCCTTGACCTTTGTTCCCGAATGTGATGTACTCCTTGGAGCTCAGGGAAGAGAGGTTGGAGAACCATCTGCGATGTCCCATCATGTGGCGAGAGCATCCCGAATCCATGATCCATACATCCTCCAAGCCTTGATCCTACAAAATCAATGTCATAAGAGGGAGAAAATGGTCTGACACTAGATTTAGCAAAAGAGCTAAACCAGTGTCGATCCATCTGCTCAAAAGAAGGAAAGCAGAAAGAATCATAAGAGTCTGGACCAAAGCGCAGCTCAAAGTGTGGTCATCTGTTCCTAAAGTCACGACCACGAGGTCCAAAACCATATCCAGAATGACCTAGAGCTCTGTCGGAGTGAAAACCACCCTCCGGAGCACGGGCACAAAAGACGTCTCCTCTACCACCACCTACATGACGCGCCATGGCATCTAGCCTCTCTCCGTGTCAAGGGACTCTGTGTCTACCACCCTACTGGTAGAACTGCTCCTGCCCACCTAGAGCTCTCTTTGCTCTCTCAACCCGCTTCCTCCTGAAGCAGAACTCCGCAAAATGCCCATCTCTCTGACAAAACTCACAGTGATAGGTAGGCTTCTTGGGATGTAGTTGAGGCTTGGGTTTCTTGGGCTTCGTGGTGTTGGGGTTGACTCTTTGGTATGTGAGGGTCTTGGTAGAGAGTCAAGAGAAGTGTGGAGATGCTTGGGCTTCGGGATCCATATAGGCTTCTTAGGTGAAGCTTTAGGTTGTTCTTGGAACACTCCATCCTTGGGCTGATAGGCCTGAAAAGACTCAGTGGAGTGAGTCTTGGGATATCTCTGCTCTGGAGTCATCTTACTCCACTCCACTGCATGGCTTAGGGCACTCTCAAAGTCAGCCTCGGTGTAGGTGTAGCCTACTCCAAACCCATCTTGCCTCTTGAACTGCTGGATCTTCATGCCGAGCTGTGGCTCTCTGGTACTCACCCAACTCAGGATCTGACAGAGGTAAGAGTTCCCATTCTGAGCATCAGCTAGCTCCTCTCTCAAGGAAGCTAGCACCTCCACCTGAGACAAGCAGATCTCACACTCTCCATCAACTTGGACAGACTTCTCAGCTTTCATCTTGATTAGTTCCCACTTCAGAGACAAATAGTTCTCACAGACAGTAGGTGGAACTGACAATGTCTCAATCTCAAGCTTAGTCTGCTCCAGCTCAGCTCTAACTCTCTCTAACTCGCCCAACTGCTCATCTCCCTTCGCTCTCAGCTCAACTAGATCAGATAAGTGGGATGAGCAATCTCTACAGGACACGATGACAATGGCATTAGCATCTTTCAGCTCCAGCTGAGCGCTTACAAGCTGAGTGGCCAAAGCGTCTCTCTTATCAACCCTCTCTATGTACCTGGACTTCAGAGTCGTCAAGTCACACAACAACACCTCGTAGTTAGGGCACTCACTGATCTCACCCAAGCAAGGGAAATAATATAGACTATCAATCTTGCCATTGGCTATGGAAAGCTCACTCTCAAACTCATTTATCCTCTTCTTAGCCCCTCTAAGTAGTTTCTCCCGATATTTTAACTACTGACAGTTCTCTTCAAGTAATTCAATGACTTCTTGTTCATAGGAAGATACCTTCTCGTCGTCATCGTCATCGGATTTGTCGGGGGAGCCCTTATCTTCTTTATCCCAAAGAGCCATTGAGCAGACGCTCTTGCGGGCTCTTTGGCTGTGGTGCGAGTGGCTCTTCGGCTTGTCCCAAAAGGCCATGAAACAGAGGCCCACTAGATCATCCTTGTCCTTTCCCTTCTTCATCACGATCTCCTCATCGCTTGAGCTTGATGAAGAGGAAGAAGATGATGATCTCTTGGAGTATCTTCTCTCTATCTCGGCGAAGAAGGCCTTGTCTCGCTTCTTGTTCTCGCGCCGGTAGTCTTTCAGGGCCTTTCGAAAGAACCTCATCTTGGGCTTGCCCTTTGTGAAGGTGGAGCTGTCGTGCTTGTTGGAGTCGTAGGAGCCACCGCTAGTGCTCTTCTTGTGTGTGTTTTGCTTGGGGAAGTCGGTGATGAAATGACCTGGATCACCACACTCAAAGCAACCATGTTTTGTGCAATGACACGACGAACACGGCTATTGAAAAGACAAAGGTCATCATCTCCTAGCAAATCCAATTGGTCCTCAGTGATAGACATCAAAGAGGACAAAGCACAACTCAAAGCAGCAGGATCAGCAGAAGGTGTCACAAGGGCCAGGGTTTTTGATCTAGAACCAGTGAGATTTGATCTCAACTGAAAATCAACCTATGAGGCCTTGAGCTTGCTGAAAAGTTCTGCAACAGTCAAGGTATCATAGGAAGCACTCTCAACAATAGAGGATACCTTGATCTCCCAGTTCTTAGGGTCCAAGGTATGAAGAACCTTGAGCGCCTGTTGATGATCTGACACCAGCTGACCACGATAAGCCTTGTTGGCCCGAAGTTTGTTAATGATCGACTGAAAGCGACCAAACAAAGCTTCAACAGTCTCACCTGGCTTCTATGAGAAGTTTTCGTATTCTCGCTGGTAGATCTAATAGAGACTACCCTTGACATGAGTAGTGTCGAGATGGCTAACACACTCAAACTCGCTGGGACCTAAACTAGAAAACAATATATTCACTGCCTTGTTGTTCAGGTCATGTAGAGACTATCTCAGGAGTAGTATGCTCTGCAGTTGGAAGCACAGTAAAACTAGCATGAACACACATGTCCCATATCCCTGAGCTCTGGCTCAATAGATAGGCTCGCATGTGAGTCTTCCAATAGTTGTAGCCAAAAACCTCAAGGGACGGAACCTTGCCAGAAGAAGTCATGATCGCTACCTTGGGTTAGAACCGGTTAAGGTATGGAAAAACCCAAACTAGGCACTGATACCACTTGTAGGACCGTGAGTAGCGACCAGAGGGGGGGGGGGGTGAATGGGCGCCTAAAAAATTCTTTCGAATCAATGGCCTTCTCCCAATACCTAACGCTCCCAAAAGACAACCAACGAAAATAAACAGATCTCAAGCACTAAAAACAATCTAGCCTATTCATGATCTAACACCACCACAGTGTTTAAAGGCAGATTAATATAACTCACAAATCAAACAACTGACTAGCAAGCGTTCTACCAAATCATAAACATTCCATCAAGCGCATGGGATTCATTCACAGTTCACAAATATTTTAACTAAGAATAATCATGCATAAACTTTTTAAAACATTTCATCGAACATCAAGCAAGCATATCATTTATCAATAAACATGTACGAGAAATCATAGGACAACCTGATAGGTATAAAGACGTGCTTTTGCAATAATGAGCTAATGCACAAATTCAATATTTTGAACAAGCATCAAGTACTGCAAAAAGAAAATGGTGAGTTCTGAGACAAACAGTGTGCTGGATAGAGTACTTGACGATGTTGAAGAGTCGTGCTATTGCCGTCTTCAAATAAAAAAACCTTCACTTATCTCCTGTCGATGAAGCTACAACAACATGCTTCGTGTCCAGACTCCAAAAACCAACGCTGAACTTTGAATAAGCAATGTACGTGCCTTGGTCCAGGAGAGAAAACCAGCCACGAAAGTCTCCAGAGAAAACAAAGAAACCAACTCCTAATCAAGGAAAAATCAAGAATCTCTAATTTTTTCTTTTCACGCAAAATGAGGCTAAGAGAAAACCAAATGAAGATTCTGTCGTGAGTTTCCACAAATCGCTGCTGCTCTTGGTTGAGCACTAGCGCCACCTCTCATCAACCACATCGACGGCTCTACCTGGGGCATGCGGGACTTGGCTCTGCTGCAGTCGATCACAATTTGTGGTGGCTACCTAGGAGGAAGGGGAACAACACAAAAGAAAAAGTAAACTCAGATTTTCATTTGATGACTTAAAGAAACCCTAGGGGATTGGGGGCCCTATTTATAGGCAGCCCAATAATTTAGGAAAATCCCAATATACCCTTAGGGTTTTTTACAAACGCCGAAATAAAATAGAAAAGACCAAAATGCCCTCAGGATATTTACAGACTCGACTAACATAGACTGTGGGCCTAAAAGGCAAAATAGTAAAATCCTATCTAAAGGTAACTTGTCCGGATGCAGAGATTTCGTAGCAGCTACGGCTTTGCTTCAGGACCGTCTGATCTCTGATGGGTGGTCTAGATAGTTGCATCGGTTTTACGCCGAAACCGACAAAGCGTCCGCTGTCTTCGCATCGGGTACCCTGATTGGGCTTGCCTGACTCCGCGGCCTCTCTACCTGGCAGTCACTCATCGCCCGTGTACCTAAGTCACACGTGGCCCAAGACATGATAGGTCTCATCTCCTCTTCATGTCTCTTTGTTGACTTCCGTTGATAATCACTCATCACTTCTAGAGCCATGAGTCCCATGATCTTCAGCATGGATTCTCAGTGTGCACCATCGAGAGGGAGAGTAGATCTTCGGAATCTCTCGCTCTTGTGATCCTATACCGGGAGATGGTGAATAAGGTTTTTGGGAAGCACTCCACGTGACTACTCATGCCAGTCATCATGGAGTGTCTTCCATCCATGTCTACCATGGGGTACTGTAATTCAACATCAATAGGACCAACTCTACACTGACCATTGATTCACTTCGATTACCGTACATTGCGTGCACTATTTTTTGTACGGTTATTGGTCATGTTTTGTGAAACCATGATTATTGTGTTCATGTCTACTAGTATGAGATATCTATTTATGCTAGTTCTTCTGGATACCATGATTTATTTATTTAGGAAATCAATCTTGTAATTGTTTAATCTTCCAACAATCCAAAAACTTTATTATATAAGCCCCAATTTTTATTCTAGTATGCATTTTAAGAGATGGTAAGCAAAGGTCTGTCACTGGCTTACTGATATGAATGTATGGGAAGCAAGACTTGGCTAACCTAAAGGTGAACTTTCTGTTGAAGAGCAAACAAAATTCGCCGAGGCATGCTCTCTGACCATATGTGTGATGTTTACATCATTATGACATATGCGAAAGAGTTGTGAGATGCTTTGATTGCAAAATATGGTGCATCAGTTACAGGCAGTGAACATGCTCATGAGGTTATGTGCATTGTCAAAGAACTTGACCTCGTTAAGTGTCCTCTACCTAACAAATTCGTGGCTGGATGCATAATTGCAAACTTGTCATCTTCATGGAGGAATTTCACCACTACTCTAAAACATCAAAGACTGGAGATATTAGTTGAAAACATGATAGCCTCTTTTGATAATTAGGAGAAAGCTCGGGCAAAGGATGCTTTTGAGAAAGGAGACAAGGACCAGTCTAGCACCAACTTGGTGTAGAAATCCCCACATAGTAAGAGAAAAAAAGGAAAAATGAGCCTAACAAGGTGATGAAGACCACTACCTTTAAGGGATATTTCTCCAAGTATTGTCCAGATCGTGCAGACCACAAAGGGTAAAGGGTTAAGAATATCAACATGGTGACCATTGGCGACACTAAGGATGGATACGGTAATCTATCTACAGTACTTTTAGTATTTCAAACTTCCAGTTGGTGGTCTGATACGGGTGCCAATGTTCATGTGTGTGCTGACATCTCATATGTTTTCTTCTTATCAAGCCATCCAAGATTCTTCCATCCTAATGGAGAATCGGTCGCATGCTTATGTTCATAGTGTAAGGATGGTAGATCTTAAGTTAACTTGGGGAAAGATCGTGCAGCTGAGGAATGTGCACCATCTTCATACCATTAACATGAATCTTGTTAGCAGTTCTGTTCTATACAAGGATGGGTGTAAGGTGGTCTTAGAGTCCAATAAATTAGTTCTTAGAGTCCAATAAATTAGTCTTGTTGAAACATGAACAATTCATTGGTAAAAGTTATAATTACGTAGGCCCATTCCACTTTTCCCTTTCAGATTTTAGCAATAAGTCAGTGAACCATATTTGTGGCAATATTAATAATGATGTAAGTGTTTGACATTCACATTTATGTTACGTTAATTTTGGCTTGATGTCTCGATTGTCTAGCATGAGTTTAATTTCAAATTTCACCATCGATAAATGTTCTAAGTGCCATAGTTGTGTGCAATCAAAGCAACCTCGGAAGCCTCACAAAGCAGCCAAGTAGAAAAACTTGGCACCGTAGAACTCGTACATTATGATTTTTGTGAGATGAATGGTGTGTTGACAAAGGGTAAAAAGAGATATTTCATGACATTGATTGATGATGCATTTAGATTTTGTTATGTTTATCTATTGCAAACTAAGGATGATGCAGTAGACTACTTTAAAATCTACAAGGCCAGAGTTGAAAATCAACTAGAGAGAAAGATCAAACATATAAGGTTTTATCATGGTAGTTAATATTTTCCCAAAATATTTAATGAATTTGGTGAGTAACATGGTATCATTAATGAGAGGACACCCCCTATTCACATGAATCAAACATGGTTGTCTCGAGAAAAAAAATCACACACTAATTGACTTGGTTAATGCCATATTAGATACTAGCGATTTATTAAAGGAATGGTGGTGGTAGGCTTTGTTGACTATAAGTCATGTCCACAATAGAGTTTGAAACAAGAATAAAGGACAAACTCCGTATGAGATATGGATTGGGAGAAAATTGTCACTTTTTTAATTGCGCACTTGTTGTAGGACCGAGAGTAGCGACCAGAGGGGGGGTTGAATGGGTGTAGATAAAAATTCACAAATCCTTGAGAACCAACTGTGAACTTCGATTTGTACTCACTTGTGGAGAATTATGTTTTCTCACTAGGTGATAGACAATATTTAACAAAACATCGAGTCTAGAATCGATCACAAAAATGATCCACACATGACAAAAAGGAATATCAAGTGATAAAATAAATTTGTCTTAGTAGAAGCCACAAGTGTCCTAGGAAAAAGACACACACAAGGCACTCATGTACAAATCATCGAACACTTGGTGTACCCAGGAAAATCATTCACAACACAAACAAGCATTTCATCAAACACTTGATAGACTATGCACTGGTAGGCATTCAAACAAACACATAGTATGCAGGAAATATCTTTTGCAAAAATTTAAGCATTCACTTGAAGTGCAAGAGAGAAAAATGACTAACCTACTTACCTACGGTGGCAGGTGGCACAAGTGCAAATGGGTTGTGGGATCGGAATGGTGACTAGAGGGGGGGGGGGTGAATAGGCGTCTCGACAAATTCTTGTGAATATGATGGCCTATTCAGATTACCCAACACACCTCTAAAAGATTGCAGAATCAAACTTGATGATCACAGTACAAATCTAAACCATGAATAAGTGCAATTCAAATTTTTCTTCTAAATCGGGCTTTGAAATACCGAAATATATAGTTCGGAGTTTGAAACACCGATAGCACTTTCTTATCTGTAGATGGTTTACCGATATAGATTTGTCGACAATTGAGACTCCGAAAGGGTTCAAAAAATTCAGTTGAAATCAGCAATTGCAGTGTATAACAGATATTTAACAAAGTAAACAAAAAACCATTTCTTGATTATCCAATCATCGGAGAATAGATTGGATCATTCATAACAAGAACCAAACAATACAAGTTTCACTTAACTGCAGTAGAACTATGATTTGCTGAACAAGAAAACTCAAATGATAAGATCATCACAGATTTCAGAAACACTAGCTTGGCATGAATAGACTGGAACAAAAATGAAGCTAGTGCCTAAAATTTGACAAACAATAGAGAAAATTTCAGATTCAAACCAAGAATAGTGAGGTAGAAGAGTGGTCAGTAAACTCCACTTTGCCAAGAAGATTAATCAGTAAAACTTTTGTGGTGTCCTGGCTGTGGCAAACCAGATAAATCAAGAGTGAATACAATCTGTAAAATCCATGTTCTCATACTATGTAGATCCGAATGATTCTGAACATTGCAAGATCCAGTAATTATTTATTAGGTAAAATCATCCATGTAAAACTATCTCGGCTCTGTTGTGGTTCAGAATCAAGAATCAGGAGACAATAAAACTAGAAAGTGATGAACCAAACTACAACAAATTTGTTGAGAAGGATAAAGGGAAAATCAGTACAGAGATCTTGCCGAAGAACACTTCTATGAAAGAATAAAATTAGTGAAGACAACAATTTCAGAAATCAAACTCAAACCGTAAAAATGGTACAGCAATGAAGAACCCCAAGATTGAAATACTGTATTAGGAAATACTGATCGGTAGAACTCAAGAAGTGGTGGCGTTTCACATCAAAAGTAATTCAATCAGAACCCATCCAGCCAGAAAATTCAAGCAAGCAGATAGAAAAACTGGTTCAGTGATACTGTTTCTAGTCCGAGACTACAAATAACACAACTAGCAAAGAATAATGACTGGTGGCAGAAGTCTGCTCACAAAATTGCGCATGTATTATTGATGATACAAGAAGATTCTGGCAGCAACAAACTTTCTGGAATACTATTGCCCTCTCCCAAACATTTCATCCCAAACAAAATCAACAAAAGATTTCTGCTCAGTATAGCTTGAATAGGATGATGAACAAAAACAGGAGCTAAACAGGGACCATTTGATGGAAGATAATATCAATGCAGAATTGAAAGCTTTTCTCTAAAAATTTTAGGCCCCAAAAGTATTCAGCACCAAAATATAAGAGCTATTAAACAGGATGAACACATGGTTGAAATCATGGACAAACCAGCCATGATCAGAGAAAGAAAACCAAATCAAAAAACTGGCAGAAATTTTTCTTCAAACATCAGTAATTACCTGTAGCAGTGCTTTGTGCCACTGTGGCATTCATGGTAGAATCGGTGCTGCTATTGTAGTCCCGAAAAAAAAAGAACAGTGCAAATATCTAGAACAGTGAGTAGGATAAATAAAGCAATAAGAAATTCTTTGGGAAAAAATTCACAGCTACCAAAAACTTTCAGCCACCAAAGATTACAGAAAAAAATGTTCACCTAATCCCCTAGGCATGAGGTCCTTTATATAGGCAAGCCCATCAAGGTATTTCCCAAAATGCCATTAGGGTTTAATGACCATGTATTTACCTAAATACCCTTATGTATTTTTAGAATTAATAATTCTGAAAAATACACAAAAGTATACCCCTAATTTATTACATCATTGACCCTATTCTTTTAATATTTTTTCAAAATTAAAAATTCCGAAAATACTAAAAGACTACACTTAATCTAGACTACTAAACAGAAAAATAACCTCCTATTTATTGGAATTTAAAAACAATTTCTGATACGATGATTTTCAGCCAAAACCGACAAAGCCTTTCCGATCGCCGACACGTGACACCAATCCGCGAACTCGACCGCCAGCAAGTCTCTCCCGCTCCTGATCCCCTCAAGCTGCCTGATCACTTGCACTAGCCTCCCTTTCACTGACTCGGTCAACACGTTGTCTCGATCATCCGTCCGTCCATGTCTTGCTCTATCTCCATGTGCACTCCTGAGATCATCCCAAACTTCACCCAGCCTCCTTGATCCTCTGGCATCAAACTCCCCGCTTGACCCTTGATCACCCACCGTTGACAGTTGGCTAGCATCTCCACCCTGAACACATGAGACAAGCCAAAACACGAAACATGACACACACCGATCCCCTCGGCACACAATCTCCACTTACACATTGATCCCATCGATGAAAGAAAACCACCTATGGGATTAGAATGGCGACTAGAGGGGGGTGAATAGGCGCCTCGACAAATTCTTACAATTGATGGCCTTTTCGAATCACCCAACGCTCCTCTAAAAGAACAAAATACACCCAAAAAGATTTCAGAAATTTTTCCTTTTCTGGTCGGTCAATGAATTGCCGACACTCTTAACCAAGTCAGGCGATGAGTTGCCGAATTGCGCTGTTTAGAATATGAAACTCTGACTACCAGTGATAGTGAGAGTATGATTGACCGACTGACCCAAAATTTCAAATTAACTCAGAGTTTGACTGTTCTTTGAGCCCGAGGTGCTTCAACTAGACATAAGTAGATGGTATTTTAGTAGTGTCAAGTGGTTGCATACACATATTTCAATTAGAACCAAAAGTTTCAAGTTACTCAGAGTAAATTAAAAAACAATTAGTACTGAGTTCCAATCACTCACTGTGAATATGTGTTTCTGATTTAAATCAATAGAAGTCACAAATGATGAGTAGAGTGTTTACAGACTCTCGAAGAAAATAGTATAATCATAATGACTTCTAAATCAAAAGGTGAACAAAGTTTTGTCTCTGTAGCATAACAAACTGAGAGCTGAATTGAGAAAGGTAGATCAATTATTTCCAAGGATGTTTGAAATACAACAATGACAGATTAATCAATCTGATTGCATACTAGGCATATAATCAGACCAGATGCACTATTCGTAGACAAACACCACAACTCAAATTCAGTTTGATGTACAGAAAAGAACATCAGTAGCAGTAGTAGACTGAACAGCTTTCTTAACAAAGAAGACTTTAGATCAGAGTGTTTAAACAATCAAAGAGGGTTTAACAACTGAATGCATTACTTGATGATTAGAAGAACTCAGCACTGATATGGACTGAACCTAGAATCTGAAGAAACTGATCTGAGCACAAAACTTCACTCAGCAAATTTGATGATGAACATCCACACAAGAGTGTCATACTGCTTAGATCAAGACTGAAAGAATTATAGTCAGACACTTCTCACAATATTTAATTCAAGTACTAGAAGTGAATACAATTGAATAACAGTTGATGAAGAACCAAGAAACAATCAGAATGCACTTTGAAAAGATACTTTGGACGAATGAACAGATTTGACTAGAATTTCAGGTTGCAGAGACTTATAGCTTTGCTGAGTACTTCAACTCAGATATGATACAGGCTGCTGAAATACTATCCACGGTGAAATCTGTTTCAATCAGATCAGTATGAACTTGCTGAAGAAGAATAAATCCTAGCAAAGTGAAGCACTCATTTCTTGGCAGCAAATGACATTAGAAGAGTACTGCTAAAACACTGAGAAATAACACCAAATAGAGTATAGACGAAAACTGAGTTGCTGAATCTTCACAAGACAAATTAATTCAGAACACACAGCACATCTTGCTTGATTCCAAATGGTGCACTGGTCCAGAGAAATAGATGAACAACAAGATGTATGTTTTGAGCAGAATCAAGAAGATGAAACAGAAGCAAAAATGTGCAAAATGGCAGAAGACTGCGCCCATAGATCTTTTAGCATGACGGCAAAATGATGGTGAACAGGACATGAAAAACTGATCGTGAACTGTGTTGTTTTCATCTAGCGGCGCTCATGCAGAAAGATGAGCAGTAAATACTGGAGGAATGAATGAAAAGTGGCCAGCCTAAAGTTCTGTCCACTCCCTAAAAAGCAACTCTATCCCCTTGGCTTGGACCCCCTTTTATAGGCAATCCAATGAGGGTATTTACAAAAATTCCATTAGGGTAAAAGTTCTAGGTATTTACCTAATTGCCATTATGTATTTTCAGAATAATTAATTCTAAAAAATACACAATGGTATACTACTAATTTATTACATCATTGACCCTATTCTTTTAATATTTTTTTCAGAATTACGAATTCCGAAAAATACTAAAAGATTACATTTAATCTAGGTTACTAAATGAAAAATTAACTTCTATTTATTGGAATTAAAAATATTTTGAGATTAGACGGTATTCAACAAAAACCTACAAAGCCTCCGAGATCTTCGACATGTGTTGTCAGTTCGCGAACTCGACTGCCAAAAAGTCTCTCCCGCTCTCGATCCCTTGAGCTGCCTTGTCACTTCAACTGGCTTCCCTTTCGCTGACTGGATCAACACTTCATCTCAATCAATAGTCCTCCCATGTCTTGCTTCGTCTCCATTCGTACGCCTGAGATCACCTTCAACTTCAACTAGCATCCTCGGCCATCTGGCATTAGACTCCTTGTCTAACCCTGATCACTCGCCATCGACAGTTGAAAAGCATCTCAACCCTGCACACACGAGACAAGGAAAACACACACACCTCCGTGCAACCCATACATAGACAACTTCGTCAATCACTCATCATAACACTGGAACCACAGTGAGAGCCTCAATTGGTTTCTCACCACCACTCACTCATTACACTAGATCTAGAAACCTTGCCAATCACTCATCACCAAGATAAAAACCACAGTGCGACCCCACTTGGTTTCACAATCTACCCCTTGTTGAGTGCATTGACAACTTCAAAAAAGAAACATGATGAATGTTTCTAGTTCAAAAAAGTGTAAATGCAATGCTTCTGGAATATGATTAAGTCCAATTACAGTACAAACAAGCATTGTGCCTCAAATGCTGTCCTAACAAACTGTATGACAATCTCAGATGTATACAATCTAAGTAACAACAAGAGCTAGCATTTTCAATTTTTAGAAAATAAAAGCATCACTACTCAAACTAGCATACTAGACATGGCAAGGTAAGATGCAAAAGTGTAACGCCCCAATTTTACCAAATGAGAACCTTATTTAATTTCCATAGAAAAACAATAATAACAAGATGTCCATCATGCGACTACGTACATACGGTCAAACATTCGTGGTTCGCAGACCACATTATTACATAAGTGTAAAATTTAAAAGAAACAATGAAAATAGGACTACATGACGAACATCTTCTTCAGGATCATTTTCTTGACTAGGTCGCTACTCCAGACAATCCTCCTCAAAGTACGCAACCTCTGAAGTTTTTATCCAACGAGTATGAGTACAAAATTACTCAACAAGCCACCGAAAATGCAGTAATAATGCAGGGTAATAACAAGGTAATGATAGTGGCTTAAAGTGCGGAAATGTACATGTTTCAGTTGCAACATTTAGTGTAGTCAAATTTTAATTGTATCGAATAATAAACATGAATAATGTATCATCATCTAACTCGAGGAGTACGTTTTCCCTACTCGCTCAACAGTCCTTACATGCCAAGTCATCATGCAACACTCATAAATGTAAACTAACCGCGAGTAGTCACACAACCCACCCTCGCCCATGGGCTCGGCTTTTCGAAAAGACTTAGACTCTGATCAGAGGTGTACTACTGTACCCACAAGGCGCGTACTCATCCCACACACTAGAGTGTAACGGGGTGACCCATACCATGCGAACTCATGCCAAAACCTTAGTATGAGATGCTCCAATCCGATAACACTCACTCTAGGTTTTGCCGACGCGCCCGGCTACTCCGGGCTAACGTCGCACCCCCTTTTGCGCCACGTCGGTGCAAGCCACCCGTAGGTGCTGCTTGACCCATCTCCATGTGGTGCCTCGAACTGGAACACCTCATACCTTAGTTAGGACTTACCCACTAGACTTGTGGTTGGTTCAGAAATGTATTGCAACAGATCTCGTAGACCAGTCCTTATAGTGCCCCGGGTGCTACCGACCAATGACCTAGCTGGCACCCGGAACCCACCATGCTTACACACTTAACCCAAAACTCCATAACCAACAAATTTCTAGGGATGAGAGAATAACGAGGATCATATAATAGAATCCAAGTTTCTACGACACGTTTTTAACCTATAGCGGTTGTGTCAATACATCAGACACTATCTAATAATACTAGTAGTATGGTGATAAGGAGTTTAGGCTCAATAGCATGGCTTGGGTTTGCACTTCAGTGTCAGGATCTAAATAAATATATTGTAAGGCTTTCAATTTGACTAATGCATGTATAACCTATGTGTTTTAGCGATAGTTTAAGAAAACTAGGTTCAACATGCTCAAAAATTAGTTTGGTGACTTGCCTTGCGCAGTGAATGGTGATGGGGGAACCTCGGGGTAGTACTCCGGTTCTTCGACGACATCGTAGTATTCTCGATACAAATAAAATAAACAGAACATTCAATTAAACAATTCAAAATCACACAATAAGCATAGAGGTTTTGATTGGGCTAAATTAATGTTATTAAACTTCTGAAATTAATAATTAATTTTCTAAAATAATTTCTGAAGGAGTTATACATTTTCTAAAAAGAAGTAGAAGTGTATCTTGATGGGTTTTAAATCTCCAATTAATAAATAATAAAAAGTCTTGAACAAACCTACTGTTTTTATTGCATAAATATGAAGAGAATAAAAATATAACTTTTCTAAAATTGGAATGGTCAAATTTGGAGTTAAAATGAGCAAGATATGAATTTTTGAAGTTAAAAACAATTTCTGGAATTTATTTTTAAACCAAAAACAGTTCGCTGGTCAACGGTGAGCCGAACCCACCGTGAACCCGCACACTGTGCACCTGCGCCAGATCACAGATCGCCGTTGGATCGCGATCGGATGGCTGCAGGCGGTGCAGGAGCATTAAATGGATGTGGACGGCCCGGATTAAAACGTTGAAGCGGTACGCAATGGAGGGCTCAGATCAACCGTGGGTTTTAAAAGAAATGGACGCACAAGATTAAAACGTACCGATTTGCTGAGATCTAACGGTTTGGATTAAACTGAACGATCGATTTAATCTCCACCGTCCGATCACGATTGCACGGCCGGGGTAGATTCCGACACGACACGGGTGCTTTTACCCATGCCAATCGTCTTCTCCGATGACGGCTATGGGCTAGCGGGTACGGCGAGCGACGGCGGCCGGATCTAAGGGCTAAAATGGAATCAGGGAAGCATGGCGGTCAAGAAGGTACCGGCGGTGGGGCTTGGAGTCATCAGAGCGTGGCCGGCGTCCAGCGGGGGTGGTGAAGGTGTGCGGGTCTCATCGATGAAGGAGGGGTGGCCGAGGTTGAAATAGAGACACCGGCGGGGTAAAATTGGCAGGCGAATACATGGAATGCCGAGTGGGGGGTTTCCTTATTCCGGTGAGCTCCTGCCATACATGCGTGTGGTGATCCCTGGATGATGACGCATCGGTTTATTGGGGGAAATAGTCATGGGATTGCTGGGGATTCAACGCGTGCGCCAATTTGGGGAAAGGGGCACGGGGGTGGCGGATTGGGCGGTCTAGGGTTTCGACCGAAAATCTTGGGACGGTGGCACGAGGAGGAATAAGGTACTGACAGGCGGGGGCCACTGTTAGCGGGCGGCTGGGGGTGCGGGCATGGCAACGGTTGAGGCTGACCAGGTGGGGTCGGGCGCATGCGGCAATCTTGGTGCCGACAGGTGGGGCTAGGGATTCAGCCGCGCGCGTGGAGAGAGGGGTTGGTCGCTGATGAGCGGGGCCCGCTTGGCAGAGAGGGGCGCGGGTTTGACCGGGCTAGGCCGGCCTGTTGAGGGGGGAAAGGGAAAGAGGGACCGTTACTGTTTAATTATATTTGTGGATAAAAATAGTTGCTGAAATTGATTTAAAATATTTGGGTTGCTTCCAAGGGTGATAAAAATTTGTAAAAATTTTCAAAAATAGGTCATGGCCTTGGGATCCTATAGAAATTTTCCTAGGCTCTAGCTTGGACATCGTCTCTAGGTTTTAGCTTATTTAAGCATTTTTAGCTTTATAGGAAATTCAAAAATAATCCTTTTCAGAAAAATATGAATAAAAATGTATTTTTACCTTTTTGGAAATTTGGGGTGTTACAAAAAGCTAGTCAAATACTAACCAGATAAGCATATCCTACTACAAGGAGCTTCAACAAACTTGATATGCAAAGAATTTAAACATTATTTTTCATTTATGTGCCAAGAGTTATTTGCAAGTCAACCTTATGGTAACATACCAAGCTAAGCCTAGGTTGAAATCATTAGAAGCTTAAAGCATTGGTCTTGGTATACACTTCAATGTCCTAGTTCATACCAAAATGCTATGGTAAGCAGTCTAGAACAAAGTAGTACGACAATGCAAACCCACCTAGATCTTTTCAATTTTAGCACAAGATAGCAAGAATATTAAATATTTTTCATTTCATTTTCATTTTTCATCATTTTTTTAATTTATAGCACTTAATGATCAAGTTGTGTATTAGCATCCAATTCAATAAGGAACTAGCTACCAGGTATGTAACAGATAGCAAATGAACTCTAACCTATTCATGCTAGTTTCCAGACTAAGTAGTGACCATTTTCAAGTTTTCACAAACAAAAGCCATGATAAAGATAGGTGTTGGGGGAAAATATTCCATCCTCAGGGTTATTGCAGTAACAGGACAAAGGCAGGCGATTGAATCAAAGGTTTCCAGCATGTATCTCCGGGGATGCACTAAATCAAGTTCGAAGTATGAAGACGGACTCTAGTTCGGAGTATATCTTCGAACTTAGACTCTTCCGAGAGCTTCCTTGCCGGCTAAGATGGAAGACTTATCTTCTTTCTCATTAGATTAGTCTTTTACCATTTTAGCCCTATTAAGGGTACCGAATAGTTTCCACTATGTCGGTTGTAATAGAGGGGTAAAAGGGTCTTTTCCTTAATATTTGGGCCTATAAATACCCCCCGTTTTACCCTGTAATGAGGACCGAATACAAGTTATTCAATACACACTTTCGAACTATTTTAAGCTATTATCCTTTCGGAGGCTTGGAATAGTTTACTTCGCAAACACTTCGTTTGTTAGTTTCTAATCTTCAGAAACCTGTTAGCGTAATCTTTTACGCCAACAGTTGGTGCCGTCCGTGGGGAACCTAGTCCAAAAAACTTCGTTCTCTACCAAGTTATTAAACCATGCCTCCTAAGCGAGTGCGGGTGGTAATCCTGTTCGGAGGTCTCCTCGGACCTCCGGAGCAAGATCTTCAGACACAGTTGAGGTCGGAGGACCTTCGACGTTTCCTCCACCTCAAACTTCGGAAGGCATTCCCCTTCCTCGGGCATACGGAGTTCCTCCGCCAACTCCATCTATACTTCAGCCAGCCGGAGTCTCTCTTCCACCTCAAGTTCCACTTAGAACCGATCCCTATAGTTCTCAAGACCCGGAAGATCCTTCCGGAGGAGATGAAGATGCTCTTGGTGATATGGCTGCTCAAATGGCCAGTCTCCAAGCTGAAGTAGCAAGGTGGCGGCAAGAAGCTGCAGATTAGGCTTCGTTCTCAGGCCACCCCATTCATCCCCGAAGTGCCTGAAGACGATGAACTTATTTATCCCGAAGCCCCGAGAACGCTTTCTTCGACACCGAGTCTCCGCTGCATCCTGAGTTGCAGAAAGTACGCTTCGACCCTAAGTTCAAAACTTCGAAGCTTTGCAAGTATGACGGAGATGAAGATCCTGGAGAATTCGTCGTCCGTTCTTATGCTTTAGCAATTGAAGCCAGTGGAGGAGTGCAGGACACTATGGCAAAATGTTTCCCCCTAGCTCTTCAAGGAGTGGCATTGCGGTGGTTCTGGTCTCTGAAGCCAGGATCAATCAGTTCATGGGGGCAGTTGAAGAAGAAGTTCGTGAGTAACTTTTAGGGTACCTTCGTACCCCCGATGTCAATAGGAAGTCTTTTCCAGGTGAAGCAGCTCCCTGGAGAGACCTTAAGAACAGTATTTCAAGCGCTTCGCTCATACGAAGTCGCAAATTCGAGGGTTAACTACGTCTTCTGTAGTTGACGCAGCTCGAGAGGGAGTTATTCATTCAGGCCTCCTTGATAAACTTCACCGGAAAAGTATATCTTCTGTTTCTCAGTTGATGTCTTATTTCGAGGAGTATGCAAGGTCAAAAGAGGGATGGCTTCGGAGAACTGCCTGCAACCCCGTTGATACTGCAAGAAGTTAATTTGGAAGTGAAAACTTCAGCAAACCGCAAGGGACTAACTTCGAAGCTCAGCATGACAGGCGTCGGGGGAAAAAGCATCCTCGTTCAGAAGTTCTGAACATTGCACCGCCACAGAAGTTTGCCCAAAGGGCTCCGCAACCTTCAGGAAGCAAGACCAACGGCTGGAGGCCGCCAGGGAAACCGGCTGGCAAAGCCCAGACCTTTTTCTGCTGCATCCATGGTGAAAATCGGAGTCACGCAACTGATGCGTGCAAGTCTATACTTGCTCTGAGAGGAGAGTATTTGGAAAGAACTTCGGGTCGAGGCACTACTGACCGAGTTCCGGCTGAAGTGTGTCCAGAGCTTGTCCAGGCTGTGGCGTGAATAGAGAACTTCAATCCGGCAAGACGCCCTCCGGTGGTCAATGTTATGCCACCTCCGAAGCAAGAAGACGGGCAAGATCGAGGAAAAAGAGTAGTCCTCCCCATCTCCAGAGGAGGGACCCTCGGAGGTATGTCAAAGAGGCAGAGAAGAGAATGTGTTAGAGAAGTGGGCCATATTGGAACCTCTTCATCTGCAGCTGCTATGCCTGAATGGTCCCATGTGCCAATATCTTTTTCCGTAGATGATGCAGCTGGTATAAAATTTCCACATGCAAACCCACTTGTCATCACTTCCGACATAGTAGGAACTGAGGTTCGAAGAGTGCTAATTGACGGAGGGAGTTCGGCGGATATTATTTTTGTCCAAGCCTTTGATCAACTATGCATCTCCAGAAAGCATCTTCTCCCAGCAGCCCGTCCTTTGCAACGCTTTGCAGGACCCCCTCTTGATGCCCTCAGCCAAATTGGCCTGGAAGTTACTTTCGGAGAGGGGCCACTGGCCTAGGACTAGAGGAAGTGATCTTCGATGTTGTGGATGCTCCATATGCATATAATGTCATCTTCGAAAGTGGCATGTTAAATAAATTCGGAGCTGTGGCGCATCATAATTACTTATGTATGAAGATGCCCACACAAGCGGGAGTGCTCACTGTGTTCGGAGATCAAGCCATTGCGCGAAGAGCGGAGTATGGTCATGGCTCTCCTCTTGACCCGAGACAGGTGAATAGTGTGCAAGATAATCCGGAAGATTTTTTGCTCCTAGCGAATCTTTGAAGAAATCCTTCCCAAGACCAAGTCCCGAAGGAGAGATTGCATCGAAGGTTATTGTCAAAGATGGCAAGGAATATTTATTTCAATTTGGTAAAGACTTGCCTCCAGAAGTTGCTACTTCCTTAGAGAAAGTAGTTGAGGAAAATTTAGATATCTTTGCTTGGTCTGATGAAGACATCACCGGAGTTAATCGGGACATTATTGAACACAATCTACTTGTGAACCCGAAGGCTCGACCTATTCGGTAAGGACTCCAGAAGTTGTCTACGGAGAGAGCTATCCTTGCTAAAGACGAAGTTGAAAAGTTGCTGAAGGCTGGGATTACCAGAGAAGTGGCTCATACGGAGTGGTTAGCCAACCCAGTCTTCGTTAGGAAGAAATCTTCCGGGAAGTGGCGCATGTGTATTGATTTTACATCCCTGAATAAAGCATGCCCCCGCGACCCCTACCCCATGCCCCGAATTGATCAATTGGTCGACTCCACTGCTGGTTCGGAGTTATTAAGCTTCCTCGACGTGTATTCCGTCTATCATCAAATCTGGTTAAAGCGCGAAGATGAAATCAAGACAAGCTTCGTAACTCCTTCAGGAGTCTTTTGTTATGTAAGAATGCCCTTTGGCTTAAGAAACACCGGGGCTACTTTTTCGAGGTTAATTGCTAAGGCTCTAGGTCATCAATTAGGTCGTAATGTAGAGGCCTATATGGATGATATTGTAATAAAGAGTGCTTTAAAGCACCAACATAGCCTAGACTTAGCAGAAACATTCAATAGCCTTCGAGCATGTGGGATCCGTCTTAACCCCGAAAAATGTATCTTCGGGGCGCAGGCTGGAAAATTGTTAGGGTATCTAGTTTCAAGTAGAGGGATCGAAGCTAGCCCCACTTAGATAACTGCGTTGTAGAGGATGGCTCCCTAGAGAATTTAAAGCAAGTGCAAAAGCTGACCGGTCGTCTTGCAGCATATAGCAGATTCCTGGCAAGGTCTGCGGAGAGAAGTTTGCCCATTTTCAATGCATTGAAAGGGTCCAAAGATTTTGCATGAACACCGGAGTGTCAAAAGAGGTTCGAAGATATTAAGAATTATCTTAGTAACCTTGCTACACTCACGGTGCCTGTTGCGGACGAAACCCTACTCCTCTACCTTGCAGCTACTGGCTCTGCTGTCAGTACAGTCCTTGTTAGAGAGGTTGATTTCAACGGGAAGTTGGTACAAAATCCAGTTTATTTTGTGTCTGAAGCATTGTCCGGAGCAAAAACAAGATATTCCGAGCTTGAGAAATTCACTTATGCTCTGATAATGGCTTCGAGGAAGCTAAGGCATTATTTCTTGGCACACAATGTAATTGTACCAACTTCGTATCCTTTGGGAGATATGCTCCGAAGTAAGGATTCCACTGGAAGAGTTGGGAAGTGGGCTGTTGAGTTAGCACCCTTCGACATATCCTTTGTGGCAAGAACAGCAATTAAGTCGCAAGTGTTGGTGGACTTCGTGGTAGAGTGGACTCCCCCTACAGCATGGGCTCCAGAGAAGCCAAGCGAAGGGATTTGGACTATTTAATCTAATGGAGCTTTCCAAGCATCCAGAGCAGGTGTAGGAGCTGTGATAATTTCGCCTTCAGGGCAAAAGGCAATGTACTCCGCAAGACTCAACTTTAAGT
Organism: Zizania palustris; assembly: GCA_019279435.1. Lineage (NCBI taxonomy): Eukaryota > Viridiplantae > Streptophyta > Magnoliopsida > Poales > Poaceae > Zizania > Zizania palustris. The sequence continues at coordinate 58,847,962 of JAAALK010000288.1, forward strand.
CTACCAATAATACAACAGAGTATGAGGGAATTTTATTGGGACTTCGAAAGGCACATGCTCTAGCGGCTACACGAGTTGTTATTAAAACAGACTCTCAGATTGTAGCAGGGCACGTAGACAAGAGTTTCCAAGTTCAACATCCACAGCTTGTAAAGTACTTAGAAGAAATCCGAAAGATCGAAGCAGCATTTAAAGGGATTTCCATTCAGAGTATACCTAGAGTAGAAAATATGCAAGCTGACATCTTAGCAAAAGCTGCAGCCGGAGCTATGGACATACCCGAAGAAGCTTTTTATGAAGAACTCAGTACACCTTCGGTGCCACAAATTCCTGCTGCGGAAGTCCTTTGCATTCCAAGTACAGATTGGCGAAGTTCAATCATGGAATTGTTGCAAGGAGAACCAAATATGTCCGAAGGCCACAACTTTCGAGGTTAAAGCTTAGAACTCGGAATTATCACATAATCAATGGTATTTTATACAAGGCCGGAGTATGTTCCCCTCTGCTCCGATGTATATCTCAAGCCGAAGGTCAAGAAATTCTTCGAGAAATTCATGAAGGACTTTGCGGTAGCCATCTAGACCCTCGAGCTTTGGCAGGAAAAACACTTCGCCAGGGGCTTTATTGGCCTACAATAGCAGCTGTTGCGGAGAGCTTGGTACGCACTTGCCAAGGATGTCAGTGGATGGGACGAAGAAATCATCGCCCACCAACAGCTCTTCAAGTCATTGCCCCAGTATGACCCATGGCCAGATGGGGCATGGATCTTATTGGTCCCTTCCCAGCAGCAAAAGGAAATTTGAAGTTCGCAGTGGTAGCAATCGAATACTTTTCAAAGTGGGTCGAAGCAGAGCCCCTAACAGCTATCACTTCGAATAATGTTCAAAAAAATTTCTAGAAGAATATCATATGCCGGTTCGGAGTGCCTCGGCAGCTGATAGTGGATAATGAAACACAGTTTGATGCAGAACCCTTCAGGAAATTCTGTGAAGACCTAGGCATTCAACTATGTTTTGCTGCAGCAAGACATCCTCAATCTAATGGAGCTGTTGAAAGAGCCAATGGTAATATCTTGTCAGGGCTGAATCGAAGAATAGTGGGATTGGCAAAAGGATTGTGTACCGAAGAGCTCCCAAAGTTCCTATGGTCCATCCGGACAACTCATACAAGGTCTACCGGCTTCACTCCTTTCAGACTATTATTCGGAGATGAAGCTATGACACCAACAGAGCTCAAAGGAGGATCACTTCGCAGCACCGAACCGGAAATAGAAGGAGAAAGACAAGCTTCGCTGGATTTAACAGAAGAGACAAGACTTCGAGCTATGGCAAATTTGTCAAAGTATCAGCAGCAGACGAAGACTTGGTTCGACCCGAAGGTCAAGATTAATGAACTTAGGCTGGGTCATCTCGTTTTGCGAAGTATTACAGCACTAGGAAAATAAGAAAATAAGTGGGAAGGTGATGAGGACATCACTTCACATGATACACACATGGAGCCTCCACCTACAATTCAACTACAAGGACCAATCACACGCGCCCGTGCCCGTCGTTTGAACCATGAGGTTAATTCTTTCCTTAGCAACTATTTCAATATTTGTTTGGATGTGATGCTACTGAATTCTAGTGATATTTTGTTGCTTAGGAACATGGGAGATGGAATAGAAGAGTTGGAGTTGAAGACGAAGTCGCACGGATGTTTTGAAGTCAAGATTTCGCTGGTTCGGACTACATCAACCACCCTGCACTAAAATGGGCATAACTTCCTCATACAAAGTCCGATTGGCACGTTCTTTGACTTTTTGGAAAGCTGAGGAGAAGACGGATCGTTTGCCGTTGGTTTCACCTCATTTGGAGTCTCGAGTCGTTCTGTGTGATTTAAACCGTCCTGCATGACAGAACTGGGCCGTGTTGGCCCATAGTCTGAGTCTGTTCGTCTTCTAGCCCACAGCCCGTGCCTGTTCGCCTTCCACAGGCTGCCGCCCTATATATTCTCACGCTAGCCACCTCTAGGGTTAGGTTTTGCTTTCTTTGCATCTACACTGTTGTGTTTAGATCCCGCCTCTTGCACCGGACCGATTGGCTGCTGTATTGGCGTTTGTGAAACCTCACCTTATCTTCGTTTGTCTGTGATTTGGCATTCGATTTGTATCCTTCCTGTTCTTGCTTGTGTTCTTGGGTTCGCTTGCAGGAATTAGCCTTCGTGGCGAGGTCAATCGCGTTCTGCGTGGTTGATAACCAACGGAGACAGTGGTGTAACGATTGCAAGGTTTTGATCCGCCGGACCGGAGCCTTGGATCGCCAACGTCGAGATTCTCCACCAACCCAAGTTTATCCTTTACCTAGCGGAAGATCGGGACCACTCCCCCATCAGAAGGTCCATACTTAATTGTTCGCTCAGGGCGTCCTGGTTCTTTTAAGTTAGCTAATTTGGAAGGTGAAGAGTTAGCGCATACATGGCATGCGGAGCACCTAAAGCGATACTTCGCATAGGGGCTCCTTGTAATCATTTGTAAACACTTTCCGAATCAATAAAGCATATGGTTCGGATAATGCCTACCCCTCATAAACTTCCCACTTCCAAGTGGACGCACTGGAATAGCGGAGTTGACCGAGAGGGAAGTGTCATTAATTTGAATCATATTTTCGGACTTCGGACCACTAGTCCGAAGTTTCCGACGTGGTGGGCTGAAATAATCTGGAGTCCAAGCCACCGGCTTGTAGGCATCCGTAAAAGAGCCCGAGACCACAGGATGCGGAGTCCAAGCCACCGGCTGGTAGACATCCGTAAAAAGAGTCCAAGGAGACCAAATGATGCGGTGTCCAAGCCACCGGCTTGTAGGCATTCGTAAAAAGAGTCCAAGGAGACCACTGCGAACTCCAAACCACTGGTTTGACAGAATTCGCAAAAAACGCCGAAGGAGGCCAAAACAAAACAGAGTTTGAGCCCATGAGCTTCGGATGTCTGTTAAAAAGTCCAAAGTGACAAATCGTCTAGGACACTAAAGTGTCCGGAAAGTAGTCCAAAGTGATTTCTTTCAAAAAATAAGGTAATAAGTTACCAATCTTCAGACTCCAAATAGTCGAAGACATTTTATAAGATTTTAATCAATCTTTAAATTGTTGAGGGGCTCCGAACCCCCAGAATTGTACTCCTATGTTTTTCTTTGCGCCTAACCATCTTTGAATATAATTAGAAGTTGCTTACGCCCAAAGAGGGGCTGGTAAATAGGGAGACAATTTTAAATCAATATTTATTATTCGAACAAATATGATTACATCATGAAAAATCGGTATCTATACCAAGAAGGAATCGAAGACGCCTTCGATTTCTAGAGCTAAGGTTGGAACGAGTAGTTCCAAAGCCGGGAGTTCGAACAACTTTGCGTTTAACTCTCCTACCTCCCTTCGAAGTCTAAAGTCTTTCTGTTCTTGTTGAAGCTCGGCCCAAGTTCGAAGTCGTTCGGGGCTCCTTTCCCAGCTTCCAAGTTCTTCAGGCTTTTTACCTTGAGCTTCATCTTTATCTTCGGACCATACAATGTCTTCAGAAGACAAAGTTTCCATGTTAACTTCTTTTTCTTCCTCTTTAATACAAGACAGTATGTCTTTGCTTACTTCGGGCGTAATCGCACCAGAGCTATCCCGAGGAACTAAAAATCGAGGGTGCTTGTGAAGTTTTAAAATATCGAAGGTAGCCCATAGTAGGCGGAGTTCTTCGTTAACGTCTAACACTTCAACATCTTCCATATGAGGGAAAGCCTAAAAACATGATAAGCAAATTTTCATTCATGAATGTACAAAAGCATGATGCTTTACATAGTCGAAGATCCTAAGATAAATCTAAACCTGTGGGTTTGGTGGAGGCTGGCTGCTCGAAGCTTGTCACCGAGCTTGCTTTTGGCATTGCCCTTCATCAATCCAAGCCTTGATCACAGAGCGACCTTCGGCTCTCCATGAAGTTTGGAAGGCTTGCCAAGCAGCGGCCACACCTTCGGAAGGAGTAAGAAGCTGATTGTCGTCAAAGGTAATGGGAGCCGCCCCTGCGTTCGGAGTTATCGATATGCCAGATCTTCGTAGTAACGAAATATGCCGATAGCAGCCACTTGTCCGAAGATTTCTCCGTACCGAATGCCTGCTGTCTTCATTTGCTTCACTGCTCCTTGGATCCTATTCAGTCGTCGCAGCAGGGGGATGTTGTCATCTGAAGGAAGCGTCCCAGTAGTACCAAAGTACTCTAGAACGCCTAGCAGTTGGTTCATGACCTCCGCAGCTAGCTTCTCCGACTTCAGTTTGTCTTCGATTAAGGCATCCTTCGCCGAAGTTAATTCTCCTACCACTCCAGAGAGCCTAGCTGCCTCCGTAGCTAAGAATTTTTCTGGTTGAGTAGGTGGCTAGCTTCCTCGGCAGCTTTGGCTTCTTCTTCTTGGAGCCTGACAAGCTCAGCTCCCGCCATGGCATGCTCTGCCATAATCTTTTCTATTTATGCCCGAAGCACAATTTGTTCTGCTTCGAGCTCCTTGTTCGCAGTTTCCAAGCTTTGTCTGGCCCTGCACTCTGCTAAAACCATGTTGTCTATGTGGGAAACCCGACCTTCAGAGATAGTAAGATTTCGCTGAAGAGTTTTATTTTCCTCTCGAAGGCGAAGGCTTCCACGTTCATTTGAAATGTTCGCAACTCGGGCCAAGACTATTTGCTGCGAAGAGAAAAAACCAAGGTGAGAAATTATTTGTACATAAGTTTAATTTTGTTTTGCAGATACTTCGTACCTGGTATACTGCACGCTCCATAGCAGCATTGAGCTCCGAACTCTCTGCCTCACTCAAGATAGCTACCAAGTCTGTCTCCCCGACTTCGCGGCTAGCTCGATCCAAAGGCTCGAGCAAAGTCCGAAGCCCAGTTCTTCGCTCCAAGAAAGGAGCTAGAAGAGGGAGCATAGACAGGGCCCTTTGGTCGTCTTCGTTCGGTGAAGGTCCGGAGTGCTGAGTCGTATCCTTTGGAACTCCAGTAGACTGACCCCCCTCCGTAGATTGGCTTCCGTATGTCGATTTAGACGGAGTTGATCCTGAGCTCGGAGCAGGGAGGTGGTCCATCTTGCCTTTGCCTTTTCCAGGTCCCATTTGAGCGACTCCTGGAATCAGCTCCGAAGTTGTCAAAGGCCCAGGAATTATATCTTTTGGACGGACCTCTTCCACGGGAGTAGATCCATTTGAAACAAAGGTATTATACATTGTATAATTTTGCAGGAAAAAAGAACAAAAGAATTATGCGAAGTTTACCTCCGACGTCTTGGCGATGGGTGAGCATTGGACTGCTTGGTGGGTCGAAGGCTACTCCAAAGTCCTCGTCGGAGTCAACATTCAAATCTTCGACTGTTGGAGCATCTTCGGGAGCGGCAGTCGTTGCTTCACCTGGAATCAAAGTTGATTCTACAGCAACTTCGACTCCGCCTTCGTTCACAGGGACTCCATCCTGCGGTAAATTTTCTTGTGCAGCCGGAGTCCTCACTTGATCAGGGTTGTCTTGAGACTCCGGCACGCTCGCAGCATCATCAGTAGTTGCATCAGTTTGGGCTGCATCCTTGTCGATCAGGTCAACAAGCATTCTGCCTTCATCCTCCAAGGAATCGGAGACTGAAGCTATTGGACTTGAAGGCGCAACAACTCATGGCTTTCGAGCTACCTTCTTCAGTGGAGTCTTGGCAGAGCTCGAGGCTCCAGCTTCGGCTTTTCTCTTTTTGGGCCCTTTCTCCGAAGGTACCTAATCCAAAAGAGGGGGCGGAACAACTTCGAGTAGCCCCCATACTCGGTTGGACCGCTCCCAAGTACCAACCAATTTAATCCTCCATTCCTTCTCGGCCGGAGTCGGGACTCCAGAATCTTCTCCAAAGCTCGTACAATCTGCTCCGAGGGTATAGGAGCTGAAGATGCTGAAAAATGAATTAACATTGGTTATTTCTTCGAATAAATATACATAATATATGTTGTTTCGAAGTTACCTGCAGGGCTCGAGTTCGAAGAAATTTTGCGGAGGCCGCCCTCCGAATCTTCCTCGAAGGTGATCGGCTAGTTGGCCATCAGAGGAGGGATCTGAAGCCCGAGGAATTCTTCTGCTAAGTCTCGCATGCTCAGGTGGCGAGTAATTTTTTGGAGCAGGCTGAGGCGAGCTTCGAGCTGGCCCAGATCCGGATGCACAAGAGCTTCCTTTCAGAAGTTGATATCTTGCAAGGGTCCAGCTAGACGGCTGCTCGCTCCAACTTCGGCATAAAACCACATCAAGATCCAGTCTGTGTACCATCTAGCATTGATGGCCTTGGCGGGGAACCGAAGAGCATACTCGTCTCGAAGCCTAAAGTTGATGCTTCCGAAGGCCACCACTATCTTTTCACCTCCGGGGCCTACGAAGGTCTTTGGTTGGCACGAAGCTCTGTGCAGTGCTGCGAAGATCTCAGCCCTTCCTTCGCAACCTTCCGCTCGCAATGCCCATTCGAAGATGGCAAGACGTGCTACTGCATTCGGAGAGAGCTAGGGGAGAGTAACGTGGAATAAATCCAATACCTCGGCCAAGAAGTCAACTGCCGGAAGCCCCAAGCCAGCTTCGAAGAAGGCTTCGAAGACAACCACTTCTCCGGGTCTTGGCGATGGAATGACTTCTTTCCAAGGTTTGCGAATCATGATCCCATAACTTATTTTGCCTTCTATTGCGGCCGCGAGCGATTCCCTCTTGCAGGTTGAGGGCCCCAATTGATAGGACTGATCTGTGTACTTCGTTGACGCCGAGAAGAGGTCATGAGGGCCAACATTTTGGGGATTTCTCCCCGCCGCCGCCATTGCTGCCACTGCTGGTGTTGGAGTTGCCGTTGCCGATGTCGCCGCCACCGCTGCTACCGTAGCCTGTCGCCGGGCCAAGGCTGAAGCCGCTCCAGGAACCTTGAAACTGGTTTTTGCCATGGGATCGCACGGGTTGCTTGAGGGGAAAAACGGAGGCTAGGGTTTGTCTGATGGCTTGTTTGCATGAAAGCGGTGGAAAGGTACTCGAGAAGGGTCTGGGCCCTCTATTTATAGCCTAGACCACGAATTCTTACCATTTACATCTGCCGTTTTGCTTTCTTAACCGTTATTTTGTTGCGGAGTTAATGCATCGTGTAACTTCCGTTAGAAGGAAAAAGCCAACGGCTATTTCTTCTAAGCCTGAAAAGGCTTTCGGGATTCTTAAGTTACTTCTAAGATAGTTCGAATGTAACTTTCTTAGCAGTTGATTCGAAGTTTAACATCTCCACGTATTTCGGAGGTGAATTAAATCTGCTAACCCCTACGCATGATTATTTGTCTTGCATATACTGCTCTCCTAACATTACAGATTTGGCGGAGAAGCGTATTCGAGGGGCTTACTGTTGGGGGAAAATATTCCATCCTCAGGGTTATTGCAGTAACAGGACAAAGGCAGGCGATTGAATCAAAGGTTTCCAGCTTGTATCTCCGGGGATGCACTGAATCAAGTTCGAAGTATGAAGACGGACTCTAGTTCGGAGTATATCTTCGAACTTAGACTCTTCCGAGAGCTTCCTTGCCAGCTAAGATGGAAGACTTATCTTCTTTCTCATTAGATTAGTATTTTACCATTTTAGCCCTATTAAGGGTACCGAATAGTTTCCACTATGTCGGTTGTAATAGAGGGGTAAAAGGGTCTTTTCCTTAATATTTGGGCCTATAAATACCCCCCGTTTTACCCTGTAATAAGGACCGAATACAAGTTATTCAATACACACTTTCGAACTATTTTAAGCTATTATCCTTTCGGAGGCTTGGAATAGTTTACTTCGGAAACACTTTGTTTGTTAGTTTCTAATCTTCAGAAACCTGTTAGCATAATATTTTACGCCCACAATAGGTATCAGATGCATTCAATCCAAGCATAATCAATAGTAGTACAAGACAGTATTGTAAAGTCATAATAAAGCATGTACTTGTAAAAGCAATTAATCATATTACAGAAGCTTATGCAATGCTACTATTGACACGAAAACGTGCCCTGCACTTGCGTCGGTTCGACGATCCAAAAGTGTGCGGATACTTAGGGACGGAGCCTAAGCGTAACACAACACTGATGTTGCATTCCGAATAGCCTTAATAGTGGCAAGGGGGTTGAGTTTCTAGGTAATCATATCATACAAAAACAATCCAATTAGCCAAAAAGAAATATATAAATAAAATAAACCAGCCAACTGAATGGAGCCTAACTGATTCGAAGTGTATCGTGCGAAGGGTTCACCGAAGGGAGGCCTTTGGCATCTGGTACGAAGGGTCTCACCGAAGGTATCCTTCGGCGTTCAGATCAATCTGGCCGAAGACAGGCTCCGAATGGATTCGACGTGAAATCACCTTCAAATAGCAGGGTTCGGTGCGAAGTCTCTGACATGACAAAAATATTCCAGCGCAACTCACTAGCGTGACTTCTTCTGGCGCGAAGCGTGGGCATGGTGAAGCATGATGCGATGAAGCCTGCTACATAGTGCTTTGGTGTGCGGGACTTGGTCAAACCGACAATAGCGTGATGGGTCCGACATGGGTAGTCGAAGCAGGGGTTCCGTTGAAGGACGTTCTGGTAGCCTCCAAAACTAGTTTCCTGGCTTCGGACACCTCAGGCGAAGGGGCTCCGAGCATGAAAACCTGCAACAAATCAGAGATCAAGTGCCAATTTGTCCTAGAAACCGAATCTTCTAAGTGTTGCAGTAGAGAAACGAAGGTAGCAATCTGTTACGTAGATTAACGGATACTTCACAGGCGAAGTAACAACGCGATAGCAATTTGTTACGTAGATTAATGGGTACTTCACGAGTGAAGTAACAAGGCTTACCACTATTTCGAAGTGGCCGGCAGTGGTCTTCCAGGCAAACCCACGAAGGTTGTACAAAAAAGTAAATAAAAGAAAGATACGGTTCAAAGCTAGGGCTTTATTGTTGAATTGTGTTGGGGGGTCTAATCAACTGGCCTCACTCCTATATTTATAGGGGCTAGTCTTCTTATCTCTAAGGTTAATCTGGTAGGATTCAGCCTAATCAAGCTTAGGGATAAAAATAACCAGAATAAGACTCAAACTCTATCTCCTAAAAAACCCGAAGTGGGCCTTCGGCAAGGCCTGCTGAAGCCTGCTCCTCGGGCTGAAGCTTCGGTGAGGCAGCCCTCCGAAGGCCTTCGGGCCGAAAGTAGCAGGCCGCAAGAAGGCTTTCGAAGCACAATGTCCGATGGGCCTTCGACCCTACAAGGCTTCGGCCTAGTCCAGGTCGTGTGTATTTTTGGCCCAAATTCCCAAAATTGATATTTTGACAATCTTCACCATTAATGCCATTTTTTGCTGTCAACAGCTACACAACTCTTCCTCACATGATGCCATAAGAATGACAAATGCCAAGCTCTCCTCTTAAAAATGCAAAGCGAGAAGCATCAAGAGGCTTGTTAAAAATATTTGCAAGCTGGTTTTGGGTATCAACAAAGCGCAAATCGATATCACCCTTCTCATTGTGATCTCTTCATAAATTGTTGACACAGAAATGTGCCCCCGCACTTGGGTAAATTCGATGATCCAAAAGTGTGTGGATACTTAGGGACAAGCCTAAGCGTAACACAACACCAACGTCGCGTTCCGACTACCCTTAGCCATGGTAATGGGGGTGGAGTCGCCAGGTAATCATATCACACAGAAATAATACAATTAGCCGAAAGAAAGGTATTAAATAGAATAAGTCAAAAACTTGATGAAGCCCGACTGATTCGAAGTATGGTGCGAAGGGTGTCGCCAAAGCGTACCTTTGGTGTCTAATACAAAGTGTTCCGCCGAAGGGTACCTTCAGTGTTCGGACTATTCTAGCATGAAGATAGACATCGAACCGATCGAGATGCAACAATCAACTCCAAACAACGTGGTTCGGCGCGAAGTCTCCGATATAGTAGGATACAGAATAATGACTTAGGTGCAATGCACGAGCATGACTTCGTCTGGAGCAGAGTACGAGCGTGGTGAAGCCTGTCATGACAAAGTCTGTCAGCGAAGCGTGTTGGCGTGCGGGACTTGGCCAAACCGACAACAGCGTGATGGTCCAGCACGGGCGGTCGAAGCAGCAGTCTCACCGAAGGGTGTTCTGGCAACCTCCGAAAGTGATATCTCAGCTCTGGACACTTCCGACGAAGTGGCTCTGAACGTGGAAACCTGCAACAGAGTAGATTCAAAGTACCAATTCGGCCCGAGGACCGAATTCTGCTGAGTGTTGCACTAGTGGTGAGGGTAGCAATCTATTACGCAGATTAGCGGATACTTCATAGGTGAAGTAACAAGGCGATAGCATTCTATTACGTAGAATAACGGATACTTCACAGGCGAAGTAACAAGGATTACCACTGTTCCGAAGTGGCCGTCGGATGGCTTCCAGGCAAACCCACGAAGAATACAGAAAAGTAAAGATAAAGTAAAGTACGGTTCAAAGCTAGGGCTTTGTGGTTGATTTGTGTTGGGGGGGTTCTGAATCTGGCCTCACCCCTATATTTATAGGGGCTAGACTTCTAATCTCTAAGCCTAATCTAGTGGAATTCTGTTTGGTCCCGCGTAAAATACTTAGTAAAAAATCAGACTCAATCTCTAACTCTTGCCCGAAGTGGGCCTTCAGGCACGGCCCGCCGAAGCTTGCTCCTCGGGCCGAAGCTTCGGTGAAGTGGGCCTCTGGGCCAAAGGCTGTGGGCTGGCTGGAAGCTTCCGAAGCCCATAGCCCAGTGGTCCTTCGGCCCTGTAGGGCTTCGGCCTAACCCGGGACATGTACATTTTCGGCCCAAATTACCAAAATTGATATTTTAACAATCTTAACCATTAATGCCATTTTTTGCTATCAACAGAAATGATAACGCACGTCAATGTGTTTGGTCCTAAAATGTTGTACTGAGTTGTTTGCTAAGCTGATCGCACTCGTGTTGTCACAAAACAATAGAACACCCTTAAAATCCAACCCCAAATCCCGCAAAGTAGAAACCATCCACAAAATCTATGCGCAATAGCTAGCGACAGCTACATATTCAGCCTCGGCTGTAGACTGTGCAACGCTAGAATGTTTGTGAGAAGACCAACACACAAGAGAAGAACCGAGGAAATGACAAGTCCCATATGTACTCTTTCGATCAATAAGACATCTAGCAAAGTCAGCATCAGAAAAACCTTTCAAACATAATGAAGATGATGTAGAGTACCAAATACCAAATTCAAGAGTGTGCTTGAGATACCTTAGAATGCGCTTGATAGCTTGATGATGTGAAGCCCTTGGAGAAGCCTGATAACGAGCGCACAAACATACTACAAAGTGTATGTCCGGCCTCGTAGCTGTCAACTAGAGGATGGAGACGATCATGCTTCGGAACTCCTTCTGTTCTACTTCTTCTCTATCTTCATCTAGATCTAGCGCAACTGAAGTACCCATTGAGGTAGCAAGTGGTTTTGCATCTGTCATGTCAAAGCGTTTTAGCAGGTCTTTAGTGTATTTTGTTTGATGTACAAATGTTCCATGTTTGCTTTGCTTGATTTGCAAACCAAGGAAGAAGGTCAGGTCTCCCATCATCGACATTTCAAATTCCCTACTCATAGATTCAACAAACTCTGCCACAAGAGTATGAGATGAACCACCAAAAATTATGTCATCAACATAAATCCGAACAAGTAAAAAATATTTGCCATGCATGAGAGTGAACAAGGTCTTATCAACAGAGCCCATTTTTTACCCGTGCTCAATCAAGAAGTTCCTAAGGTGGTCATACCAAGCCCTAGGAGCTTACTTGGGCCCATATAAAGCTTTGTGTAGTTTAAAGACACTATGGGGTACTTGGGATGCTCAAAGCCAAGGGGTTGCTTGACATACATATCTTCTCCTTCGAAACCATTAAGGAAAGCACTTTTTACATCCATTTGATAAGGTTTAAAACCACGAGACGATGCAAAAGCAAGCAACATCCTAATGGCCTCAAGTCGAGCTACCGGTGCAAAATTTTCTCCAAAACCAACCCCCTCGACTTGAGTATAACCCTGAGCCACAAGTCTAGCCTTGTTTCTCACTATAGCCCCATCCTCCCCTAGTTTGTTTTTGAAAATCCATTTTGTTTCAATGATGTGAACTCTAGGGGGTGGATCAACAAGAATCTAAACTTGATTTCTATCAAAATTTTCCAGCTCTTCATGCATAGCAGTTGATCCAACTTGCATCAGACAAAGCATGACTAACATCTAATGGCTCAAAAGTAGCAATAAATGCAAAATCAACAAAGTGAGCACGAGATCGGGTTACCCTTTCATTTAGCTCACCGATGATCTACTCAAGAGGATGCATTCTCTGAATACGAAGCGGTGCTTCTCTTTGCGACAGAATATCCCCCTCAACTCTTGCTGAAGTTTGCTCCAAGCTGCTAGAAGTAGATGCTTCAGGTCCTCTTGTAGATGTGGACGACACTTCTGGAGATGTCGTAGGAGGAGGTTATGGCACCCTTTCATGATCTTCAACATCTGATGAATCTTCTTCCTCAAAGATTGTTTCAATCATATCAAACTCACTCGCAAGTTCAAAGGCAAGACTAACACATGGAGATGTTTCATCAAACGATACATCACAAGATTCAACTATAGTGTAAGTTTCAAGATTAAAGATACGATAAGAATGACCATGCAAGGAATAGCCAAAAAAGATTCCATCATATGGACGTGACTCAAACTTGTCCAAGTTACCGCGCTTTAGGATGAAGAACCGACATCCAAATACTCTTAAGAGAGTGACCTTGGGCTTCCTCCCAAAGTGAAGTTCATAAGACGTAAAATTCAACAAGGAGTGCAAAAAGATCCTATTGGAGATGTAGCATGCTGTACTCATGGCTTCAACCCAAAATTTTCTAGGAGTTCTATGCTCGTTGAGCATCGTCCTAACCATCTCCACAAGTGTGCAATTTTTCCTCTCAACAACACCGTTTTGTTGAGGGACCCTAGGAGCAGAAAACTGATGCTCAATCCCATGTTCAAGGAAAAAGTCTGCAAAACAACTATTCTTGAACTTGGTGCCATTGTCACTTCGAATGGTTTTCATTGCACCGGGGAGTTCATTGAATAGCCTTAATGCTAAGCTCCGAAAGTGTATAAACACTTCATCCTTGCTTACAAGAAAGAAAATCCAAGAGTAACGAGAGTAATCGTAAACAACAACAAGAACGTACCATTTACCGCCTAATGAGCTAACCCAGGATAGACCTACAGTGTCCATATGAAGAAGCTCTCCGGGCCACTCAGTCATCACCATGTTTATGGGTGAATGAGAGGCGGCAACCATTTTTCCTAGATGACAAGGATCACAAACGAGGTTCTTCTCAAATTTGAGCTTGGGCAATCCCCGGATAAGTCCTAGGGCACTCAATCTAGCGAGTAAATCAAAGCACATGTGCCCTAGTCTCCTATGCCACATCCAAAGCTCAGAAGAAGGTTCAGCTAAAAAGCAATGAGAAGAACCAAATGATTTAGAGAAATCAGCTCCAAACACTCTCCCAACTCTCAAAATTTTGTAAATAAAAGCACCAGAAGAATCAAGCACATGAGAGGCATCACGACTAAAGTGTACGTCAAAACCCTCATCAAGCAATTGAGAGAAAGAAAGCAAGTTATACCCCAAGTCCACAACCAAAGCAACATTTGAAAGAGTGAAGTTTTCATTGATTCTAATCATACCTTGGCCTTTCACTCTACTTATTCGATTGTTTCCAAAAGTGATGTGTTCTCGTTGCTTGGTCAAGGTGAAGCTAGAGAACTATGATGACTTTTCGGTCATGTGGCACGAACAACTAGAATCCATAATCCCCTTATTCTCCAGACTTCCATGCCTTCCCTACACAGAGCTAGAAGATCTCGAGTACTCAGTGCTGGGGTTAGTAACAAAACATTTAGGTATCCAACACTAAACAACTCGAGAGTTAGGCAAAACAGAAGAATTTGTAGTAAAAGAATCATGATAAAAGCGAGGTCTTCTTGCAAAGTGTTGAGGTCTCCTAAAATGACTTGGACCAAAACCTCTAACACATCATATGAAGCATGATGTAAACCACGATGTGTATTGTCACTCAAATAATCACGAGGAGCCTCAAAATCAGAATAAGAACGATAATCATACTCATACATATCACAAGATGGATAATACAAATCATGAAAGTTCATAGAACGACGTTCATCCTTGATACAATGATAACAAAACCCAATCAAATGACCTACACGATGACAATAAGAGCAATGATAAACTTTCTTACGAGTAGGTACATAGGTTTCAGGTGCAAACCTCATAGTTTTTCTGGGTTTTTTCATGGAGTCTGTCTTTGGTGGTGGAATGATTATCTTTGTAGGTTTGGTGGGATTCTTGGCTTTTTGAGTGGTGTCTAACTAGGCTCTCTCTTTCTCAAGGGTAGTAGGCAGAGTGAACACAGTTTTTCTTGGGATATTTGATGTAGTTCTTCTTGACACGAAAACGTGCCCCTGCACTTGGGACAGTTCGACGATCCAAAAGTGTGCGAATACTTAAGGACAAGCCTAAGCGTAACACAACACTGACATCACATTGCAACAACCCTTAACAATGGCAAGGGGGTAGAGTCGCCAGTTAATCAGATCACACATAAATAATCCAATTAGATGAAAAAATATATTAGATAAAATAAACCAGCAAGCTGAATGGAGCTTGACTGATTTGAATGGTACTGTGCGAAGAGGTATCGCCGAAGGTTACCTTCGGCGTCTAATGCAAAGGGTCTTGCCGAAGGGTACCTTCAGCGTTCGAACTAATCTAGCCAAAGGCGGGCTCCAAACAGATCTCGACGCGACAATCACCTCCGAACAATGGGGTTCGGTGCGATGTCTCTAACACGACAAAAATATCCCAACATGAGGCACTAGCTGTGACTTCGTCTAGCGCGGGGCGCAACCATGGTGAAGCCTATCTTGACGAAGCCTACTGTGGAGCGTGTTGGCGCGTGAGTCTCGGTCAAACTGACAACAGTGTGATGGTCCGGCACGGGTGGTCGAAGCGTGGATTCTACCGAAGGGTGTTCTGGCAGCCTCCGAAACCAGTCTCCTTGCTTCGGACACCTCCGGCGAAGTGGCTCCAAGTGTGAAAACCTACAATAAAATAGAGATCATGTGTCAATTCAGCCTAGGAACCGAATCTGCTAAGTGTTGCAGTAGGGGAACAAAGGTAGGAATCTATTACGTAGATTGACGGATACTTCACAGGCAAAGTAACAAGGTGATAGCAATCTGTTACGTAGATTAATGGGTACTTCACAAGCGAAGTAACAAGGATTACCACTGTTTCGATGTGGACGACGAAGGACTTCCAAGAAAACCCACGAAGGTTGCAGAAAAGTAAAGATAAAAGTAAAGGTACGGTTCAAAGCTAGGGCTTTGTGGTTGATTTTTGTTGGGGGGCTTAATGAACCGGCCTCACCCCTATATTTATAGGGGCCAGTCTTCTAGTATCTAAGCCTAATCTGGTAGGATCAACCTAATCACGCGTAGGGATAAAATTTGCCAGAATCAGACTCAAACCTTATCTCTAGAAATCAGCCCGAAGTGGGCCTTCGGTCAGACCCACCAAAGCCTGCTCCTCGGGTCGAAGCTTCGGTGAGGCAGGCCTCCGAAGGCCTTTGGGCCGAAGCTAGCAGGCCTGCTGGAAGCTTCTGAAGCCCATAGCTTCAATGGGCCTTCGACCCTATAGGGATTCGACCTGATCCAGGACATGTGTATTTTTTTCCCAAATTACCAAAATTGATATTTTGACAATCTTAACCATTTAATGCCATTTTTCTCTATCAACACATGCCCCCTGCCTTTTAGTGAACTAAGTGAACTAAAAGCATAATGGGCTAAGGATGATTCCTCCCATATCGGCCTCTCTACACGTTCAAGCTATTTGCCACATACTCAGGAAATACTTTTTCAAGTACTTGCCATTCAAAGCTCTTCGAAACCGCTCCTTGTAGAGATTCTAACTCATATGCATTACCTAGAGTGATTTCGTCTATTTTGAAAGGGCCTTCCCAACTAGGTGACCACTTACCAAATTTGGGGCTCTTAGTTCCTAAGGGCAATATCGTCTTCCAAACCAAATCACGAACTTGAAATGATTTTGGTTTAACTTTCTTATTGTAGGCTCTAGCTACTCTCCTCTTATCTATCTCTATAGCTTCTAAAGCCTTTAGCCTCTTATCGGTCACTTCTTCTAAATTGTCCTTCAAAATAATTTCATAGTCATTGACTGATAAGTCATCTTGCTTTAGAACTCTTAAAGAGCCAAGATCCACTTCTATGGGTAGAACGGCCTCTTGACCATATACTAGCTCATATGGACTAACTTTGGTATCACCGTGCTTCACAATTCTACAAGCCCATAGCGCCTCGGAAAGCACTTCATGCCACCTCTTAGGGAACTCTTCGATCTTCTTAATGAGCTTAATCATAGTTTTATTACTAGACTCGGCCTGACCATTGGCCTGAGCATAATATGGCGAAGAGTTTATCAACTTGATACCATAAAATTCGGCAAAGTCTCTCACTTCTTTAGAGACAAATGAACTACCCTTATCTGTAGTGAGAGTTTGGGGAATACTGAATCTATGTATAATGTGCTTCAAGATAAAATCAGTTACCTCATTGTGACTCATATTCTTGAGAGGCATGACTTCAGTCCATTTGGTGAAGTATTCCGTTGCCATCAACACGAACCGATGCCCTTTTGAAGGAGGATAAATTTGGCCGATGAAGTCTAAACCCCAACCTCAGAATGGCCATGGCTTGATAATAGGGTTAACTAATGAAGGAGGAGCTAGATGAATATTACCAAACTTCTAACATGCTTCACACCCTTTATAATATCTAAAACAATCCTTAGTCATAGTCGGCCAATAGAAACCTGCTCTTTTGAGCATCCAACTCATTTTATTGGCCGACTGATGAGTGCCACAAATTCCTTCATGGACTTCTCCCGTAGCTACTTGTGACTGTTCATCATATAAACACTTTAAATGTACTCCATCAATAGTTCGGTCATATAGTACATCATCTAGCAACAAAAATTTAAACGCTTGTCGCCGAACTTTCTGATAAACCCTTCGACTAGGATTTCTCAAATACTGGACGATTGCAATTATCCAATCACCCTTATGGACCTCTGGAGGGTTTGTTGACTCCTTTCCTAGAGTGATGTACAAACTATTAACTTCGGATTGCCCCTCGGGCCTTTCCCACTTCTGCCGAAGTCTAATTAGATCGGCCGTGCGGAGCCGATTAGGCCGAAGCCTTCCGCCGGAGGGTTCTATTTCCTGAAGACCTCCGCTATCCAACGGGCTTTGGTGCAGGTGCTCTAGCGCGCAAGATCCTTCGGCGGATGAAGTTTTCTAGACTAAGGGCTCCATCGCGTTGCACTCTTCGGTGGCTGGAGGGGTTCGACCCGGAGATTTCAACATACCTCGCTCCTGCCTGAAGCTTCTAGCTTTGGTAGTGAGATCAAGCATCGGCTTTTCCTGTACAAAAAATTTACCTCTCCTGAATTGATAGTGAGACGCTTGCTGAGCCAAATCATTTGCAATGGAATTGGCTTCTCTTGACACGTGAGAAATTTTGAAGTCATCAAAACTAGCAATTATGTCTAAACATTTATCCAAGTAACTATTTAGCAAGCCATTAAAACATTGAGCACTCTTAGCTAATTTTTATACTACTAACAGAGAATCACTATATGCATGGACATGTTTAGCACTTATAGATTCTAGCAATTCAAGTCCTAGCAATAGAGCCTCATATTCAACTTGGTTATTAGTAGAGGGAAATTCTAAATGGGCCGAGGTCTCAAAGCGCATTCCATTAGGTGATATGAGGACCACTCCAATACCTTGGTCATTCTTGCAAGCTAAACAATCAAAATAAAGTGTCCATTGTACTACCTCAATTAGAGCAATATCATCACCCCAATTGACGTCCACGTGGTGATCAACTATAAAGTTAGCAACAATTTGACCTTTCATAGGTCTTAGAGGTTCATAGGCCAAACCATACTCAATCAAAGCGTAAGCCCACTTTCTGATTCTTCCACTTAGAATCGGTTTTTACAACATGTATTTTATAACATCGGTTTGGCAAGCAACAATACATGTAGTAGGGAGAAGATAGTGACGTAATTTGGTACATGCGTAATAAAGTGATAAACATAAATGCTCCACAAACATGTATCTAGTTTCGGCGTCCAGCAAGTGGCGGCTCAAGAATGTGATGATGCACTCTCTTCCCTCCACCTCCTGGGTTAGTACGACCCCTATCACGCTATCTTCGGCAGCAATGTACAGCCGAAACAGAATTCTGGCTTTTGGTGCTGTCACGCCCAGATTTAATAAATCCAGACCTTTATTGAAATTCCATAGAAAATCAATAAACCAAGACGTTCATCATGCGACCACGTACAATACGAGCAATCATTCACGGTTCGTAGACCGTATTAGTACAAAAGTGTATAAAGGTAAAGAGAAACTAATAAAACAAAGGTCTTAGATGAACGCCTCCTTCATCCTCCTCGTAGTAGACGGGCTCTGGTGGTGTAAGTCAACGGGGGTGAGTACAAACGTACTCAGCAAGCCACCGGATGCAAATATAATGCAGGGTAGTAACAAGGGAGATAGTGGCTAATTTTGCGGAAGAGCATAATTTGTAAAGCAATTAAATGTGATCAATTTATTAGTACTGAAATGTAAACACGTGTATGCATCATCATATTCTAACTCGAGGGGTACAGTCAGCCCACCCTCGCTCAACAGTCCTTACATGCCATGAATAACTCAACCATTCAAACAATAGTAAACTAACTGCGAGAAGTCACACAACCCGCCCTTGACCGTGGGCTCGACTTTTCGAAAATATTAAATACTCTGATCAGAGGTGTACCACTGTACCCACAAGGCACACACTCATCACTTACACCAAAGTGTAACGAGATGACCCATACCATGGGAACTTGTGCCAAAACCTTCCATATGGTCCCCCTCGACCCGACAGCACCCTCTTATGGGTTTCATATGGTGCCCCGATGCGTCGAGCCACACCATACCACCCTTGAGCCACGTCGGTACAAGTCACCCGCAGGTTGCCCCTTGCCCCCTCCACTATGGTGCATCAAGCTCAGATTGTTCCATACTTTCAGTTAGGACTTACCCATTAGACTTGTGGTTAGTACGGAAGTGCTTTGCAACAGATCCCGCAGACCAGTCCTTATAGTGCCCCGGGTGTGACCAACCAATGCCCTAGCTTGCACCCGGAACCCACCATACTTATAACATAGCCAACTCCAACAGAGTCTAGAGACGATAATAACGGGGTAATACATATAGTAGAATCCAGCTATCTATGACTCGTTCTTTTTATTCTATACACTACTAGAAAACCCCCCTGTAGCTACGCCATAGTAGTAACGCCATGTAAAAGCATCTCTACATCCACATATAAAGATGCTTGTTGACACGATTTTGAAAGCATGTCAGATTGTTACGATAATAGACACGCTTATACTATTATGAATCATACGAAGACATTTTTTGACACGCTATTGAAGTCATCTCAAAATGACACGACGTTAGACACGATTTAAAACGTCATTATCACATAGAGACGTTGTAAAGTGTATCAAACATTTGTTTATATCTAGGTATAGATGCTTTCTAACTTGATTAGAAAAGCGTATTGAATTGATACAAAGTTTAACATGCTATCATTCCACGAATAGCATGTAGATTAGTCGTAAATCGTATCAAATAACAATCAATAGAAAATGACATGGACATAAACACACTTTGAAGTGTCATTATCCTCTTGACACATTTTAAAGCATATCAAACAATTGTTTGTAATCGCGCCTCACTCTTTAGTCCCACCTCGCTAGTTTGAAGCAGTGTGAGTGGTGGGCTGCCTATAAAACCAGGGCGAGGGGCACACCTTAGCAGCACAAATCTAATGCGTTTTGCATTAGTATTATGTCAAGAAATAAAATTATGTTTGAAGTTTGATACACATATTAAGTAATGATTTATTTTATGGTTATTTTCTATAGATAACCATGTTGATTTCAAATATCCGGATAAGATTTTTTTGGATTCGGACGGAAACTATCCGATTCATTTTCATCCCTAGCCACGTCACGTGCCACATCATCTGCCACGTCACGTTCCGTGCTCTACAAATTCGTCTCTATACTTATTACTGCGCAATAAGGCGTCCTTATAAAACACATCTATATTATTAGACATGATTTGTATATGTATCTATAAATTGTATCTACATTTATTAACGTGAATGAAATGTCACAATACTACGTAACTACACCACTACAGATGTTTTATACATGTGTCTACTAAATTGTATCTAACTTTATAGATATGCAAATAACGTGTTTATAGACTGTCTCTTTCTATCATAGCAACGCATAAATAATTCATCTCTACAAGGTCTGACGCGGTACGTACGAAGACGCTTCTAACACGCTTTATGAACGCGTGTCTATATTGACATAGAGATGAAATAAAGCATGTCTACACCCTAATTCTGGTGTAGCTACAGGGGGAGTTTTCTAGTAGTGATAGCAGTTGTGCCGGTACATTGGGCACTAGGTAATACTTTTATAGTAGAGTGACAAGGAGTTAAGGCTCAATAAGCATGGCTTGGGTTTACACACAAGGACGGGGATCTAATAAATATAGTGTAAGGCTTGAGATTAGACTAATGCAATATTATCCTATGAGTTATAGCAATAATTTATTAAAACATGGGCTCAATGATGATCAAAATGGGGGTTGTGACTTGCCTTGATCAGCAAATGGGGAAGGTGGAACCTCAGGATAGAACTCCGGCTCCTCGACGTACTCGTAGTCTTCTCGATACAGGAAAAATAAACATGGCATTCAATAAACAGATAAAACATCACAAAATAATAAACATACAAGTGATTAGGGGGTTTAATATGTGAAATAAGGTTTTATTATTCTGAAGTATGGTGAAAAACATTAAAGATTAGATTTTAAGGCTTTTCCCAATTTATTTTATGAATTTATAATTTTATCGCTAAGGGGTTTTTATTCATTCAATTAATAAGGATATTTTGGGCAACAGTGACATACTGTTTTTATGGCATTATGATGTAGAGAATAAAATTCTGAATTTAATAAAATTTGAAGAGTGAAATTTGGAGTTATAATGAGCAAGTTATGAATTTTGGAAGTTTAAACAT
The DNA here is from genome assembly GCA_019279435.1 of Zizania palustris. Lineage (NCBI taxonomy): Eukaryota > Viridiplantae > Streptophyta > Magnoliopsida > Poales > Poaceae > Zizania > Zizania palustris. The sequence goes on from JAAALK010000288.1 coordinate 58,869,271, forward strand.
TTTTCTGGAATTTTATTTAAACAGAAAATGGGATTTAGTCCATGGTGAGCCAGGCCCACAGTGAACCGCGTTACTATGCGCGTGGACCGGATCAATCTAGATCGTCCGATCCAGATCAAGCGGCCAGGCGCGAGGTGGCATGGCTTAAGTGAAAATGGATGGCCCAGATTAAATCGCACCGAACCGGTACGTGGGGACGCACGAGATTGAGTCCATGTTTTAAATAGCGTTCAACGGCCGAGATTGGCCGATTCCGCTTCGACGCGGATCAGCGGCTCTGATTAGATCCCGAAGAGATCCAATCATCGCTGTTCGGTGACGATCGTGTGGCCAGGACTTCGTCCGACACGGCACGCGTTAAGGGGGCACGTACCCCCTTCGTATCCAGCGATGGCAGGCTCGGGTGCGGTGGCAACGACGATGATGATGGGGCTAGGCCCTAGGTCTCGCCAGAAATGGAATGAGGGGAAGACGTCTGTCTCGACCATACCTTCGGTGGCGAAGATGGGCGATGGACGTCGACCGGCGGTGAGGGGTAGACGGGGAGGACCTACGGGTGCTCGATGGCGACGCCGATCTGGCAGTCTTCTCGGCCAACGGAGGCGTGGCCGAGGACGGGTGGTTAACGACGGTCACGACGGTGGCAGAGACGTGGACGGAGGGGGCCAGAGTCGACGGCGAATGGCGGCCGGAGGTGGAGCAGGAGAGGGAACCGAAAATGGGGTGGGGCGCTTTGGAGGGCTACGGCTCGGGCTTAGGCGGTGTGGGCAGTGGGCGGTGAACCGAGGGGTACTTATAAGGTCACCAGCGGTGGCCAAACAGAAGGAAACCACCTTCTCCGGCGAGGGTTCCATCCATGCGGGCTAGCTTCCATACTTGTTAAAACGCGTGGACTATAGATGGAAGGGGGTCGCGGTGGTCCAAGGAAGGGAGTCCGAGGGCAAATCCAGTCGGATCGGGGCGGCCAGTGGCGAGGAAAGGAAAGGGGAGAGATCCCCTTCCATCGGGGATGAAGGTCCTGACAGGTGGGCTCCACCTGTCAGTGGGCGAATGGGAAAGGAAAGGGCCGACAGGTGGGGCCAGTCGGTTAGAGGGAGAGGGACGCGCTGGAGAGGCTGTCAGGTGGGGTCAGGTGGGGTCAGGTGGTCCGCGGGTGTGAGAGATAGGTGGGAGGCGGCGCCGACAGGCGGGTCCTGCTTGTCAGTGGCACACGGCTGGACTGGGCCAGGCTTGGGGTAGTTTGGAGGTTGGCAGCCCATTAGGATTTAAATTGTTTTCTGATTTAAAATAAATCCAGTAATTCATTTATTTGTTTAAGGGTTGAAGTACTATTGATAAAAATTTGTAAAAATTCCTAAAATTAAATCTTGGTCTCTAGATTCCATCATAAATTTTCCAAGTCCAAATTTAAAGTATTCCCTTCTGTTTAGCTTTATTAGGGCTCTTTTAGGGTTTTCTTTAATTAAATAATTCCAGAAATTCCTTGAAAACTATATTTCCTTTATTTTATTTATTTTAAATCTTAGGATGTTACAATCCTATCCCCCTTACAGAGAATCTCGTCCTCGAGATTCGGATCAATCCTCGAATAGCTCAGGATGCCGTGCTTTGAGTTCTTCCTCTTTCTCCCATGTAGCTTATTCTACGGGATGATTGCTCCGCTGAACTTTACAGAAGCGGATGACTCAGCTCATGGTGGTTTTTTCCTTGACTTCCAAGATCTTGATGGGCTTTTCCACATAGGTCAGATCTTCTTGAATGTCCAACTGCTGAAGGTCTACCTGCTCTGTCGGGACTCGAAGACATTTCTTTAATTGTGACACATGAAACACATCATGTACCCCGGTCAATGAAGGTGGCAGTTCCAACTGATAAGCGACTTTGCCTTGGCGCCGTATAATAGGAAAAGGTCCAACATATCAAGGTGCCAACTTTCCTCTCATGTTAAATCGTTGAGTGCCACGGAGAGGTGTGACTCGGAGGTAGACATGGTCTCCCTCTTCAAAGGCTAAATCTCGACGACGATTGTCCGCATAGCTCTACTATCGAGATTGGGCTGTCTTGAGTCGGTCTCTGATAATCCGTACCTTCTCTTCAGCTTCCCGAAGGATGTCTGTTCCAAATACTTGGGATTCACCAGTTTGATCCCAAAGTAGAGGCGTCCTGCACTTTCGTCCATATAGGGCTTCGAACAGGGACATCTGAAGGCTGGCTTGATAACTGTTGTTGTACGAAAACTAGGCGTACGGTAAACTCTTGTCCCAAGTTCCTCCAAAATCCAAGACGCATGCCCGTAGCATATCCTCCAATATCTGATTCACCCTTTCAGTCTGTCCATCTAGTCTGAGGGTGGTAAGTGGTGCTGAAGTTTAGTCTCGTTCCCATTTCCTCTTGAAGGTTTTTCCAGAATCGGGACATAAACTGACTCCCTCTATCGGAGACTATTTCTTGGGCACTCCATGAAGGCACAAGATGCGGGCCATATACAACTCTGCTAGATTAGGGCCACTGAAGGTCGTCTTGATGGCTATGAAGTGAGCTACTTTGCTTAGCCGGTCGATGATTACTCATATGAATCATATCCAAGTTGGGTCTTTGGGAGTCCGGTGATGAAGTCCATACCGATTTCTTCCCATTTCCATCCAGGTATTTTATGTGGCTGCAAGAGTCCAGCGGGTCTCTGATGTTCTTCTTTTACTCGTCGGCATGTGTCACATTCCGCGACAAACTGAGCAATCTCTTTCTTCATGCTAACCCACCAATAACATTCCTTCAGGTCCTGGTACATCTTGGTACTCCCGGGATGGATGGAGTACAAAGTGTCATGGGCCTCCCTTATAATAAGGGTTTTTATCTCTAGTTTATCTAGCACACAGATCCTAGCTCCAAACCATATGGTGCCATTCTCGTCCTCTGAGAATCCTAGGGCCTTGCCCTGTCTCATGTTCTTCTTAATGATGACTATATCCGGATATTCTAACTAAGCTTCTCGGATCTGCTCGAATAGGATTGGTCGGGTCTCAAGGGTGGCTAGATATGCTCCTGTGGTTAACCCGAGATTCAACTTTTCCATCTCCTTGTATAACAAAAGTGCGTGATCCTAAATCACGATGACGGTGCAGTATCTTTTTCGACTTAGTGCATCGGCTACCACATTTGCTTTGCTGGGATGGTAATGAATACCTAAGTTGTAATCCTTTATTAATTCCAACCATCGCCTTTGCCTCAGGTTGAGATCCGGCTGCGTGAAGATATACTTCAGACTTTTGTGATCCGTAAAGATTTCGCAGCAGTTTCTGACCAAATAATGCCTCCATATTTTTAGGGCGTGTACCACAACGGCCAATTCCAAGTCATGTGTAGGGTAGTTTAGCTCATGAGGTCTTAACTAACGTCAGGCGTATGAAACAACCTTTCTGTCTTGCACAAGGACACATCCCAATCCCTGGCGGGATGCGTCGCAATAGACATGGAAGTCCTTCCTGATATCTGGTAGGGTCAGTATGGGTGCTGACACCAACTGGGTCTTGAGGGTGCGAAAACTTTCCTCACATTTGGGAGTCCATTCAAACTTCTCCCCTTTCTGCAACAACTTAGTCATAGGCTTGGCTATCTTGGAAAAATTATTGATAAATTGCACGATAATATCCTGCCAAACCAAGAAAGCTCTGTATTTCTGATACGTTGGTGGGTGGCAGCCAATCAATAACTGCTTCCACGGTGGCAGGGTCTACTGCAATACCTTGTGCAGAGATGATATGTCGAAGGAACTTTACTTCCACCGTCCAAAACTTGCACTTGTTGTACTTGGCGTATAATTGATGTTCCCTTAGTTTTCCTAAGGTCAATCGGATGTGAGCCTCGTGCTCCTCTTTGTCCTTGGAATAGATGAGAATGTCATCTATGAATACCACAATGAACTTGTCCAAGTATTCCATAAATACTTTATTCATCATATTCATAAAGAAAGCCGGGGCGTTGGTCAATCCAAAGGACATAACGGTGCACTCATACAATCCATAACGAGAGGTAAAAGCTGTCTTGGGTATGTCCTCCTCTCAAATCCTTAGCTGATGATAACCAGATCGCAGGTCGATCTTGGAAAATACCGTAGCTCCTTTCAGCTGATCAAATAGATCATCGATCCTGGGTAGTGGGTACTTGTTTTTGATGGTCACCTCATTCATGGCTCGATAATCCACGCACATACGCTTAGCTTTGTCCTCTTTCTTCTCAACAAAGATGACAGGAGTGCCCCATGGGGATGTGCTAGGTCTGATGTAACCTTTCTTCTCAAGATCTTAAAGTTGCTGCTTCATCTCAGCTAACTCATTGGTGGCCATCCGATAGGGTCGCTTGTAGATGGGAGTGGTTCCGGGTACTAGATCAATCCGGAACTCAGTGTCCCTCTTAGGTGGCATCCCTAGTAAATCCTCCAGAAATATGTGTGGGTACTCACAGACCACTGGTATCTCCTCCAAAGTAATCTGGTGTAGCCGAGGTCTTCCGGACTTCAGGCTTGGCATCTGGAATGTGACAACAGTCCCTTCTTCGATGGTCACGTTTACTTGCCTCCGGGCACATCTTATCACACCTTGCTGTTTATTGAGCCAATCCATTCATAGAATGAGATCAAAACCTTGGCATTCTATTAGGATGGGGTCGGCCCAGAATATTGTGCCTTGGATATCTACCCATACCCTTGGACTATAGGAATGGGCTAGAGTTTGCTTTCTAGGGGTGGTTATTAATACTGGTCTTGCTAATTCACATATGTTCAGATTATTCTTCTCCACAAAAGTTGTTGATATGAAGGAGTGCGTAGCTCGAGTATCAAATAAAACCATTGCAAGGGCCGAGTGTACTGTGAACTTACACATGACGATCTCGGGTGTGGCCTGGGCTTCCTCGGCGGAGACGTGGTTGACACGGGCACGAACGGTAGGGTTGGTCGTGACTCCTTGTGCATGCTTGGGGTGGGGGCACTGGTGAGAATAATGCCCTTCCTGGCGGCAGTTGAAGCAGATCACGGGTTTGCCGTGCTTGTCACGTCGGACCTCTACTTTCTTGGTAGGGGCAGGTGGAGCGGCCGGTGCAGCGGGAGCGGTGCGAGGATGTCCTGCTCTGGTGTTGGCGGTGGGTGGTGTTGGACGGTACACCGGGCGCGGATGATACTAGGGCGCCAGTGGGGGAGGTGCATAGCGGGGACTCTGCGCCATGCCTTGATTCTGGCGGAAGGCGATCATTCTTTTGTTCTTCAGGTCGACCTTGTTCTGCTCGGTATCCTGAATGATAGCCTTATTCACCAACTTCTGAAAGTTGGCGTAATCTCCAGGAGACCAGCTGAAGGGAAAGCTCGTCCTTCAGCCCCCAGAGGAACTTCGATTGCCTGGCCGTATCAGTACGGACCTCCTTAGGCGCATACTGGGCCAGCCGGTTAAATTCATGCAGATACTCTATGACTGACATGCTTCCTTGCTGCAGGTCCCTGAACTCTTGTTGCTTCTGGGCGATAATGCCATCTGGGACGTGGGCCGCGCGGAAGGCGGCGGAGAACTCATCCCAAGTGTGGACGTGTCCCTCGGGCAGAGTCTCGCACGAGTTGTCCCACCATTCCGCGGTAGGACCCTAGAGTTGTTTTGCAGCAAAGGCTACCCTCTCCTGCTTGGTACAAGTCAGGAGGTCCAACTTTTTCCCAATCGTCCTCAACCAATCACCTGCCTCCATGGGGTTGGTGGTGCTTGAGAACGTGGGAGGGCGGACTCGGAGAAATTCCGAGAGCTGGGAGGTGGGTGCCGGAGCGGGGGTGGCGGGGCGAGGTATCTCAGGCTGCTGCTGGTGGAGGCGGAAGAACTGAGACTGCTGCTCTTGCATCTGCTGCTGCTGCTGTTGCATCTGTTTCAGCAGTGCGGCTACCAGCTGATTCTGGTTGGCCATCATTTCGGACAGTGTGGGGTGATTGGCAACTGGGGCTTGCCTTTGCCCAGTTGCTCCCCATTGGGTCAAATTACTGTTGTCCCCTCCATTCTGGGGAGCATCGGAGCCTTGAGTGTTAGTCATCCTGAAGTTTCCAAAACAGACAACACTCTTTTAGGGGAAGTGATACTAAGTTTTATTTCAAAATGTGTCGTTCTTGCGATTACATTCATGTCTTTTATTTAGTCTTCACCCATGCCTTATATTTGACATGGGTGGTAATACAATCCAAAATATTAAAAAGAGAGCAATCAATCGTAAAGTCTACGTCTAGGGCAGCTCGGGGGACAACTCGACCAAGGGCTCAGCGGAGATGGTCGGGGTCATGGAGCTGGAGGGTCTGGCGGGAGGTGCGCTGCGGGAAATCCTCTTAGGCCTCACTGTGGGGATCCGAAGTGATTTCCGCTTGCAGGGCGGAAGGGGGGCGACATCCTCTAGATCCTTTTTCAACTCCTTAAGCTGATGGCGAAGATGTGTGGTGACGATGGTGCCTTGGCGTAGAAGCTCGTTCTGACGCCTCAACTCCTCTACCTCGAGGGTCAACTGAGGGTTCTACTGGACCTGTCGACGAAGCTCAGCATTCTGGCGGTTCATATTCTCCGAGGTATGGCGGAAGAAGTCGATGGTGTCGTGCTGGCTATCTGCATTGAGGACGGCCTCCGTGTGGAGATTGTCCATGGCCTCCAAAAGTCTTGTAGTGCGAGCGATGGCGGAGTTGCTCTGAGTGAGGGGACTGATTTAGATGCTGCGGTGACTCCCTGGTGTGCGCATGGGCATGAAGCGGTAGATGGTGTCACGGAGGTGGCAGTCGTAAACCAGTCGAAGCTCTGCGAGGGCTTGAAGGGCAGCGTGCTGGCTGGCCACCACGAACGAAGGTCCTCCGACTCCATGGGTGTAGAAGGGAGGCTGCGTAGGGGAGGAGCGGATGACGACCATTACCTCGCAATAGCTCTCGCTCACATCAGGAAATATCCCGAGGAACGCGGGCTCATGGGAGAATCCCAAGAAGTCGACGAGCACGCGAAGCTCGCGGATGAATCCGGCCTCATCGCGAAGAGGCGCGCTCATGGTATGGACCGGCATCTACAAAAGAGAGATTTTTTGTGAAATCTCCAGAAGATGAGAGGGTAAGTAGTTTTGTAAGAAAATATGGCTAATATAAGTCCTAGGGTCAGGTCTGTTTGGCTTCCTACAGTCAAGTCGACTCTGATACCATCTTGTCACGCCCAGATTTAATAAATCCGGACCTTTATTTAAATTCCATAGAAAATCAATAAACCAAGATGTTCCTCATGCGACCATGTATAATAAGAGCAATCATTCACGGTTCATAGACCGTATTAGTACAAAAGTGAATAAAGGTAAAGAGAAACTAATAAAACAAAGGTCCTAGATTAACGCCTCCTTCCAGTCTCGCATTGACTGGGTCGCTACTCCAGATCTTCATCCTCCTCGTAGTAGACGGGCTCTGGTGGTGTAAGTCAACGGGGGTGAGTACAAATGTACTCAGCAAGCCACCGGATACAAATATAATGCAGGGTAATAACAAGGGAGATAGTGGCTAATTTTGAGGAAGAGCATAATTTGTAAAGCAATTAAATGTGATCAATTTATTAGTACTGAAATGTAAACATGTGTATGCATCATCATCTTCTAACTCGAGGGGTAGAGTCAGCCCACCCTCGCTCAATAGTCCTTACATGCCATTAATAACTCAACCATTCAAACAATAGTAAACTAACTACGAGAAGTCACACAACCCACCCTTGACCGTGGGCTCGGCTTTTCGAAAAGATTAAATACTTTGATCACAGGTGTACCACTGTACCCACAAGGCACGCACTCATCACTTACACCAAACTGTAACGGGATGACCCATACCATGGGAACTCGTGCCAAAATCTTCCATATGGTCCTCCTCGACCCGACAGCACCCTCTTATGGGTTTCATATGGTGCCCCGACGCGTCGAGCCACACCATACCCCCCCTTGAGCCATGTCGGTACAAGTCACCCGCAGGTTGCCCCTTGCCCCCTCCACTATGGTGCATCGAGTCAGATTGTTCCATACTTTCAGTTAGGACTTACCATTAAACTTGTGGTTAGTACGGAAGTTAATGGGGGATTGGTCCCGATCTTCCGCTAGGTAAAGGATAACTTGGATTGGTGGAGAATCTCGATGTTGGCGATCCAACGCTCCGGTCTGGCGGATCAAAACCTTGCAATCGTTACACCACTGTCTCCGTTGGTTATCAACCACGCAGGACGCGATTGACCTCGCCACGAAGGCTAATTCCTGCAAGCGAACCCAAGAACACAAGCAAGAACAAGAAGGATACAAGTTGAATGCCAAATCACAGACAAACGATGAAAAGGTGAGGCTTCACAAACGCCTATGCAGCAGCCAATCGGTCCGGTGCAAGGGGCGGGATCTAAACACACAAGTGTAGATGCAAACAAAGCAAAACCTAACCCTAAAGGCGGCTGGCGTGAGTATATAAGGCGTGGGCAGCCAGTGGAAGGCGTACAGACTCGAGCTGTGGGCTAGAAGACGTACAGACTCGGACTATGGGCCAACACGGCCCAATTCTGTCACGCAGGACTAATTCAAACACACAGGACGGCTCGAGACTCCAAATGAGGCGGAACCAATGCCAAAATATCCATCTTCTCCTTAGCTTTCCAAAAAGTCCAAGAACGCGCCAATCGGACTTCGTATGAGGAAGTTATGCCCATTTTGGTGCATGGTGGTCGATGTAGTCCGAACCAGCGAATTCTTGACTTCAAATCATCCGTGCGACTCCGTCTTCAACTCCAACTCTTCTATTCCATCTCCCATGTTCCTAAGCAACAAAATATCACTAGTATTCAGTAGCATCCCGTCCAAACAAATATTAACATAGTTGCTAAGGAAAGAATTAACCTCATGGTTCAAGCGACGGGCACGGGTGCGTGTGATTGGTCCTTGTAATTGAATTGTAGGTGGAGGCTCCATGTGTGTATCATGTGAAGTGATGTCCTCATCAGAAGTGCTTTGCAACAGATCCCGTAGACCGGTCCTTATAGTGCCCCGGTTGCAACCAACAAATGCCCTAGCTTGCACCCGGAACCCACCATACTTATAACATAGCCAACTCCAACAGAGTCTAGAGACGAGAATAACGAGGTAATACATATAGTAGAATCCAGCTATCTACGACTCGTTCTTTTTATTGTAGAGTGACAAGGAGTTAAGGCTCAATAAGCATGTCTTGGGTTTACACACAAGAACGGGGATCTAATAAATATAGTGTAAGGCTTGAGATTAGACTAATGCAATATTATCCTATGAGTTATAGCAATAATTTATTAAAACATGGTGGCAATTGTAGCAAATCAATAGGCGCACGCGGATTAAAGCCATAGACCACTTGAAACGGACTTACCTTAGTAGTATAGTGTACTGACCTATTATATGCAAACTCAATATGAGGTAGACACTTTTCTCAGAGCTTCAAGTTGGTCTTCAAAACAGCCCTCAACATGGTGGACAATGTACGGTTGACGACCTCCGTTTGCCCATCCATTTGGGGGTGACAAGTAGTAGAAAACAGCAGCTTCGTCCCCAACTTATGCCACAACGTCCTCCAAAAATGACTTAAGAATTTAGCATCACGATCTGAAACGATGGTATTGGGAACTCCATGCAAGCGTACGACCTCTCTGAAAAAAAATCAGCAACATTTGTAGCGTCGTCGCTCTTGTGACAAGGTATAAAATGCGCCATTTTAGAGAACCGATCTACCACCACAAAAATACTATCCCTTCCCCTCCTAGTTCTAGGTAATCCTAACACAAAATCCATAGAAATATCCTCCCAAGATACACTAGGAACGGACAGAGGCATATAAAGACCATGTGGGTTTAGACGGGACTTAGCTTTATTGCAAGTAGTGCATCGTGCCACATAGCGCTCAACATCTCATCTCATCCTAGGCCAATAGAAGTGTGTGGACACCACATCTTTGGTTTTCTTTGATCCAAAATGACCCATCAAACCACCACCATGTGCTTCCTGCAATAACAACAAGCGAAGAGAGCTAGCCGGCACACATAACTTGTTAGCACGAAAAAGATATCCATTATTCAGCACATATTTATTCCAAGCACGATCATCTGTACAATTTGCAAAAGCATCTTTGAAGTCCAAATCAGTAGCATACATGTGCTTCAATGTTTCTAAACCAAAGATCTTATAATCAAGTTGAGAAAGCAATGTATAACGTCTAGATAAAGCATCGGCAATCACATTATCTTTCCCTTTCTTATGCTTAATGATATATGGAAAAGTCTCAATAAATTCTACCCATTTAGCATGTCGTTTATTCAGATTTGCTTGACTACGTATATGCTTCAATGCTTCATGATCCGAATGAACAATAAACTCCTTAGGCAAAAGGTAATGTTGCCAAGTTTCAAGCACACGCACTAAGGCATATAATTCCTTATCATAGGTAGAATAATTCAACTGTGGACCATGTAATTTCTCACTAAAATAGGCCACGGGTTTACCTCCTTGTAGGAGCACACCTCCTATTCCAAAACCACTAGCATCACATTCTAACTCAAAAGGCTTACTGAAGTCGTGTAGCTGAAGTAGAGGTGCATGTGTAAGACGATCCTTGAGTGTGGCAAAAGCTTGTTCTTGTGCTGGTTCCCAAGTAAAAGTAACTCCCTTCTTGGTCAACTCATGCAAAGGACCGGCTATGGTGCTGAAATCTTTCACAAAACGCCGGTAGAAACCTGCAAGACCAAGAAAACTACGTACTGCAAGGTTAGTTTTAGTTGCAAGCATGACATGTCCTTTCAGATTAATAACTTGTGATGAAGAAGGAGAAGTAACTTTATCTTTTTGTTGCCTCGAAGTGTTTTAGCTTCTTGCTGATTTTCAGAAGGTTGTTTGCTCGTTTGTGCATCCTTGGCATGTTTTTCTTGTTCAAATTTCACAATTTCAGCAGGAGTCATAGGAAGCAATGTAACTTTCTTTCCTTTATACATAAATGTGTACTTATTGCTCCTAACATGGTGTGTAGCATCAGTATCATACTCCCAAGGTCTACCAAGTAATAGAGAACATGCTTGCATTGGTACTACATCAAAATCAGCAATTCTGAAGTATGTACCAATGGAAAATTCGATGTGAGCAATTTGTGTTACCTTGACCTTACCGCTATTGTTGAACCATTGTATGTGGTATGGGTGTGGATGGGCACGTGTGGGAAGTTGAAGCTTAGTTACCATGTCGAGGCTCACCAAATTGTTGCAACTACCGCTGTCTATGATGACACGTACACGGCGGTCATTGACGACAAAGAAGGTCTGAAACAAATTGTTCCATTGTGCCCGGTCGTCCTGGTCCATGTGAGTGCTCAAGACACATTGTACAATAAGTGCTGCCATGTTAGTGAAAAGACAAAATAACAAAGAATAATCCTTATGGAAAGCAACTAGGTGGGGTGGTGGGTGTGTGGTGGAAGCAATCCATCAAGCGCCTTACCCACGCTTGCAAGTGTTCTTACCACGCCGCAGTGAGGTCACCGGCCTATAGGTGATGAACCAAGTGGAGGGTGGTGGCAATTGCAAGAAATGAACCTGTCCTGACCAAGAGAAATATGTAGCTTGGAAGGCAAAGTGAGCAGCAAGGATTAGCAATAGTAATAATAGTTAAACCAAGTTCAATAAGTGTTCCCTAGTACTCGTCAAAGTTGCTGGCCTTAGTGCTCCCAATGTGAAAATTCAAGCAATAGAGGGAAACTATGTGCCCAAAACTCAAGTGGAGGCAATAATAGGCCAAATTCAGCTCTTTGTCGCTGCCGCTGATCGGACAAGGGATCGGACAAGAGATCGGACAAGGGATCGGACAAGCAGAATCTGCTGCTGCCGCTGATCGGACAAGAGATCGGACAAGGGATCAGACAAGAGATCGGACAAGCAATCGACAGGACCGGTTCTCTCTTTTTTTTTTCTTTTTTTTCACTCTATTTTTTTTGAACAAGGATGACCAGAGATGCAACCACAAAAATTGGCACTTGCAACTGAGGTGGGATGTGGTTCACAGAAATTCAACAAGTTCGCTGATTGGCGAGTAAAAACTTTGACCAATTTTTTTCTTTATCTTCCTGATTTTTTTTTGGTGATTCTGATGAAGGCTAACAGGGCAACCCCTGTTAGGGTATGCTCCAAATTGGGTCAGGAAGATGCTCAATAAATTTCAGATTTTTCTGCCAAACGAGCGAAAAGTTATGCCTGTTTTACCGAAGGGGGGTCACAAAGACTTGATGTGGAAAACTAGTAGGGTTGTGGAGGGGGGGTTTTTCGGGTGGGGAATTTTTTGAGACACAAGACCAACTACTACTCAAACAACACAAAGGGATTACTAAACCAGCAACAAGAATCGACCAAGAACACAAACTCAACAAGGTTAAAAACTGAAATTAAAATCGCAAGGCACAAAGGGCTTTTCGGTGGGGATTTTTTGTGAGGGTTTTCTGGACTCTAGGTAAAACAAACAAAGATCGAGGTTACCTAACGGGAAATCTGAGCTCTAATACCAACTAATGGGGGATTGGTCCCGATCTTCTGCTAGGTAAAGGATAACTTGGATTGGTGGAGAATCTCGACGTTGGCGATCCAAGTCTCCGGTCTAGCGGATCAAAACCTTGCAATCGTTACACCACTGTCTCCGTTGGTTATCAACCACGCAGGACGCGATTGACCTCGCCACGAAGGCTAATTCCTACAAGCGAACCCAAGAACACAAGCAAGAACAAGAAGGATACAAGTCGAATGCCAAATCACAGACAAACGATGAAAAGGTGAGGTTTCACAAACGCCTATGCAGCAGCCAATCGGTCCGGTGCAAGGGGCGGGATCTAAACAGACAAGTGTAGATGCAAACAAAGCAAAACCTAACCCTAAAGGCGGCTGGCGTGAGTATATAAGGCGTGGGCAGCCAGTGGAAGGCGTACAGACTCGAGCTGTGGGCTAGAAGACGTACAGACTCGGACTATGGGCCAACACGGCCCAATTCTGTCACGCAGGACTAATTCAAACACACAGGACGGCTCGAGACTCCAAATGAGGCGGAACCAATGCCAAAATATCCATCTTCTCCTTTGCTTTCCAAAAAGTCCAAGAACGCGCCAATCGGACTTCGTATGAGGAAGTTATGCCCATTTTGGTGCATGGTGGTCGATGTAGTCCGAACCAGCGAATTCTTGACTTCAAATCATCCGTGCGACTCCGTCTTCAACTCCAACTCTTCTATTCCATCTCCCATGTTCCTAAGCAACAAAATATCACTAGTATTCAGTAGCATCCCGTCCAAACAAATATTAACATAGTTGCTAAGGAAAGAATTAACCTCATGGTTCAAGCGACGGGCACGGGTGCGTGTGATTGGTCCTTGTAATTGAATTGTAGGTGGAGGCTCCATGTGTGTATCATGTGAAGTGATGTCCTCATCAGAAGTGCTTTGCAACAGATCCCGTAGGACCGGTCCTTATAGTGCCCCGGTTGCAACCAACAAATGCCCTAGCTTGCACCCGGAACCCACCATACTTATAACATAGCCAACTCCAACAGAGTCTAGAGACGAGAATAACGAGGTAATACATATAGTAGAATCCAGCTATCTACGACTCGTTCTTTTTATTGTAGAGTGACAAGGAGTTAAGGCTCAATAAGCATGTCTTGGGTTTACACACAAGAACGGGGATCTAATAAATATAGTGTAAGGCTTGAGATTAGACTAATGCAATATTATCCTATGAGTTATAGCAATAATTTATTAAAACATGGGCTCAATGATGATCAAAATGGGAGTTGTGACTTGCCTTGATCAACAAATAGGGAAGGTGGAACCTCAGGATAGAACTCCGGCTCCTCGACGTACTCGTAGTCTTCTCGATACAGAAAAATAAACATGGCATTCAATAAACAGATAAAACATCACAAAATAATAAACATACAAGTGTTAGGGGGTTTAATATTTGAAATAAGGTTTTATTATTCTGAAGTTTGGTGAAAAACATTAAAGATTAGATTTTAAGGCTTTTCCCAATTTATTTATGAATTTATAATTTTATCGCTAAGGGGTTTTTATTCATTCAATTAATAAGGATATTTTGGGCAACAGTGACATACTGTTTTTATGGCATTAATGTGTAGAGAATAAAATTCTGAATTTAATAAAATTTGAAGAGTGAAATTTGGAGTTATAATGAGCAAGTTATGAATTTTGGAAGTTTAAACATTTTTCTGGAATTTTATTTAAACAGAAAATGGGATTTAGTCCACGGTGAGCCGGGCCCACGGTGAACCGCGTTACTATGCGCGTGGACCGGATCGATCTAGATCATCCGATCCAGATCAAGCGGCCAGGCGCGAGGCGGCATGGCTTAAGTGAAAATGGACGGCCCAGATTAAATCGCACCGAATCGGTACGTGGGGACGCACGAGATTGAGTCCAGGTTTTAAATAGCATTCAACGACCGAGATTGGCCGATTCCGCTTCGACGCGGATCAGCGGCTCTGATTAGATCCCGAAGAGATCCAATCATCGCCGTTCGGTGATGATCGTGCGGCCAGGACTTCGTCCGGCACGGCACGCGTTAAGGGGGCACGTACCCCCTTCGTATCCAGCGATGGCGGGCTCGGGTGCGGTGGCAACGGCGACGATGATGGGGCTAGGCCCTAGGTCTCGCTAGAAATGGAATGAGGGGAAGACGTCTGTCTCGACCATACCTTCGGTGGCGACGATGGGTGATGGACGTCGACCGGCGGCGAGGGGTAGACGGGGAGGACCTATGGGTGCTCGACGGCGATGCCGATCTGGCAGTCTTCTCGGCCAACGGAGGCGTGGCCGAGGACGGGTGGTTAATGACGGTCACGATGGTGGCAGAGACGTGGACAGAGGGGGCCAGAGTCGACGGCGAATGACGGCCGGAGGTGGAGCAGGAGAGGGAACCGAAAATGGGGTGGGGCGCTCTGGAGGGCTACGGCTCGGGCTTAGGCGGTGTGGGCAGTGGGCGGTGAACCGAGGGGTACTTATAAGGTCACCGGCGGAGGCCAAACAGAAGGAAACCGCCTTCTCCGGCGAGGGTTCCATCCGTGCGGGCTAGCTTCCATACTTGTTAAAACGCGTGGACTATAGATGGAAGGGGGTCGCGGTGGTCCAAGGAAGGGAGTC